>OX375868.1:25576266-25941967 GCA_947359475.1 Heligmosomoides polygyrus bakeri
AAATATAAGCCGTAGTATATGTGAAAAAGCTAGTCTGTCGGTCTGGTCCTCAGCCCGTCTCCTACTGTCCGTCCAATCCATACATTTAATGGCCTCTCCACTTAGGTATAACGACACGAAGAAAGACAAGAACCGAACCCCACGCTTGACTCTGGTCCTCGGATAGTGGATAGGGGAATTAAACACGAACCAAGCGCGGCCGCGTACTGCCCAGAGACGAAGGTGGGATGCAGGGGATGGACTCCTTATTCCTGCAGTTACTCATCCCTTTTGTGCGGGAGCGGCATGTTCATGAACAGTGTGTGGATGTGTTCGCGTCTGTGCGGATTGTAGCTACAAACGGGCCTCCTCTTTTACATGCACGATATGAGCATCAGTAAAGCTTCCAGCTTTTCCAAATCTTTATCAATTATTTACTAATCCTACCCTTGCCCTCCACGGATCTCCCTCGATAGAGAGCCTTCGGGTTCTCTTGTTAAGAGGGATCTCGGGCCGCTTGTCGCAGGGCCACGTGGCGCGTCCCCGGGTGGTGGATCGGGGAATTAAACGCGAACCAAATGCGACCGTGTACTGCCCAGAGACGCAGGTGGGATGCAGGGGATGGGCTCCTTGCTCCTGCTGTGTCGGGTCGATGCGTTCCTTGTGCGTGGGAGCGGCATGTTCGTGCACAGTGTGCGTGGATGTGTCCGTGACTGTGCGGATTGTAACTGTGTCGGCTCGACCAAAAGCCTGCACTCGGTAGACTGGGAGTACATGTAAGGCGATTCGAGGCCGCCTTAAGTCTCCCCCCGTCCCTTCGGGCAGTCTGGCTGGCTGCCCGGAGTACCCCGCCCGCACGACAGAGCCTGACTAGCTACCCGTGTTGTATTCCAGTCAAACACAGCAGCACTAAAGGGCCTCATTCCCCTGACCCCGAAAGAGCCCCCCATTTCTGCAGCGATGGGAAGGACGAGTACGGAGAGGCTGCTAAAATCTCAGGGCCTAACCAGGCTGCGGAAACTGAGAAGGACTAGGATGACGATCTGTACTTACAACGCCCGCACGCTTGCGTCGGAAGCATCCGTCGAGGACCTGATGATGCAAGCCAGGAAGATCAAGTACGACGTCATCGGACTGACCGAGACGAGAAGACACCACCCCCTACACGCCGCCTACGACTCCGGAGAAGAACTGTTCCTCGGAACATGCGACAGCAGGGGAGTAGGCGGCGTTGGTGTCCTCGTCAACACGCACTTGGCCATGAACATCGATTCGTACGAGTCTCTGACAAGCCGAATCGGACGTCTGCGACTGAAGCGACGTGGCTCCGTGCCAGCCTTGACTGTGTTCGTCGCGTATGCCCCAACATCCGACTACGACGACGAAGACGTCGAGGCCTTCTACGTGGAGCTGGAGAAGTTCTATAAGGAAGATCACACCTTCTACAAGGTGATTGTCGGCGACTTCAACGCCAAGATCGGGCCACGAAGGTCGCCGGAAGAACTTCACATCGGAACCCACGGTTTGGAGTGGAACGAGCAAGGTGAAAGGCTGTCTGAGTTTATCATGTCGACCAAGACCATCCATGGAAACTCGCAGTTCCAGAAGCCTCCCTCCCTACGATGGACCTGGGAATCCCCCGGTGGCCAGTTCCACAACGAGATCGACCACATCATCTTCAATCGCAAGTATTGCCTGACCGATGTCTCCGTTGTCCCCAAGTTCTATACGGGATCGGACCACCGCCTCCTTCGCGCGAGGTTCCGCTTTTCGCGTCAAGGAGAGAAGGCCGCGAAGTTCAAAAAGAGGAATCCCAGAACGACCATCAACTGGGATCTCTACACCTCTCTTGTCGGCCTTTGGGAAGATGCCGTCATGGACAACGTCGACGAGGAATACGATCGCTTCGTGCACCATCTCCACGATAGTGCTAAGGGAGCCGAGAGCTTAAAGACCACCAAGAGACGCCTGTCTCCGGAAACTCTTGAGCTGATACGCCAGCGTGGAGCAGCACGAGCGTCAGGCAACTACCAACTGACGTCCGAGCTTGCAAAGCTATGCAGAGCGGCGATAAAGGAAGATCTCAAAGAGAGAAGGGCGGAAGTGTTGGCTGAAGCAGCAGAGGCAGGGCTGAGCATCCGCAATGCCCGCCGGAACTTCGCCAACTTCAAGACCAAGATGACCGCTCTCCGACGTCCTGACGGAATCATCACCTCTTCCAGAAGGACCATGGAGAATGTCATCCACGACTTCTACTCCGATCTCTTCGATAGCCACGTCCACCTGCCCCCATGCCATCTTCCGCAGGATGGATACGTCGTCCCCTCTGTTCTCTCTTCCGAAATCCGACATGCCATCTCGTCGGTGAAGAAACGTACAGCACCCGGTTCTGACAGGATCACAGCTGAACACCTGAAGAACCTCCCGCCAGCGCTCATCAACACCTTGGCGCGGCTCTTCACACGCTACCTGTCCGAATGCAAGGTTCCATCTCAGTGGAAGACCAGCAAGACCGTTTTGCTGTACAAGAAGGGAGACGTGCACGACATTGGCAACTATCGCCCGATCTGCCTGTTGTCCGTAGTCTACAAGCTGTTCACTCGAGTCATCCTGAATAGGATTAGAAGAACGCTGGACGAAGGACAGCCATGCGAACTAGCAGGATTTCGGAGAGGATTCAGCACGATCGACCACATACACACCATTACGAAGCTCATCGAAGTGTCGCGAGAGTACAAGCTGCCGCTGTGCCTTACGTTCATCGACCTGAAGAAGGCATTCGACTCCGTCGAGACTGAAGCGGTCATGGAAGCCCTGCTCACCCAGGGCGTTCCTACTCAGTACATCAGGGTCCTTCGAGAGCTGTACAGTGGATTCACGACCAAGATCTCACCATTCTACAACGACGTCGTCATTGACGTGAAGAGAGGGGTTCGACAAGGGGATACCATATCCCCGAAGCTCTTCAGCGCCACCCTCGAAAACGTCATGCGCGAACTAGAATGGGAAGACATGGGAGTGAAGGTCGACGGCCGGCAACTGCACCATCTTCGCTTCGCTGACGACATCGTGCTCATAACACCGAGCATCAGTCAGGCGGAACGAATGCTGGCCGACTTCGATCGTGTATGTGGAAGCGTTGGACTGCAGCTGAATCTTACGAAGACGATGTTCATGAAGAACGGATGGGTTTCTGATGCCCCATTCTCGCTCAACGGAACGAACATCTCCGAATGCTCCAGCTATGTGTATCTGGGTCGCGAAGTCAACATGGCCAACGACCTAGCACCAGAGCTGAGCAGGAGGAAACGAGCGGCTTGGGGAGCTTTCAAGAGCGTCGAAGAAGTCGCGAAGAAGACGAAGAACGTCCGACTCCGTGCCCACCTATTCGACTCCACTGTTCTTCCTGCCCTAACATACGCCTCAGAGACCTGGGCTATACGAAAGCAGGATGAACACGCGATCAGCGTCGCGCAGCGTGGAATCGAGAGGACGATGCTCGGAGTGACACGATTCACGCAAGTGAGAGAAGGCCTTCGGAGTTCCGAGCTTCGCCGACGTTCGAAGATCAGAGACGCTGTCGCATGGGCCAAGTCGTCGAAAATTAGGTGGGCCGGCCACGTAATGCGATTCGCAGACACCCGCTGGACGAGAGTCGTCACAGATTGGATTCCGCGGGATGTCAAAAGAACACCAGGACGCCCACCAACGCGTTGGTCGGACTTCTTCGTGAAAGCCCTGAACGACCGATATGACGCTCTTCGTGTCCCTCGAGCGAGGAGGATCCATTGGACCACTCTGGCACGCGACAGGGACGAATGGAGACGCTGCTGGCGCCCGCTCGAGCAAGTCGATGATCAACGGGACGACAGGTGATACAGGTGATACCCTTGCCCTATTTCATTTCTCGTTTTTCTTTTTCTTTTATTTGATCTTCTCTTTCAATAGCCAATTTATTTTGCTCCTCTTGTGAATTTCTCTTCTAATAGTGCGTGGTTTGAATTGGCAATAAATAAATAAATAACTGTGTCGGCCCGGCCAAAAGCTTGCACTCGGTAGACTGAGAGTACATATAAGGCGATTCGAGGCCGCCTTAAATCTCGCCCCGTCCCTTCAGGCAGTCTGGCTGGTTGCTCGGAGTTCCTCGCCCGCACGATAGAGCCTGACTAGCTACCGGCGTGTACTCCAGTCAAACACAGCAGCACTAAAGGGCCTCTTCCCCTGACCCCGAAAGAGCCTTCATTTCTGCAGCGATAGGAAAGACGAGTACGGAGAGGCGGCTAGGTCTCAAAGGCCAACAAGGTCGCGCAAGCTGAGAAGGTCTAGGATGATGATGTTAGTCGAAGTAGGCTTGAGTGTGTAGTATTGCCCTGAAGACGAGAAGGAGATGGATAACGCAGCGCGCTGTGGGAGGCTGAGCGATTCCCCCAGCACAGTAATCTGGCTCGTTTGTCAAGATGCTAATGAAAACCTTACACGTTCTTTGTGTTGGAGAACAAGAAGGGCTTAAAAGGCTTCTTTGGCTCCCAGCTAGAATTCGAAATGTCATTTAATTCTATCTCTGTAACGAGGCAGTCAAGCAGTGATGCAGCGGATGCCACTTTTTAGACATATATGTCTAGGTTACGTTTTTAATGGTGTACGACAAATACTGCTTCCACGAGAGTGCGCAAGCTATGCTTTCGCAATGAATAAATAATTGGCTGTCAATATTTTCTAAAAAACAACTGGGTGCAACTGGAAAGGGGCCCAGAGTCTATCACTCCCAAGGCTTTATCTCAATGGCAACAACCTTGTTAGACAGACGCCTTCTATAGTGCATAATATTTATTTATATATCTATCTTGGGCGTAATGTACAGACAGTAACAGGCTTAGAAAATACTATCAGAATTTTCTTAAGGTTTGCAGATCAGAATCATATACAAAAAGACCTTGCGGGGTAAAAATTTTAAACTGTAAAGACGTGCTACGACGACCTCCATATTCGACAATAAATAGGTTAAGGTCCTTGAGATCTCAGTAGGAAGAATGTTCGACCAAATCTGGGACCTTGGAACTCTGAGATGTAACCTTAGTCTTCCTCCTCTACATACGTCTCATTAAATGGATACTGAAAAACTCAGTGGCCTCAATGGCAATACTCTTTGTGAAAAATTTTAAAAAAACATAACCAAGTCAGCACTTTTCATTTGCTTTGTAGACATATATATACATATATATATGCTTAAAATCTTGATTTAAAAGTTATCCGTCAATTTCTTCGCAAGTTACGGAAGGGAGGGATGGTGCATCGAAAGCTGTATGTAGATAGGGGCATTGTGCTCAATGTTTTCGAGGGTCTTCGAGCACAAACTCCTTCAAAAACCAGAGGATCGAGCGACGAAGGAACGTAGAAAACAGACGAAAATTTGAGTGGAGGAGCGAGTTCCAGCGCGTTTCCTTCCTGATCGTAGACTTAGTGCGCACATATCGCGTTCTCCAATAATACGCCCCGGTGCTGGGGAGCAATAAACTGAAAGATTAACAGTCGACGTTACCAAGTCAGTGCAATCCCTTTGGAGAGCACTATGCATAAAACTCCTGCGCGGTGTCGTGCAATAAGTTTGAGCGAGTGTCTGCGATCGAGTCAAGTGTCGAAGGAAGAAGTAAAGGCTTGAGACCATTATGTGGCTCCAATGTTGCTGGGCGAGTTCAGTGGCGCAGTGGGAGGATGTACAGGCTGCTGCGTGCAGCCGATTCCAGGTCGTTGGTTAGAATTTCATCAACGCCTATACCCGCGAGTATGCGAGGTATAGGGATAGACGTACCTACATATGATGAGGCATTCATGACAAACCTTATCCGCTACGTCGTGGGTATATCAATGGGTAAAGAATACTCGACGGTCGTTCCCAAGTATATCCCCATACCCGCGTTCCATTAGCAAAATGGCGCTCCAGTGAGATCAGCTGTTCAAGCGAGAAGCTTAACTCCATCTTACCATTGACTCCTTTCATGAATACGAATCGTACCCGCTACCTACTGCGGATAGTGGGTACGATTCCATTGCATTACCTCTACCTATCCCCCACAGGTCGTCGTATCCGGTCCCAGGTCAGTCAGGCCTTCCACCCTTGCAGGGTAGAAGAATTTTGTAGATGTTGTTATATATAGTATAAAATATCCTCATAAGGACAGAAGAATTTAGGCAGAGTTACAGTAACCTAAACCCTAAATCTCTGAGTCAAAAAAAACCAAAATTTATATTTCGTTTGAGATTCATTACACTGCACATGCTTCAGTTGAATAAATACTAGAATTAAATAAAAGGATATCTGTGGTCTGTGTCGTGGTTGTCCTTTTGCTCGATTTCCTACCAGTTACTTCTATATTCGCGCTTGCGTGCCAAGTTCTCCAAAGATAACACTCCTCGTGCGAGGCATGATTCATTTATGTGAAAGTCATATGCTGTACTCTGCGTCGCCCCAGCGACGGATCGCGGCGAGAGTGTTGCGCGGGTAGTTACGCAGTTCGTAGCTACCCGCACAGCACTGTTGCCGCGATCCGTCGCCGGCGCGACGCGAAGGTATACCATACCCCTAAGTTTCAGTGGCATAACCCAAGCGGCTGCGTTTCTGTTTCTCAATAGGAGGCGCTAAAAACAAATTTTGCCCATCTAACTTCACAAGTTCCCCTTTCCTGAAAGAATTCGTATGATAAACGTCAAATTACAGCAATCTCATGCGGTATAACACAATGTGGGAAGAAAAAAGAACATGACAGGGCTGCTATGTAGACAGAAAAGAAAAGGAGCAGAAACAAATAGTCTCGTTTCCACATCAGGGAAGCTAGAGCGAAGACAGGAAAGAAGGGCGAAGATGCATGGCGCGGAACGAAGGTGCAAATCAGTCAGTTCTTTTGAGAAAGCAGGACCACCATAAAACGAGCTATGAATCACAAGGTCTCAGAGCTGCAGTGAACGCTTTTTTCGAAGCAAAGCATTTTCGTGAAGAGCCTACCTCACAAAAACATGAAGCTTATAAAAAGTGCGAAATCGATGGTGTTGCACAGGAGGCATGGGAATTAGTTTAGCAGACTCATAGGATGAACACCTGGAGCTGGATCTTAAATTTCTTGGGCCAAAGACTTAATTGTTCGAGGCATCTCGGCTCGGCTGTTCGTTTATCACAAATATCCAGCAGCGATAAGCACCAAAACTGCAGCTGCAGACACAGTACAAGGTAGTGAAAATTGCCTTTCGTTGCGAAAATGTCAAAACAATAATAGCATGAGTTCTACCTAAGACGGTGGAGCAAAACGGAGCTGAATGGAAAGCGGCATTGTTGGAGCGTGACATCTGAATGAGGATTTCTATCGTCGGAATCATATAAGAAGAGCTTGTCGCCATAATACCAGCAGCTATTACGAACTGTCAATGGAGCATCAGCTGTCAGTGCACGCCTCTTCATAAATCAACGTCATGGAAAAATGATGGGGAATGGTGGTGTAGCCGTCCGTCACTCAGCTGAGTAGCAGGATAAAGTTTCCGGCTAAGTATTCAATCCCTCGTCTTCCCATTCTGGATTGATTCTGGTTTGTTGCTATTGACTACTGCACATTGCCGGGAAAGTGCATCAGTTGCAATTTCCAACAGCAAGTTAAGGGATCGTATCCGTACCCTATTTAGCCATATTAGTCCTTCATTACGTATCGTTCAAGTGTAGGAACTAAAAGCAAAGGAGCTTATGCCCATGCATCAACGTAGTTGGATCCACATCATGCAGCTTGTTGATGACCAACATTTGAAGGCGACTTCCACACCTATTTTCGATATCGAATATCTCTAGCCTCACTCAAGCGACTTATTTTATTCGTTAGTCATTCTTGTCTTCATTACAGCAGCCCTTATGTAGATCACCCCTTTATTTCCTATCTGTATTGAATTTTTAAAATTCTTTATGCGATTCTTATGACATTTAACAGATTCTTCTTTCCAGGTGCAGCACTAACAGTGTCAAATTGGTTCAAAGAAGGCATCAATTGAGTAACTGTTTGATGGAAGGATATGTTAGAGAAAGCGCTGATAAAGTTTTTGAGTATGTAATCTTTTGAAAAAATATTTGGATTGTCGAAAATAAAGAACTTTTGCGAGCAGCTGTCGATTTAATCACAACGACTTCAACTTCTCAGACTTTCCGAGGATCTCATGGACAAGACACATTTTTGTACTTGAAGGAGCAACGTCTGCATTCGAAATTGTACTCTATAAAATGTCGAGTGATAACTGTTAAGGCTGATTTAAGTGCTCTCCGTACAACATTTTCGAGACACTAGACGCAGCTGAACGATGGACTTCTCGCGGCAAAAATTTTCCACCCTTTGAAGGAAGAACACCAGGGAGTGAAAATTGTGTCATCTTAAAGTTCAAGATGCAATTAATAGACAATAAAAAACTAAGCTTCTTTGCAGCGACCTTCGATATGATTAGGGCGGATCGTGTTCCAATTGTCATTTTTCATGAAAAATTAATTTTCTACCTGAAAAGACCATCGACACAGTTAAAATTCTGTTACAAAAATTCTTCCTCTTGATCCATAAATGTGAAAAAATCATTCTTTTCTGAAATGAATAAACTGGATCGACCCATACTCGATATGGCACCGACATCATGAAAGCGACAAAATTCGACGTTCACAAAAATGATTATAACTCGATAAGTTTTCCTAAATTTGAAAAAGTTAACGACTTTTCGAAATCTAGAAGAAAAAACTTTCTTACTAAATAAAAAGCAGCTTTCAAGAGAGTCTTCATGTGCGGCGGGTACGGTTCGAATTCTGACCGAAAAAATTGAAGTCATTTTGTATAAATGATCAAAACATCGTAAGTTTTTCGAAGTTTGAAAAAGCAAATTTGCTTTAAAAAACCAAAGAAAAAGCGCCCTCTAAATAGATAAGAGCAAACTTTTAACAAACGGGTCTTCATAAGGTGGGTGATGGGAGTTCGATTTCTGATCCATTGTTGCCGAAATACGTGCTGAAAGTCGAACCCCGCGTGAAGGCCTTTTTTTGAAAATTACATAGTTTCTATATGCTTGAGAAGCACTTTTTTCTATACATAAGAAAAATTTTTGAAAAAAGCCATTAGAGTTTTCGAATGTAAAAAAAAAACTAAAAACCTGAGTTATGATCAATTTTGTGAAGACGTGGTCAGAGAGTTGGTCGATTCTGCACCGACGACATTGGAAGGATTTCACAAAAATTATCATAACTCTGTTCGTTTTCCGAAATTCAAAAATCCCAATAGCTTTTTAAGAAATAGAGGGAAGGTGCCTTTCGCCTTTCAACTGTTGTAAAATCAGTTTTCAATAGGGAGGTCTTCATAGGGGCGAGAGGGGTTGAATTTCTGGACGATTCTTAGCGAAAAAAAATCGACCAGAAACAGAGCAGAAAAGATTTCTTTTCTAAAAACCGATTTCTATATTGAAAAAAGCTATTCTTCTCTAGTTTTGAAAAACCATGGGTTTTTTGAATTTCGGAAAACTTACCGAGTTATAGTCATTTTTGGGAACGTCGAATTTTGTTGCTTTAGTGACGTCGGTGCTATAATGACCAGGGGTCGATTCAAATATATTTATATCAGAAAACCATTATTTTTGCACTGTGCACTAGTCAAAGCTTAAAAATTTTTGTGGCAGGATTTTAACTGTATAGGTAGTCTGCCTCAGGTAAAAAGAAATTAATAACCTGTCTCGAAAAACGAAAATTTCGAATACGATTAGCCCTAGTCATATCGAAGATCGCTGCGAATAAGCGTGGTTTTGTACTGCACAATAATTATGACTTAACATTTTATGAAGCACATTTCCATTCTCTTATGTTCTTTCCTTCAGAAGGAAGAATTTTTTTGTGAGAAGTCCATCCTACAGTTCCGATCGATGATATCGGAGAACGCAATGGCCGCATGTAAATTACCATATTTCAGATATTTTGGAGACTCCGAAAAATTCATAAAATTAAAAAAAAATATAGGAAATGTGGGTTCTATCTTTTAATGAACAAGACGTAAAAATAGCGGCTTCGATGTGATTAGCGGGGTCGATATTTTTCGGCAAACCATGCAAATCTGGACTCTTGTTAATACAGAAGATCGCCTCAGAAAAACACGAATTCCAACTTCCCGATTTTATCACTGTGGGTCAAACAGGGGTTTAAATTTTCATAGAGTACAATTCCACTTTCTAATGCTGTTTCCTGCAGAAGAAAGAAAATTAGTTCCGTGACAAGTCCATCCTAATGTCTCCTCCAAGTGGTTTCAATGCTCCAAGCTATGCTGATAGGTTGAAAATATTTGGACTAAAGACACTCCAGGAGAGGCGTATTATCTCTGACCTGACATTTTGCTTTCGTCTCCTCCGCAAGGAGTCGAAGTTATCCCCTAGCAAATACTGGGTGTTCGTTCCAACAAGCTTGCGGAACGGCAGGTTTAGAATTCACTATCGCAGAATTGGGAGGAGGAAATATTCTTTAATGTTCAACAATCTCTTTAATCGCTGCGCTAGGTGGATAGAGTTGCTCCCTCCGGACGTATTTGAAGCCGAAAGTAGCTCTGCATTCAAGAGGCATCTGAAAAGGTTTGACCTTTTCCAGTTGTTGGGAAACTGATAATTGTTTGGTCTTACCGCGTCTATTTCAGATAAGCTTTGTGGCTAGGCTCGCTTGATGATGGCCGTATGGTGTTAAATGATGCTTATACTACAGCTGCAAAATTTCCATTTCATCACGTTGATGTTATGTGTGATAGATGCCCGTAGTAGTTCTATGACTTTGCTGATGTTTATTGAATTTTTTAACTTGTTGTACTTCCCGATGGTTCCAAATAATGATTTTCCTTTCACCTTGCCTTGCTTTCATGAAACCACCCAGTTTATAGCTCTCTAGACACTAGTGCAATGTGAACGTTTGGTTCCTAAATGATACCACGCTTTCGCCGCAATATTGGTGCTTAGTTGGGGTAGTTGGTTGGCAAGAGAGGTCAGACTTGAGCAAAAATCTTTTGAAAATTTTGCCATTCTACAGGCCTATTCGGTTTTTATGTCACCCAGTTGCGGCTATAGTAGCGACAATGGCTGTCACTGAAAAAAGTACTGTCTCGCCTGAGTACGTAAGGCTACCTTACGCTTAGGTGTTGACCAGCCAATAATGTTGCTCGAGAGTGGTTTGATTATAATGAACCACGCTATAGCTGGGCTGCTTATTTGAAACCGATCCATTCTACCTTCTGCGTGCTATTCTAATGCATTGCTGAACTTGCCTTCCAACATTGCCTATATTTCGACACCTCAAATTTTTTTAAAGGGATTGCCTTGTAGTACATAGACTTTAGACTACATAACCACACCATCTCATTGTGCTCTATATTTCACTGTCTTGTGTAAAATGAAGGCACGGCAAGGAAAAGGGACAAGCGGATTTATAGTGCTTTTGAATAGGAGTATTTAGTGTATGCTTCTAGTATTTCACCTTTTTACATCGTTTGCGAGCACTTTTGATTTGTTTCTTCCTTTAACTCTTTTTAGTAAGTTGTTTGTGTTTTGTTTTTTTTCGCTGTTTTTTGTTGGTACTGGATTGGCTTTAGACTTAGTTAACGATTTGATCACGATTATGCTCACCTTTGAGTGCAGTAAATAAATAAATCCTTCTGTTGCCATTCCGTCATCTATTCGAAGAACGCTTAAAAAATCTTGCAGGGAAAACATTTAAGTCATACTTGTTAGTTAACACAACATACACATTTTATAGAGTACAATTGCAGATGTCGTAGATGTTGCTGCTTCAGGCAAAAAACTGTCGTGTCCATGACTTTCTGATAAAAAAAAAAAACTGAAAAAATTTGAAATGTCTCTCTCATTGACTCCAAATCTGCCGGCAGAAAATCTTTATTTTTAACAACGAAGGTGCTACTTTACACTGTGGTAGACACGCCTAAAAAGCAATTTATTAAGAAATACAAACATCGCCTAAAACTGAAAGAGTTCGACCCCGCCCCACAGACGCCGTCACGTACGACCTCCCCTTCGTTCTCGAACGTCAAGCTTGAGCCTGATCAAGCCTACTCATTCTTTATAGCGTTCACGCTATCTATATTCTTAAAGTGCCTTTTCCTATGCGGCGAGAATTCTTGGGAGGCATGAATTTATGGGAAGGTGCTATAACGAAAAAGGTTTGCCTGAAGATAGGTGGCGAAACGAAGCATTTTGGAAAAAGAAAAATGTGTAATTTCCACTTTTAATTTTGTTATTACGCTAGAAACGTTCTTCGTCGAGCCGCCAACCACATCAGCGAACCCACTAAGAGACTATTCTGACTAGCGCCATGTAGACGTATCGTATTAGGTTGATCGAAAAGTCCTGCAAGTAGCACCAATATTCAAATTTGTCCCTATTTGCTAAAACAAAAACTCTGTTCACGATATATCTCCAATTCAAGTTTAAGATCCGACCCCATCCTTCAGGCAGCCTTTCAATTCCTTTTCGCTAAAATTCCAAGGGCTATGAGGAAAATGAATCAGAAACCTCCATTTCCAGTGGGGGTCGATCATCGAACTCTCTATCTCGAAGATGCTATTTCAGAGCTCTGAGTAGGAGGTAGTCAAAAGAAGCGAGGTCTGGACAGTAGGGGGATATGGCAGAACTTTCCAGCCTAACTCCTGGACTTTCTCGCGACTCACTTTTGCGACATGAGGACGCGCGTTGTCGTGCAGCAGGTAAGACATCTTCCCGTTCTGGACGTTTTTGGCGCTTGGCGTCGGGCTCTGGAGCTGGGTAGCGTAGACAGATGCTGTGATGTGGTCTCACCCTCCAGCAACTCCCAGTAAAGCATGCCTTCTGAGTCCAACAGAGGGGCGTCCGGAACGAGGTCGATCTTCGAGGGAGATATCTCCAGCCTCGAAGCGGATACCAACGGGCCACTGTGAAATAGTGAATGACTTCCTCCTTGAGTGCAGCGCAGATGTTGGAGGCTGCAGTCCTTGTGGAATGGTCTTGCAGAAATTCGTAGTAGACGATAGGTCGTAGGATGGAGGTGCTTATCGTTCACCTTGTTGCTGTGTTCCTACTCGACGAGGCCTTATATAGTATGCATGAGGAAGCTTCGAGAATGTACTGCGACGTTATCACACAAGATCAATACTGTAAGAGCTTTCAAAAAATTAATAGGCAGTAGCGTAAAGTGTTGCAAGACTTTTCGGCTAACCCAATAAGATCCGTCCATCCCTACTTGGCACTGCTTATCCCAAAGCACTTTTGCGCGCTACCTGGAACAGTCGTGACCGAGAGAATGTTTTCGGTCACTGAACGCGTATTAAATGATTCGCCAAAAACGCTAGCAACAAGAATTTGTAGAAGGCTACTTACCAGAACGTTAGCATTTCACAGACAGGCCTTTAATTGTGTTTTTATTAGTTCCTTCGAAGCAAATAGGCTCAGAGGGACTTACCTTGTAGGACAGCCCTATACAACGCTTTGGGTGTACGAAATTAAGGATTGTGCAGCATTGTTGTGTTCCACCCTAATAATGAACTGATCTGAGTCGTTTCTGATGTAATTTTAAACATGTGTACTTTCTTGCCAAGGCGAATGTCCACTGAGTACAAGGTGCCTCCACCGCCACAGAGCCTACATGTTTGTGTTGTTCCCTCGGAACTTTGCGTGCCCGTGCCAGCATCGAGATTGTGCATGCTCGGTTACAACAGTTACACAAAAGGGTTTTACAAAGGACCGGGAAAGGGAGGGAATTCAAGGGTCTGCCTGATCTTATTTGAACTCTAATTTGTCGTTGAAAGGTGGTTTAATTTTCTGTCCACTCTTTGTTGGTAGCGAACATATATGATACATTGTAGTATGTTACACGGCGTTCGTTGAAATTTAGGTGATCACCTGTTAGAGCAGATAGAAACATAAAACGTTTTTCCTGACTTTTTCATATGAAATAATAGTTCGTAGCTAATTGCATGTTTAAATAAAATTTAACTATTTACCGAAAGTTTTCCTTTAAAAAATCATTGAAAAATTTAACGCCCAGAACTTTGTGCATAGTCCTGGTTTCAATCTACAAGATGGTGCAGCAGGTAAAAGAAACGATCATGCCATGCATCCGTCTGGCTTGCTGCGACTTTCATTTGACTGATAGTGCAAATGCCGTTCACTTGAAAAAGCAAAGAAAAGATATGATTGTTCTTATAGATCTTTTTGTCGTGTCCCTAACAAGTGTGTAACTCCATTCAAGCAGAATATTTGCTATCAATCAAATAAAAATTACTACGATCTTGATACGACCTTGTCGAATGCATGGCGTGATCTCTTCTGTTGACATATTAAATGCTTGTTGCTTTCTTGCAGTTGAAAACAAGTCTTAATTTATTATTTCCCTAATTTGCTAAAGTTTCGAGCAGTCTTTTGGGTGCAAGTGAAATACAAAATTTCAAGGAAGTCATACTGAATTGTCCTTAAACAAAAAATTAATCCAAATTATTTGAAAAGGTTTTGTTTTTAAATCGAAAAAGCTCGTTTAGATTTAGAACATACACAATTCGGTCTCAAAGACGTCAAGCTTGTCTCGGAGAGCGTCCACTTTGATATGAAAAGTCTCCCAATTAAAGAGAAAATGGTGGATAAAGAATGAAATACGACAATTCGATCATTTCACTTTCTTACGTAATGAAGGTAATTCTCGGAGTTTTCTAAGAGATCATGGAAAAGCCGTACTTATATTGTTAAGATCAAAGAAAAGCACATGATGAATAGAAGAAACTCACGCCCACTTAAGCGGGATGTCTGGCAAGAAGCAGAACGTTAGAAATTCCTTTGCAAAAGGAATATGTGTAGATAATGTTATATAAAGTCAAGGGAAGTGGTGATTCAATCTCCAGGAAGCTGAAAAAGAAATTGGATTTCCATAGAATCACCTATGAATTAGTCACCAATCCAGTAGGCGAAATGCGCTTTAGGCAATCAACGGCAAGATCTTAGAAGAAAAAGTAGCGGCCTGCATGACGAGAACACTTTTGCGCGGCTTCAAACAGAAACCAGCCGACAGCTGGAGCGAATTCTTCACGCAGCAAAGGTGAGAAACTTCTCGGTTGGCGACGTGCCCCTCATATTCGCGCATGACTACTGACTGACTAGGACGCAGTGACAGAAACAGAGTGAAGCTGTTCTTGAATTTCGAACCCTTCGGGTTATTCAGGGAACTCGGGAATGAGCGTTGGTTGGCCGGCTCTCCTTCGCTTGACCAGAGCAGGCTCAAGCATGGGCTGCGATTTCTGTCAAAAATTTATGACCCCCCCCCCTCAAGAAGGGCCATAGTACGACTCCCCCCTAGAAAAAATTGATGGATTTCAATGTTAAGTTGTTTCTTCTGTTGCAGTCATATATAGAAAATGTGGAAGAAAGAAACTAGTTGTTATCATATGATAAATAAAATTTTGACGCAAACAAATCAATTAAATGAAGATTTTTTAAGGCATGAAACGACATGGCGACACTCTGAGCACCGCTTCTTCTACGGAAGGAGGACATCTTTTGGATTTGAAACTGTATCTAAAAAATTTAAGTAGTTATTCTACGATTAAAAAAATTGATGCTGTTTTCAAAAAAACTTAAAGTGCAGCTCAATTTTTGAAGTGAAGGCACGACACGTTTTTTAGTTGAAGGAAGTAACTATTGAAGGATCATAACTCTTTCAATTGTGAGAGTTACGCAAATGCGGGTGGCATACGGAAAGCTAGAGAAAATGGCCTTTCTGACGATCACAGACTGCCTTTCAAAAAAGGCATCTTCATGCGTGGCCGAGGGGGTGCAATTTTTCTGCGATTTTTGTTTCCTTCAGGTAGAAAAATCTTTGAAATTTTTGACAAAAAAAGAAAATTTTGAGCATGACCTCACCTGATTGTAAGGAAAATCTCTTAAGAAAGGCTTGATTTTCGGAAAGTATTTCCGCAAAAATCGCAGAGAAATCGCACTTCCCGGCAGCGCATGATCTTTTTTTCAAATTTTGTTTTACACCCATAAGACAGAGATTTCTTCTACTATTTTGCAGCTTCAAACTTTGTTCCGCTCAGGTAGAAAATTTTTGTTTTTGAAAAAAAATTTGAGCATGACCTCACCTGATCACAAGGAAGATCGATATGAAAACTGCATTTCCTGAGCAAGTGCTAAATAAAAACTGTACATTGTGAGCTCCACTTTCAGCCCCATAGGTTCCCTTGTTCAGGAAACGTTTCATTTTTGGGAAAATTCAGGATAGCAAAATCAGCCCACCTGATCCGATCAAAGGATTCTTATGAGAGACCTGATTTTTTCCTGCTACAAATTGAAGGTTAAATTTCGGTAAGATCCAGCTTTTCAGCTTCAGTAGTTTCTTTTCTCAACTAAAAAGTGTGTCGCGCCGTCACAGCGAAAACTGAGCAACAATCGATCCATTTCAGCCATTTTGAAAACTGCTTCAAAACATTACTGCCTAATCGTGGGATAACTACTCAAATTTTTATTATGTACAGTTTCGAGTCCAAATGACGTCCATTCTCGTGGAAGAAGGTTGCTCAGGGAGTCGCCAAGTCGTTGCCACGACTAAAAAATCTTCATTTAATTGAATTATTTGGGTCACAACTTTATTAATTGAATGCTAATAATTTTTTAGTACATACAGACCTCTGCGAAAGATCGATTCCTCCGAGGAATTTTTGAACAACCTTGAGCCAAAGTACGACCCCTGCGATTCTCGCACACCACGCTTGAGCCTGGACCAGAGTACGGCTTCGACGAGTGGCTGAGCGCTCCTTCCTGTGGCATTGCACTTATTGCGAGGCGAGGCTATTTAATGGACGTCGGATGCATCAGATTCATCTTAGCTGTACCACAGAATTGGGCGATATAGAGTGCAATCATGAGACGTTACGCTC
Source organism: Heligmosomoides polygyrus bakeri (assembly GCA_947359475.1). Taxonomy (NCBI): domain Eukaryota; kingdom Metazoa; phylum Nematoda; class Chromadorea; order Rhabditida; family Heligmosomidae; genus Heligmosomoides; species Heligmosomoides polygyrus. The sequence continues at coordinate 25,593,183 of OX375868.1, forward strand.
ATAGTTGTCTGCAGTTTCACAAGTGGTAGGATAAAAAGATGAAGGTCGGTGTTATTAAATCTTTTTGCGGGATGCTCCACGCACTTTACTTCCACGAGATGTCGTGAAGGCTATTTGAATGCGTTTCAGACCTACACAATGCCTTGCGGTAGCCTGCCGATTCATTTATAACCCTGTGTTTTATTCGTCCCAAACAAGTCTGGTACTAATCCATCATTTTCGGATGGATGAGGGCTTCGTTGTCCTAGTCGGGATATCCGAACCAGGAATCTGGAGTGTTGAGCACGCTACAGCCTCATCAGTTTACGCTACCACATGCCCCTGTAGGAGAAAAAAATCATGCTGATTCTTTACCAGAGACGAGAGAAGAGATTTTTTTATTACAGACCATGTAAAAGCGTTTTTAGATGGTTTTCACGGAATCGCGTTAGAACGAGGGTATCGGTGGCTCCTTGGAAACACTATATCTATGTATATGTAACGTCTTCAGATCACTTTCACCCTCTGTTGTATTCTTCAGTTAGGCCTAAAAATAAATGGAATGAACGTGTTGTCCGTATAAATGGTGAAACCCCTGTTCATATATAAGGGCATCACTTCTCGTTCTCTTGGTGCCGATTTGTTTGAGCGAGCGAGCGTCAGTAACGCCTCAACTCGTCCCTGTCAGCCCAGAGAGAACTTCACATTCAAGAGAAACAGAAATCGTGATATCAAGACTTTCATAAAGAGCTGGCCCAGCCCACCCAGTTTTTGACGGTTGATTCAGACGACAATTTCTCTTATTATCGAACGTACGCCAAGTTCAGGGTTCGGAGCTGCCTCTAATTTGAATGAACAGTGATGCTCTGAGCAACGTCCCCTCCACTCCACGGTGCTGATTTTGTGATCATCCTACCTCATCCTTTTCTAAAATACAGGATTCTGAAGTGTACACAGCGCAAAAAGCAATGGAGCAGAATTCGTTGGGAAAAGGCCGAGGGTTCTTTTGCTTCTTCGCTATTATTATTCTTCGCTGCTGACCTGAAATGCAAAAAATGATGGTCGTACTCACAGTTACAGTTCGTAGAATTCCGTTTGGCTTGTAGTGATCGTGTCCGTCTTCTTTCCGAGGTGCGTCCGTTTGCCGTGGTCGCCATGTGAAGGTTTATTGCTTAGAATGAAGAAGAATGAATCAAACTTCTCTCGTTGCGGCTTTTATACAACGAGAAATAGAGAATGAACTGATAATAAACTGATGAATGTTAACGTTTAGATAAACCGCAGTGGTTTTCAAAATTCCCGCAGACATCTGTGTGGATCAAAAATTGCAAGAAACCGTTCCACCTCAGTGCGGGCCGATAAAGCAATACTGACGCCTGGAACTGCCATGTCGTGGTTAGAATCTAACCTGCAAAAGGTTTGGGGCTGGAACAGTAGCGTAATTACAGCGATTTCACAATTGGCTTGTTAGCAGTACAGTGACCGAAGTGGAACGTTGAGGTGCGTCGCTCACCACCAACGGGAAGCTTTCGGATAGCCGAGTGGCTATGGGGGCGGGCTTGCTGGAAAAGCGACGGGGGTTCGGATCCGGAGGTGCTACTCATGCATTGGTGGTCTTGCTCCATCCATTTTTGTCGATATAAAGTGTATATTGACCGCGGTATTGTACTATGCTGACATTATAACTTTGTTTTAACCTGGATGATACGATATAAACACAAAAATAAACACCCAAAGCAACAGCGTTCATAGCATATAATTGGCCATTGAAGAGGAGCAGGCGACTTTTTTTGCCTACAAAATAGATAACTTCAGAACTCCAAAGATCGAAGGAAAAATTATTATTTTATTCTTTTTATTTTTTATTTTTTATTATTTATATTTTTATTTTAATTAATTAATTAACAATATTTATGTTTGATTTTTTGACCCTTCTTCGACCTCTGGAGAGATACCAATCTGTCTTCTTCATCCTCAACCAATCATATTGCAAGTGATCTCACGGCCGTCACATACAGCATCCTCCTCACTGTTAGAAGGAGACGTAATACCACCCGCATCATTGTCATGGTCCGGCTAACAGGCTACAGCCTGCGCTCGTTCAAGTCAAGCTAACATCACGCACGAGAGGACGTCAATGCAATAAACATGAAACAAAAAAGAAGCTACCTGGAGTGTTTCATCCTCATCAGCACAACCAATATCACCACATACAAAGCATTTTGAAATATGCCTTGAGAGGCATCTGCTAGGGCGGTCTCCCTACGAATAGGGGTAGAATAGTCCTGAGGAAGGCAGTTAGCAAGGCAACCAATAACTCGGCACGGGGAACACATTGTATTATACAATTGATATCAAGTCAGGGGGGGGGGTGTCGTATAGTGTGTCGAAGGACGATCACAACAATCGATCAAATATAAATATATACATCAATTAATTAATAGAAAATATAAATAAAGATAAAAACAATGATACTTAATTAATACATGATAATAAAAATAATAAATAAATAAATAAGTAAAAAATAAAGATAAATCTTTTCTATCCATTTTTCAATCTCTCTTCGACTACTGACAAGCATTCACCTGTTTAGGGACGAGCCGCGCGCTGCAATCGGCATGGAACCAGTTAAGCTGAAACTCTTGATAGAAATGATCAAGTTTTTTTAAGCCTCAACTCGCTGGTACTGAGGTCGGTGGCGTAATGGCATAGGCTGGTCAGCAGGAGGTGCGGGTTCGTCTCTCGCCTGAAGCTAGAGTTTTGATTGCAACAAAACATCGCTATGAGAGCTTAAAATCTCAGTGCCAGCCATTGGGGCCTAAAGAAAACGACTTGAATCATTTCAGACAGTGTAGTTATTTTTAAAAGAAAACTATGCAAAGGTGAATTTTTGTTGAAATCTTCTCTTAAAGAAGATATTTTGTTAAGAAATGTATATTTAAACCTTAGACATGTTTGTCCTGGTTTGTAAAATGCTCCTTTTATTTTTATATGTATTTGATTTCAAACCAAAAAGCGTCCACTTCAAAATAAAAACTGTCCTGTTTAAAAAGAAGTGTCCAGCTTAAAATAAAATCTGTACATACTACACAAGCTGTCGAATAATGATACGGTGGGGCAGTTGCACGAGATGGCAACTCTCACGAATAACTCAAAAGGTATCCCTAGAAGTGGAATATGCTGCGTATTCCACAGAACAGAGGAAGGATTGACGAAGAAATGAATCCTTTATTAATGGCTGTTTTTTAATAGGGTAGCTTAGTAATAGACAGCGGAATTAGGAGAGAAAAAATCTGAAGCTAAGATGTTCTCGGCTGATCCTTCGCGTATAACCTTAGATGAAATAGCTGCTACACAGTATAACCCTCTAAGCATGATATCACGTGAGTCACAAGGGACTGGAACAGAGACTCCAACCGACAATGTATCAGACGGCCTACCGTAGTCAATAGGCTAATATGCAATGATGCTCGAAATGCTGCCGTGCTGTCCAGGAACACTCCCACAATTCGCGGCTTAGGCGAAAATATGTTTACCGCTCGTCTGCCTTCATTCTGAGTTCAGGGCGCATTAGGAAAAGTGAATGGTGAATGCTGTCGAGCGCAGACACTCGTTATGCGAGCTCATGTGGACCAGAACGATGAGAAGATGAATCGTCACTGTGTACGTGTTTGGGAGAACTCTAGCAGCTAGAAGGGGAAATTGCATGACTGGTTGCGCATATTAGGTTGTAAGGAAAGCTCTGTCAGCTTTCCTGGATTATATTTTGGCAGATATCTTCCATAGTATCTAACTAGTTGTTATTTGTTTTTTAGCCTTTTTTGGTTTCTTATATTCTTACATTCTATATCCGTGATTCATTTTTCACCCAAAAGGCGGGCTCTGGGTTTTTAAAATTCTCAGTAGACAAGCGCTCTCTAATTCACTACTCCAGTTTACGAGGCTCGTTGACAGATATCTTCCAGAGTAACTAACTAGTTGTTATGCATTGTATGACAATATTCAAGTTATTCTTTCTGTTTTCACTACGTTTAATTGTATTTACACGCCTTACATAACTCGACTCGGAAAGCACACTTCACTCTATCAAAAATCTTTAGTGTACTGCACCCCATTGCTGATGTAGCAGATACGAAAAGGTTGGATTTTCTTGAAGATCAGTTGAATTCCGAGATTTGAAATCACCGAAGGCGATCTCGTCATCATGCTGTTTCACAAGCATTCCTATCCTAACGAAGTCATCCGGATGTTCGGGAAAAGAAACAAAATAAGAGCTGGGTTTGGCGAATATACTGGATGACGATAATCTTCGATCTAAGAAGGTTCTTTCAACCTTTACATTGCGATTCTGGGAACGTGTACAGATGGCTCGTTATGCAAGAAGTATTGAACCACTTCCATTCATAGGCTTAAGACCTAACAGCTTCAGCCCGGCGCACGTTTTCTCTACGCGTCCTAGAGAATTGATGGATCTATCCTCTTATGGGGAAGGGAACAGCACCCCACTCTAATGTCTTGACAACGGAGACAAAGCAGTAAGCAAACTAGCAAGGCGAGAACGTGCAGTCAGCTACGAGAAGACAATTATCTGCAATTTCATAGGCAGGACAGGTCACAGTTTGTTTACACTCGCTTCGCTTTTCCAGCGCCGTTCTCCCCTCGACTAGGAAGGATTCGAGTGGACTATGTAATATTGGTTTGGAAAGACTTAAAAACGAAGCAACAGATCAACGGGGCTGCAGGTCTCTAGGCCGCTTCGTAGACCGCTTCGAATGACGTAGAATTTTCCACTTTAACTTCTGAAAGATAATATGTAGGCAACGAGCATATGTTTTGCCTAGTCTAGGGCGTTCTCGCTCTTTCTTTCTGCAAAAACTGTAATTTAAGGAAGCAGTACGTCTAAGTTTTGGTATCCGGCTGAGTGGTTGGCGAAGTTCTTTAATCAGGTTGTAGCAGAGAAGAAAGTACCTGACTGTTGGAGCCAAAGTACGACGATTCCGATTTGGAAGAAGAAGGGCAGTCCTGCAGACTGCTCCAATTACCGTCCGATTCGCTTGCTCTCACACAGCATGAAGATCTTTGAGCGAATTGTCGACGGACGAATTCGTGACATCGTCCAGCTTTCCAGCAATCAGTGCGGCTTCGTGGCTGGCTGTGGCACTGTTGATGCCATACACGCCGCCCGCCTCCTGATAGAGAAGCACCGCGAGAAACAGAAGCCAGTGCATATCGCCTTCCTCGACTTGGAGAAGGCCTTTGACCGCGTACCGCGTGAAGTGATATGGTACGCCCTGCGACGACATGGAGTTCCTGAAGAGCTCATAGAGTGGGTGCGAATCCTCTACTCTTGCCCAAAGAGTAGAGTTCAAGCTGCAGCCGGAACCTCGATGGAGTTCCCCATCTCTGTCGGGGTACACCAGGGTTCTGCGCTTCCCCCACTCCTTTTTGTTGTCGTGATGGACGCCATTACACGAGATCTTCAGAAGCCTGTCCCCTGGACACTGCTTTATGCTGATGACGTAATGCTCGCTTGCGAAGATAAAGATGAACTGGAGCGATAGGTGCAAGCTTGGTGTGATCGCTTGGAGCGATTTGGACTCAGATTGAACGTGAAGAAGGCCGAATATCTAACGACAGACATTACTGAGTCCAGCTCCATCAAGGTTAACGGCATCGAGCTCCCACGCACTTCGGTTTTTAAGTACTTGGGATCAGCAGTAGCATCTGATGGCAATCTGATGACTGAAGTGAACTCACGCGTGAGTGCAGCTTGGTCCAAGTGGCGCTCGTTGACTGGCGTGCTCTGCGATAGGAAGATACCAGAGCGCTTGAAGTCAAAAATATATAGAACAGTTGTCCGGCCGGTAGCGATGTATGGTGCTGAATGTTGGCCTGCGACCAAGGAGGTTGAAACGCGCCTCAGCATCATGGAGACGAAGATGCTGCGCTGGACGGCAGGAGTCACCCGCATGGACCGCATCCGAAACGAAGCTATTCGGCAGAATTTCGGTGTCGCGCCGATAGCGGACAAGATGCGCGAAGCTCGCTTACGATGGTACGGCGACGTTCTGCGTGAAAAGGAAGATAGCGTCCGCAATATAGGCCTTAAGTTCGAGGTGGTAGGAAAGCGGCCTAGAGGGCGTCCGAAGCAGCGCAGGTCTGACACGTTACATATGGACTTGAAGGTTGCTGGTGTCCACCCTGATCTAGCGCTGGATCGGGAGAGGTGGCGTCATGACACCAGAATAGCGGACCCCGCGACTAAGCGGGACAGACGCTGAAGAAGAAGAAGAAGAAGAAGTATGTCTAATGACCACTTACTGAAATTAATGACCGCCGTGCAGGGACACGGAGTGGCCTCATGCATAGAGTTAGGCTCAGGAAATTTCGGGATAAACCTCCTAGCCAAGGAAAGAAGAGAAAAGAATCCGCGTTTATAGAGTGGGGAATAAGAGCGAACCTCGAAGAAGGTTGCAACACAACGATTTCAGGAACTGATTCAAGGGATTTTCTTTAGGCGTCATGAGGCCGGCACTGAGGTTGTAAAGTTGGCTTGCTGCCCTTGCCGGCCATATCAGTACAGTGTATAGGCCAAACAAACGCACAATCTACTGATAGAATGGGTGGCGGATCCGACATAGTGATTGGTTAATGGTGACCTTTATCCTTTTATCCTTTAGTTTATCCTTTGGTTTAAAAGCTTAGGAATGATCCGTTGCATTGATCTTTTCTCTCTGAAAAGGAGAGATTACGCCGATGGATGAATTAGAGAGCTCGAGATTTATGTGACAGCTAATATCGTTGGCGTCAACTATATGACGCGTCATTCTTTCACTACCATGCGTTTAATCGGACAAGTTAGGGGCTTCAAGGGATATATCGTGGTGCCGCGAAAGCATCGACAATGAAGAGGCACACACATTTCATAGTAATTGTCAGAAGGGCAGAATAGGAACGGCATTTGCCATAGGTTAACCGTGGAGGGGCGTACGCTCTTGTTTTTCAATCGTAGTATGTATATGGTCGTGTAGGTAATCGCAGCAGATTAGGGTTACTCAATAAGCCTACGAATCTCATTGGCTTCATCAACAGATTGGATATGCTCACCTTCTAGAAAGAACGGGGTCCTCAGAACAATTTACATGCTGTGAACGCAACGACAGGCTCGCTGCTATTCTTGCGTTTTAAAGAGGGCAACAATATATGTGCTCGATTGAACTACTTGAATAGGAATAGGTATTCGAATGACTTTCAATCGAATTTGAACATTCGATTTCGAATTTTCGAAGAATCGCGGGCTTCGATTGTAATCGAAAGTATGCAAAAAAATCGCGTTTTTCGAATGCATTCTACCAGGCTGTCCAATAATTCTTGTTCGAAAATTTCACATTTCATTTAATTTTTTTCAACTTTATTTAAAAACAAGTCTAATCAACAATATAATCACCACAGTTATCCGCAACAGTGGCCCATCGATTGGGCAGGTCGCCGATGCCCTTCGCCCAGAACTCCGGGGGCTGTGACTCGAAGAAGTCCGCGATGTCCGATTTTACGTTGTCGTAGTTGGTGAATTTTCTTCCTGCCAAATGGTGCTTCAGCGAGCGGAACAAGTGGTAGTCGGAGGGGGTGAGGTCCGGGGAATACGCAGGATGGGCAACCGTCTCCCAGCCGAGCGTCGCCAACTTCTGCTGGGTCTCCTTCGCCACGTGGGGGCGCGAGTTGTCGTGCAGCAGGTGGACCGAGGCCCGTCGGGGACGCTTTTCTCGGATGGCGGCGGCTAGTTTCTCGAGCTGATCGGTGTAGATGGAGGCGGTGACCGTCCTGCCTTGCGGAGCAGCTCGAAGTACAGCATGCCCTTGGCGTCCCACTAGCAGCAGAGCATGATCTTCAGCGGGTGTTCCCTGTCCTCGAGGCTCGTGTCGCCGCTCTCGAAACGATTGAACCAGCGCCTGACTGTGCGTTGGGACACTGCGTCCTCCTTGCACGCTCTGCAGATGTTGGCGACCGCGGTGTCCGTGTCGTTGCCCAGCTGCCACTCATGGTACACGAACGTACGAATTCGACCTTGGTCCATTTTAGCTTGTACTGGTAGCTAGACGCGGCGACTGCGCCTTGTATACCCCTAGTGTGGAACTCTGGAGAACCTTTTAGAAGGTTTTTACACTTGACTGATGTTATAACACTTCTAAGGAAAATTACAGAATTTTGAAAAATTTCGGACAGGAATTATTGGACAGCCTGGTAATTGAAGTGTTCAGAAAAATTGCTTTTCGAATGTAATTGAAGTATTCAAAAATTTTTGGCCTTCGAAACCATTCGAATATTCGAAAATTGTTAGAAGCGCACAATTATTCGAATAATATTTGGATGCCATTCGATTGTTATTTTCTCTGTTTGACACTGCAGACACAGCACAATAGGCAAACTAGGATCTGCGTTGTTTTTCGAAGCACAGGCGTGATATTTTGAATAAGAAGCCCAGAAATCGTAATTGCTACCACGTCTTCCTTTCACTCCATATGCGATCGCCTCCTAATCCCTCTTCCACAATATCACAGGAGAATAGAGAAGCACCAATGCATCAGAAACTGAACCTCCATGAGCTTCACACAGAAAGGCGTACACTTTTAATCGAAAGCGACATTTTCGAATCGAGTTCGACCACACAAACCACCTTTCCGTCCGACATTGGCTACGACTAATCCTGTTTTTCGTCCCCACCTTTGCACCATTAAATCTATTCTTGACATCTCTTTCTCGATAGGGGACCACTCCAGTGGACATTGGGACTTCTGGGGCCTGACTCATCAACAACTTACCCGAGGGTATAGGTGGTAGAGATATCAACGATGATGCCTGCATCTCCGACTCTTACCTAACCTCTACCTGACTCTTATCTTATCTGTACCCTTATACCTCGCATACCCACGAGTTTAATTGTTGACGAATCCGGTCCCTGGTGTTGAGGCGGCCTTGTTTCCATGATGCGTTCCCCGCCGAGGATTGACAGATCAGGCTCAATATGCGGTGCAATTGCCTTCTCTGCTATCTGAGAATTAAACCGCACAGTTGGGGTCTCACAGAGACGAGACGATCATATATGCTGTTGCGGGATACATGGCTATAAGTCCTAAGTGGTAGATCAGTTACAGCAACCGGATTCTATAATACAACTGCTTAAACACTTCTGGACAGAGGAGCTAACATCATGGGAGACAAACGGCGTTACTGAGGAGCTTCTGGAAACAAGGATAGGTCTTCCTTTTCAAATCGCTGTCCTCTGCATTCAGGTGAACATTTATGGACACGTGATCAGTAAGAGCAGCTATCTCTCGGGCTCTTTTCGAGAGTGATTGCCTTCCTCTCTGTATGCGCAAAATAGCTTTTTTTCGAATTTGAATGTTCAAAAAATCGCGCTTTTCGAGTGTATTCGGATTCGTATATTCAGGAAATCTTTTTTTCGAATATTTTCGAATTCGAAGAATGGCAACTGTTAAGCAATCGAAACCATTCGAATATACGAAAAATTTCGAGATTGCAACTATAAGGTCCATCGAGTGGAAAGTAATAAATCACAACACGTTTTTGCAGTAAGATGTTTTGTGTGCAGATACAGGCAATTCCGTGATGTCAAGGCGAATAACCCAGTATCTCCAGGCTCTGGCGAACACGAAACCGCCGAAGCGTTAATCATATGAAGACGCTAACATCGGTGCTTGGGTGTACACATTCACAAAGCAGCAGCAACAATGCAATCATTCATCGAATTCGATTGTGATTGATATGTGTTTTCTTTTGAGCGCTATCTTGCTAGTCTTCTTTGAAGGGCAGCTTTGAGTTGTTGGAAGTTCGAAGAAAAATTCGAACAATCGCTTTGTATTTCGAACTACTTTACAACAAAAACAAACTCGAAAGTCTCAGTTTTCTCTCAATCAAGGGGGCGCTTCGACGTTCAAACAGCCCCAAAAGCCCAATGAAACCATACAGCGTTTGGTTCAAGGATCAGAATGTTTTATGGCTCTTTGTTTTTTTTAGACTTGTGGGATTAACAGCCTTTAGCAGGGGAGGGGTGAATACGCGCATCCCTCTTATTCTGAAACATCATCGTTTCACCGGTGATTTGTGTTTCCTTCAACAAAAAGTATGAACAAAAAGTATGACGTGTTTCCATACGACGTCATGCGATATATTCCCTTTGGTCTCTTGGGTGCACTAGACGTGAGGAACACATAAAGCAGCAAATTCGATTCGACAATATGAGCTCGACTATGAGACTAACCTCCATCCATGAAGAGCCCTCCATCCATGAAGAGTTGGCGAGTTGAACTGATCGGACTGGTCTGGGAAAGGCACAGTAGGATCGACGTATGTACCCTAGTGGAGAAGGGAAGCGATTTCCTGCATGAGAATCTTTGACAGCAGCAGGAAAATTAAAAAAAAAACTGTTTTGCAAGAGGGAGACAATAAGCCGAAAGATACCGCCCTGACTATGTTTGTTTCGCTTTTCTTCTGCCTCCCTACTCCGATAGGATTTAATCCGTAACAACTTAGGGCCGGATTTGTCAACGACTTGCAGCAATTTAACAGAGAAAATACAGCTCAGCTGAAAACTCTGATAGCGATATGGTGAGCGATATAAGCCGCACTATCAGGAATTTCAGCTGTAATTTCTCTGTTAAATTACTGTAAGTCGTTGATGAATCCGGCTCCTGAATTCTGCAGAATGAATGGCATCGCATCATGTAATTACCAAGTCCACGATATCTCGTACGAGTAGCACGTACGGCACATTGCTTTATACCTGCTAGTCACTTTGGAGCAACGCCGAACTACATACATCGCCCTTCTAGTGCAACATTAGATGTTGGCTGCGGAGCAACAACTCAGGCTTTGCAGAGTACTTGGAGTGAAAAACACGCCTGCGACAGAATAGGATTAACAGGATCCACAGTTTCAGAGGAGTTTTAAAAGAAAAGTTACGCTTCGTAGAACTGAGGTGAACCAAAACGTCCGCTATTAGAGAGGGATGTTTGAATTGGAAGCCACACACAGTTTATAGGCTCGGATTCCCACTAGAGCCGTGAGAGATTAGACTGCGGACACCATTAACAACAGAAAAAATGAAGTTCCTTAAGTGAACTTTAATCCTATGTAATTGACGCTTGTTCATTCTAATTTTTTTTAGATAACCAGAATGAGTAACGGGCTGTAGCGCAGAAATTATGTAGCAAACAGTGCTAATGGAATGATGAGTCTCCGTGAGAAAATGTTCACATCAAGTTTAAAAATCCAAAACTGCTAGGTTAAACCTGTGGACTACGATACATTACGACCGTAAGGGACGGCATCACTCAGCAGATAAACTGACTAATCGCTCAGCGCAGAACTCTAAAATATTTCTTGGTAAAGACACCGACCACTCCTACTCTACATACTCTGCCATTTCTGCTGGGAGGTGCATTTTGAGGACAAGACATGATTTTAGCTGCTGTATGCTGTATTCTATAAAAGAAGGGTACCTTGACTTGTCCTCCCTATGCTGATCGCTGATTCTGATAATGCACCAACACCTCTTTTTATCCTTTCAGTGGATAGGAGAATGATGATGGGGACGCCCCTTGGAGACTCCCCTTGATTGTGGATGGCTCTGCCTTGCTGGATCTAGTCAAATAGAACCCAATCATAGACGCCGTGGAAATGGTGAGTGAACTAACCCAATCACACGCGCGACGAAGATCAGACCACTCTCATCAACCGCAGAGTACTGGCGGGATAAGTCGCTGCTCTTATTTGCTACCAGATGCCAGTCAGAGCAGTTCTCTTCGCTCCAATCAGACAATCGGGAAGGAGAAAATGACCATGGGTTCTTCTGCTTTGAAACAGCACGCTGAGTTTCTTGTGGCCCAAATCTGACTGCCTCCCACTCTGTCGCGAATGCGATAGTTCGCTCCCTTCAATTAAAACTCCCGCGGGCTGCCGTATCCGCTCGGGACCCCGATGAGGCGCTCCCGAGGCTCGGCCTGCCCGCGCACGCTATTGGTTGGCGGGGACCGCAATGCGCCACCCCCGCCCGACCCATTCTATACTTCCGTCGACACGTCGAGCGGCTGCGCGGGCGCGGCTCTGGGGCGCCTCACTTGTGAGCCCGCTTCTACCACAATCCCGGGAATCTCTGAGCGGAGCCTTGCCCCTCCTCACATCGCACTCCAGCCGGCTGCAATGCAGGGAGGACGGCGAGCCTGGATGGGGCTCGCCTAACCTCGGATAGCAGTCTTTCTAGCTGGAGCGGTCCCATCAACCCTGTGTTCCATATTATCTAGCGTCTATCTCTGGTATTATACTGATGTGGCTGTGTGATGTTGATATATGGAATGAACCGTGGTCATATATGTCTACTGTGCTGTCTACGACGAGGAAGGTGGTGAGTTTCCTATCAGTGTCTTATCGGTATTGATATTGCTGTGTATATTGCTGTTGTTGTTGGTAGTGGGTCAGTCAGGGGTTAGTGTTGTAGTTGGGTACCATGGGGTCGTCATGTAGTATTCGGGGGTTGTGTGTGCTCAATACAGTTCGGGTTCACTACAGCACGCCTGTAGGCACCCGCGGCTGGTGCGTGGTGCGGGCGTGCGTCAATCCAGGCGCTGCCCAGCGCGGGGGTTAGAAGTCACCACGCGGGCCCCCGTCTGCCAGGGAAGAGGGGGTGTGGCCTATACACATCATGGTGTCCCCTAGTATCCCCCTGGGTCATGGGTTCCTGGTTACCTCGTAGCACCACGGGGTGAATGGAGGACCACGCTCAACAGGGCATGCTCCCTCGCGAGTGGGGCCACCGATTCGCAACACACTCCTCCATCCAGACAACTTTATTGAGACTCACCTCCCCTTTTTGCACTCTTGAGCTGGTGGGAAATGAGTTGAGATCTGATGAGAGCCACAGAACGCAAACCCAATTTATTTGGAAAGCCAACTTCCAAAACACACCAGTGATGTGGTGGAAGAGTTCAGGTTCTTGTCTGCTTGCAGTAGTGCAGAAATGAAGATAATACGTTTATCCGTCTACGCGCTACGCAAAAGTTCGCCTTCAAGGAATGACACGTGTTTGCAAAAATCTGAGATTTATCAAATAACTGCTAATTGGCAAGAGACAGGTTCGACAATCGTTTTTGAGGGACAGATTTTAGTTATACTAGAAGTCGCGTAGGGCGCGTTGAGCACGGTCGGAGGATGCGCCGGCAATACCAGGTTTTTCAGAACATTTATTGAGGTAAAAGTGATGCAAAATCAGTTCTGCACAAAAGATTACAGTTAAAGTTCGAAAATAATTTAGAATTCCAGAAAGGAATTTTTGAAGTTAACTTCAAAACAGTTTTTTGTAGGAGTAGACAATGTTTTGTTTGAAAATATAGTAGCTTTCTCCGTGAACGAAATACTAAATCGCTGTGAGAAATAAGCACTTTCCACATAAAGCAGAAGTGCCCTTCTTTGCCTGTATTCGAAAAGCCAACTTTTGCAGGACATGGACCCATATTTCTACCTTCCAGGCAAGATGTTAGCCCATTACGCTATTAGCGCTGTTGAATCGCGCGCCGCATTCGCCATATCTACGTTGCGGTGGCCTCTCAGCATACTCCCACAATATGGGGATGTTGCGTGTGATCAAACAGCACTGTTGGTGTAATCCTGCCCGGAAAGCGGAGGATGCGGGTACAAATCCTGCATGGCGCGAGAGTTGTGATCGCAACAAGCGATCATGTGCCTGGACATAGCCTCTATAGCAGTTGGATTAAAACAATTGTGTAGGATAATCTTTCGAATAGTTTGAGCTTTATTTCACACTTTCTGGCGTTTCTGATAAAGGAAACCCTCCAATTTGCGCAAGCTTCTAACAAATACCGGGAGCAGGGATGTGCGGAAAATTTTATGAGAAAATCGGGACACGGAATACGGAACGGAGGAGCTCAAAAATGGGCGGAAACCAGAGAAAAAACATGGATCGGAAATGACTCAAATCTCATTACTTCATTTAATTTTTCATAAGTATATATATCCATATGGTAGAAATAACTTCTTCTTCAGCGTCTGTCCCGCTTCGTAGCGGGGTCCGCTATTCTGGTGTCATGACGCCACCTTTCCCGATCCAGCGCTAAATCAGGGTGGACACCAGCCGCTTTCAAGTCCGTATGTAACGTATCAGCCCAGCGCTGCTTCGGGCGCCCTCTAGGCCGCTTTCCTATTACCTCGAAGTTAAGGCCTATCTTGCGGACGCTGTCTTCTTCCCCACGCAGAACGTGGCCGTACCATCGTAAGCGAGCTTCGCGCATCTTGTCGGCTATCGGCGCGACACCGAACTTCTGCCGAATGGCATCGTTTCGGATGCGGTCCATGCGGGTGACTCCTGCCGTCCAGCGCAGCATCTTCGTCTCCATGACGCTGAGGCGCGTTTAACCTTCCTTAGTCGCAGGCCAACACTCAGCGCCGTACATCGCTACTGGCCGGATGACTGCTCTGTAGATCTTTGACTTAATACGCTCTGGTATCTTCTTGTCGCAGAGCACGCCAGTCAACGAGCGCCACTTGGACCAAGCTGCACTCACGCGTGAATTCACTTCGACCATCAGTTTGCCGTCAGACGCGACTGCTGATCCCAGGTACTTAAAGACCGCAGTGCGTGGAAGCTCGATGCCGTTAACCTTGATGGAGCTGGACTCGGTAACGTCCGTCGTTAAATACTCGGTCTTCTTCACGTTCAATCTGAGTCCAAACCGCTCCGAGCGATCACACCAAGCTTGCAACTCTCGCTCGAGTTCTCCTTTATCTTCGCTAGCGAGCATCACGTCATCGGCATAAAGCAACGTCCAAGGGACGGGCTTCTGAAGATCTCGCGTGATGGCATCCATGACGACAACAAAGAGGAGTGGGGAAAGCGCAGAACCCTGGTGTACCCCGACAGAGATGGGGAACTCCATCGAGGTTCCGGCTGCAGCTTGAACTCTACTCTTTGGGCAAGAGTAGAGGATTCGTACCCACTCTATGAGCTCTTCAGGAACTCCATGTCGTCGCAGGGCGTACCATATCACTTCACGCGGTACGCGGTCAAAGGCCTTCTCCAAGTCGAGGAAGGCGATATGCACTGCCTTTTGTTTCTCGCGATGCTTCTCTATCAGGAGGCGAGTGGCGTGTATGGCATCAACGGTGCCACAGCCGGCTACGAAGCCGCACTGATTGCTGGAAAGCTGGACGATGTCCCGAATTCGTCCATCGACAATTCGCTCAAAGATCTTCATGCTGTGCGAAAGCAAGCGAATCGGACGGTAATTGGAGCAGTCTGCAGGACTGCCCTTCTTCTTCCAAATCGGGATCGTCGTACTTTGGCGCCAACACTCAGGCACTTTCTTCCCCGCCACAACCTGATTAAAGAACTACGCCAACCACTCAGCAGGGTACCAGTACTTGGACTTCCACAAATCAGCTGCCACGTCATCGGGCCCAGTCGCTTTGCCTGGCCTCATCTTCTTCAAAGCCGCTTCAATCTCCTCCACGGTGATCTTCTGAACGGGGCCGTGGGTTGGAGCCGTTGAAGGGATGGCTGGATGAGGGAACTCTACCGTAGAGATTTCCTCAAAATAATCGCGCCATCGCTTCAATGCCTTCTTGCGGTCCGTAAGAAGATGGCCGTTCTCATTATTGATGCCGAAGAACTTCTCGATGTCCTCGGTCTGGCGATGGCGATTCTTTGCAAGTCGGTACAGATACCGCTCACCATCTCGAGACTCTAGCTTCTCGTTGACATCTCCATAATGAGTGGCTTTCGCAAGAGCCACGGCCTTCTTTGCAGCTTTCTTCGCTTCTTGGTACTTCCGCCAGTTATCGGCTGTTTTTTCGCCGAGAAACACGTGATAGAGCGACTTCTTCTCTCACACTTTTGCTTTCACGTCGTTTGTCCACAGCCATGTCTGCTTGTCGACCTTCCGTCGCTCACGCTTCGTAATGCCGAGTTCTGACTGTGCAGCTTGACGAATCGCGTCGGTCGCCTTCTTCCAAGTTTCGTCGACAGTCGTGACTGCCGGTAACCGCACGCGAGAAATCACAACTGCTTCCTTCTCTCTGCTCCGCCACCACTTAATTCTAGCTGCGCCGCATCGCTCAACCTGCTTCAGCCTCGGAGGGGCGATCTTCAAAGTGCAGATCAGCGGTCGATGCTGTGGGGCGACCGTCTCATACGGCATGATCTTCGCGTCTGTGACAAGACTTCGGTCGCGATCTCTCACAAGACAAAGTCTATCTGAGTCTTGGTGCTCCCACTGTAGTATGAGATAAGGTGCGAGTCGCATTTTCGGAAGACGGTGTTCACTATGGTGAGATTATGCGATTCCGCGTAATCAAGAATGCGCTCACCATCGGCGTTACGTGATCCGTATCCGAAGCCACCATGACAGCTGTACCCGTCTTTCGTAGCACCTACGTGCCCATTAAGGTCACCAGCGACTATGATGACGTCTTTCGACGGTACCACTGCTGTCTTCTCATCAAGCAGGTTCCAAAACTCTTCCTTGGCATGATCCGAGCAGCCAGTCTGCGGAGCATACGCTGAGAAGAAGTGATAGAGTCGCTCCTTAGCGGCGACAACGCTCTTCATCAATCGATCGTCAAAGCGCTCGACGCTTACAATCGAGTCACGAAATCGTTCGGAGACGATCACACCGACACCACTGGTGGTCCTGGGACTTCCACATAGAACGGCCTTGAAGCCACGTCCTATGTCCCTTGACTTGCGGCAGGACCACCTCGTCTCCTGCACCGCACAGAAATCAACTCTTCTACGCTCCAGTGCTTCAACCAACTCGCACGAGCGGCCCGTCAACGTACCCACATTCAGCGTTGCCACGCGGGTCCTGCTTATGTTACGGGACTTTCGGACTAGCTCAGTTGCCCCCCGATGCCGCCCTCGTATCAGGAACCCTCGCATACTTCTCACACTCGCCGGGCTCTGCGAGTGCGCGTCGGCTCCCGCGGACGCCGTAGCACTATCTCGAAACACTTTAGCTGTCATACACCATGTGATGTGACATGGGTCTTCGTAGGCCGGCCTGTCACAAGGGCCTGTCGCCTGCAATCGGGTGTCCGTGTTCGGCTTAACTCGCAGAGCGAGTAGTTTCCAGTGGCACCACGTTGAGGAACGGATATATGGTAGTAATAACTAAACCTTTAAAATAACCTTTAAAAAATTTAGGAAACGGGCAAGGCAAGATGCTACTCTTTTC
Source organism: Heligmosomoides polygyrus bakeri (assembly GCA_947359475.1). Lineage (NCBI taxonomy): Eukaryota > Metazoa > Nematoda > Chromadorea > Rhabditida > Heligmosomidae > Heligmosomoides > Heligmosomoides polygyrus. Next base: position 25,610,423 of record OX375868.1, read on the forward strand.
CAGCAGCATATAACAATAAAAATTTCCCTGTATCATTGACTAATATGAATTTTCAAACAAGTCTAATGTAACAAATCGAGGTTTATGCAAAATCCTTCTGTAAATGGTAAGAAAATATTTTGTTATTAATTCAGGTGAAGAGTGAGATGCTAGAGATTTCTCCACTAATGACAATTAATCGTTCTTACTGAATGTCCCGAATATCCTAATTGGGAGGGGGCACTTAGGTTACGCTTGCGTTCAGCATCTTACGACTCAACACTCGCTCTCTGATTCCTCCAGGTACCATAATATCATTTGGCAGTAGCCGAAGCTCTGAAACAAAGTCAAAGGAGAGGGTGGACACCGCGTGTCCTCCTACGATCAGGATGGTCCCCTTGGAAAGCAATTCTAGCAATATGAGTGCATGTAGAGCTCTGATCCAGAATTCGTGTTCCAGGCCAGACATAAGATTACTATGGAAAAAAAGAACCTTTGTATTGCATCATGAGCTAGGGAAAGCGTTTTCAATGCTCTGGATAAGGAAAAAAGAAAAGAGATAAGGAAGGAAAGTAAGGAAAATGATTCATGATTCAAACACTCATAAAACTTATACTATTCGGTAGTACTTCGCTTCAAGAAAAGGAAAAAAGAATCCAATTTCACATCAGAATGCACCACTGGTTTGAAACCAACACAATCACAAGCGCATAGTTAATCTCTGTCCTCAGCGTTTCGTTTATGTTCAAGAAGTAAATAAAGGCAGTCCAAATCAATCGAGTGAAGAGCCACAATCTCATCCGGCCCAAAAGAGAGCTGAACACGGAACGGAACGACGGAAGGGATGAAAACGGCCGAAAACCGGAATTCGGAATACGAAAACGAAGATTCCGCACATCCGTACTCCAGGAGTCTTGCACTGTGCTCGATATACCGCTAACCATGAACACTTTTATGGAGCGCGCATGTGCGGAAAACGTCTATATGCATCTAATTCATTGTCACGCCGGTGCTGGTCGCGACTACGAACGAGGAATGGAAGGGTAGGTCTGATCGCATACGCGGTCAGCATTTTGATCGTCTTCATTTTCCGTTGGGACCGGAACTGAACCATGTCGCGTTATAACGGGACTGATTTTAAACGCAGAGTTCCTTCCAAAACCGCGCTATAGCGGGAGTAGCGCGTCCTGAAGTTGTGGATACTTAAATTAAAGGAAGCTGTCGAGTCGGATCCAACACAAGGCAGCACGAGTCGCCATCTTTGGAATTTTCATCCGCAAAACCAAGAACAGCGGTTGCTTTGAATCCATCGTGACGTCGAATGAGAAGTGGATCCACTGTGGCAATACCACACGATGGCGGCAATGGTTGAGCCCTGATGAGGTCCCTAAGACAACGACGAAGCTTGACATTCACGGACAAAAGCCATGCTCTGTGCTTGGTGGAACAGTAGAGCCTTAGTGCATTTTGAGGTGCTGGATCCAGTCCAAGAATTACGGCAGACCTTTACAAAGAGCAACTGAGCCGCGTGGATCAAGCACTGCGTCAACAAGGGGTGAACACAACAACGGTGGAATTCCTCCATTACAAAGCTCGACCGCACGCCGCAAATATCATGCCGCAAAAAATTGAAGAGTTGGGCTGGGAACTTCTCCCTCACTTGCCTTATATGTAGCACAGACCCAGCGCCAACAGACCACTATATTTTCTGGACGATGCAGCACGCCTTGGAGAAGAAAAAAATCAACAACCGTGACGAAGTCGAAATTTAGGTGTCCAACTTCTTCGAGTCGCAGCCTTCGAAGTTCTTCAATAAAGGCATCCATTCTTCGCGAGTTTCTCGTAGCGAAATGTCTTTTTGAGAAAGAACGACATTTATGATCCGACAACCCAGGTTTGTTTATGAAAGAGAAAACACCAGGTTCTCAATGTCTTGCTACTGCAAGACGTATAGGCCAAATATGACCAGCGTGCAATATAAAAGGTTTCGTTCTGAGTAGAATGTTCGGCGCATTATACAAAGAAATTGGTAATGCTGACGTTTAACTTTATTAGCTGCTTTTTCTGCAATATCTTTTGAAATGGAACAGCTGGTGAGCTTAGGACGTGCGCGATCAAAATATTTTTAAGTACTTACAGGATGTATTTAATTTTACGAAAAACAGTACAGGAATGTTGGAGAACTAGAAGTCTCCGCTAGTTAGTGTTTGCATTTACCTTCTTATTTAGTCCTTTACTGATAGTACCTGTTTAAAGTTATACGGTTGTTTGAAGCAATTATAATTCAAAATACAAAGGTTCCTAAAATACCGTACGTTCGTGCTAGGGTAAAACGAAAGAAGCTGATTTTCGAAAGGAAGATCCCAAAAATTGGCCCTGACAAGTTTTTTCTCGTTCTGTTGCAGGGCTGAACTTTTTTTTTTGATGTGAAATTATACAACACCGTAGTAACTTTAGCTTTTAGACAGTGAAGGCTTACACGTGAATTACACGTTTCAATTGATTTTAAAAATTATAGTTTCCTGTACTTGTTTGCCACATTTGCTGCACATTTTCGCAGCGTAATAAAAGTTTCTTGTTTATCTGCTCCGTCTTCTTCAGCCACGCGATGACGATACTCTATATTTATCGATCAACATCGGACTTGAGTAGCAAACCCGACATAACAAACAAACCAACAGTTAGATCAAGCGGGGTGATCAATGAAATCAATGGGATAGATGAAGGCGAATCGATATATGTAGCAGAAGGAGAAGAAACAAAAATCTCTCGAATCTTTAGGTAAATGTCAAAGCGCTGATCGCTGGTGTTCTGTGGAACGTCTTAGTACAGTACCGCGCATGTCTTTTGGTCAATTCCCGAAAAAGCCGCTTCGGAGCGTTCCAAAGCGGCTTTTTTAAATAACTTTCTTTAAAATTAAGAACTTGTGAAAAGAAACATGTATTTGAGCTCAGCAGGCCAAGCTCTATCTTTTGACGTATAAATCAATGGAGTTGAACAATGCATATAGGCCGGACATAATCAATCAAGTGGGTGCGAGAGCCTGTAGAGTGACCGTTTCGGGAGTTTTGTCGGAAATTCCCAGCCGCCCTACTTAGAAATTGCCTTAAGACTGTCCAGCTTGCCTTTAGAGTGCGCCGTGAACAATGCATATAGAATCGAGCCTATCAATCCACGAGCCGCAGCCGGAACGATTCGATCTCTACAGAGTTATTACGCTCCGAACATACTGGCGCGTGCAATTTGCGAGTGGTTGCGCCTACTCGATTGATAGGTTCGATTCTGTATGCGTTGTTTACGGCGCACTCTAAAGGCAAGCTGGACAGGCTAGAAGCATTTCCTAAGTAGAACGACTGGGAATTTCGCTAAAACCCCCGAAACGGTCACTCTACAGGTTCTCGCGCCCATTCGACCTCACTCTGCGAGTGGTCGCGCCCACTCGATTGATAGGATCGATTCTGTATGCATTGTTTGCGGCAAACTCCAAAGGCAAGCTGGACAGTCATAAGGCAATTTCTGTGCAGAACGGCTGGGAATTTCCGATAAAACTCCCGAAACGGTCACTCTAAAGGCTCTCGCGCCCACTCGATTGATAGGTTCGGTTCTATATGCATTGTTCACGGCGCACTTCAAAGGCAAGCTGGACAGGCTCAAAGCATTTGCTAGGTAGGACGGCTGGGAATTTCGATAAAACTTCCCAAACGGTCACTCTAAGGTTCTCGCGCCCACTCGACCTCACTCTGCGAGTGGTCGCGCCCACTCGATTGATAGGCTCGATTCTATATGCATTGTTCACGGCGCACTCTAAAGGCAAGCTGGACAGTCTTAAGGTACGCTTTCAGGCTCCTTTCAGGCTCTGAAGAAGGCGATACCGCCGAAACGTTAGCCAATAAAGATCTGTAAAACCTCGTGTGGAGCTCACTCAAACAACGCAACAAGTCTTAAGGTAATTTCTGAGTAGGGCGGCTAGGAATTTCAATAAAATTCCCCAAACTGTCACTCTACAGGCTCTCGCGCCCACTCGATTGATTATGTCCGGCCTATATGCATTGTTCAACTCCATTGATTTATACGTCAAAAGATATAGCTTGGCCTGCTGAGCTCAAATATATGTTTCTTTTCACAAGTGCTTGATTTTAAAGAAATTTGTTTAAAAAAGCCGCTTTGGAACGCTGCAAAGCGGCTTTTTCGGGAATTGACCAAAAGACATGCGCGGTACTGTATATTCGCTTTATGGGGTAAGATCTTGCATGTCCTCAACGCTTTTCAAATAGACATGCTATAAGACTTAAAACAAGACTTTACAACGCTGCTTCACCCAACCTGAATCGAGTCCTCTATGCAGTCATGGAGGTAGAGCCCTTCAAATGATCTGGGACATTTGTCACAACACCTGCAACGTCAGAATTCTTCAGTAATAGGCTGCTAAAAAGCCGCCGCATTTAGCTTCCATTTAACTGAGTTTATGTCTATGCAAAGTGCTCCCCATAAAGCCTTTAATCCAGTTTCCGAAGGTGAGTTGCCCAGGAGACTGATGCCTTCTGCAGCATCCTGCAGCCTCTAAAGTGCACTAATCGCGCAGCTAAATACCCTTTGCCGTTTGTTTAAATGCTGTTTGCTAGTAATGTAATCCAAGGCAAGTACCCTTTGCAGCACTCTAGGCTTAATTCTTCTTCCAGTACTAGCCGAACCATTGGTACAAAACGGGCTGACAACCCCGTTGAGCAGCCCGCTAGAACAAAATTCTGAGATACTGTATCTGGGTTAGATCGCTCAGATACTTTGACATAAGGTCTAAAAACAATAATGCAACTAACTACAACAAATTATTATGGCCGTTTAACATTCGCAAATTATAAAGACGCGAGCAAACAATATACAATTAAAAAATTCGGCAATATTACCAAAGGGTCTGTATGTAATGATGGATTATATATTGTAAAATAATTAATTATGATCACCATATCACGTCAACCGTTACTAATTTTTGTATTAATACATACAAAAAAAGGAGAACTAACTGTAAAACTCAATGTGTATTCTACTGTCTTAATTGTAAATTTTGTAAAATGCAATATGTTGGAGTTACGACTGGAAGTTTAGAGGATAGACTACGCGAACATTTACAGTTCGTTAATAATAATAAAAATTTAATCATCTGTATCGACAAATTCAAAATTCGCAATTCTAGACTCAATAAAGGAATATTCAAACAAAAACATATCAAAAAAGAACTATTCTGGATCAAACTACATACTTAACGTAGCATTCCCCTTTGGATTAAATAATATTATTAATAATAGTGATAATATTAAGAACCATGGCAATATATCATCTATTAGTAACCCTCTTGACTACAAAACTAACATCCTTTCCGTTCGCTTCAAATACTTAAAGAAAAAAAAACAGAGGAAAGAAAAAGAAAAATCAATATGATGTTAATAAGTTTGTGCAATACATTACTAACAGTAATCAAGACTTACAAATAATTTATACTTAAAACAGATAAAAAGATTGAATAAACAAGACCACAAAATACACCCACATCTTAGTCTCAATACAAAATTCCTTGACAATATTAGACAAGAAATCAAATTTACAGTACTATGTCTACTGGCACACATTAAATATAAACCTGAAAATAATGAAAAAGTATGCAATACAGTATTTGAAACAGTAAATATAAAATATAAAAAAACTTTTTTGACAAAATTAACTTTAATAAAATATTTAATAACGTCCTAGCCAAACAATCTATAGTTGATAATTTTAGGCAAGGGTTTATACCTGTTAAAATCATCTATAAATATAAACTTCCAATATCTTCTACTATCTTTAATTGCAGAAAATCTCTTAAGAATCTAAATTATGGAAGATGTGTTGATATTATCAATAATAACTGTGTATTGATAATAACTGTATAAAGACAACAGTACATATAAATCCTATAATAATCCATTTCATGAACATGTTATTACGGGTAACATAAATGTTGTAGGGAATAAATGTTTGAAAAGAACTTTATCAAGAAAAACCAAATATAGACCAATCATGAGATGTAATTGAGATACTGTTTAAAATACATGCAGTATTACCGTTAATAAACTTGAAGAATTCATAAGCAATTATTATAAAATAGCATACATTAGATTAGATAAACCGAAAATTTTTTTAAACGATATCTATAGAAAAAGCCCTTTACTTACAAAAATAACATAAATAAAAAGGGGTATATTCCTCACAAAACTATTTCACCTACTACAACAAAATAAATGTATATTTTGTCTTTAGATAAAGCGAGCAGTAATTATGTAACTATTTATAAAAAAAATTCTGCCTACAAAAATTAATGAAAGAAATGGGTGTCAGACATAACGTTAAAAGCAATAATTTAGTGAACAATAATGCAAATAATACATATGTTAAGGTAGAGGGAAAAAATATTTTGCCAATCACAATTAACCGCAAAAATTTTCAAAGTAGAAATAAACTTTTATATAACGTAGAAAGTAGTTTACCAATTATTTATTCTTCACTTAAATACACAAAAATCCAACTTAATCTAGATTCATCATAGGGGCTTGAAATAGTGTGAAAGCAATGACATTAAAACTATGCTGACAATTCTCTCATTTTAAAAGCCACTTTATCAATTATACTAAGATTATACAAATAATAATGGTAGAACAATTAAAACTTATTGGGCTAGTAAGGTTTGTAACATAAGAAACGAACTTTATAATATTAAAAATGATAACGTTAAATTATTCTCAGCAGATTTTATGAATATGTTCACAAACATACCACATAATTTTGGTGGTTCACCAACGGGTGCCTCTGTAGCCAATTGTAATAGGTGATTTATTACTTGACCAGTCGTTCAGCGGCCTAGCGGCCGCCTCCGACTGGTTGGGGGCTTCGCCCCCAAACCCCGAGAAGAGAACACTCCGACCATCTTCTTTTCCCAACTTTTAGACCTTCATACCTCAAAAACAAACTTCAGATTCGTGTTCAGCGACCTCGATTACCCCCAGGGCCGAAGTTTAGCGCCGCTTGAACGCCATCCTCAAAAAATCGATAATATCGATCGATATCGATTGGTCGACTTCAGATTCGTGTTCAGCGACCTCGATTACCCCCAGGGCTGAAGTTTCGTGCCACCGACGTGTTCGGCACGTCTGCGGCTCGCCATGCACGGTTGCCGACGTGCTCGGCACGTCTACGGCTCGCCATGCACGGTTGCCGACGTGTTCGGCACGTCTCCGGCTCGCCATGCATGGTTGCCAACGTGTTCGGCACGTCTACGGCTCGCCATGCAGGGTTGCCGACGTGTTTGGCACGTCTACGGCTCGCCATGCATGGTTGCCGACGTGTTCGGCACGTCTACGGCTCGCCATGCAGGGTTGCCGACGTGTTTGGCACGTCTACGGCTCGCCATGCATGGTTGCCGACGTGTTCGGCACGTCTACGGCTCGCCATGCAGGGTTGCCGACGTGTTTGGCACGTCTACGACTCGCCATGCACGGTTGCCGACGTGCTCGGTACCTCTCCGGCTCGCCATGCACGGTTGCCGACGTGATCGGCACTTCTGTGGCATCGCCAGGCACGGTTGTCGACGTGTTCGGCTCCCGCGCCCCAACTCAAAGTGGGACGGACGGACAGTGTGACACACACACACACACACACACACACACACACACACACACACACACACACACACACACACACACACACACACACACACACACACACACACACACACACACACACACACACACACACACACACACACACACACACACACACACACACACACACACACACACACACACACACACACACACACACACACACACACACACACACACACACACACACACACACACACACACACACACACACACACACACACACACACACACACACACACACACACACACACACACACACACACACACACACACACACACACACACACACACACACACACACACACACACACACACACACACACACACACACACACACACACACACACACACACACACACACACACACACACACACACACACACACACACACACACACACACACACACACACACACACACACACACACACACACACACACACACACACACACACACACACACACACACACACACACACACACACACACACACACACACACACACACACACACACACACACACACACACACACACACACACACACACACACACACACACACACACACACACACACACACACACACACACACACACACACACACACACACACACACACACACACACACACACACACACACACACACACACACACACACACACACACACACACACACACACACACACACACACACACACACACACACACACACACACACACACACACACACACACACACACACACACACACACACACACAGTGACACACGCTCGCTGCTTTATATATAGTAGGATAACTATCAGAGCACAACACAAACAATAATACACAGCGGTACATGTACGAAATTTATAGGGGAGGAGCATAGAAGCATGACATAAATTTCTCAGCGAGGCTGATAACTGCTAGACTTTAAAGTGTGTGCCGCTGCAAGAGTGTAGTATCTGTGCACTATCTTATTTACCTACTTCCAGGTATTCTTATGTAAGCTTATTTGGCTAACTCATTCACTAATATTGACCTTCAAACGGCTTTCACACGTATCAATCCAGCACCTTGCCCTAGATTATATGCATATTGATGTACATATGTAAACTTATTAAGTTGTGTATTCACAACAGTTATATCATAGTATTAGAATACATCAAAACACTACTGTTTGAAAAACTCATAAAATCACTGTGAAGACAGCAATGGTTATGAAATATTATATACAGATAAAATAGGATTGCAAATATAGATATTATAATATTACAGATGTTCCATATTTGGTTAATTATCTATTAACTAATAGTTACAGCACATTTATTAATAAGATTTACAAACAAAATATTGGTGTGCCACAAGGTGGAAATTTTAGTCAACTATTAGCAGATCTAACAATGTCTATGTTTGGATATGGATTTTCTAAAAATACTATCATAAATAATAGTCAATTATTTAGACATTTTAGATATATGAATGAGCTACTTATTGTTCATAATTATAGTGAAGATTTTATTAACAATAACCTTACTGTATTTTATAAAAACATAAATGAAAATATATAAAAAAAGTAAAAAAAATGAAAATATAAAAAACGTGAAAAAGATACACGAAAGTGAATATAAATAATTCAGACATGAGTTTAGAAATTATTAACAACAAAATAAAAATTAACTTATGCAAAAAACAGATACTCTTACCTGTAAAGATAAAAAGTTTCCTATTTCCCACACGGAATCAGAAATCTAAATAATAATTAAAAGTAACACTGTATATACAGAAACTAAGAATTGCTAAAGTCTATTCTAATCTAGGATTTTTTAAATAACAAGATAAAAGATCTTTATGACACATACAAACAATGTTTCTAATAGAAATTTTACTGTTAAAAGCATATTAACATGTATTTATGAAAACAAACAAATTTTCTATAAATATTTTCCATAAATATAATAGACAACAATGCAAATAATAAAGTGGTTAGTTACGTTAAGAGTTTGAAATAAACTACGATGCTGGTTTATATAACCGGATTACGGTGGATAACATTTAGATAATGATAATAATATATTGAATAGAGGAAAGACACTTCTTAACGTGAGCAGAAGCGGTTGAGCAATAAGGACACGTTGTTTAGTTTAACAATTTTTAATATAGTAATACATGAAATGTTGTAGCACCTCCACGCTTCACTGACGAGCCACGGGAGAGTGATACAAAAGTTCGTATGAAGGTTGTGGCGAAACGAACCCTTAAAAGTTTTGGAATCTAGTAATATTAGATTCATGATTTTTTAGTTTCTTGTTCATTCATCCTGTATTTTAATGTCAATCACTCACTTATTTCACAAATAAATCCACAGTACTGCAAAGGATATCCAAGAGAGTCAGCGAGCCATGAAAATAGCAGAATTCAGACAGCCAGCTGGAGATGAAGTGTGCGAGAAGAATACCGACGGGCAGCTGAGCGGTAAACAGAAAGGACTACGCCTTTGATATGCAGCTCAGAGCAGCTTAAATTAGGTTACTCTAGCCGAGGGGTCTCGCTGACAACGGGAAATGTTGAATTTCTCAACTTTAAAAATAAGTTGAGAAAGGGTGCAGATAATACAATACAAAAGGGAGCGGCTCCAAAAATAGTTTAGTACGTGGGCAGATAGACTGCTTAAGGGGAGGCGAATGCACAGCTAGATCTGTCCCTGCCACTTATTAAAGCAAAATTGAAAACATTAAAAAACGATGCGAAACAGGTTCAATACGCGTTCTTTCAACCTAGAATGGATAGCCGCCAATGAGTAGCATAATGAGAAGAGCGAACTAGCCGAGCAACTAACACCCTAAGAGCCTATCCTAAGAGCGAGGCAATTCCTTTCGAATTCTGCTGAAATTTATGCTGCAATGCAAGCTAAGTCTTGAACTGGGCTTCCTTAAAAACGGACAGGACCACGACTGGACACGAAACAACCCAAAACTTGGGTAACTAAACCATTAATGCAAAAAGTCAACGATAGTCAACGATACTGACTAAAAACGCAAGTGTATCCATGGAAATAACAAAAAAAAAGACTGAGTGACGAAGACTGCCTCGACAGTGCTGAGTACCCTCTCGGTGATTAAGTGAGGTAAGGTACAGCATATGTACAGCAGCGCGCGATAAAGCCTGTTTTTTGAGAGCTGCTCGAAGATGAGCACCTAGGTAAGGAATTCAAATTCTTCAGCTGCCAGCTACTGTAATGTAAAACTGTCGAGCGACAGTTTTACATTAAAAAGCAGATCACTTTTTGCGGCACCCTGAGCCAGGTAAAAAATTTCTGTCAGTATCTGCAACAAACTGTAAGCACGCCTTCAACGATGGCTTTTATATGTAATTCCAATTACTGCTTCTATAGCAGATGGGAGACACAGGCTTTTATAGCCCTTTGCAGTAACGCTTTTCCCGAAGCTTTACATTTCTCTGATAGGTTTTTGATTGTATTTTTATTAGTTCCCTCAACGCAGATAGGCTCTCAGGTCGCCTTTTAGGACAGACATGTGCTGTACGAAATTTAAGGTGTTATGCAGACCGTGTTCGACCCAATGATGAAATGATCCGGACTATTTCCGATGTAACTTAACATACATATGCCTTCTTGTTAAGGTGAATATCCACTAAGTACAAGATGATCCTCCCGCGCCTATTTACTCCGTCCTTCGGTACTTCGCGAGTGGCGTACAAGATTGTACACAATTGTAGAACAGTCACAAAAGACGGTTTCGCTGAGAACTAGTATAGAGAGGGAACTCCGAGGTCTGCCTGATCCAATGTGAACCCTAATTTTTTGCTGAAAGTTGGTTTATTTTGCTGCCAACTTTCTTTGATAGTGAATTATTGATGCTACATTGAGTATGTTGTATTGCTTTCGTCGAGCTTTAATTGTCCAAGACATTAAGGTATGAACATAAAACGTCTTTCCTGGTTTGCAACTAACAATTGTACACCAACAATTTGGGAGTGGAAATGTCGCTGGAATAAGTGCACTTCAGATGGTGTTTTTATAACGGATTCCATATTAGTATAGTCGGATATCCCCGAGGAGCAACCGTGGCAAATGTTATGCACCTGAAGCCAATTCAAGCGCAAACCAATAACTGTGGGGTAGCCAACGTAAAGGAAGATTAATTAGTCGAACGTGGCTACTTTGAGAGATGGGACTTGAGCAGCGAAAAAGGGAAGTTATATAGCTCGGAGGAAAAACTGCAGTCTCAACTATAATAGTAAAAAAACTTCGTTACTGCCCTTATGGAGGCATTCGCTTTCCAGCATAGCATAATACCCTATTCATGAGTTGCACTTTGGGGTGATCTGTCGGGGGTATGATTCAGCGAGGCTACATATAAGGTAAAGTCGGAGTCCAATGTTATCATATGCAGTTAATGGGGGTGTGGAAAGCACTCTGAGTTTCCAAAGCCCCTCCCTCAGTCTGCCCACGCTCTGAACATGCTGTTGTGGTGGGTAGTATACCTTTGTCCTTGGGAAAAAATTTCGAGTTTCGAATGATCGAATAATATTCGATTTTCGAAATTTCGAGTTTCGAATTATCGAATAATATTCGATTTTCAAAATTTCGAATTTCGAATGATCGAATAATATTCGATTTTCAAAGTTTCGTATTTCGAATGATCGAATAACATTCGATTTTCAAAATTTCGAATTTCAAATGATCGAATATTATTCGATTCTCAAAATTCCGAATAATCGAATTTCGAATTGTCGATTATTCGAATAATCAAATGAACACCTTACTTATTGTGGTCACCCAATGATTGACGTTTACTTATTTTTTATTTCCCACTGTAAACTGCGTTCGACAGGGCGGCATATACGAAGGCTTTAGATTGTCATTACTCTTGTACCAGTTGGTTAATTGCGAAAAGGATCGGTAATGGATCTCCTGTCCCGTGGCCGATATACTCCCGCTACTCTTATGTTAAATCAGGAGTGGAGAGTGGCGAGTCTAGTGAGTGATAAACGCTACTGAGGCTGAGGGCGACTGCGAGGCGAGAGCGAGCTAACGACCGAGCCGAGGCTGTGGAAGTCGGTGTCCAAGCTCAAATGCCGTTGTTCAAGCGCCGCGAAGGCTGCTCCATCCATTTCCTTCACGAGACCAAAAGACGGTGACGAAGGTATAATGGTAATGAAGTACCCTTGCTTCCCTAGGAATTCGTGTCCCGAGAAGAGAGAAACACCCTGGATAGGCAGAGCTAGATTGTTATAGATCTTGCTCCATAGGTAACTGTCTTTCCTTAGGTTATACCGAAGCTTCTAGGTGATAAAAGAATTGCTAGCAAGGACGAAGTAACACAAAGGCGATTTGGTGCAGAAGACACATTGGAGGCTCATGGGTGGCATTCAGTCTGCGTTCTGGCTCCGTTGAAGAGCTTCGATTCACTTATAAGCAAACGGACCCGAAGTCCATGGTTGGAACCTAATCTGATAAGTCATCACGACTTGGGTAGTGTTATTGCGAAAATGTGGATGGCTCGCTTTCATAGGAAACGGAGTATGACTGGCTCTTGTAATCCATAGCCATTGCTCTTCCTCTCTTCTTTAACGTCTTTGATAGAAGAAAGCAGGAGCTTCCCAGGCTCCAGAAAGTGCTATCTCCCCACCGCAGCTTCTTCCGGCTTTAATCGTTCCGTCGTTGTACTTGGGGTAGAAATACAAATCAGAGATTCTCCCTAGTATACCGAAGGCAAAAGCGTCATTGTACAGCCATAACCCGATTCACTTCCTATTCACGTGAGTGGCCGCAGGAGGCTCGATGACGTTCAAAGGAAGCTGGGACGCGGCGGAAGTCCGCGTTTGCCCGCGCTTACCTCGCGTCGACTAACAAGGGAAGTGTCTGAAGCTTATGTCTGAACGGGAAGAGCGAGTCATACAGGGACAATCCACACCCCTCAATTAGCATAAAAATGTGTTTATTTTTTGCCAAGAAAAAAACCAACAAGGTTGGGTTTTTTCTTGGCGTTAAACGGGGGTATTTGTAATTACAATGTAATGGGCGCTTCACGAGTTCGATGATCTTGTATTTCCGCGATGCCTCTGCCGCAAGCGGGTCGCAGCGCAGTGGATAGAGACGTTGCTTCATGCGAGGGAGGTCAAGGGTTCGATCCTCCTGCGCTGCTGCACTTTTGCATTTCAACTGATTGTTGAGATTTGATGGATTCTGACGTGCATCGCGGGCGTACAAGACCCAAGAATTCTATTGTAACAGACTCCCTACTCCTTGTGTTTAACGACTTGGCAAAAAATGAACACATTTTTATAGTAGTAGAGGGGTGGGGATTCTCCCTATATGACTCGCTCTCCCCTTTCAGACATACTCGCCAGACCCTTCCCTTGTCAGATTGCATACACACAATTTGGTTAATTTGAATGACGCGCGAAACAAAACATCGTTCTTATCAAAAGGTCACAATTCCCTGGTTTTCGAAGAGGAGTGCCATTAAGTTGTTAAGAGATTGATAAAGAATATTCGAGTATTCGAATATTCGAATATTTGAAATTCGAAGCCTTAAAATATTCGAATAAACGAACATTCGAATATTGGACTTTCTCGAATATTCGAATAAACGAATAAATCGAATATTGGACTTTCTCGAATATTCGAATAAATGAATAATTCGAATATTGGACTTTCTTCGAATAGTCGAATATTCGAATATTCGAAATTCGACTATTCGAAATTCGAAAAGGACAAAGGTAGTACAAGCGATGTTCGCAAGATCACAACGAAAATGAAGGAGAGGACGAAGGCGATGACGGCGAAAGCGAAGAAGGCGAATGAGAGGAGGGAAGAAAGGAAAATTCTTACGTTCAAGGCTGTCAATGTGGAGTATGTATGTGGTGACTGGTAGAAAATGCTGCTTTCTCATATTGTCCTTTTCGTTTCTCGTACAATCGTTATGGAGTGCAGTAGTTTGAAATACAAAGTTGTAGAGAACGTTCTCACCGTTTTTGAATTCTAACTCCAATTCATCAAAGTCTCGCTCACTGCCAACCTCTTTAGCTAGCGTAGAAACTGTTACACCCGCAATATTGGGAGAATTCTCCTCCGAAAACAATTCAAGAAATACAGCACGGGAAACTAAGGCTGTTAAAGCTGCATATATGAAGATCACACTAAAACGAAAGCAGCTTTCATATCAAAATCCTACGGCTTAACAATGTGTTATACGGAGTTGCCGCTCGAAAGCATGGTAACTTTTTAATATTTATCAGTCCAGGAGAAATTTCAAATTTCAATTTCAAATTTCATGGTGAGCGGTATCTGTACCGACTTGCAAAGAATCGCCATCGCCAGACCGAGGACATCGAGAAGTTCTTCGGCATCAATGATGAGAATGGCCATCTTCTTACGGACCGCAAGAAGGCATTGAAGCGATGGCGCGATTACTTTGAGGAAATCTCTACGGTAGAATTCCCTCATCCAGCCATCCCTTCAACGGCTCCAACCCACGGCCCCGTTCAGAAGATCACCGTGGAGGAGACTGAAGCGGCTTTGAAGAAGATGAGGCCAGGCAAAGCGACTGGGCCCGATGACGTGGCAGCTGATTTGTGGAAGTCCAAGTACTGGTACCCTGCTGAGTGGTTGGCGAAGTTCTTTAATCAGGTTGTGGCGGAGAAGAAAGTGCCTGAGTGTTGGCGCCAAAGTACGACGATCCCGATTTGGAAGAAGAAGGGCAGTCCTGCAGACTGCTCCAATTACCGTCCGATTCGCTTGCTTCCGCACAGCATGAAGATCTTTGAGCGAATTGTCGATGGACGAATTCGGGACATCGTCCAGCTGTCCAGCAATCAGTGCGGCTTCGTGGCTGGTTGTGGCACCGTTGATGCCATACACGCCACTCGCCTCCTGATAGAGAAGCATCGCGAGAAACAGAAGGCAGTGCATATCGCCTTCCTCGACTTGGAGAAGGCCTTTGACCGCGTACCGCGTGAAGTGATATGGTACGCCTTGCGACATCATGGAGTTCCCGAAGAGCTCATAGAGTGGGTGCGAATTCTCTACTCTTGTCCAAAGAGTCGAGTTCAAGCTGCAGCTGGAACCTCGATGGAGTTCCCCATCTCTGTCGGGGTACACCAGGGTTCTGCGCTTTCCCCACTCCTCTTTGTTGTCGTCATGGATGCCATCACACGAGATCTTCAGAAGCCCGTCCCTTGGACGTTGCTTTATGCCGATGACGTGATGCTCGCTAGCGAAGATAAAGGAGAACTCGAGCGAGAGTTGCAAGCTTGGTGTGATCGCTTGGAGCGGTTTGGACTCAGATTGAACGTGAAGAAGACCGAGTATTTAACGACGGACGTTACCGAGTCCAGCTCCATCAAGGTTAACGGCATCGAGCTTCCACGCACTGCGGTCTTTAAGTACCTGGGATCAGCAGTCACGTCTGACGGCAAACTGATGATTGAAGTGAATTCACGCGTGAGTGCAGCTTGGTCCAAGTGGCGCTCGTTGACTGGCGTGCTCTGCGACAAGAAGATACCAGAGCGCTTTAAGTCAAAGATCTACAGAGCAGTCATCCGGCCAGTGGCGATGTACGGCGCTGAGTGTTGGCCTGCGACAAAGGAAGTTGAAACGCGCCTCAGCGTCATGGAGACGAAGATGCTGCGCTGGACGGCAGGAGTCACGCGCATGGACCGCATCCGAAACGATGCTATTCGGCAGAAGTTCGGTGTCGCGCCGATAACTGACAAGATGCGCGAAGCTCGCTTACGATGGTACGGCCACGTTCTGCGTGGAGAAGAAGACAGCGTCCGCAAGATAGGCCTTAACTTCGAGGTAACAGGAAAGCGGCCTAGAGGACGCCCGAAGCAGCGCTGGGCTGATACGTTACATACGGACTTGAAAGCGGCTGGTGTCCACCCTGATCTAGCGCTGGATCGGGAAAGGTGGCGTCATGACACCAGAATAGCGGACCCCGCTACGAAGCGGGACAGACGCTGAAGAAGAAGAAGAAGAAGAAGAAGTCCAGGAGAAATTTCAGCAGACTTTTGGGCTTTATTCATAGATTTTCATCACAATGCTCTGTTGCAAATTCCTGTCTTGCGCACTAGTCCGCAATGTGAGTGATACCAACCCCAAATCACCAAATACTAAAAGCGATCATTTAAACGTGACCTGGAAACTTTGGAATCATCAAATTTGAGCAAGTTTTTCTGTTGTATTAATTTTCTATCCCTATTTCTAAGTGTCTCATGCAAGCACTCCACCGCAGGCTTTTTAGACAGTCGTTCTCCTTACATAACAAGCCAACTCGACTTTGTTTGATTTCGGGGACTCAAGCCATATAGCTCCATCGCATGAAAATCGAACTTTTTACTGCCGAAGTACCCCATACTCTTCAATTTTAAGCGTCCATCTTATGCAACTCATCCGTTTAAAACCTGATGTGCTGTCTACGCAATAGTATTAGCATCTCCTATAAAGTCGCGAAGAAAAAATTGGAACAATGGCGGGAATATCCAAGGCACTAAAACGGTGACAGCTTCCAGGTGTGTTCGAAGAGGAAGTTGCGTAAAATATGTCGAGACATAAGCGTACTGCCACACTTATCATTTTATTAAACAATAGCAAATCGTATCTCTTCCTAGAGTAACATACTAAAGGGACTGAAAATTTTGTTCCTAACATTGGATCTTTCATATGTAACAAGAGAGCTTATCAGCATTGAACACTATAAATCGTGCACATCACGTCAAAGTGGTTCTACAGTGTCCTTCAACGCAGCGCATACCCAACGAATTTGTAAAAATACCACACCTTTTACTTCCCAATAAGACGCCAGATTGCGCTGAAGTTGGCGAAGTCTATCAAACTGAATGTGGTACTCGTAAGCAGACATAAATCGGAACGGCCGGAGGGGAACTGTCAGTTCGGATTCAAGAGCAAATGTTTAAGATATAGGAGGCACATAACTCTTAATTGACTTTTGATGTTGTACACCTGGGTGTCATGTTAGCTACACCCTTGTTTCATAAGAAACATCTGAAGGGAGACTTTGATGCGTTCTGCTGATGTCAACCGTTTAAAATTTATTTCCGAAGCTGCTGCAAAATTTACCAAACATAGGATTTTGAGAGTAAATTTCAATTTTATCCCAATAGGCTGGATACGGATCTAATTGGTTGTTCATATTTTGTGAGGTAAATGCATAATACAGTAAAAAACAACGGATTGTGCTCCAAAATTGTGAGCGGCACTACATCTGTTCCGCACTGCGCACAAAATTTACCCTTCATTCACTAACGAAATTTATGTAGAATATAGAGGGGCTTGCATTGAAGCATTGTTCTGCCTTGATACCTTATCACACGGCTTTTTATTCCTCATGTCTTGCATAATTTTAGCGATTCCAGAAGCAACATTTCACTGCCAACGAACAGAGCCATCCTTCACCTTCTTCCATATAGCTGTGCTCTGGGTTGCCGTTGATGTTTTTCTCGTTGTGCTAATTAAGGTTTAGTGCCCACCGCCTAATGAAGATGTTTTTTCGCCCAGGAAGCAATCATTTTCCTAAGGAAGCTAATAGAGCAGCACACTAGCTAGCAGTCAGCTGCATTGAACATGAGCCGTCGGCTTTCCTAGGGACACTGGTCCTTTAGAGGACTACTTTATTAAATCAAGTTGTAGCTGTCAGAAAAGAATCTCAGGCGTAGCTCTGAACGGCGGAAGCGAAAACCCCTAAGAGATCCTTACAAGGGAAGCCCATCAACTTCCTCCGAAAATTCTCAAAGGGACCTATATGGACTTGTAAGGCATCGGACGAGAATCACAGAACTGTGCTTCGTTTTTGCTACGGGCCACTGGGAGGTCTGGAAACGGCAAAAATGGCATCTCTTCAGAGCAGGTTGATAGGGAATAAGTGATGCCTGGAATGCCCTGTCGGGAACAATTTAAGCTGCTGACCACGAATCTTTCACTCGTTTTCTAAATTATCACTTCGCTTCCACTACTTTCCAAAGGTTGAAGTTGAAGGTTGGAAAATAAGTCTGCCCACATTGGAGAAGAAAGCGATCCCACTAAAGTGCACAGCTTTAGTCACTCACATCTACCGAAACCTACCGTAATCAACCGAAATTTTAAAAATAGATGTCGTATCCGTGATCAGAACCCCAAGTAACCACTGAGCGATGTTTTAGCGAAATATTTTCTTCCGACTCTCCTCGACCGTTGGAGTCGTGAAAGGCAGCCGAGCCGGTCATTCTGCGTATACCCCTTTAACTTTCACATATCCATCGTAACCTTCTATAATCTATTGTTTCACCGAATTTGGTTGCCAGATTGGTGATCTACATTGCACATAACCCTATACATGAATTTAGGGCGAAAAAATCTTTTTCGACCTCTAGACTCGAGGGAGTGAGTACAAGTGCTCCTATCTGCAAAGCCCCCGACCCGTCTCCCGTAAGGGTGTAAGAGAATGGTGAGGAAACACACAGCAAGGCGACCATTAACACGAATTGGATAAAATATGCAGTACTTGGTAGGTGGCGATGTCCGTTCCTCCACGTGGTGCCACTGGAAACTGTTCGCTATGCGAGCTAAGCTAAGCACGGACACTCGATTGCAGGCGACAGGCCCTTGTGACAGGCCGGCCTATGGAGATCCCATGTCACATCACATGGTTGATGGCGTTAACTGTTTGTCGAGATAATGCTACGGCGTCCGCGGGAGCCGACGCGCACTCGCAAAGCCCGGCGAGTGTGAGAAGTATGCGAGGGTCCCTGATGCGAGGACGGCATCGGGGGGCAACTGAGCAAGTCCAAAAGTCCCGTAACGTAAGCAGGACCCGCGTTGCTACGCTACGCTGAATGAGGGTACGTTGACGGGCCGCTCGTGCGAGTTGGTAGAAGCACTGGAGCGAAGACGAATCGACTTATGTGCGGTACAGGAGACGAGGTGGTCCTGTTGCAAGTCGAGGGACATAGGCCGAGGCTTTAAGGCCATTCTGTGCGGCAGTCCCAGGACTACCAGCGATGTTGGTGTGGTCGTCTCCGAACGTTTCCGAGATGCGATTGCAAGCGTGGAACGTTTCAGTGACCGCTTGATGAAGGTCGTTGTTGCTGCTGAACAGCGTATGTATCATTTCTTCTCTGCATACGCTCCGCAGACAGGCTGCTCCGAGCGAGCGAAGGACGAGTTTTGGACCCTGCTTGATGAGAAGACAGCAGAGGTGCCGCCAGAAGACGCTGTCGTTGTCGCAGGTGATCTCAACGGCCACGTTGGGACTGCGAAAGATGGTTACAGCTGTCATGGCGGTTTCGGTTATGGAGCACGTAACGCTGATGGTGAGCGAATTCTTGAGTATGCGGACTCGCATAATCTCACCATCGCGAACACAATGTTTCGAAAGCGTGACTCCCATCTCGTGACTTTCTATAGCGGGAATACCAAGACACAGATTGACTTTATCCTTGTCAAGCATCGCGATCGAAGGCTAGTCACAGATGCGAAGGTTGTGCCATACGAGACTGTCGCCACGCAGCACCGTCCGCTGGACTGCACACTTAAGATTGCCCCTCCGAGGCTGAGGCAGGTCGAGCGATGCGGACCATCAAGGATCAAGTGGTGGCGGATGAAAGAGAAGGACGCAGCTGTTGTTGCTCGTATTCGGTTGCCGACGGTTACCAATGTTGAGGAGACATGGAAACGTGCAACCGATTCGATACTACAAGCTGCACGTTCCGAACTGGGCATGACGAAGCCTGGACGGCGTAAGATTGAGAAGCAGACTTGGCTGTGGACTGACGACGTCAAGGAAAAAGTCAAAGAGAAGAAAAGACTATATCACGCTTTTCTCAGCGACAAGACAGCCGACAATTGGCGTATGTACCAAGAAGCGAAGAGGGCGGCTAAGAAGGCTGTTGCCGTTGCAAAAGCTTCTCATTATGAGTATGTCAACGAGAAACTCGAGACGCGCGATGGTGAACGACAACTTTATCGGCTTGCCAAAGCACGCCATCGCCAGAGCGAGGACATCGAAAAGTTCTTTGGCATCAACGATGAGAATGGCCATCTGCTGATGAACCGCAAAAGGGCTATGGAACGATGGCATGACTACTTCGAGAGAATTTCAACAGTAGAGTTTGCCCATCCGCCTATCCCTTGCGTCCCTCCTACGCACGGTCCTGTGCAGAAAATCACTGTGGAGGAGACGGAAGCGGCTTTGAAGAAGATGAAGCCAGGCAAAGCAACGGGCCCTGACGACATAGCGGCCGAACTATGGAACTCGAGGTGCTGGAATCCTGCCGAATGGCTAACGAAGTTTTTCAACCAGGTTGTTGCGGAGAAGAATGTTCCTGGTAGTTGGCAGCAAAGCACGACGATCCCGATCTGGAAGAAGAAGGGCAGTCCCGCGGACTGCACAAGTTACCGTCCAATCCGATTGCTCTCGCACAGTATGAAAATATTTGAGCGAATTGTGGATGGACGTATTCGCGAGATCGTCCGGCTTTCCACCAACCAGTGTGGCTTCGTAGCCGACTGTGGCACCATCGACGCCATTCATGCTGTTCGTCTTCTTGTGGAAAGACATCGCGAGAAACAAAAACCGCTGCATCTTGCTTTCCTCGACCTGGAGAAAGCATTTGATCGTGTACCGCGTGAGGTCATATGGTATGCCTTACGACAGCACGGTGTCCCTGAAGAACTGATCGAGTGGGTGCGCATTCTTTACTCTTGTCCTAAGAGTCAAGTGCGAGCGCCGGCCGGCACATCCACGGAGTTTCCAATCTCCGTCGGTGTTCACCAAGGTTCCGCGCTTTCCATACTTCTTTTCATTGTCGTAATGGATGCCATTTCGCGAGACCTTCAGAAGCCTGCTCCTTGGACGCTGCTCTATGCAGATGACGTAATGCTTGCCAGTGAAGACAAGGCCGAACTTGAGCGACAAGTGCAAGCTTGGTGTGACCGCTTGGCGGCGTTCGGGCTCAAGCTAAACGTCCAAAAATCTGAGTACTTGACGACAGACGTAAACGAGACTGGGTCCGTTGAGATCAATGGCACTGCGCTCGTACGAGCGACACATTTCAAGTACCTTGGATCTGCAATTGCGTCTGATGGTAGTCTGACGTGCGAGGTGAACTCACGCGTGAGCGCAGCGTGGTCCAAATGGCGTTCAATGACAGGCGTTCTGTGCGACAGAAAGATACCGGAGCGCTTAAAATCAAAGATCTACAGAACCGTCGTCCGACCAGTAGCGATGTACGGTGCTGAGTGCTGGCCTGCAACGAAGGAAGTTGAGAGCCGCCTCAGCGTGATGGAGACGAAAATGCTGCGCTGGACGGCTGGTGTCACGCGTTTGGATCATGTTCGCAATGTCTCCGTACGTCAAAGGTTTGGCGTCGCTCCAATTGCTGATAAGCTACGTGAAGCTCGCCTGCGGTGGTATGGCCATGTTCTTCGTGCGGACGGCGACACCGTTCGGAAGATTGGCCTCAACATAGATGTGCCCGGAAAACGGCCTAAAGGACGACCTAGGCAACGCTGGCTTGATACGTTGCACGTGGACTTAAAGGAAGCTGGTATCCAACCCGATCAAGCGTTTGATCGTGCGAAGTGGCGTCATCATACCAGAAGAGCGGACCCCGCTGCTAAGCGGGACAAACGCTGAAGAATAAGAAGATGCAGTACTTGGTAACAATTAGTTCAAATAGTGAAAGTTGCGGGAAGAATAGAAAGCAGTCTATAAGGAAATCCGAGGAGCAGTGAGCATGTCTTCGTGATGGGTCAAATCAATGCTTGTCGATCTTGTTCATGAATGAGGTTACAGTGAGAAACACTTCCAAAAGTAATTGAGAACATACCAAAGAGGTCATATGGAGACAGCATCTAACACAACCTTCCTCAGCGAGACAAGGATCGTTAAATGGATGCGCGATATCGCTCCACGCAACAAAACCAGCTTCTTCCACATCCGACAACAGGTTGAAAGCGGGGCTAGGACGCGGAGAAGGTGCCCTACCGGAGCCAAAATGTAATCTTCATTTGCACCCACCTAGGGACGCAGAAACCCCACTTCCGGAATCACCATCGATCCCCTCCCGAAAGTCCGCCTCGTTATCCACTCGACTATCCAGTCGCTGCAGATTCAGTTTGTTAATGTTTTACTTTCAAATTCGAGGTTACCGCAGTAACCGTGTGCCTCCTCACCCTTACTTTTCCATTAGTTCTCCTGACTGGAAACGCCTTCATTTCTTCAAAGAGGTTAGAAACAACGATACTCACCAGGGAAGGGTCTCAGGCACATGTCTGAACGGCGAGAACGAATACCACCATGAGACTCTTTACCCTTCAAGTAGTATAAAAGTAGATTTCTTTTTACTGAGTCCTTGAACCCGAAGAACTAGTGGCCCTCAAAGTTTATTAGGAGATGGACTGTTGGACTGTGCAGTTTTGCCAAACTACCGCGATCGACCAAAGCTCTAAAAACGGACATCACTTTCGTGAGCCCTTTAGACAAAGTTGAGTGAACCCCTTCTCTACCTTTGCGCTCATGAAAGAGCAATAGTGCGGCTTCAGATTGACTCACGATAGTAGCATAGGCATGACGTGCGAACACCCTTTGTCACGGCGAGTCATCGTGATCAACTGTTGGAAAGGAATCTTCAGGAAGAATCTGTCTATTTCTATATTTATAAATTTTTGAAAGATTGACTCACCAGACGCGTTTCAATACCAGAATGTCTCTAGAGGGACCCAAGAGAATGACTGTGAGCCCTAGTCGCAAATCTGCTGAGTCTGCAGGAGCTACCGGCTTGACATCATCAATGTGGCCTGACATCATCAATGTGTTTAGTTAAATACCGAGGAGCAGTAGATCGCCAGCACACTTGTGCAACAGTCGACTGCCCTTCGTTGAGCTTGTTCTTGAACCTGTCAGGTGACCACTAGACACTCATTCTCTACTTGTGGACTGGTGCCTGCCATGTAAAGGTTGGAAGGGAGTTCTCGGCTAGACATCATTGCAGAAGCGGGGTTCCACAGGGTGGCACTCTCTCGCCTTTACTTTTCCTGATTTATACCATGGATTTGCCAGAATTTCTATCTACGTCACCGAACCTGAAAGTTCAGCTTTATGCAGATGACATCAAGGTCTATGGCATCTATAATAGAGGGAATTCCGATAGTGTTTGTTCAGCGCTTGAGATGTCCCTGGTGAGATTAGCTGATTATGCATCCCGCTGGAATCTGACCGTCAATTTTGATAAAAGCTCCGTCATGCACATAGGAGAAGGATCGGCTAGAGAGTACAGTGTTAACGACATATCACTAAAAAGTACTGATCTAGCAAAGGATCTAGGTGTATTGTTCAACCCAAGATTAAATTTCTCTTAACACATCAGGGTTTTGGTTGGAAAAGCTTTTGGTATTCCATTTCTGATTTTCGCAACGTTCATACGACTGATCCTCGTTTACTTACGCGATTGTACAAAGTTTACATTCTTCCTCATCTAGATATTGTTTTCGGCTATAGAACCCGAGCAAAAAGAAAGAGATTTTGCAAATCGAAAGAGTTCAAAAAACCTTCACGAAACTGGTTTTCTACTGTGCCATTAATTCACGAACAAATTTTGCTGATTTATCTGATTATCCTAATCGATTGAAATTTGAAAAATTTACAACACAGACGTGCTGTTGCTGATCTTGTGTTTTGTTTCCGCATTCTACGCAGGGAAATTAAATTGACACCTAGTAAGTACTGGATATTCCGGCCGTGTGGTGAGAGAACAGGTGGTTCTAACCTTCACCATCAGCGCATTCAAAGGAGAGGTTTCAGCAAATTATTCAACTTTGTGGTTTATAGAGTTGCGAGGTGGATGGCAGCTTTACCCGCCGGAATTCTGCAATCCGAGAACAGCTCTAGTTAAGAAAAAATTGGAAATTATTGAATTGTTGAAGCTTCTAGAAAGAGTATGCAACCGTTAGTCTTTCAGTCTCTAACCACTTTCCGTCCTCAGCAGCAACACTCACACTCGTAAATTCCATGAAGACGCCGTCAGATCAAGAAAACTTGCTTTAAAGATATTTAAGAGTAGTATTCTGTATTGTTTTTGTCAATTGTATGAGTGTTTTTCGAACCGTCATTAAAATTATCAGCTCGTAGCAATACTCGTTGTCTTGTCTTCACATTCTCATCATTTCATACATTGTCCTCGCTTTCTCACATCGTTTCAGCTTATTGATGGTGTACTGGTAATGGCAACTGCACAGAAGCATTAACACACAAAGCTCTTTTTCTGTCTACTTTTCTTTTCGTGCTGCTGCCGCCATATTCATTTCGCCTCTCTCCAATTACTGACTACGAGTTTGCTACGGTCACAAATCTTATAAAAGATTCCTAAACATTGGGATCAAAGGGTTGAAAAACACTCAGACTGCAGCATATGTTCTTGTTCCTGTCTACTGTTGTTTCTCAAGGCGCACAATTTGTGCAATAAATGAAAATGAAAATTTAAAAAATGGAACGATGCTCGTGATTGTTGCTGCATATTTATCTTGGAGAGGTTATACTCTAACTAATCAAGCAGTAAGCCAAAAACCTGATACAAAATGCAAAGTGTCGTATATATTAGATCATCCAATCAGTAATGTCGTTTTTTGTGCAATACGGTTTTAGCTCATTATTTGTCGGCAGATTTGTGTAATTAAAGTGATTTTAAGGTAAATTAGACCAGCTCCTTTAGAGTCTACCATTCGTTGAATTGTCAACTTGCAAGATCAAGTGTTTCACTTGATGTCCGTTTTTAGAGCTTTGGTCAATCGCGGTAGTTTGGCAAAACTGCACAGTCCAACAGTCCATCTCCTAATAAACTTTGAGGGCCACTAGCTCTTCGGGTTCAAAGACTCAGTAAAAAAGAAATCTACTTTTATACTACTTGAAGGGTGAAGAGTCTCATGGTGGTATTCGTTCTCGCCGTTCAGACATGTGCCTGAGACCCTTCCCTGGTGAAGAAATGAAGGCTTTTCCAGTCAGGAGACCTAATTGAAAAGTAAGGGTGAGGAGGCACACGGTTACTGCGGTAACCTCGAAATTGAAAGTAAATCATTAACGAAGTGAATCTAAAACTGCATCCCCGCAAATATAATTAACTGAACGTTTGGCACGGTAACGCACTCCTTGGTGGACCCATCCAATGTTCGACCGCTTCTTCGAAACGAGCCAATTCAATGTGATGCGAAAAAGCATATGATTATAAAGTCCAAACAACTGCTGAGAGCGAAACGAGAATCAGTTTTCTCCGCCTTGCTTACTCGTACAAGAAAAACACATTGGATCCGGTGACGATTCGGATTATTCGAAACCGACATTTTTCCAAATCCTAGAACTCCAATATTCGAGAAATAGCACTTTTGAAGAGCTCGGATCTTAGAATGACTTATATAGGAGTCAATTTCTCTATAACAGATTTTGGTTGTTTCAGATAACTGTTCGGGTATCGGATCTCCTGTTCGGACATATCAAATTTTTCACCAAAATCACTTCCCTGAATCATCTGAAAATCGTGTCTGCTGAAAACCATCTATATCTGGATTACCTTTGGGACCGGACTTTCCCAAAATGCTATTATTCGCGCGATGCATTTAATTGAACTTTCTGAAAGATGACGGATTCCAAAACGGCGTCCTATTCAATGTTTAGTGCTAGCCCATCTATTGAGATCCCCCACTGTAGTTATTCGAATATCAAGGCGGTCAAAAGCTTCTGGCCAGGGTATTCTCAGAGGGCAATTTGAGTCTCGCGGTGTCAGATTTCGTTTTTCTCAGGAATATGCCACTTTTTACTATTAGCTGTGTCTATTTGCTGTGCTATGGATGAACATTGAAATGAAGTACTGAGCCAATATATGTGAGAAATTACTGTCTCAAATATGTAAGCCACAAGTTATTGGTAAAAATGCCTTCTAAGATTGTTTATGAAATACTTTCATGGGCAAACTGTTTTACTGAAATTTATTATGCATCAGATTCATGTTTAGATAAGGTTTGAACAGTTCAGGAGTGAATTAAATCGGACTTTGCGCGTGCACACATACACACACGAGCGACTTTCACTTTTACCTTCTACTTAATATTCTGCTAAACAAAGAAAATCACCACCTATATATATACATAAGAGTTTGTCCGTGGAGTGATCTAACCTAAGTGAGCTACGTCCCATTATCCACAGCGAGAGCGGTCGAGTGATCTAACCTAAGTGAGATATGCCTCATCATCCACAGCGCCGGCAAAATTTGCTATTGAACGTGGGATGTTGCTGCAGCAGGAGAACGCAGCCCTTTACTGCTAACACAACAGTACCTACGCGCTTTTCTGAGCGTCCACATTCAGATACCGACTTCGTGCCATTAGCATGAGAAGACTACTAAAGGGGTAAGGGTAGAAGGGGATCTTGAGGGTGGAGAACCGACGGCGATCCGGAGGCAGCGACCAGGAGGAGCATCGTGATAGTCGATGGGAAGAGCAATGAAGCAGGCCAGGAGGTGGCAACAAGAAGAGTTTAGGCAGTATGTAGGGATCATTAGGGAGTTACCAATCAGGGGAGGGGGAGAGTAAGGAGGATCAGCAAGGGGATCCATTACCAGTAAGAGAGACCGGTTTTAGAGGATGTGACACCGATGTCACACAATGGGCGTTCGCTCGCCGTCGTCGTGGGAAGCCTACTTAATTGGGGTAGGGTAGGGAGGATCCCGAGGGGGAAGGAGGAATATACCTTGAAGAAGGGACCTGGAGGCAGGACCAGCACGTGGAACCAACAAGAAGGAAGCCGTAAGGAAATTCGGTACTTATGAAGCAGAGGGCCCGTGGTGCCATGGGCTGCCGGGAAACATGTTAACGCGGCAACGGCGACGGAATCGCGGCAGCCCACGGCACCCGAGGACGGGTGCTTCATAAGTACCGGCCCCATGGTGCCGTGGGTTTGCCGCGTTAACATGTTTCCAGGCAACCCCACGGCACCACGGGCCCTTTGCTTCACAAGTACCGGAAATTCATACGGAGAACAAGGAATCTGCCATATGCATTGCCTCTTCATGTTCGACACAGCGGCGACTGCACGCGCTTCTGAGATTCTTTATCCAGAAAACGGGCCCCCTACGTCGCGCAGCAAGCATCATGATTCTGAATATGTGTCACCGACCGTGCCGTGGGCATGGGAGGGCCACTAAGGGGGTGGTGGAGAAGGGCGGTAAGGGGAACTTTATGGTGGACCAGGAGAGTGACCAGGAAGGAAAGGAAGAACTTGGAGGTGGGGCATCTAAAACTAGCAAGAAGAGACCAGTGGGGGTCAATACTGGAAACAAAGAGGTGGGCCCGTATTTGGGACCAGGAAGGTGGGGGACTAAAGAGGGGGAGGAAAGACATGTAAAGGCGGACCAGCAATTAGATCCAGTAAGAGGAACCGAGAGAGGGAAACGTGGCTTCAGAAGACATGTCAATGACAACTTGAAACGCTAGCTGTTGAGCATGAGAACGATTGCGTAGGAACAACGTGAGGGACAGAAGTACTGCGCAACACAAACCAATGACATTACTGGCCGGTGAGGAAAGAATGCCTATGATGAAGGTGCCGAAGTGGTGATGGGCTTGATGCCGATAAATTACTCACGAAAGCCTAGATGCTCGCGAATTTTGTGTTTTACAAAAACTAATCTCCATAGGTCAGTGAAGCTAGAAAGTCGCGCAAAGCGCGCAAGTGCGAGACACGCCGTTAGGCGTGTAGGAGCACTTGTTTAGTATAAAAATGCTCAGCTTAAACGTCGCATCGAATAGCTTTCCAATCCGCGGTCGGGAGAGGTGCAGGCTGTTATGTGCACTTCGAATCGAGATCTCTGGTTCAGGTTCTACAGAGACCAAACATGCCTTCTATTCATTCTGCTTCAAAACTCCGATAGGAGGCTTGTTTCATAAGAACAAGTCACCAACTTTTTCATTGGGTGGCCACCGCAAGAGCATTTTATAAGACAAATACGGATTTATATTCCCTCCCGCAATATTTAAATCCTGTACAAAGAGAGTGCATGGCGCATCCCTTGCACAAATTGTTTTCGTCCTTTGCCATTTTATGTAAATTATAGTACATATAAATTAACATAAATAATGTATATCATAGCTATAGTGTGCGCCTCAAAAATTTGATGAAGGCAAGGCGACGCTGCGACTAAGGTTAGGAGAAGCTAGTTGGGAGGGGGAGGGGAAGCGGGAGGGGGGATACAGTTATAAACGGTACAAGGGTCAGGATCACCTATTATTAGTCACAACACGCTCTCTATTCTGGATCTTTGTGGTGGCGTCTAAAGGTTGACGGGCAACTCGGCCCCGTTCGTCCCCGCCAGGGGTGCACACTGAATTCTGTCCGTTAAATTTTTTTAACGAAATTTTTTAACGGAAAATTTTCGTTAAATTTCCGGTAAATCGTTAAATTTCGTTAAAAATACAATTAGGTGCAAACCATTACTTCAAGAGGAAAAAATCAAGTAAAACCTCATAGGCTTCAATTTCAAGAGGTCAGCAGCTAAAGTTCAAGAAATGGAGTGTAACACTGCAATGAAAATAAACAATTCAACATCAACAACATCAACAAGATGATCACTGGCAAGGCATCTTAATATAAAATGTGCGATCAGACAGAACCCGGAGTTCCCCGCTTCCCTAGCTCTTTGCGAAACCGCTTTGTGTGACTGTTCTACGAGCATATACAATCTCGATAGGAGCAATAGCCCGTGAAGCACAGAAGTTATAATAAAAATGCAATTAAAAGCCTATCAGTGGAATGTTAACACTTTTTCGAACGCACGATTTTCGAGGGCCTTGTGCGCGGGAACAATTCATTTTTGCAACGTCGGAACCGTGGCGCGGTATCATGTCGCACGGTCCCACAATGCGGAAAGGTGTGACACGTCGTCAACGTGCTAACGTTCAGGAAAAGTAGCATTCCTAATTTTTCTT
This sequence comes from Heligmosomoides polygyrus bakeri, assembly GCA_947359475.1. Taxonomy (NCBI): domain Eukaryota; kingdom Metazoa; phylum Nematoda; class Chromadorea; order Rhabditida; family Heligmosomidae; genus Heligmosomoides; species Heligmosomoides polygyrus. The sequence continues at coordinate 25,640,060 of OX375868.1, forward strand.
GTTAGCGTTTTTCGTAAATCGTTTAAAATACGTCTAGCGGCTGAAAACATTCTCTCCGTCTCGACTGTTCCAGGTGGCGAGCAAAAGTATTCTGGGATAAGCAACGCCACGTGAGGATAGGCATATCCTACGAGGAGGTTAGACCAGTATCCTTGTGGATTCGTAGAGGTGCTTGGAGGATCGGCGAAGAAATTTCTAGCTCCAAAATGCATTAAAGGATAAAGATAAAGAACGGCATTAATCAATCTCTTTTGGGATGCGCCAAGCATTCTACTTCTACGGGGTATCGTGGAGGCGATCCGAATGAGCATTTGGCCAAATAATGACTTGTGGTGGCCAGCCGATGAAGAAGCCAGCGCTTTATCCTTCCTAGACAAGTCTGATACCAACTCCCCGACCCAGGAGGGATGGAAGGCTTAGTTGGCCTAATTTTCAACAATGTTGCAGGCGAACCAGAAGCCTGGTATCGGGTGCACGCGACAGCCGACACCTCCTCCGACTGCGCTCTACGCGCCCGTAGGGTCTCATACGCCATATTAATGAACAGGGAAACTGAAGCTTTTCGTTCTTTTAAGATTTATGAGAACAGCAATTCACGATGTGTAGTTGATTGCTAGAGTTGCTCCTGTTGCTCCTTAAGATCATGACAAAGCAAATGCCTTGGCATCGCAATTCTGCAAACTGTTCATTACGGACAACGGAATTCAGCATGAGTTCCCCCCTAAAATTCATTCCAAAATGCAGACATTTCCCTTTTTTGACGCAGTCAAAGTTTACGAAGTTTTGCAAAAGTGGCCCACGTCCTATTCGTTAACACCAGACGGCATCCCTTTTGTGTTTATAAAGAAGGTTGCTCATTCTATTGCTTATCCGCTTTCATACCTATACAACCAGTCCCTTATGTTTTCTGAGGTGCCCAGACTATGGAAGCATTCTTTCGTTACTCCAATACTAAAAACTAAACCTTCGTCGGATCCTGCAAACTATAGGCCAGTCAGTATCACTTCGCTATTCTGCAGGGTATTTGAGGAGCTTCTTAAGCCCCATATCTTGAGTCATCTTGATACTAATGGTCTGATACCCGATTCTCAGCATGGCGTCACCAAAGGAAAATCTGTTGCCTCTAACATGCTGGAGACCCTTAACGACTGGACACTCGCCCTTGATGACAAAAAATGCATTGATGTCGTATATCTTGACTTTGTCAAGGCATTTGATAGAGTCAGCCATGCAAAGCTTTTGTATAAACTAAAAAGGATAGGTTTACATGAGAAGGTATTTAAGTGGCTCGAAAGTTTTCTTTTGGGTAGAACTTTTCAAGTGAGAGTCAACTCCTCCTTTTCTGATGTGTATGAAATATCTAGCGGAATCCCACAAGGTGGAGTTCTATCACCTATACTTTTCAACATTTATGCAGCTGACATAAGTGAACTGCTCGTGGATTCCAAAGCAAAATCCAAGCAGTTCGCGGATGATCTGAAAATTTATATGAAAATTGAGGGGTCTCAGGATGCAGTTATACTGCAAGAAGTAATTAACGGTCTGGTTAAATGGTCCGAGGATTGGCAACCCCTGTCAGAGAGCAAAACCTTTCATATGAGAATAGGACAGTCTCTTACACCCATAAACTATCATATCAACGGTTCTTCAATAACAACAGTCAGTGAAATTAAGGACCTGGGATTCCGATACATTGATACTTTAGACTTTCGCCCACACTACAAAGAGTTGTTCAGGTCTGCTTTTACTCGAACGTATCACATTTTCAAAGCCCTCACAACGAAGGATAGCAAGGTTCTCATTACGGCTTACAAAACCTATATTCGCCCTATTTTGGAATGCGGAACGGTTGCCTTTTCTCCTCACAAAAAGAAGGATATTGCATTACTTGAAAAAATTCAGAACAACTTTACTAGGAAAACTCTAATAAGGCGTGGTGGCTTTCTCTACGGCATGATTCCAAGTGCGGTTATCAGAAACAGGTATTTTGGACTTTCGAGTCTATTATCTAGAAGAAAATTATTTGATCTGTGGATGGTTCGTAAACTTTTTAGGGAGCAGTCCGCAGCCAACTTTTCACAGTTCTATACTCTGCGTCCCTCAGTAACCAAAGGGGGTCAATATAAATTGTACTTCGCTAAGCCTAAGACCACGGTAAGAGCCAAATTTTTCACAGTTAGAGCAGGTTTAGCCTATCTACAAATTAGTAAGACTACCTCCCTCCCGGAATACAAATACTCTTTCAAACGCATCGCAGCAAAACAAATTCTCTGTCCGTAGATATTTAGGAGCTACCTTTGTTTGTTAGTTTTGGTGTTTGTTGTGTTGCAATTTTATCTCACTCTTGTCTTATACAGAGTATTTCAATAAATAAAATAAATAAAATAGTTTTAAATAACTATTCGCAAGGACTTATTTGTTTAACCAGAAGTAAAGCAATGTGAGCCTTTTTAGGCGCTAATCACCTTATTAGGGATGTGCTTTCTAATTTCTACCCTTACTGAAGCAGCTTGTGTGCGTATTTGATCAACGCAAACTTGCGAGGGAAAGTCAACCTTCTATCCTTCTCAGTTAACTCTGGCACAAATCACTGATACCAATGGGATGGAGTGGCTATTTGACCTGGATGGGACTCGAACCTTGAACCTCGATTCTGGTAAAACCGACACTTCCTCGGACTGCACCACCACGCATCCGGTGGATAGAGGTCATTCAAAAATTGGATTAGCCGCAATACCACACTTTCAATAAAGGGTGGCAGATAATTGTGTGTAATTCGTGATTTCACGTTGGCACAAGCCTTTGGCTATCTTCGTCATAGGACTGCATTTGGAAAGAAATCCACTTCTTGGATGCCGTTTAGGTAGCGCTTACCGCTCAGTTCTTTATTTTCCTTTTAAGCATTCAGAATCGCAAGTGAGGCTAGTCTGTGCTTTAAAAATCGTTGTTCTCATTGGTTGTTCCAGCGAAATGGTTTCCAAAGGAGTTCACGCCATAATTCAAGCAAACAATAGTTTTTTCAGAAACAGTTAATTGGGAGGATGAGGCCTGCATCGTTATTGAAGAGAAAGGGTAAATTCTACTGAGAAAACGTCCGTTAAAAATTCCGTTAAATTTCTAAAAATTTCCGTTAAGTCGTTAAGCCAGATTTTAACGAAAAATGCCGTTAATTCGTTAAATTCGTTAAATCGTTAACCGTTAAATGTGCACCCCTGGTCCCCGCCACTGCTGAGTCACGTCGATTTGCAGCGTGTCTGCCACCTCTCGCTGCCTCTCCGCTATTTCGCGCGCCTCTACCGTCTCACGTGGGAACATGCTCTTTCTTAAGCCCTTTGCACAACCGGCGTCTCATCATCGCGTGATATATTTCCACACCAATTGTACTGTTGGTGATATCACTGAGGAAATAAACCGATCCAGCCACAACGGTCACTGAGTTTCTGCAGGATGTTTAGAGACATGTTTGAGACTTGTCTTTTGTTTGAGATAAATACTTTAGGACACTCTCTGTTAAAGCGTTTGAAGTACAAATGGCAACATATGAATAAAAGCAACTGCATCATGTGAAGCATGAGATTACATTTGTGAGCAAGCATATACCTGAATACAAAGGCAAGTGTGCTAACAGTTCCCTCACGGAATGGGCAGGATAACATGCATAGGGCTCTTCAGAGGAGAACGAGGGGACGGGGACACATTGAGAGCTAACTAGTGGGCAAGGTTGCTGGCTAAGGTATCAAGGTGATCCTTACACTCTCTTGTGGGCGGTGGACGACCATCCGCCTGGAGGAACTGTCTGAAGCATCTCATCTCATCGTGTATTTCATTTTGCCTGCAGGCTTCGCGACTTCGCATATATCTTGTCGCCATTTCTCCATTTGCTATAGGCAGGATCTGCGATCTGGCCATAGTTAACTGTGAGGCCAAAAACTGGCAAGGGTGCGAGTAGGAAACGCCCTTCGAAGTTTACTGTGAAACCGTCCAACGAAGTTCGCAGGTTATCGAACAGTTAGCTGTTCCACCATTGCCATCCGCTCTGGGGCTGTATCGCCTGAAGCCATAAATCTTCTTCTTCTTCTTCTTCTTCTTCAGCGTTTGTCCCGCTTCGTGGCGAGGTCCGCTATTCTGGTGTCATGACGCCACCTTTCCCGATCCAGCGCTAGATCGGGGTGGACACCAGCTACTTTCAAGTCCGTAAGTAACGTATCAGCCCAGCGCTGCTTCGGGCGCCCTCTAGGCCGCTTTCCTATTACCTCGAAGTTAAAGCCTATCTTGCGGACGCTGTCTTCTTCTCCACGCAGAACGTGGCCGTACCATCGTAAGCGAGCTTCGCGCATCTTGTCAGTTATCGGCGCGACACCGAACTTCTGCCGAATAGCATCGTTTCGGATGCGGTCCATGCGCGTGACTCCCGCCGTCCAGCGCAGCATCTTCGTCTCCATGACGCTGAGGCGCGTTTCAACTTCCTTGGTCGCTGGCCAACACTCAGCGCCGTACATTGCTACCGGCCGGACGACTGCTCTGTAGATCTTCGACTTAAAGCGCTCTGGTATCTTCTTGTCGCAGAGCACGCCAGTCAACGAGCGCCACTTGGACCAAGCTGCACTCACGCGTGAATTCACTTCGACCATCAGTTTGCCGTCAGACGCGACTGCTGATCCCAGGTACTTAAAGACCGCAGTGCGTGGAAGCTCGATGCCGTTAACCTTGATGGAGCTGGACTCGGTAACGTCCGTCGTTAAATACTCGGTCTTCTTCACGTTCAATCTGAGTCCAAACCGCTCCAAGCGATCACACCAAGCTTGCAACTCTCGCTCGAGTTCTCCTTTATCTTCGCTAGCGAGCATCACGTCATCGGCATAAAGCAACGTCCAAGGGACGGGCTTCTGAAGATCTCGTGTGATGGCATCCATGACGACCACAAAGAGGAGTGGGGAAAGCGCAGACCCCTGGTGTACCCCGACAGAGATGGGAAACTCCATCGAGGTTCCAGCTGCAGCTTGAACTCGACTCTTTGGACAAGAGTAGAGAATTCGCACCCACTCTATGAGCTCTTCAGGAACTCCATGTTGTCGCAGGGCGTACCATATCACTTCACGCGGTACGCGGTCAAAGGCCTTCTCCAAGTCGAGAAAGGCGATATGCACTGGCTTCTGTTTCTCGCGATGTTTCTCTATCAGAAGGCGAGTGGCGTGTATGGCATCAACGGTGCCACAGCCAGCCACGAAGCCGCACTGATTGCTGGAAAGCTGGACGATGTCCCGAATTCGTCCATCGACAACTCGCTCAAAGATCTTCATGCTGTGTGAAAGCAAGCGAATCGGACGGTAATTGGAGCAGTCTGCAGGACTGCCCTTCTTCTTCCAAATCGGGATCGTCGTACTTTGGCGCCAACACTCAGGCACTTTCTTCCCCGCCACAACCTGATTAAAGAACTTCGCCAACCATTCAGCAGGGTACCAGTACTTGGACTTCCACAAATCAGCTGCCACGTCATCGGGCCCAGTCGCTTTGCCTGGCCTCATCTTCTTCAAAGCCGCTTCAATCTCCTCCACGGTGATCTTCTGAACGGGGCCGTGGGTTGGAGCCGTTGAAGGGATGGCTGGATGAGGGAACTCTACCGTAGAGATTTCCTCAAAATAATCGCGCCATCGCTTCAATGCCTTCTTGCGGTCCGTAAGAAGATGGCCGTTCTCATTATTGATGCCGAAGAACTTCTCGATGTCCTCGGTCTGGCGATGGCGATTCTTTGCAAGTCGGTACAGATACCGCTCGCCATCGCGTGACTCTAGCTTTTCGTTGACATCTTCATAATGAGTGGCTTTTGCAACAGCCACGGCCTTCTTTGCAGCTTTCCGCGCTTCTTGGTACTTCCGCCAGTTATCGGCCGTCTTTTCGCCGAGAAACACGTGATAAAGCGACTTCTTCTCTCGCACTTTTGCTTTCACGTCATTTGTCCACAGCCATGCCTGCTTGTCGACTTTGCGTCGTCCAGGCTTCGTAGTGCCGAGTTCCAACCTTGCAGCTTGGCGTATCGCGTCGGTTGCTTTCTTCCAAGTTTCATCGACAGTCGTGACTGTCGATGAAACTTGGAAGACCTGCTTCAGCCTCGGAGGGACAATCTTCAGAGTGCAGATCAGCGGTCGGTGCTGTGGGGCGACCGTCTCATACGGCACGATCTTCGCGTCTGTGACAAGACTCCGGTCGCGATCTCTCACAAGGACAAAGTCTATCTGAGACTTGGAGCTCCCACTGTAGTATGAGATAAGGTGCGAGTCGCGTTTTCGGAAGACGGCGTTCACAATGGTGAGGCTGTGCGATTCCGCATACTCAAGAATGCGCTCACCATCGGCGTTACGTGATCCGTATCCGAAACCACCATGACAGCTGTACTCGTCTTTCGTAGCACCTACGTGCCCATTAAGGTCACCAGCGACTATGATGACATCTTTCGACGGTACCTCTGCTGTCTTCTCATCCAGCAGGTTCCAAAACTCATCCTTGGCTTGATCGGAGCAGCCAGTCTGCGGAGCATACGCAGAGAAGAAGTGATAGAGTCGCTCCTTAGCGGCGACAACGATCTTCACCAATCGATCGTCAAAGCGCTCAACGCTTACAATCGAGTCACGAAATCGTTCGGAGACGATTACTCCGACACCACTGGTGGTCCTGGGACTTCCACATAGAACGGCCTTGAAGCCACGTCCTATGTCCCTTGACTTGCGGCAGGACCACCTCGTCTCCTGCACCGCACAGAAATCAACTCTTCTACGCTCCAGTGCTTCAACCAACTCGCACGAGCGGCCCGTCAACGTACCCACATTCAGCGTAGCCACGCGGGTCCTGCTTACGTTACGGGACTTTCGGACTAGCTCAATTGCCCCCCGATGCCGTCCTCGCATCAGGGACCCTCGCATACTTCTCACACTCGCCGGGCTCTGCGAGTGCGCGTCGGCTCCCGCGGACGCCGTAGCACTATCTCGAAACACTTGAGCTGTCATACACCATGTGATGTGACATGGGTGTTCGTAGGCCGGCCTGTCACAAGGGCCTGTCGCCTGCAATCGAATGTCCGTGTTCGGCTTAGCTCGCCGAGCGGGCAATTTCCAGTGGCACCACGTGGAGGAACGGACATCGCCACCGCCTGAAGCCATAAATATCGTCCTCTAAACAATATTTGTTCTCATGTGTCCCCTTACCGAAGCGTGGCTGTGCCATATCAGCTACTAAGCCTTGGATAACGCTGGTTGGAGTTCCCGTATAGGGTTGTGCCCTAAATTCGTTGCACCTCTCGATCACGCATAATAGAACGAGGGGCGCTTCTTGGCTCACAGAAGTGGGGGCGAACCGGATTTGCAGGATCCGTTATGAAGTGTCCACTTCTGACTTTGCAGGAAGGCACAGGCTGATTGTACACCTCGCGCTCTCGATCCTTAAGCGATCGGTATCCACAGCACATAATGGTGCTGGTCTCTCCGTCTGAGAGTGTCTTCCTATACGCCCACTAATACACAGCTGACGATCTCGAGGTAGGATATATACCATTTTCAGGTCGAATTGGACACTTTTCAAATCAAATTGGACACTTTTCAGATCAAATTGGACACTTTTCAAACCAAATCGGACACTTTTCAAATCAAATTAGACATTTTTCAAATCAAATTGGACAATTTTCACGTCAAATTGGACACTTTTCACGTCAAATTGGACACTCTTATAAGCTCGCCTAAGACTTTTTAAATCAAAGAAAACTTCCCGAATTGCAAAAACCTTTATACAGGTTGAACTACAGGCAATAAAATGGATAGAAAAAATTTTTGTTCAAGGAAAACTTAGAATAACTTTTTTGAATTTTTTTTCTTTAGCTGCCCGAATGAGTGTAATAATTTTATAAAATTTTTACTTTTGGAGAAAAAATAACAATTTGGATTTTCTTTTAAAGCGCAGCAAAGCAGCAACCATCAAGTGCACTAAAAGACCGGATTGCGCCATGCACGCGAAAAGCTCGTCGCGATTTTTATTTGATTGATAGTGTAAATGCTGTTTACATGGAATTACGAGGTATGCGCGTTCTTAACAATTGTACTTGTTGCATTGTCTACAGTTTTTTGTTCGAAGAAAATTCAGTATGTTTTCTTTAAACCTTTAATTTACTTACCCAATAAGTGAACACTTTATCTGAAATTTTATAAAATTCTATTGAAATATAATGCTCGATAGCATGTTTTAAAGAAAAGAAAGCCGGAATATTTTAGTGCCAAGAGATGAGATTACGCCATGCACTCGTCCAAGACGACTGATTGATAGTGTAAATGCTGCTTACATGAAACCACAAGGTGGGGATATGCTCGTTCTTCACAATTGTAATTGATGTATTCATTCACTTTGTATTACATTCTTTTACCTACACGGAATGGAAAAAAAGAATACTGCTTGCGTAGATTTATATTATGTATATGCTGATTATACTTATAAATATAGTTGATTCATACATACTTGTAGAGAATGCAACAAGTACAATTGCTATGAACGCGCATACCTCGTAGTTCCATGTAAACAGCATTTACACTATCAATCAATTAAAAATCGCGACGAGATTTTCGAGTGCATGGCGCAATCCGTTCTTTTAGTGCACTTTATGGTTGCTGCTTTGCTGCGCTTTATAACAAAATTTAATGTGTTATTTTTTCTTCAAAAGCAAACATTTTATAAAATTATTACACTCATTCGGGCAGCTAAAGTAGAAAAAAATTCAAAAAAAGTTATTCTAAATTTTGCATGAACAAAATTTTTTTCTAATCATTGTATTGAGTCTGTAGTTCAACCTGTATAAAGGTTGTTACAATTCGGAAGAGTTCTCTTTGATTCAAGATGTCTTAGGCGAGCCTAGAAAAGTGTCCAATTTGACGTGAAAAGTGTCCGATTTGATTTGAAAAGTGTCCAATTTGATTTGAAAAGTGTCCAATTCGACCTGAAAATGGTATATATCGCCATATTTCCATCCCTTTGCTGTGAGGAAGCAAACATCACTCGAACCGGTTCGCACGACGCCATTTCTCAACAACGGTACTTCCCGCCACATCTTTCATTTTGATCTCATGTGAAGTCTCTCCATCGTGGGAAAGCAATTGCATGAAATGCACGTGCGGCTAGAGATGTAGGGTCGGCGGAGGCGCCGGCACTCTTCCGTCTGGGATGTGCCCCGCCGCGACGACTCAGCATGCTCGGGGCCGAGCTGCCCCGTAATCGCGTCTAAAAGGATAAGGATAATGCATGAAGGTTGGTGCTAATCAATCCCTTGACGGGATGTGCCTTGCAGCTGTGAAGTTGTCGACAACTCTGGTAGCGATCATCGGCCTCGGAGATACAGGAAGGATGGAAGGTTTGGCTGATCTGTGCGGGACCTCATCGAACCACCTCGACGACGATGCTCCTCTCGACTGCTCTACCACGCGCCCAACACAATCACGTTTGTCACTATTGAAGTGCTATGGATAGCGTATTCGAAGGAGGACCTCAAGTTTCGTATACGTTATCATCAAGCTAACAAAGCAATCCATTCAACGCCCATGTAGATGTTTAGAAAGGAGCAAGGGCTTCTTCTTCGGATTCTCGCAAAGAATCCAAATCACTGTCATCCAAGTGTTGTTGATTAGATCTTCTAATGCAAGCAAAGCGACCCCATATGACAAAGGTTCGGTGTCGCGCCATAGCTGACAACTTGCACGAAGCCCGTCTACAATGATGTGGTCAGTCCTTCGCACAAACGACGGCACCGTCTGTAAGATTATCCTAAATCTTGAAATCATTGGAAAACGCCCTAGAGGACGCCCGAAGCAACGTTGGCTAGATACGTTGCATATGGACTTAAAAGTATTATATGTAGCTTGTGTCCAGCGTTTATCGAGAGAAATGGCGTCACCAACCAGAATAGCGGACCCCACCACCATACGGGACAAACGCTATTGAAAATGATGATGATAATGCAAGCAAAGGCGAGTTTAATCCTCACTATTGAGAGGTTCTTAGAAAAATATACACCTTGATGTTTTTCAATGCCTGTAGCAGATGTGCAAGGTGGTCCCAATTGCTAAAGTCCCACCAGAAGTCTTTTAGGCTATGAGCGGCAGCGCACTCAATTACTAAGGAGATAAACATGAACCTCAGAACAATCCTAATCGGAGGGAAGCGTGCGCTGCTCTGCCTCATTATCCAGCTTGAATCAACTCTGAATTTATTTTTGAGCTTCGGCTACTGTCAAATGATACGATGGTAATCATGCACTCGGAGAATGTATGTAGTGTTGTATATTTTAGAACGTGGTATGTGGACACAACTGTCACCTTAGCGCTGGATCCCCGTACTAGGAGATATCCTAAACTTCTTTTTTCTTCTTGCTCTGACTACAAGAAAGCTGATATGAAGCACTCCAAAAATCTATGTGCTGGTAGGTAAAGAAGACAAGAAGCGCAAGCTGAACAGATCGCTTTTTTGCTGAGAATAGTTGGAAGAAAATATCCGTATGTCATGGGCAAGGCACGCGTTCCACAGTGGAATGACTGAAATATGTGGCTTGTTTTTGGAAACCTATCAGTTTATTGGAGGCCAGCAGAGAGGTGATTTTACTACTATTAATCGGTCCGAGAAGAGAACAATAAAGGTGCGCGTGTGGTAAGTTCCAAGGAGTATTAAGTAGACCTACACGGCAGAGGCAGAGCTGGTTATTCTGTATTGCAACGCTCATATAATATTTCAGCGGCAGCATTTCGCAGAGTATTTCGAGATATAGAGTGGCGTCACAAATTATTTTGGACGCATATCTATTAGGTTGTTGGTTTATAAATGTCGCCTGCTTTCAATTTGTCATGTCTCTGCTATTGTTGTTTGTTAGATCATGTAACTTTAATTGTTTAACAAGCGTTTCCGAAGGCATCTTTCTTCAAAGTTTCGTTCCGATTCGTTGACCTTTTTAAAGAATTTTTTAAAGATTAATGATGGTCGATCAAAAGTTCCGGGGGCGGGTTTGCTTGCTTTAAGACTTCAAGCAAGGAAGAAATGCTGCAGAATCCCATCGAATTTTGTCTGAAGTATTTGGTAACGAAGTCCCATCATCACGTCAATGCCAACGATGGTTTCAATGTTTCCGAAACGGCAATGAGAGCCTTGAAGACGAAAAGAAGCAACGGCGTGCTGAAGTTGCGGATAGCCAGTAATTAACGGAAGCTATAGAGTCGGGTCCACCACAAGCCAGCACGAGTCGCCATCGCTGGAATTCTCATCCGCAATTCAAGAACAGCGGTTTCTATGGTTCCATCGTGACGTTGGATGAGAAGTGGATCCACTGCGAGAATGCCACACGAAAGCGGCAATGGTTGAGCCACGGTTAGGCTCCGAAGACAACGACGAAGCCTGACATTCACGGAAAAAAGTCATGCTCTGTGCTTGGTGGAACAGTAGAGGTCTGGTGCATTTTGAGGTGGTAGATCCAGGCCAAACAGTTACGGCAGACCTTTACAAAGAACAACTGAGCCGCGTGGACCAAGCAGGGAGTGAACAACGCAGCAACTCGTCAACAAGGAATGAACACAGCAACTGTCAAATTCCTCCATGACAGCAGTCCACCGAACACGCAAATACCACGCTGCAAAAAATTGAGGAGTTGGGCTGGGAACTTCTGCCTCATCTGCTTTATAGCCCAGACCTTGCGCCATCAGACTCCCCTCTTTACCGGTCGATGCAGCGCCTTGGCGGAGCAAAAATTCAAGAAACGTGACTAACCAGGAAACTATCTCAACGGTAGGTCGGAATGGCCCAAGTGTTGTATATGGGCAGAATCGCCTCTCTCTGGGAAACAACAAAATACAAATATCTCGACCCCAATACAACTCTGCGCAGAGTTAGGGACAGCAGAAGTTGGACCGCTGGCGGCGTTAGTCCTATGCCTGCACGAGGAAGGCGAGCTCAAGTTGGCTGGAAACAGCGATTGTGGGAATTACACCGCCCCTCTACCTATTGCGCCACCATCGCTCGCTCGTCATCGCTGTTTCCAGCCAACTTGAGCCCGCCCTTCGCCTGCCGTCTTAGGGCTAACGCCGCCAACGGCCCAACTTCTGTCGCCCCTAACTCTGCACAGAGTTGTATTGGGGTCGAGATACTTGCATTTTGTTGTTTCCCAGAGAGAGGCGATTCTGCCCATATACAACACTTCGGCCGTTCCGACCTACCGTTGAGATAGTTTCCTGGTAAGTCGAAATCTGAGTGTCCAACTTCTTCGCGTCGCAGCTTTCGGAGTTCTTCAAGAAAGGCATTCATTCTTTGCGAGGACGTTGGCGACATGTCGCTGATAATAATAGCAGCCTTGTAATAACGCATGGTCATTCTTTTCTTGTATCGAAATTTCTTTTTGAGCAAAACGACATTTATAATCCGACCTATTAATTTAGATTAGGCACTTTAAATGCGCATTTGGCCTGACGCGGCCGAGTGACAGTCTTTGCGCCCCAGAAGAGATTTCCCATCATTTCGCCTTTTGTGAGTGAGCTCGTGTTTAACAGCTGATTAAGCCATGAAACCCAGAATACAATGCTGACTAGTACGTAAGCAGCCTACCGTTCAGGTCGTAATGAATCCACAGAAGCGATCTCTTCCACTCGGGCTACTAGTGACAAATGATTTCTTGAAGGCAGGGATAGCATCTTAGCTCTCATAATTCCCGTTCTACAACACCGTAACTCACATGAATGGCGAGCCATAAATCAAGCAGTCGTAGTCATAACTACCGTAACTCACCTCGGAAAGGAACTCACATGGTATATCTACAGCTCGCCTCAGCTGTCGGTTTCCCCGCATCAGCGAGAAAATTTCAGGATGAAATTGCTGTGCAGCAAATGGTTTATATTGAACATAACACAGCTGGATGACCTTCTAATATGTATTAGGTTGATAGAAAAAGAAGAGAAAAACTGCACTTATTAACTCTTTCGTGCATATTTTAATAATGATTAGTATGATGCCGTTAACATATTTTTCACATCGAATAGAACGCCTCCAAAAGAACGGAATGAGTCCAGGGAACTGTCACCCATTACCACTTCAGTACACGCACCCTAGTCAGATAGTACAGGAATGCTATCCGATCGACGGACACACATTTTTTTAAGATGGATTCTAAGAGCACTGGGAGGCCAGTGACGATGTTTGGCGAAGCTTTGTGCGGCTGTTGTAGAGGCTGTTCCAGTGAGGCCTTCAGCATAGCCGGTTCCATGCTGATATTAGCGGCCGCTTCATCCCGACGTCACCGGTGAGGACCGGTAGCTCAGAAGGATATCACGGATGTTGTTTAGGGTCGAATACTGCTTCAGCGAGCTAGCATCCTCCCCTGAAACAACAAAGGGTGTGGGATGGAGTTTTGATTGACGCAACACTTTTAATCACGTCGAAACACCCATCTAACCTCTTGTAATAGGAGGCTAATTTATGCGAATGCTGTTGCTTTGGGTATAGAAAAGATTCTCTATTAATCACTGGCTTTTTTGATGTTCTTAGATATGTAGGAGTGACTTTGTTTAATAGATGTAACATTGTTTAAACTCCTTTATCCGTTTTCAGAACAGAATGTTAAGCATTGCCGTGAAATGTTGTTGTAAAATGCTTTGAGAGCTATGATAACAGCCTGTATAAAAGCAGACCGAACATATGTCATTGCTTCTGGCTAATAAATCTGCTCTGCACGTCTACTCGGACAGCCGACTTATTCATACATTGGGGTCTAGATGCCTACTGTGCAGCCGTCTGTTCCTGCGTCTATCCGTCTTTTCCCATACACTTCTCAACTCTTCGCGAAACGTAGATGGTTGCGGTCGAGCTTATTAATTTTTTGTCAAGAATGGAATGCTTGAGATGGGTCGTGATGGGCAGCGGGTCAGCTTCATCACATGTAACACTATAAGCTCGATACCGCCCTTTATACCTCTGTACCGCCGAATTCCAATTTGGTGGGCTAGAAAGTGTCTCTGGGGTAAAGTTCAGCAAGCGGCCAACGAAGGAGGACTTATACTTAGAGCTAAACCCTCCTCTCAGAGTAATGTAAAAAACGAGTGCATGTAAGCCAATAACACCAAAGGTAGTAAAAAATCACATAAAAATATGGAACAGGAAAGGAGACGATATGATCTCCCCGCCTATTGAAACATTCTAGGGCTATGTTTCTCTCATAGACTAGATGCACAAACATGATAACGTGCCATCGCCACCTTATGAGGTAACGGCTTGAGCATCGATTAAAAATATACATCGGGTCGCTTTGAATTGCTGAAAATTTTCTCGCATTTCTTGTCTACATATATTCTGTCAATAATTTATATCAACATGTAATAATAGTAACGCACACTCTTAGCATTGCGACACTCTCAACGCTTGAGAAGAAAATCACTCTAGCCTTCCAAGTGCCATGCAAAGAACGTTGCGACGCAGCCTCGATTGTCAAGAGTTCGTAAGCTTGGTATGATTTCTGGAACAGTGAAGCGGTTTGTAGGCGAAGGGTGGAAGGGCGCTAGACCTGCGCTTTTCAGATGTTGCATGCATTAGGAATCCGACACCACGCCGCTAGGCCTTGAGAGGCGTCGACTTTGAGAGGACGCAGTGGGAGCGTTCAACACTTTTTCGGAATTTTCTTTCATTGTTCGCAAAATTGGACTTATTCTTGAAAAAATGGGACTTTTAGCCTGCTGCAATTCGTTTCAAATTCTTGTTGTGGTTTATAGAGCGAACCCACTTTTAAGTTTAAGAAATGATTTCAGCCTTTCGGCGCTTTCTCCCTCGTATGAGCATTGTTTTATATTAACTTTATGTACAAACTGTACTGATCGACCAATCACTCCGGGGTCGGTGAATTGGGACCATACTTGTATGAGAAGGATAAGTCACTACTGTGCGCATCTGTTGACCACGGTAGGTCGTTATAAAAGACGTTGAAATCGTCTCTACAGCATCCCGTAGTACTGTAGTCCGTGGCGCACCCGAAAACGGATTCAGTAACGCCGCACTCTATCCTTTATCCTTTATGAGCATTTTCTATGCCCAGTAGTGAGCGAGCTGACGGCCGGAAAGCGTATGCAGTACTGATCGTAAGCCTCGATGACACTGTGAGATAAAGGGCAATGATCTATGTGTTTAGAAAGGGGTGTAAGTGGCCGATTGGCAGTGTATTCTCGCTCAATGGAACGAACATCTCCGAATGCTTCAGCTACGTTTATCTGGGTCGCGAAATCAATATGGCCAAAAACCTAGCAGCTTCAGCTGGGAAAGAGGAAACGAACGGCTTGATGAGCTTTCAAAAATGTCGAAGAAGTCGTGAAGAAGACGAAGAACGTGCGACTCCGTGCCCAACTATTCGACTCCACTGTTCCTCGTGCCCTAACATACGCCTCTGAGACCTGGGCCAAGCAGGATGACCACGCGATCACCGTCGCAGAAGGCTTCCGGTGTTCCGTGTTTCGTCGACGTTCGAAGATCAGAGACGCTGTTGCGTGGACAAAATCGTCGAAAATTAGATGGGCCGGCCAAGTGATGCGATTCGCAGACACCCGCTGGACGACAGCCGTCACCCACAGGGTGATTGATGTCAAGATGACACAACACGCTAATCAAGGCGTTAAGGGGACGTCTTCATGCTTCACTTGGAGAAAAGTAGTTATGTCACTGTCAATATTTGCTACCTTTAGATTTCTGTCTTGTGGTAGTTTCTTTCTTTCAAGAGGAGAGACCATGGTAGTCTGCCCCGACTGTAGTTGTATTCCAAAGCGGTTGTATACCTCACCAAATAATAAGAATAGTCATATACACTACTAAAAATGGTCTTCTCCTGACAGAAAAGATCTCAGCTGACAATGAGCAAATATAATACAAAGATTTTTATAGAGGCTTGGTAGTCTAGGATTTAGATCGTCCTCGACGCCAACAACATGAGAGCGCATCTCAACACGTCAGCACGAATGTTGGATAGAACACGCCAAATACGAACTACACTTTTTTATGAGATGCTGAACTTTCATGTGCTGTCAATGTGTGTGTGTGTATCCGCTCCTATTTCACGCAAAATTAGAGGTCATTGAAGATGCTTCACTACGTGCAAGCATGACAACTGTTCGATCGATGTTCGTTTGAGGCAACATTCCAAGAAGAATCGGGGCTGTCTTATGGCCTCACAACAGATAAAGAACTACATAGGCAACGCCTGCGTCTGTTCGGTCGTCGCATAGAGATCGCGAAGCCGTGAAGTGCTGTTAGGTCACGTGGATCGTTGGCTCAGTGGTGGGTCATGTTGGTTCGCGAGAGTTCAGTTAGGCACACGATTTCCATACCTTCCTACCTGTACATTTTACGTTCATTTGTTATTTGGTGGGCAAGGTCCTCCCCAAGTTTCTTAAACGAATGTTGAACTATATCTTGTCAAAAATCTTCAATCTTATGGTAAGATGAAGGGTGAGGGATAAAGGGTATATGTCGGCGTCAGTCAATCTTTTAGCGAGATGCGCCACGTATTCAAATTATATGCATCAAGTTCACCGATATGCCTGCGGCGCACATCGCACATGCAAATCAAATAAGCCCTCCAACTCCAAGGCGCATTCTCGATATTCAACACATCACACGATTTTTGCTTTTCTACTTCTTAAGAAAATCCATGCGCTTTTGCTGTAGATCGAGAATTAAGAGTTTTGTGATCATTTCAACAGCGGTAGCATTTTTTTAGACACTCCATATCAAAAGAGAAAGTACACTTTCATAATAAATCTATGCCACGAGGTTTTTTTGCTACGCCACCGAAGGGCTGCTAAGAACTTTAACAAAAAAGGCGATTTTAGTAGCACAGACTTCCGAGTCAAAAAAGGAAATAGAAAACCGGCAAGAAAGACCAAGAATTCTATGCAGTGTATAATGGCAATACAGCACCCGAAAGGCAAAGGTAAGCAGAGCTTGCTGAAGTATGCATTCACTACGACGGTGGAATGTGAAGGAAATTTGTAGCGGCAAGAAAACGAGCATGGCAAGACAAAAGGTTACAAAAGCATTCATTAAGGCGGCTTCGAGATAATGATTTTACCTCACATTTCTGAGATGCAACTACGACTCACAAGGCAAAAAGCGACGTAGGTTGGGAAACTTGCTTTAGTGACTACGGCTTTTTCAGTGTTTAGATGGGTCTAGTTTAGACAAGATGTCTAAAACAGGGTGTTTTGCGATGCTCGGAAAAGTGTAAACAACACATTATTGCTTTTGCTATACTACTTGACAGTGAGAAGCGTGAGAGTTCTCGAACTTTCATAAGCTCGTAGGCAGAAAAAAATCCAAAGGAAAACGAGATTCAACATGTATTTCAGATTTCATCTGCTCTTAGAGGATTAATTTTGGCATAGTGGTGGTGATAAATATATAAAACAAATAAAGGGGTCGTGATTGGAGCGTATGTACCCGTGAAAGTTGTTCACTAGCGCGATGGGTTCTGCTGCTGCTGTTGTTCATTCCTTAATTTTGGCTTGTAGAAAATTTAAGGTGTCATGGGCAAGGTTTTTTGAACCTTCTAGAATCTACCAGTTGTAAAAGTTTGAGAAAATCTTTAATTTAAAAAATGAAGTAACATCACAGATGTACCATAATCCTCGCCAAAAGAAGCGAGCTAAAAACCAAGTCAGCCAAGGAGATTCCGCTACTATGAGAGCATAAATTCACAAGTCGAAAATGTGTTCTGCCCGCTCGACTTTCGATGTAAAACTGACAATAAGACGCTTCTGAAGAGTCATACTTCGTGGAAAATCTGTGCTGTTTACAGCAGCTGTCCCCTGCCGCTTCTAATATATCCCTTTTGAATATATGTATTGCGAAAAGATCACCGGAAACATTTAGGACGGACCAATGTTTCCGCCGTTTTGGTGCTCTGAATATTCCCGCATTTGTTTAAATATTACATCATATTCCACGGATGGACAAGCGATTTTAAAACCGTTGCGTTGACGATAACTTGTCGTTTTAAACTTTTATAAAACATGTAAGAAGCATGTTTTGGTAGCGACGTCCGTTCATCCGCTTGGTGTCACTGGAAAATGTTCGCATCTGCGGCTCAGCTAAACAGGACATTTGAGTACAGGCGACAGGCCGGCCTAGGAAAATCCCATGTTACATCACATTGTTGATGACGTTATGTGAGTATCGAGATGGTGCCTCGGCGTCCGCGGGAGCTGACGCCTCGCAAGGCCCGGCCAGTGTGAGAAGTATGCAAGGGACCCTGATGCGAGGACGGCATCGGGGGCAACTGACCTAGTCCGAATGTTCCGCAAGGTAAGCAAGACCCGCCTAGCTACGCTGAAGGTGGGTACGTTGTCGGGCCGCTACTTTGAGTTGGCAGAGGCACTGGAGCAAAGAAAGGTTGACTTCTGTGCGGAACAAGAGACAACGTGGTCCTGTCGTAAGTCAGGGGACATAGTCCGAGGCTTTATGGCCGTTTTGTGTGGCAACACCAGGACCACCGGCGGCGTTGGTGTGATGGTCTCCGAAAGTTTCTGAGATGTGATTGCAAGCTTGAAGCGTATCAATGACCGATTGTTGAAGGTGGTTGTCGCGCTGCTGAACAACGAATTTACCATTTATTCTCAGCGTACGCCCCAGGCAGGCTGCTCCGAGCGAGACAAGAATGAGTAGTCTACCCTGCTTCATGGGAAGACAGCAGAAGTACTGTCGCGAGGGGGCGTCTATGCCGACGCTTCGGTAGGGACGGGCAATGACGACTCACTCCATGAGCTCAAGGCACCGCGGATCCACTGCTCGCTTCCCTACTCGCCTATAAGCCACGCGGATTCCCTCCTGCTGGTAGGCCACATCGGATTCTAACTAGCCGTCATGCATTGAGGGCTTTTGCTTCTTGCACTTCCTATGGCCACAGCTTGCGTGGCGGAACTAGACTAGGCTTGGCTCCAGCTCAGGATAACATCGATCAAGGCGTCCTCCGATCGATAGCGACGACGTACCCCTACGACGACGTCTACTTCTGACTTCAAAGATGTTAAGGCAGAAACCACCACTGTAACAATGGACTACACTTGTGTAACTAGGATGGATTTATCTTTAATAAACATATTTGGAACTTCTAAGACTAAGAACATAACAGGATGAGATGTATAACATTCCTACGGGTTAAAGGGCCAGACCGCACCCAACCTAAGATGGGGTCAAGACAATTACACGCGCCGCATGCCGAGCCCTATCCTTGTGTCCTACGCCAAGACAATGACATTGAGGCACGGCAGGGGAGCGCGTTACCTGTGGGACTACTAACAAGGAAAGGTTCCCAACTCATGGTGAGCTTTTGTGACGCTATTTTGGCAGGATGTAGGGCCTTGTTAGTGGAGTCCAGAACCGCAGTCAGTTTTTGCTGAACGCTTCTTTAAAGACCTGAAAAGGAGGTCTGAAAGCGTGCGCGCAACTATTATCAACCCCTACGACACCCAACCAGATGTGCCTCGGTGGCGCAGCCGGTAGCACTGCCGCCTCATAGGAGCACACCGGCGGGCTTTTCAGTTCGAGTCCGAGAGCCGCCTTTATTTTTGCACATATTAGTTTGTTGTCATTAGTTTCTTATGCTCACAGGAGTCAATTTTAGACCACCAATGCTTACAACAAACCAAGGCTCTCTATTTGTGCCTTCATATGTGCTAGTTTTTCAACTATGCATTTCCGTACTACCACCATATCATACTGCATTACCAACGATACCGTAGCTATAGGTACATAAGTGCACTAAAAATGTTGTTCTCACCTGAACGTGTTGTTGGCCCACTACTTTCCACCTTCACATCGGATTTCACTTCTCCGACAAGGAGAGAGATTGCGGTTGCGGATGCCATATAAGGACTCCTGGACGCCATTTATGGAGATGTCGACTGTCAGGAAGAAGAGTTAGTACAGGTTAGAGGGAGTACAATGAAAATGGCACCTCTCTACACGCATCACCTGGGTGGTTCCATGCCCATTCAGTGCGGTGGGGGATGGGGAGGTCCCATCTTACAATGCTCATCGTCCTCGCGACATATAACGAAACGTTAGTGGCTTACCCTCTCAACATGAGTGTAGCAACCTTCTGGCCCCGCTTGCAATCACGAATGATGTTCGATCGTGGATTTGCGTCAATTTTATTCGATGGGATTTACACGAATATATATTATAAGCAAATTGACTAGACGTTATTACCGAACAGAGCGCGGATCAAAGAATACTCCCTCTCTTTCTCCAAGAATCTGCCTCCAATGGCTTTCTTTGGGCTGGAATGAAACAACCTCGGTCAGTAGGAGTGCGATGCGCCTTACTAGCTCTGTATCAGTAACGGAGGACCCCAGCCTTCCCCACCTTCTAGACATGAGCTTATCACACTATATAATAATCCGATAACCGATAACTCATAAGTTAGTCATAAAATCAGGGGATTTCGGATCGCGAAAATAGCGAGAAATATACAGACGACTTTTACGTGTCATGAAAACTTCAGCTCTGGTAGTAATCGAGGTCACTGAACACGAATCTGAAATTCGTTTTTGAAGTGTCGATCACCATCAATCGATATTGATCAAATTATCGATCAGTACCAGTAATGGGAAACCAGGACCAGTCAGGGGTGCCAGTAGTGCTCTGAGGGGGGGGGGGGGGGGAGAAGATGGATGAGTTCCAATTAAGGGGACAAGTAGTGGGGCACACTGCTGTAGCGGTTTCACATGGAAAAAAATCTTGAGTTCAACATAGCGTTAGAAGCGGTGGGATTCCTCGGTACTGAAAAAAGGCGTTTCGTCGTGCGACCAAAATCGATCAGATCTATCGAAAGTGTCGATTTTTGCCAGAGGTTGACTGTTTGAGGAAGAGAAGTGGAGGTGTCTGTATTCAACCTGGCGCTAGAGTATTCGACTATTGCCTTTTTTACTACCAGGGAGGGAAGAAAGCTGGATTAGCAGAGCAGATAGCTTGATCTCATCCTCCTCATCTTTGTAATACTGCAGCATCGCGCAAGGCACGCCGATTAGATTGACGGAGCACCTGTTTTTTAGTATTGTATTGCACTTGTTTCTCCTCTTGAATGTGTCCGGTTCTAAGTGGGAGCCCTTACAATGTCAGTGAAATGCGAAAGTTAGTTAAGCGAAGAGAAAAGATCGGATTCGAGAAGCCTGTGCACAGGACGATATTATCTAACACTGTAACGCATTAGATCATCAGAAATCAACTCTAAAGGGAAGTGGGAATGAGCTTCATCTAGCTCATTCCCACTTCCCTTTAGAGTTGATTTCTGATGATTTCTCTATCTATCTACAGCTACAAAAGGGACTGGGAGTACATGTAAGGCGATTTGAGGCCGTCTCGTCTTACATGTCTCGCCCCCTCCCTTCGGGCAGTCTGGCTGGCTGCCCGGAGTTCTTCGCCCGCACGACAGAGCCCGACTAGCTACCCGTGTGTACTCCAGTCAAAAACAGCAGCACGAAAGGCCTCATTCCTTTGACCCCGAAGGAGCCCCCATTTCTGCATGCGATGAGAAGGACGAGTACGGAGAGGCTGCTAAAATCTCAGGGCCTAACCAGGCTGCGCAAACTGAGAAGGACTAGGATGACGATCTGTACTTACAACGCCCGCACGCTCGCATCGGAAACATCCGTTGAGGACCTGATGATGCAAGCCAGGAAGATC
Source organism: Heligmosomoides polygyrus bakeri (assembly GCA_947359475.1). Taxonomy (NCBI): domain Eukaryota; kingdom Metazoa; phylum Nematoda; class Chromadorea; order Rhabditida; family Heligmosomidae; genus Heligmosomoides; species Heligmosomoides polygyrus. The sequence goes on from OX375868.1 coordinate 25,661,777, forward strand.
AAGTACGACGTCATCGAACTGACCGAGACGAGAAGACACCACCCCCTACACGCCGCCTACGACTCCGGAGAAGAACTGTCCCTCGGAACATGCGACAGCAGGGGAGTAGGCGGCGTTGGTGTCCTCGTCAACACGCACTTGGCCATGAACATCGATTTGTACGAGTCTCTGACAACCCGAATAGGACGTCTGCGACTGAAGCGATGTGGTTCCGTGCCAGCTTTGACTGTATTTGTCGCGTACCAACATCTGACTACGACGACGAAGAGGTCGAAGCCTTCTACGTGGAGCTGGAGAAGTTTTATATAAGGAAGATCACACCTTCTACAAGGTGATCGTCGGCGACTTCAACGCCAAGGTCGGACAGCGATGGTCGCCGTAAGAACTTCACATCGGAACCCACGGTTTGGAGTGGAACGAGCAAGGTGAAAGGCTGTCTGAGTTTATCACCAAGACCATCCATGGAAACTCGCATTTCCAGAAGCCTTCCTCTCTAGGATGGACCTGGGAATCCCCCGGTGGCCAGTTCCACAACGAGATCGACCACATCATCTTCAACCGCAAGTATTGCCTGACCGACGTTTCCGTTGTCACCAAGTTCTACACGGGATCGGACCACCGCCTCTTTCGTGCGAGGTTCCGCTTTTCGCGTCAAGGAGAGAAGGCCGCGAAGTTCAAGAAGAGGAATCCCAGAACGACCATCAACTGGGACCTCTACACCTCTCTTGCCGACCTTTGAGAAGATACCGTCATGGACAACATCGACGAGGAATACAACCACTTCGTGCACCATCTCCGCGATAGTGCTAAGGGAGCCGAGAGCTTGAAGACCACCAAGAGACGCCTGTCTCCGGAAACTGTCGAGCTGATACGTATGCGTGGAGCAGCACGAGCGTCAGGCAACTACCAACTGACGTCCGAACTTGCGAAGCTACTGGGAACGAAGCTACTGCAGAGCGGCGATAAAGGAGGATCTTAAGGAGAGAAGGGCGGAAGTAGCAGAGGCAGGGTTGAGCATCCGCAATGCCCGCCGGAACTCCGCCAACTTCAAAACCAAGATGACCGCTCTCCGACGTCCTGACGGAACCGTCACCTCTTCCAGAAAGACCATGGAGAAGGTCATCCACGACTTCTACTCCGATCTCTTCGATAGCCACGTCCACCTGCCCCCACGCCATCTTCCGCAGGATGGATTCGTCGTTCCCTCTGTTCTCCCTTCCGAGATCCGACACGCCATCTCGTCGGTGAAGATACGTACAGCACCCGGTCCCGACAGGATCAGACCCGAACACCTGAAGTACCTCCCGCCAGCGCTCATCAACACCCTGGCGCAACTCTTCACGCGTTACCTCTCGGAGTGCAAGGTTCCATCTCAGTGGAAGACCAGCAGGACCGTCTTGCTGTACAAGAAGGGAGACGTGCACGACATTGGCAACTATCGTCCGATCTGCCTGCTGTCCGTAGTCTACAAGCTGTTCACTCGAGTCATCCTGAATAGGATCAGCAGAACGCTTGGCGAAGGACAGCTATGCGAGCAAGCAGGATTTCGGAGAGAATTCAGCACGATCGACCACATATACACCATTACGAAGCTCATCGAAGTGTCGCGAGAGTACAAGCTGCCGCTGTGCCTTACGTTCATCGACCTGAAGAAGGCATTCGACTCCGTCGAAACTGAAGCGGTCATCGACGCCCTGTTCACTCAGGGTGTTCCTATTCAATACATCAGAGTCCTTCGAGAGCTGTACAGTGGATTCACGACCAACACCTCGCCATTCTACAACGACGTCGTCATCGACGTAAAGAGAGGGGTTTGGCAGGGGGATACCATATCCCCGAAGCTCTTCAGCGCCACCCTCGAAAACGTCATGCGCGAACTAGAATGGGAAGACATGGGAGTGAAGGTCGACGGCCGGCAACTACATCATCTTCGCTTCGCTGACGACATCGTGCTCATAACACCGAGCATCAGCCAGGCGGAGCGAAGGCTGGTCGACTTCGATCGTGTATGTGGGAATGTTGGACTGCAGCTGAATCTTACGAAGACGATGTTCATAAGGAACGGACACGTTTCTGATGCTTCATTCTCGCTCAACGGAACGAACATCTCCGAATGCTCCAGCTACGTCTATCTGGGTCGCGAAGTCAATATGACCAACGACCTAGCGCCAGGGCTGAGCAGGAGGAAACGAGCGGCTTGGGGAGCTTTCAAGAGCGTCGAGGAAGTCGCGAAGAAGGCGAAGAACGTCCGACTCCGGGCCCACCTATTCGTCTCTACCGTTCTTCCTGCCCTAACATACGCCTCAGAGACCTGGGCCCGGATTCATGAACGAGTTACCGGCGGGTAAGTGCAAAATTTACCCCCACTCCCCACTTACGCGCGATTCATGAACGCGCGGCGGGAAAAATTCGAGGTAAGTGTCGAGGTAAATGCTACCTCGTCAGCGCGTCGGGGAACATTTACCTCCAAGGCGAGGGTTTGCTCCGCGGCCAATTTCTGACCCAATGCATTCCTCCGCTGGCCCTTAGCCAGCTCTGAGCTGGCCGCCAGCCGCAAATTCAATGTCTGGCAGGGGCGCCTAGTTGCCGTCGCCATGCGCACTCTTTCGCCGCACTTCGGTGAGTTGTTTTACCTTTTGTTTTTCTCTATTAGGCTTCCATTCCATGATTTTTTGGGCTCTCTGGACCATGGCAGCCACAATGCCACTTATTTTTAAGTGAATTGCTTCCTTTGGTGGCATTGTGGGTCGGCTTGGGCCACCATGAGCATAGTCCACCACGCAAATCGTAAATTACGTGGGTGAGCTATGCCCGTCCGCCACCTTGGCTTTCCTTGGCATATGTTGTCTATGGAGGCTACTGTAGTGGATGGCACCCATGATGCTGATGCCAGCGGGCCAGCGGCGTTGCCGGAGAACTGGTCCGCTTGGCATAGTGCCGAGGCGGCGCGCGGTTTTTCGTCGTGTCGTCTCGTGCACTCCACGCCTCCATGCTCGCCACACCCCGGAGTCCCTTCCCTAGCCCAATCTGGAGACTCACTCTGCTCGTCTGACTCTCGCCGATCGCGCGTGACGGAACTTTTCGGGGACCAGTTCACATGTAATCGGCCAGCGGAGGCATGCACATTGGGTCAGAAATTGACCGCGGAGCAAAACCCTCGCCTTGGCCGTCATGAATCTGGGGGTAGAATTTACCCCGGCCGCGTTCATGAATCCGGCCCCTGGGCTATACGAAAGCAGGATGAACACGCGATCAGCGTCGCGCAGCTGGAATCGAGAGGACGATGCTCGGAGTGACACGACTCACGCAAGTGAGAGAAGGCCTCCGGAGTTCCAAGCTTCGCCGACGTTCGAAGATCAGAGACGCTGTCGCGTGGGCCAAGTTGACGAAAATTAGGTGGGCCGGCCACGTAATGCGCTTCGCAGACACCCGCTGGACGAGAGCCGTCACCGACTGGATTCCGCGGGATGTCGAGAGAACAGCAGGACGCCCACCAATGCGTTAGTCGGACTTCTTCGTGAAAGCCCTGAACGACCGATATGACGCTCTTCGTGTCCCTCGAGCGAGGAGGATCCATTGGAGCACCCTGGCACGCGACAGGGGCGAATGGAGACGCTGCTGGCGCCCGCTCGAGCAAGTCGATGATCAACGGGACGACAGGTGATACAGGTGATAAGAGGGGAACATTAGAGTGGGCACATCTTTATAACCCACGCCACATAAATTTGGTCGCCAGTTGGTTGTTGATCAAAGATTATATTTACGAAAATTTACAATTTTTTTACGATTTACGACCCAAAATGTCGTAAATCGTAAAAAATTTGCCAGGAATCGCCGTAAATCGTAAAATCGTAAATCATAAATACGCACACCCCTGAGCGGGACAAACGCTGAAGAAGATGATGATGATGTAAGAAGTCTTTTAAAGTAAAACCCAAATTTCGTGGCACGCAAAAAACAGGTTATCGTGTCGTGGAGTCTTACGGCATGAATCTTGGAAACTCGTTGACAGAATTAGAACGAAATTAAAGCTGCGTTGAAAAATTGTTTCAAAGAAGAGCATAAAGCTACTGATAATGACCTTCTGAGATAAGCTATCAGTCAGTCACGACCGATACGATGTAGGGGCCACATCAATACTCAAGCCAACGAAGAAGAAGGGCGTGAAAGTTCCAGATAACATTCGAAGCAGCTTCACTAGGGAGATACAAGGTGAGGTGCTTCTAACCAACATATATTATAACTCAACTCCATTCCAAGCGGTCCTCAACGAACTCTAGTCTTTTCGACATCAAGAATAGAAGAAAAAGTGACTCCGATTCTGGTGTATAACATTCCTGGAAGAGGTCGACCCCCGCAACGTTCTTTGATGGAGTGCTGACGAGATCCTTAAGAAAGAAGTTGAAGCTCCGAGCCTCAATTGCTAAATGGAGGAGAAAATCTGACTTCTTAACCCAGTCAACCCTTCTCAATGGATTCATCCTGCTGCTAGGCAGGTGTGATCTAGAGGGGATCTCCGCCAAGACCTGCGAAAGAATTTTCAAACGTAGGACATCAATAACTCTTGTAAGAGCCGTTGTTTGTTGGTTTCATAGCTGACCCTAGCTTTATCTCACTATATTTTGCACCTATTATGTTCTCTTACGCTCTCTTTACAAAGAGCAGAACCCTATTAATGTTCCACGAACTTAGCCTATAATTTTAGGTATTGAAAAACTCTTGACAATGTACTTCCTTCTATAATGAAAGAGAGAAATTAACCTAGTCAGTAGTCAGTATATGATCTGGCGCCTCGGCAGCTATGGGAGCTGACGGCAACCTTTGGTTGATTCTTTACAAGAAAAAGTTTTTTCGAGAAGTATTTATGCCCTATAAAGGGCTGATTATGCACAATGGCACAAATATAACAGATTCAACGGGTAAGAGGGTAGGAGAAGGCGTTATCAATTCGTTTTGGAATGCGCCACGCATTCTACTTCTACAGAATACCGTGGAAGCGATTTGAATGCGTATTTGGCCGTGCAATGTCTTGCAGTGGCCAGCTGATGAAAAAGTCAGCACCTTATCCTCTCAGATAAGTCTGGTACCAATTCACCGACCCCGGTGGGGTGGAAGTTTTGGTTGGCCTGGGCGGCAAATGCAAACCGAGAGCTGGTATCGGGTGCACCCAACAGTCGGCACCTCCTCTGACTGCGCTACACACGCCCAAATATGAAGGTTGAGCAAGAAATAAGGAGTGGAACTACATCAATATGATGGCCGCTCAGTAGGTTTTACAGCCAGTATACGTCAGATATCGTTCATTCGTTATCGAATGAATTGGTTCTTGTTGCGGCCATGAAGGGCAAGGTGTTAATAGCTGGGACTTCCCCGCTAACAACAAAACGGCCAAAAACTCGAGGCATTACGTGAAGTTTCAGTACCTTTATATCTAAACGGATACACGATAACGGTCGGAGTTTGCTATCTAGTTCACAGAAAGCGCCATCCATTCTACTTCCACAGTATGTCGTGGAGGCAGTTCGGATACGCCTTTGGTTTTGCAATGTTTCAATGTATTGTGATGATGTAAGTTGTCGTCATAGTCAATTTTACCCTTAGCGCCTCCGATTGCACCACCATGCGCCCATCTAAATAAAACAAAACAACAACAATACTACGCAACATCACAAGGATAGGGACCTGTCTAAGACTTATTGTTAGAAAAAATGGAGGTTTGTTTGCAGTCGCAGAACATTATTCATATTAAGAATGTTCAGGGCAATGGTCATATTAGATTTATATTTATTAGAGTTTTCATAGAAAATCTATTTGCGAGGTGTTCCCATGTGATTATGTGGCAGTATATACAGCACATCAACGTCAACAACAGTACGCGAAGATGTCAGCGTCTTGGCACCTGTAGCCAGAGGGACAGAAGTTGTCCGCACACGATTTGCCGAACCGAATCTGTCGCCACCCGTCCATCATCTCGCCGTATGGCTCACGACCGTTGCTGCATTTCGGATGGTAAGCGGCGTTGAACCGGTCTGAAAGGAAGGATACGTGCTCAAGTAAGAGACTGAGAGGACTCGCAGGAGAAATTCCTCGAAACATGACAGCAAAAGGGGTGAAGTACAGAGTTTTTAAAGAAAATAGTGCTTCCAATAGTTTGCCCGAAAATTGGCCGAGTAAATGGGTGCTTAAATGGGTGCTCGCCTTCATCGGTCTTGAGAGCTACATATATACCAGATTAAAGTTTAAGAAATTCAAAACATCTGAGCTGTTGAGAGGATGAACACATACACTTGTGTTCAGCGATCCCACTAGTATTGTAAAAGGTGCTAGAATAGAAAGTAGATGTGTATCAAAAGTAATTTCTTATCCGTCGAGACTACTAGGTTCAGTCACAAATTTTGCAACATTTATTTTTCTAGAATTTAAATAAAACTCGTCCATGTGTTATATTTGTTTTCTAGCAATCATTTTTGTGAAGTTGTGAATCGTTAATTTTCCTTCCATCATTGAAAGGTTTTCATATCTAGAACGATGACTACTCAAGGTGAAAGAGTGCGTGATTTCATTTTCAATTAATTTAATCTCCGCAGCAACCTAGCGAAGGGGTCAAGCACAATGAAGAAGTCGTTGAAAAGTCCACTACCGATCGATTGTTGGAGAAGGTATCAGAAATTGCTTTCCACTGAGAAGGTCAATAAAGGCAATCCACTCTCGAGCCGAACATTTGCCGTTAACAAAAGGCATCTGCACAACCCCATCGTCTCGAATTCTTCCCGAAATATACGACGAGGACTGACCGTTGATCTCCACACCTCCCAGAGAATCATCGCTGTCAGCTACACAAGCCTGGAAGGTCGCCTTCAACAGGGCGTCATGCGTTGATGAGATATAAAAACCGTGTCGATCTAGTGGAGGGCAATGCGCGATCTCTTTTTTAAATATACTATCTGACTGCAGCTCTCCTGCGCTTTAAGACAAAATTTAGTTTGCCATCTTTCTTTGAAAAAATACACGATTTTAAACAGTATGTTCACTAACAGAGTAGGTGAATGAAGAGTTCAAAAAAGTCAAACTGAATTTTCCTTGGACAAAAAGTTATTGTAAACTTTTTGGACGGTCTTTAGTCTGATGCGAAAGGAGCTCGCTATGATTTGCGAGATGTTCAATTTGATTTCACAAGTGTCAAGTTTGCATAGAAGAGTGTCCAATTTGATTCGAGAAGTGTCCGTTTTGACGTGAATTTTGACGTGGTATAAATAGCAGTCACCAGGCAGCGGGGTTGTTCCGATTTTAGTATTACATAGTGGTCATAGTGGTCCACCCGTTTCCTCTATGCACTCCTTCCCGTATTAATTGCATGACATAAGGTATCCCCACCAGATGCTGTACAATTCCTTCTATCCCATTAGGGCAAACTACGCAGGAAGGAGTTAAGCAGGTCCTGTCGAAGATATGGTTCCAAACAAGTTCTGCTTAAAAAAATGAGGCTCGATTGATGCAGCAGGTATCGCTTTCTTACCTTCGTTCGCTTGGTTGCAACAGAATCCGAAGAAGGCGCCCATAACACATTTGTGGTCCATCGGACAACCTTCCTCATTCAACTTTGGACCAGGTTTAGGCGCCGGTGTTGGGAAGCCTGAATGCATAACACTTTTAGTTACATTATACACTACCGAATTCGGAAGAATCTTTACGATTAACAAAATTTAGATACGATATAGTCGGCACAATTGAGACTCTTCTAATATTCTTTATTGGCGAGCTTTCGCTGCTTATCAGCTTACTCAGGCCTTTAATAACATTACACATAGTGATTACCATCAACAAATTATACAATAATAGCGGTAAAACAACCAAGCTGGCCTCGCTAACAGAGCCTCACCACATCGATGCTCCTTACAAATAAAGTTACTGTAAACAACATTGCCGATGATCTTCTTAATCACTTCACGATAAGCCTCAACGCCTCGGTCTGCTCATCCCTATTGTTAATTTCGGGGTTCAGCCTTTTATTGCAAGGGCTTCGAGCAGCTTCCTTTCTAGCGGGGTTGTCAGTGAGCGGTGTAATACGTTAACTTTAATTGCAGGAGGATCTTCATGAGTGTGGTGGAGGGAGCGGTGTCGCGAAAAGCTGTTCGTAGGGTAAGAAGCAGGGTTTCGCAGCGCTCGAACATGTTCGCCCAGGCGTCTGTAAAGCGGCCGCATTACTTCTCCTATATAGTTCTGACCACAACCTTCGCATGTGACCTGATATACAGTGCCACGCAGTTGACAGATTTTATTGGTTGTACAGTACGGGCAGTTGTTTCGGCCACATTTTTCTTAATAGATTCTTGATGCAGTACGCAAGCTCTTCAGATGTGGCGGCGGTCGAAAAACGAGCTTAACTGGAAGTCCTGACGCTTTCACAACTCGGTTGACGTCCGTGGGAATTCTTTTGTTAACGTACGGTAACACCAACGGTACGCCACTGGGATGAAATGTGATCGCCAGGACCTGGCTTCTGCTGTGGTGTAGCCATTTTCTTCCAGTATTCTCGAAATGTTCGCCTGTGCTTCCATAGATTCTTCAATACACGTTTTATCCTTCGAGGCGATAAGGTTTCTTATCACATTCACTTTCATGTACAAGGGATGTGCACTTCGGGAGTGGAGCAAAACACTCTGGGATGCAGGTTTCTTATACCAAGCGAATTCCTTGCGGCCATGGTAGATCCGAACCTTGGTATTAAGCAACGGGAGAAATCCATTTTCATCGGGAGACTCTACTGTGAACTGGATATTAGGGTCACAAGAGTTGAGATTATCAAGTGTCGTATCCAGATCAAGAGCGGTGGAGCCAATGACGAAAACATCGTCTATGTAACGCTTGTAGAATACAATTCTTGCGTCAGTGACCTTCTCTCGATATGGTCCAAATAGACGATGGCTAGCAATGGAGCAATCCACAAGCCCATGGCAAGGCCACGTTTCTGTGCATAGAATACACCGTCGAACTGCAAGATGTTGCACTCCAGAATGGTCTCGAGCAGTGCCTGTATATCTTCCTCAGTCATTCCGAAAGTGTGAATTTCTTTACGATCTCCATGAAGAAGTTCTAACACAGCATTAATTGCCTCAGTGTTGTTAACATTAGTGTACAAAGAAACGGCATCGAAGCTTGCGTAGCATGCATCACCCGGAATCTCGCACCTGTTTAGGGCCGTAATGGTCTCTTCCAGATTGGCTATGTGTGCAGCTACATGATGAAGCAGCAGTAAAGACAGCTTCACGAGAAACCAGCTAATCCTGTCTGATGGTCCTTCACACGAAGAAATGTTTGGTCGTGTTCTGATTGTTTCAAAAGCAACGTGACGCAGATCAACTCCTTCTGGTATTTTGTGTGTTTTGACCTGCGCGTAGTACGCTGGTACGACCGGATAAGTCAGACTGAAACGTTTAACTGTTTTCGTGTTCATTACTTTGCCCTGCGTTCGTTTAATGGCGTTCCGCAGTTTTTCGAATATGTTCTCAAAATCACGCGAAGAGGATCTTCCATAAGTTGCTTCATCGGAGAGACATCGATGTGCAAGATCTTTGTGCATCGTTTGTGTCATCACAACGAAGTCACCACCTTTGTTGCTAACACTGAATCGAAGCTCCCTTCGTAACGCAAGCAGCTTTTTAAGCATCCTTCAATTTCAGTAAAATTCTCTGCAAATTTTGCCGAGGTTTGACTGGAGTATGATATCATCAGATTCAGTTGAAGTGGGCTCCAGTGTAGGTGCTGGCTTCCGCGCTAACACCGACGTTTGCGGAAACGGTATCGACGCGATGAAAGATGACATTCTATCCAAAACAGCTGGATGCGAATTTTCTCGCCAACGAATTTGATGGGCAAACTTGTAGAAGCCGCACATTACTGATTCCAAAACCTCTTGATTCACAGGTCCTAAATTGAGAGCAGCTTGCATTTCCTCGTCTCCGTGCCAATAATTGTGCAACGCTTTGGTGGTATCGCATTTGGCTTGATAAAGTGTTGATTTTGAGGCGACGCACGGAAATTTAATTTAGATTAATTTAGAAATGGCCATCATTATCAAACCTATGAAGTTGGCACGCCTCTAAAGGGTTTTCGTTTCCGTTTTTAACCTACGCATACAACGTGCCTTCCAACGGGGGAGAGGTCTGAAGCGTATGTCTGAACGGAAGGAGCTAGTCATATAGGGAGAATCCTCATCCCTCAATTGGTTTGAAAATGTATTTATTTTTTACCAAGTCGTTAAACCCAAGGTGTAGGGGGCTACAATGGGATACGGCGCAGCACGCGTTTGGGGGTCTTGTAAGCTAGCGATGCTTCAGGAGCCAGTGGCTCGGGGCGCAGGTGGGTAGAGGGTTGACTCATGCGAGAGAGTTTAGGGGTTTGACTCCTCTGCGTTGCTGCCCCTTTACTTTTCAACTGATTGGTAGAGATTTGGGGGATTCTGACGCCTATACCATTCTCAGTCGTTTTCTGCGCATTTTTCCAGCGGTGCGTTGTGGATACAACGTGGTGATGTATAAATGTTCAACACCAGTGATACACAGGTACAAAGTGCATGAAGCACCACTGGGCACCTTACGGGTGGGGTATGAAGGCTACAGGCTCCTCATAATCTGTTTCCATACATGGAGCAAAGGCCTCTGGAAAAACCGTCGTGCTCGGGGTTTCAAAGGAGACCACGTTGTGACGTCGGAGGTGGTTCAAATGAGAAACGAGGTGTGCAGATCCAGATCCAGCAAATTAAGCTAAACGGCATCGATACACTCTTTCCCTCATGTCTGCCTGTCACCTGGAAATCAGAGGCCTGCTGGAGGTTTTCTAGAACCTGATGCAACAATGTCCGCCGACGGTCGAGTGGTGATCCACCTGCTCACCCTGAAGTGTGGCCCACCTTTAGACAAGGAATCTTCGAGGAAAGAATTCAAGCTGGCCGAACGGATGGCCAGCATACTCAAGGACTTCGAAGCACGTCAACTTGAAGCTGACGAAGACGAACAGCTGGAAGTGGTGGAAGAAGAGGTAGATTGGGATCCGCAACACTTCTCTTGTAAGAGAGAAAGTAAATAACAAATAAATAAATAAATAAATAAATAAATAGACAAGTGAGTAAAATAGACTTCACTTCAAACTGGACGCTTTTTGAAACTGCACAATTTTCACTATCAACTAGGTAGCGTTTATAATTGGCAACTCGCATCATCATCACTGTTGAGCGGTCGGGTTTTTGATATCTCCTGCATTTCTTTCTTCTCATCAGTCACTGTTATTGCTTTAACTTACATTTCTTACAAGTCATTTGTTTTGTTTTCGCTTTTCATTCGATAGGGTGTCTAATCTAATAGTCTAAAGGCCCCCCAGACTTCTGCGGCAACGCCGCTCGCCACTGTGGTTAAGGATAGAGCAGGGACGCCGCTGGCGGCGAACTCTGCGTCCCTGCCCTATGATGAAGGATAGGGCAGCGGCAACGCCGCAGAAGTCTGGGAAGGCCTTAATCGTTTAGAGTTTCTCCACGTAAAACACGTTTGTTTTTCCTGTCCGTTGCTATTTCATCGTGCTAATCGATTTTTCTATCGCAGGTAGGTCAAAGATCGCAATGGCACCTAAGACTCAGGTGGCTGCATCGAAAAAGGCTACCAGCAGCTCAACCCAGTAGCAAGCTACGACAGCTGCACAGACTATTCCAGACACCGATGACGAATTTCGTGGAATGTTTGCGGCTGAGCTCCTTCAGTTGGCCATCGAGATGAATAAGGACCCTGACGTTGAGCGCGTCCTAAATGCTGCTGTTCAGAGGCTTTCTAGGGACTTCATTGAAATTCTTGAACACGACAAACGTTCTCAAAGCATTGTGATCAGTCGGCAGGAGGAGACATCACAGAACTTTCCACCATCTAAAAGGGAAAAGGTCCTTGAGAAGAAAAGGTCCCAGTACCGGCACTGCTAGATTCAGTGCCGAGTGCTCCTTCATCGATCACAAGCTGGCAGAGGAGCTATGCCTGTCGACACTGGGCACGACAACTTTGCGCGTAAGAACCTTCGGCTCCGATCGCGTACAGGAATGCGTGAGTCGGAAGGTACCTTTAGAGATGTGGGACGATAAAGGCAAGCCGTGGTCACTGGAGCTTCTCACCCACGAAACTCTGACCAGCACCTTACGAACACCTCCAGTGTTCGAAGAGGATGTCGCGTTTATCAAGGCACAAAACCTCGACGCCCGGTTGGTGCGAACACAAGCAGCCATCAAACCGTTGATCGTGCTAGGAAGCGACCAACTGTGGCTACTTATTTGCCATGACGAGGCTCACATACGCCTTCCTTCCGGATTATACTTGTTGCCCACTCGTCTTGGGCACTTGTTAACGGGACACGTCATACAGCATCCCACTGTGCAGAAGGAGGGATCACCGAGGGAACGGAGTCAGTCGAGGTCGATCAAGACCGACGTTCACGCGTTTTCAATCGAGGATCCGGAGGAGGTGCAGCAGAGACAAACGGCCCTTCAGAGGAACAAGGACTCGGACGAAGCGCGTGTGTTTCATACCGTGTTCATGGAGGAACACGATCAGCTCCGAACAGCAGAGAAGGAGAACGGAAAGAAGCTATACGAGATGCAGCAGCAAGTCGACGATCTGACAGCGGAAGTTGCGCGTTTGAGGGAGGAGCTCCAGGGGAAAGAGGATGAGAGGTCATCCGATCCACTTGAAGTGGTCGTAACGGACGACGATCACTGGCAACGCATGGTGGAAGAGGTAGCGGAAGACGATCCGATGGAGCAGGTACCAGCGTTGGTATCAGAGGACGAGGATGAGACAGACGAGGAGGACCCAGGAGAGCTAGATCTCCGTTCCGTTGAAGGGTCCGATGCAGATCAAGCTGAGGCGGAGGACGTCGAGCGCGACGTTCAGCAGGGAAACCTCGAGGACGTCGTCCGCGATGTGCAGCAGGACGACGTCGAGAATGCATGTCCAGGACCACCAGAGATGCGCGTGCAGCAGGTGAACGTCGAGGAGGCGTGTCCGGGACCGGAAGTGCGCGAAGGACAAGGAAATGGACAAATCGACGAACAAGAAGCGGAGTTGATCGAATGGATCCAGGCAGTCGAATTCAGGATCCAGAGAGTGAGGATGCGGTTTAGCAGGGCTTCGTTCAAGAAGAGCGAATGGAGGTCGCCAGGCATGGTGCCGCACCTCTTTTGCGCGTTTTACGGCGAAGTGGGCATGTACACCTCAAAGGCGTGCCCAAGAATTATCGATGGAGACGAGCGCGACGACATCACCAGACAAGATGGAGCGTGTTTCCGGTATTTCTGTCCTGGAGGACAACGATGCAAGTGTCGGCACAAGAGGTGCTTCGACTGTCAGAGAATCAAGGGAACAGCGTTCGAGGACCTGATTCCCAATGACGAGGGTCACCACTGGGCCCTCGGTAACGTTCTTCACAAGGAGCTAAGGATCCGGGAGCTGGAGGACGACGGACGACGGCTGACGCTGGAGGACAACGGACGACGGGTGACGGGCCTATGGCAGTTCTTCAGCGAGCAGCGGGACCAGCAAGGACGGAGGACCACATCAACGCGGGCCGGAGTGACGACAAGTCGTCTCCTTTGACGGATTCCGCGCCCCATTTCAACCGCCGCGCGCGCACTCTGGGTCTGCTCCTTCCCCGGGCTATTTCTCTGGGTTTCCTGATTTTCAGGGTCTTCCTAGGAATCAGCGCTTCCAGCCTTCTTCATGGGCTTGCGGTCATTCGAGCGGCTGTGTGCGTCCGGGAAGGGTTGTTAGGAGGGGTTTTAGTCTGCGCGTGTTTCTTGGTCATGGCTTCTCTCATCTCGCTCCTTGCGCGTACCTTGGGGTTCTTATTGTGTTCATATTGTGTTGTTTTCGTTGGTCTCATGGACTCCTTTGTGTTCCTGCATATTTTTAGTGTTGTAATCGATTTTGTCTTGTTCTCATGTTTTGTTATCTCTCGTATATCTTGTTCATATGTTACTCCATGCATATATTTTTCGTCTATCTTGTCTAGTGCCTTGCACATTTTGTAGTCTTGCCATATCTTCGTGTTGTATATCTGTCTTGTCACTTAGCCTTTTCAGGGTCCTATGATATCGGTGCTTTTTCTATTGATATCGTGTTGGCTTCTGTTTATAGTTCGCGTAGTATCCTCATAGTCGTCTATGTTTATCCTCGCATTAGTTGTGTTATCGCCTTATCTCATCATAGTGCATTGCCATCGATGCTCTTAATGTATTGTTTCGTCCGCTTGCGCGTGTTATTTATGTTTGTTTAAAATAAAGGTTTAATTACCCAAGTTTGAGGTGACTTCCTTTGCGTCTGGTTGCATCAACTACTTATTCCGCGTGGCAGCATATTTCTGTGTATTCGTCTGGAGTCACTTCAATTTGACGACAAGTCGTCTCCTTTGATGGATTCCGCGCCCCATTTCAACTGCCGCGCGCGCGCTCTGGGTCTCCTCCTTCCCCGGGCTATTTCCCTGGGTTTCCTGATTTTCAGGGTCTTCCTAGGAATCAGCGCTTCCAGCCTTCTTCATGGGCTTGCTGTCATTCGAGCGGCTGTGCGCGTCCGGGAAGGGTTGTTAGGAGGGGTTTCAGTCTGCGCGTGTTTCTTGGTAATGGTTTCTCCCGTCTTACTCCTTGCGCGTACCTGGGGGTTCTTATTGAGTTCATAATTTGTTGTGTTCGTTGTTTTCAGTGTACTCTTTGTATTCATGCATATCTTAGTTTTGTAATCGATTTGTCTTGTGCTCATGTCCTGCTATCTCTCATATATCTTGCTCGTATGTTACTCTATGCATATACGCTTCGTTTGTCTTGTCTAGTGCCTTGCATATTGGGTAGTATCATCATAGTCATCTGTTTATCATCGCGTTATTCATGTTATTGCCTTATCTCATCATAGTGCATTGCCATCGATGCTCTTAATGTATTGTTTCGTCCGCGTGCGTGTGTTATTTATGTTTATTTAAAATAAAGGTTTAATTACCCAAGTTTGAGGTGACTCCATTCCGTCTGGTCGCATCCACAACTACTTATTCCGCGTGGCAGCATATTTCTGTGTATTCGTCTGGAGTCATTTCAATTGGTGCATCGGCCGACTGCGTTATTCTCTATTTCTGGTCGGATTCAACTGGTGCAACGGCCGTCCTGTGAGCGCGTATCGACAGTACGATCAAGAAGGACAGGTCAGGTTTTAAACCAATTTCACTGGACTGAGTGCGCGTTTCTGGTAGTCCAAGTTTTTGACTTAAGCTGTAGTTTCTTGTTGTTTGGTGGCGCGTATTAGTTTCTAGACTACGTCCTAGGCTAAGTAACTTACGCGTATTCTTCGGTTTCATTTACCATTGTTTGCTTCGTCCACTTGTCCTTCACATCGGGAGTTGTCACAGCATGCTGATACAGTTTTCTTCATACAAGCGGGTTTTGACCCAAGCTTGCAACAAAGTGGAAGCAGTGGTAGCGCGTGCACAGAAGGACTACTTCGACGCAACGGGAACCGAGGAGGACCGAGACTCAAGGGAGGAGAAGAAGTTATACAGCGAGCTGCAGGAACTGCTAGGCGCTATCGAGACAGCAACATCAAAGGTCGAGGAGTTATGGCAGAAGTATGAGAGCGCGTTCAATGATAGGACGGATGGACCGTCCAATTCAGAACAAGAGGACTTCGAACAATATTCGAAGAAAGCGGAAGCAACTCTTAGCCCTGCATACGATGTCACGATGGCGATTCAAGGTCGATTGCGTACTTTTACGTCACCCAAAGGAAACCGGGAAGCTCCTCACATAAGCGCGTCGGACAGCGCACCGCAGGCCTTTCATTTCCAGACGAAAAGAGCCGACCTGCCCACCGTGCCCATCTCTAGTTTCAGTAGAAATGTATGGGATTGGGACAATTTCTGGACATTGTTCTCTACAAACGTCCACTCACAGCCATTACCTCCGATCTATAAGTTCAACTACCTTCTGGACGCATTGAAGGGAAGCGCGTGATGCAGTTAGGAAGTTCCAGATCACGGAGGACAACTACCAGAAATCGATCGACTTCCTTCACACCAAGTATGGTAACAAGGAGTAGCTAGTACATCGCCTGATTGCAAGGATGGAGGCAGCATCATTACGATCGCCATCAGTCAAGGATCAGCGCGTACTACTAGAACAGATCCAAGCGATCATGTCTCAACTCAAAGACAAGGGCGAAAACGTGGACAGCCAGTGGCTCGTAAAGCAGGTCTTGTCCAAATTCCCCGAACGCTTACAGAGGAAAGCGTTAAAAAAGAAACGTTTCATGGAGGGACAGTTTCTGATGGAGCATCTTCTCAATGCCCTGGATCAGTTCATCGCGGATGAGGAAATGATTGCTCTGTTCACGTCAAGCAACAGTGTGGCACAGCAACAGCAGCCACAGAACGTGAACCTTCAGAAGCAACAGACTTCACGAGGAAGTTTGCCGTGCATGTACTGTGGCGAGGACCACAAAGCAGGTGCATGCACAAGATACGGCACCCCGCAGGAGCGGGCCAACTACTTACGTGAGCACAAGCTGTGCTTTATCTGCGCGTCTCCTCATCACGCAACGTTGGACTGCAAGAAACGGCCATGTTTCGCATGTCAGGGTAGACATCACACATCATGCTGCTTCAAAGCAACGGCCGCTCCAGAAACGTCGACATCACGGCAGGGAAAATCCACCGCTCCAACTACACAGAATGAGAAGGTTAAGTTTGCCAAGAAGGCAAGCCCTACATCGGCAGCGACTCACCAGCTGAGCAGCCAAGATCAGGATCACGTCACAGCGCGTATAGAACAGCAAGAGGATCCAGTAGCTCAACTCCATTCGAGCGAAGGCATACCGAGCACTTGCGAAACCTACTTACCAGTAGGAGAGCTCACGATCATGGACCCCTCTTCGCGTGAACTAAGGAAGGTACCGGCGCTGCTAGATTCAGGTGCCGAGTGCTCCTTCATCGATCACAAGCTGGCAGAGGAGCTATGCCTGCCGATCCTGGGCACGACAACTTTGCGCGTAAGAACCTTCGGCTCGGATCGCGTACAGGAGTGCGTGAGTCGCAAGGTACCTTTGGAGATGTGGGACGATAAAGGCAAGCCGTGGTCGCTGGAGCTTCTCACCCACGAAACGCTCACTAGCACCTTACGAACACCTCCAGTGCTAGAAGAAGACGTCGCGTTCATCAAAGCACAAAACATCGACGCCAAGTTGGTGCGAACAAAAGCGCCCGTCAAGCCGTTGATTGTGCTAGGAAGCGACCAACTGTGGCAGCTTATTCGCCATGACGAGGCTCACATAAGCCTTCCTTTCGGATTATACTTGTTGCCCACTCGTATAGGGCACATGTTAACCGGACAAATCCACGGTACTCTTCAACATCCGCGAGTACAAAAGACGGATGAGGCGCTGAGAGAAGGGTATGAGTCGAGGTCGATCGAGACCGATATTAACTCGTTCTCTATTGAAGATCCAACAGAAGTGAGGGATGAACATGCGCGTTGGCAGCGTTTCTGGACCATGGAACAAGAGGCTGAGGACGATTTCGCGCAGCCTGAAAAGGATGTCCAAGCAGCGATAGATAAGAAGGTGTTGGACGAGTTCAGGAATACCGTCCAGAAGAAAGGCGACGGCTACTATGTACGATTGCCGTGGAAAGAGATCCCTGTTGCGCTTAAGGATAATAGAGCGATCGCGTTACGAAGACTTGACAGTGTATGGAATTCCCTTCGGAAAGACACTGCGCTTCTGGAGAGATACAACGAGACGTTCGAAGAGCAAAAACGATTGAACATCATCGAGCCTGTGGATGAAAGAGATGTGGTGGAGGGAACAATTCACTACCTCCCACATCAGGCTGTGCTTACGCCGCACAAGAGCACGACGAAACTGAGGATAGTTTTCGACGCATCGGCCCACTACAAGGATTGCCCTTCGCTGAACGACTCTTCACAGAGGGCCAGTCCTGCTACCCAAAATGTATGGACTTCTTCTCCGATTCCGTATCGGTCGCGTCGCGTTGATTTCTGATGTGGAAAAGGCATTCTTGCAAGTGCGGCTGCATGAGGTGGACAGAGATGCCACCCGCTGTTTGTGGCTACGTGACCACAAGAAACCTCCGAGCGAGGAGAATCTGCAGGTTTATCGCTTCACGCGCGTAACATTTGGACTACTTCCATCGCCGTTTCTACTTGCGGCGACAACGTACTATCATTTGGATCAGTATCCAAATGACGTCGAGCTCGTAAAGGACATCAAGGAGAACCTTTACGTCGACAATCTTCTCGTGACAACGGATACACCTGAAGATGGACTTCGCGTGTACTCCAGAACGAAAGAAATCTTCATCGAGTTGAAGATGAACCTTCGGGGATTCGCGTCCAACGATCGAGCAGTCATGGAGACTATTCCCGCAGCGGATAGATCGACCGAAAAGGATCCGAAGGTTCTAGGTATCAAATGGAACAGATCCGAGGATCAATTCCAGGTGGGCTGCACAATGCCCAGGCAAGAAGTTGCCACTAAACGGTCAGTGGCAAGAGCGATTGCATCAGTGTACGACCCTATGGGTTGGATGTTGCCGTTGGTACACAAGGCAAAGCTCTTCCTGCAATCGCTATGGAGAGACGAAGTGGACTGGGACACACCGCTCCCACCAGAACAGCGAGAATGGGAAGCCATTTCTGCGGATATGGATGGATTCCTTAAGACAATTCCGCGTTTCTTGTTGCCTAAGTCATCAAAGGCACAGTTGATCACTTGTGCGGATGCCAGCAGTGAGGCGTTCGCAGCATGCGCGTATCTATACTTCTCTTCGAAAACGAATTTGGTCATGGCCAAAGGTAGATTGCCTAGTCTGAAGGCAAAGATGACCATACCGAAGTTGGAGCTGAAGGTTGGCAATGCAGCTGACGGATTCAGTGATATCGCAGATCTCGTCGAGCATCACAGTCGAGCGCGTACTCATTCTATCCGACTCCGAGATCGCACTGAATTGGATCAGGACAACGCAGCGTCCAGATGTCGGTCCTTTCGTCAGGAATCGCGTATTCGAAATCCACAGCATTGTCAGATCCCTGGAAGAAAGGGGATATGCCGTGCAATTCGGGCACATTTCGTCTCAAGAAAATCCGGCGGATTGTGCGACAAGAGGCCTGGACAGGTGGCAGTTGGTCGACCATTTGTGGTGGACAGGACCAAAGTTTCTTTCCCAACCGTCAGAGGTCTGGGATAGCGCGTATACACCAGTAACTCTGCTAAACGACGAGAGTGGAGCGTGCAGACCCCAAGACGGTGAGAACAATGTTGCGGAGGGACCGCAGAACACCAGGGTCTTCGCTCAATCGCAGGCAGCCTACACGGATATCTTCCATGACATCCGGGGCTCGGATTTACGTAAGATTCAGAGAGTTGTGGCCTATGTCCTACGTTTCATCAAGCTGCTCGTTGCGCGTGTTAACGAGAGACAGAACGTACCGATAAGGCTGTCTCGACTATGGGACGAGCTAGCTCCAGCAGATACTCCTATTCCGAATGGAATGGAGATAAGAGCAGCATGCAAGGCCATGGTGAAGCAACACCAACTCTCTAGGATAACACCGACAATTCGGAAGTCATTCCGGCATCTTCAGCCGTATGAAGATGAACAAGGGATTCTTCGTTGTCGTGGCCGTCTAGGAAGAAGCAATCTAGATGAGCAAGCCAAGTTTCCTATGCTTGTGCTACAGAAAACATGGTTATCCAAACTCATAATCATGGATTGTCATCGAGAACTCCATACTAGCATCAGTCACACGATGTGTCGCGTACGAGAGCGGTATTGGATACCGAAATTGCGGGCAGAAGTGACGACAATCATACGTCGCTGTATGGAGTGTCAGAAGATGAACAACTTGCCCTACAAGTACCCCGACCAAGGGCGTTTACCAGCGCGTAGAGTGACAAGATCGCGTCCGTTCGAGCACATAGGCCTGGACTATTTTGGACCGCTCTCCGTGAAGGGCGAAGCAGGCCCAGAAAAGTGCTACGGATGCATTATCACTTGTCTTGTCACCAGGTTAATACACTTAGAACTTGTGTCGGACGTCTCGACAATAGCATTTTTACACATGTTACGGCGATTCTTCGCGAGGCGAGGGATCCCGAAATCCATCACGAGCGACAACGCACCAACTTTCGCGTTAGGCGACGTCATACTCTCAGAGTGGTTGTACAGAGCGAAGGACGACCCAACCATTGCTAAGGAGATCAGCAGTCGCCAGAACCAGTGGACGTATAACACTCCCTATGCACCGTGGCAGGGAGGCGTCTATGAGCGCTTGATCAGATCCGCCAAACTGGCCATGAACAAGACGCTAGGAAAGGTCACTCCATCGCGTGAGGAGCTCGGAACGCTGATCGTGGAGATCGAAAGCATGTTGAACACTCGACTACTACTCTTCGTCGAGTCGGAGGAAGGTTCAGAACGCGTACTTAGACCGATAGACTTCCTTCAGAACGAGTTTGAAGTACTTCCTCCAATGCAAACGGGAGATGACCTTGTTGATGATCAGGACTATCTCAGCCCAGCTGAACGCCTAGCGTCCCAGACAAAGTCGCAAGTAGTACAGGCCATTGACAGCTCCTGCAGGATCACAGAGCAGTTCTGGCAGCAGTGGCAGTCGCAGTATTTGAGTCCTTGAGAGAAAAACATCAGAAGGAAGTTGGACAAAGACGAGGATCGCGTATCGCTCCGAAGGTTGGACAAGTCGTGCTCATCTGTGACGCATTACAGCCACGCTACATGTGGAAAATGGGACGAGTCGACGAGCTCGTAAGCAATAAGGAAGGTGTCGTCAGAGAGGCATCCGTTATGTTACCATCGCGTAGGAAAATCAGGAGGCCAGTGAACCTCCTAGTGCCTCTAGAACTCGACGATTCGAGCATTGATGTTGACACGGAGTCTACGTCTCAACAGCATCCCGAAAGTTTGCCCACAGTTGTGGAGGGCGAAGTGGAGGAAAGCCAACCACTTGACACGGAACCTTCACGCTATAATCTCCGTCCAACAAGGAGAGTCGACTACAGGAAGTTGGCGAGTTTAAACGCCGTAAAGACCATTTCGGTTACATGGGTGTCAGTCAACGACCCGATGGAACAGATACCAGCGTTGGTATCCGACGACGAGCAGGACCCAGGAGACGTAAATCTTCAACCGACCGAAGGGTCCGAACCAGATCTTGCTGAGGCGGAGGACGTCGTGCGCGAAGAGCAGCAAGAAGACATCGAGAACAGTGGTCTAGGACCAGAAGCCCGAGTGCAGCAAGATGAGACCGAGGAGGCCGATCCGGGACCGGAGGTGCGCGTGCAGCAGGTGAACATCGAGGAGATGGATCCGGGACCGGAAGTGCGCGTAGGACAGCGATGCAAGGGTCGGCACAAGAGGTGCTTCGACTGTCAGAGAATCGAGGGAACAGCGTTCGAGGACCTGATTCCCAATGACGAGGGTCACCACTGGGCCCTCGGTAACGTTCTTCACAAGAAGCTAAGGATCCAGGAGCTGTAGGACGACGGACGACGGCTGACGCTGGAGGACAACGGACGACGGGTGACGGGCCTATGGCAGTTCTTCAGCGAGCAGCGGGACCAGCAAGGACGGAGGACCACATCAACGCGGGCCGGAGTGACGACAAGTCGTCTCCTTTGGTGGATTCCGCGCCCCATTTCAACTGCCGCGCGCGCGCTCTGGGTCTCCTCCTTCCCCGGGATATTTCCCTGGGTTTCCTGATTTTCAGGGTCTTCCTAGGAATGAGCGCTTCCAGCCTTCTTCATGGGCTTGCGGTCATTCAAGCGGCTGTGCGCGTCCGGGAAGGGTTGTTAGGAGGGGTTTCAGTCTGCGCGTGTTTCTTGGTAATGGTTTCTCCCGTCTTACTCCTTGCGCGTACCTGGGGGTTCTTATTGAGTTCATAATTTGTTGTGTTCGTTGTTTTCAGTGTACTCTTTTGTATTCATGCATATCTTAGTTCTGTAATCGATTTGTCTTGTGCTCATGTCCTGTTATCTCTCATATATCTTGCTCGTATGTTACTCTATGCATATACCTTTCGTTTGTCTTGTCTAGTGCCCTGCATATTGGGTAGTATCATCATAGTCATCTGTTTATCATCGCGTTATTCATGTTATTGCCTTATCTCATCATAGTGCATTGCCATCGATGCTCTTAATGTATTGTTTCGTCCGCATGCGTGTGTTATTTATGTTTATTTAAAATAAAGGTTTAATTACCCAAGTTTGAGGTGACTCCATTCCGTCTGGTCGCATCCACAACTACTTATTCCGTGTGGCAGCATATTTCTGTGTATTCGTCTGGAGTCACTTCAATTGCACAGACTATTCCAGACACCGACGACGAATTTCGTGGAATGTCTGCGGCTGAGCTCCTTCAGTTGGCCATCGAGATGAATAAAGACCCTGACGTTGAGCGCGTCCTAAATGCTGCTGTTCAGAGGCTTCCTAGGGACTTCATTGAAATTCTTGAACACGACAAACGTTCTCGAAGCATTGTGATCAGTCGGCAGGAGGAGACATCACAGAACTTTCCACCATCTAAAAGGGAAAAGGTCCTTGAACACTATGTGTCCAAGGTCCTTCACGTGCTTGACGTCGAATGCCGGACATCCGAAATCTTTAGGATGGGTAAACCCAATCCAAGACGTCCTCGGCTAGTTAAGGTTGTTCTCCTGTCCACTTCTCACTGGCGCCGTGCTCTTGCGAACGCGCGACTTCTTCGTGGCAGTGGCTGAGCAGAGCTTCTCACTGAGGAATCCTTGTGTCAGCGGTGTTTCTCAGAGAGGATCTCTGTCTCTCCTGCTATTTTTGGTTTACACCATGGATCTCCCTCAAATATTCCGAACATCCACCGCTATCAAAATTCAAGCCTATGCCGATGATATTAAAATTTAGGGAGCATATGAGAGGACAAGCTGTAGGAAGGTGCATGCGGCTCTTCAGAGTTCCATTGAAAAACAATATATGTGGGCTTCTGAGTGGGGAATACCACTGAATTTAGATAAGTGTGCAACTGTAATTTAGATAATGCGCATAGGAGGTGGTGATGCGCCTCAATATGTTATCAGTGGTACCAAATTAGCATCTTGTAACTCCTTCAAGGCAAATAGACAATGCCGTTAAGAAAGCCTATCTTAATCTATTTCTGTCCTTCGTTGTATCAAAAGTTCAGAGGTGACAATACTGCTACCCCTTTACAGGTCGCATGTACTGCCCACCTTGAATACTACTTTCCGGTTTGGAGCCCACACCTAAGAAAAGACATTCATAAGATTGGGCGTGCACAACAGATATTCACGCGCCTTCTTTTGTACCGTTTAACCCCTCCTAATAGCAGGCAAAATCTGCCAGGCTACTGTCAGAGGCTAGCAGGAGAGACGCGTAATATTAGACCTATCGTTCGCCTTCCGTATTTTACGAAAAGAGGTAAAATTAACCTCGAGTAAATACTGGATTTTTATACCAACTAGTGAGCGGAACGGTGAGTTTAATATTACTTATTCAAAGATCAGAAACAGAAGGTTCAATATAATGTTTAACAATTTATTTGTCAGGTGTGCCAGGTGGTTCGGATTGCTTCCAGTGGACGTCTTCGAAACCACTATCTGTCGCTTCTCCAAGATTAAGCTGAATAAGCTCAATCTTTTGAGACTACTTGGTAACACCTAGTTTGTTAGACATTTACTCTGAGTTTTAGATATTCTGGTTCATAAGACTGAGTTCGCTGAGCTCAACGCACACTGATTCATTAGCGAATTCAGTGGTCCCTCATTATGCGAATACTAAGAGGAAATGTTGATATTAAATCCCTTCTATGTATGTAATGCTGCACTTTTCCGCTCCTATCTACTCTTGACCATTGTTTGTTGTGTTTTCAGGCATACTGTTTTATCACACTCTTTGTCATATCCTTTTTGATAGCGTTTTATCGACTGCTTTTTTTACTTGTTCAGTTCTTTTCTATCGGTTCCTATGGAATTCGTTGTTCACCTCTGGGTTCCTTTAGGCGCTAGAAGAGGAAGCACTTTTCTTCTTTTCCGTCAATTTTCTAGATTTCTGCAAGCTTGCACCTTTCCTGCTAGCTTTGTTCAACTTGTCGGTTCCACGTGGGTGGTTGGCATACCCATGTCCCGAAGCTCCAACAAGTTCTACTGCATAACGGGCACCATTGCCAACTGGTGCGGATATTGCTAGGGTAGGGGCACTTGCAATATGTACTGACTTTTAACTACTTCCAAAATTTCAATATTTAAATGTACCTGAGTGGGCCTAAAAAAGGTGATTTATTCCTAGAGACCGTTTACTCTTTTCTTTTTTTTTTGCTAGTGTTTGTGCTTTTCATCTGAGCGCACTCTTCTCCGAGTTTATGGAATAAACAAATGATAATTTATAATCGGACACCTTCAGGATTGAAATGAACATATTGCAGACCATGTTAGAGGGATCTGAAGTTTAGAGAGACATGGTTTTTATACCCGCTTTATTCCTTATTGACGAAGATTTTTACTTCAAATTCACCTTCACAGAGTGTCTTGGTTACATGAAAAAAGTAGACAATGTTTGAACAGAAGCAAAACTGTCATCATCTGACCACATACAATATTAGTAAACCCGTACTAATGTGTTGGAAAGCAGCAATTTTACTTGAGTACCTTGTGAAAGGAGAGCCCTGTGAACTCGTAACATTCATTGCCCTGCCCATTGTATTGACAGCGTATATGTTGTTTGCATGCGCAAAAATTTAGAAACAGCAAACTATTCACAATAGGAGGAACACACCACTAAGTGCTTAACTTCAGGTAAGCATTTATTTCATTTATTTTATCAATCAAGTGATTACTGCAATTTTCTGGACGAGTGCACGGCGGAATCTCGTCACATGAGAAAATCTTCGTATTAGGGTACTTCAGTATAAACCTAAGATCGTTATTTTAACCAAGAAAATATGAATTGTGTGCTCACTCTAGAACTCTACACATTTTATCTAGACAAGATAAATATTAAGACAATCTTTTCACAGATTTTAAATACAGATTTTCTCCCCACTTTTGTCAAGAGTATCCCATTCCAGTGTAGAAACATATGCTTCTGCATAAAAAGTGTACAGTTTAAAACGAAAAGTGTTGAAAAAAGTTGGATAATTAAATAAATAAATAAATAAATAAATAAATAAATAAATAAGAGAGTATATTTTCGAGGTGCTAAATAAAATTCATAGCAGAACAATGACAATGATAACGTAGAAGGAGCACACGACATTCCAACATAACCCAGTCAGGAACGTCATATTGTTAGGTGCTCCCACCAGCATTTTTCACATGCACCTTCATCTAGGATACACGCCGATCTGCGCGATTTACCGACAGGGTTTTATAGTTCGGCGGAGAAAAGAGACCCCTAAGGAACCAAAAGGAAGAACGTGAATGGTCAAGCTCGACAGAAGTCCACGAAATCCGCCTTTCGAATTTCTCTGTCTACTTCGTGTAGAAGCTTAGACAAGATCCAGATCTCACCAGGTGGGTACATCAGCTGAGGGCCGCCACAGGTGAACGCTTGACCGTTGTTTTGACGAGCTGCAGGGTACATTCCGGAACAGCCGGATAGGTCGGCTAAATTTTGAATACGTTGAAATGCCAGGAATTGGAAATTTATGGATTAAATGAACTGACCAAGTTTGCATTCTGAGCTGCAGTCAGACGTGCTGATGTGGTTGTTGTCGTTACCACCACAACCGAGGTATTGGAAGGCTAGGCACGCAAAGGTATGGTAGTCGAAGTAATACTGAAATTTGATTTTTCACTTTTTTGAAGTAAATTTTGAGCAAGAGAACTTTGGACATTTATGAGCATTATGATTATTAGCGTTAGGCTTAGTTACTGGTTAGTAGTAGGCTCAAGTAAAATCACGGATGGCTGACTGACCCTGATTGAAGGTCTGGCTGTCTTACATGTGTAGCCCTTATTGCGATCCAGTTTACAGAACTCTTTCGCCACAGGATAGCGATCTTGAACGAGTGACTCGTCTGTGGTGGGAAACTTCGTTGGATCAATCGAGTATTCTGAAACACGCCGAAATCGGAAGAGTTGCAGTTCCAGCTCCTGTTCGAATTATTCTAGGTCCATCGAATATTTCCTTTGAGAGCCAATACGCATAGACAACGAGGATCGAGTTCAATATAAATCTCCTTGGTATGTGGCATGCCTGCACGAGTCAGCCATTGAACCTCATTGGTTTATAATACCATATTTACGGGATATGGAAGACCAAAATTCTCAATAAACAACTGAGAAGAACTGTCAATAACTGCAGCATACTTCCCGAACAGCAAACTGGATTTCGAACAAATTTCTCCACTGTCCACCGCATCCACACCTTGAACATCCTGCAGGAAACGTCTAACGAATTCAGCATTAAATGTTGTCCGTTGTTCATAGCTTTTAAAAAAGCCTTCGATACTATCGAACTGCCAACAGTGTGGGAGCCTTTGGGAAGCTTCAGAATGGAGGATATCCTAACCAAAACTACCGTACTTCCTTTATTATTATTTATAGGGGGATACATCCAGGTGAAGAACAATGGAAACAGAAACGGTATAAAATGGTATCCGTATAACATTGGCTAACGTTCTAGACCAAAGTAGGATAATTAGAGGGAACATGCAATAACAAACGCCCAGAAATAAATAAGGAACAGAAGGGAGAACAAACCAAGATGAACTCTACCACAAGATCTCAGTATGTTCTGAATTATTTATGAATCGACTTGCATTCTCAATAAATGGTTTTAGCTTGTAATAACTTTGTTTTTGTCAAGTTTCATATAATCCGAACCTGCTCTACTAACGAAAAATATACCGAATTGAAGATTTTGTGGTACTTAATGGAAGTTTATGTCTTTTACTGAGTTTATGTCGT
Source organism: Heligmosomoides polygyrus bakeri (assembly GCA_947359475.1). Taxonomy (NCBI): domain Eukaryota; kingdom Metazoa; phylum Nematoda; class Chromadorea; order Rhabditida; family Heligmosomidae; genus Heligmosomoides; species Heligmosomoides polygyrus. Next base: position 25,688,772 of record OX375868.1, read on the forward strand.
TTAGGTCTTACGTGAAGAAAACCGAACCTGCCCTAATCGTGGAGCGCATACAGCGATTTGTGTCAATCCCTTGCTTAAGTTTCTATGAAAGTTGCAGTTTCTTACCTACTATTAGATAGTTCTTATTGAATTTCACTGGACGTGGTTGTGTGGCATGGAACGACGTCAGCAATGGACCCTTTACGGTTGTCTCTCGAGGGAGGGGAAGATTCAAAAAAGATTAACGTAGACGACATTTGAGCTTCCAATCAAATAAACTTTTTAATATATTTGGAAGTGCAAGGAACCGTCTCAATAAAACATCTTTGCTTTCTCACATATTAAAATTAGCTATAGAATTCCATCTGGATGGAGCTCAAAAAAAAAGAAAAACGATACAAGCACAAACAGATTGCCTTCTCCTGGCTAAAAATTGCAAAGAGATGTGCGCTTGTAGGCTGGTTCTGTGCATCGTCTTTCTAAAATAGTTTACTTTCGACTTTGCAGCTGTTGTCAAACGGATAGGGTGGAGTGCCTTCACCTCGCCCGTTAATTCTTGTCCCCGTTCTCCGCCTGTGCTTGTTCAGATATGAACTTTCATATAGTAGTTAAGAAGTTGTACATCTTTCGAAACAAGGCTGATATTTTTTCGGAACACCCTTTTTAAGCCAAAACTGAGTATCAGCGCTCACCAGTCTTTCCGCATGAGATGAACTTGTTTGCCTCCTTACGTTTCCGGGTGTTCGGATGTTCGTTGCCGGTGGCCGGGTCCACGCAGTAGCACCACTCTTGCTTTGCATCACACTGCAGCGGCTCGTAGTTTCCTTAAATAACTGCGTCGTTCACTTTTCCGCCATAGTATTGAAAAAGTTGGGCAGTACTATAGCCGCGTTATAGAAAAGTTGGGCGACAGCAGATCGTGGATTAATAAAACAAGAACTGCCAGCTGTAACTGAGATGATCTGTTCACGTCGGGAGTCGACCGTAGCTAAAGGCGACTGGACGGGCTTTTGCGCTTACAGCTTCCTTTCGGATGGGAGTGACTTCGCTGAACGGACTGCACGACACTTAAACACCGATCAAGCAGTTCAAACTGACGTATGAACAACTATCGATACATGTTATCGAGTTTTCATGCCAAAAAGACGTGGTAGGCAGGCCTCGCAGCAGGCAAATAAAGTGATCGTTTGACCGTCGTCTATCGGTTTAATCGATTTCTCATGGAATTTATCTCTTGAGGTGGGAATCATGCGAATATTCTGGTAGTAAGTACTGCTTGACAGCAAGCGAGCAATATCGATCGACTGACGATTGTCAGTCTGTTTTATCGATTTTCCCGGAGGTGGTCATTTGAGGTGAGAATCCAGTGTATATATTTCGCGCTCCACGGAACTCTCTCTTTAGGAAGCGTTCGGACTCTCTTCCTAGATCTTGGGCGGCCGAGCCACATGTCGCGTCTCCGGATGGTGGAAACTGGCTGGCTGCCCGAAGTTCTTCGCCCGCACGACAGAGCCTGACTGGCTGCCCGTGTGTACTCCAGTCAAGCACAGCAGCACCAACGGCCACATTTCCTTGACCCCGAAAGAGGCCTCATTTCTGCAGCTATGGGAAGGACGAGTACGGAAAGGCCACCAAAATCTCAGAATCTAACCATGCTGTGCAAATTGAGAGGGACTATGATGACCATGAACTGTCACCGCTGAGTCGGCATCGCTTAGCTAACTTGATTAAGCTACTCTTTGTTCTCACTGCATCAGCGCAATCCATTTAGCAAATCTTTTCTATATATTCGTAATCAGCATTTCGAGCCCTTTATCATGATCTTGTCTCTCTGTGAACATCCGTGGAAGGCTGAAGGCACTCTCTGGTAAGCAATAGAGAACTGGGATCTATGACACTTTCTAGGAACATAGCAGAAACGCTTATTACTCATGAAGTTCTAGTAACTACAACAAATGAAATGCTACGAATTTGCCATGAATTGAAAATGAAGCAAATAAAACACTGGAATTAAGCTAGGGCTTACCTAGACTGATGTCACACTTCGGTATAAATGTTCCTTGAGGGACGTCCCCATCGGCGAACAACTTCTTCAAGGCGTTATGGCAATCTGGAACATTCCTAGCGAGAGCTTTGTCATAGTAAGTAGACGAGTATGATAGTATGTATGTTACAATAAGTAGGCTTGGTTATGTTCCAAGGCACCTGATAGAAAGCCAACACTTTATGCCAGGGTCATACAACCGTTTGGTTCAGAAATGATCTCAAGCAGCGGATTTGGCTTTATAATTCAGGCACAAGGACGGCTATCACGACGAGCCTTCAGTGCCGAATTTTCTCGAGATTCATGAATTATAGTTGACTTTATACTACGGGGGTGCATACGGAGAAGGCGCCGCTTGTCGCCTGCACTCTTCTCTCTACGTACAAAATGCGGAGCTTTTCGAGAGTTTACCTTTTGGAGGGCTTCTAAGAAGGAGACGCTCAATTCTACTCAGTTCAGGGGAAGCCCAGAAGTTTTAATACCTAGAAGGATTGTTAGTCACTCAGGCAGCTATGTGAACCATTCCACGGCAAGAACATCTTATTTTATGAACTCTTCCTTTCCAGCAGCTCTGCTAAGTCGGTGAACCGGACTCGGCACCGCACTGCTTACTTGAGCAAATAGGTTGCGTCTTGTTGTTCGACGTCCGTGTGTCAAACGCGACGAAACCGTTGTTGGCGGCCACACAGAAGCAGCCTCGCGTGTCGCACTGAACCGTCTCGTAGAATCCTGAAAACGCAACGCTCGAAAAAATGAAAAAATGAAGCTAACAGGAGAAGGAGCGGTCACGGTAAGCAAAAGCACTGTTTTCATCTGATTCCACTGTGAAAATGAATGTGAAGCATTGAAGTGTTGGAATATCCTGGAATAGATTTCGATTTAAGATAGATAAAATTCTTGTACAATCAGACTGCAATATTAGACTGTTTGGAATTTTAAACCAGACAAATCACAAAAATTGGAAAATACTGGTGGGGCGGATGCTTCTAATGTCCCATCCTCATGGAAAGGGAAGGATATTTGCAAATGTTCCAGCTACATATGAGTATCATGGCCGAGACAAAGACAATATGAGTAGCGATGTAGTGGAGCAACAAGCCAGGAGAAAACGGGCATCTTAAGGAATTAATAAACGAGACTACTTCATTGTGAACGACCATTTAATACCCGAAATGAAGGACGTTTAGGTTTTTTAAATACAACGAAATCATCAATCCGGCATAATTTCTTTGCTAATAGAGGAGGTTCGGATTATATGAAACTTGATAAAAACACAACAATCCGATACGGCTTAAAGCACGTTGTTGAGAATACAGGTTGGTTCATAAATATTTTGTAATTTTACGACATAGTGGAATATGGGGGGGGGGGGAGCTGCTCTTGATTTAGTTCTTCTTTTTAGTTGTACTGTTATTTTGAGACCACTCTGTCTAGCTACCCTACTCTGGCCTAAAACGTGTAATAGTACAAGAGTGTAATACAAGAGCACAATTGTACTCTTGTATTTGTACGCAAAAGATAAATAAAATAAAAATAATTTAGAAAATAGAAAACAAATAGCATGCCACATAAGACCCTTTAGAAACGTAGACGTTGCAACGGAGAAAACGAGGAACGCACGCTTCTGTGTGTGACCATTCGATTCCACCGCTGCTTCTGCGCCAACCTATGCTTTGAATAACTGGGTCTCACCAAAAAGCAGGATGAACCTAACTTCGCATAACGAGGAATCGCTCGAAGTGACACAATTCATGAAAGTGATAGAAAGCTGCGCGGCTCTGAGCTGAGCTGAAATATCTTACATACACATGTGGCCATCAAAAATTATGTGCGTCCGTGATGCAAATTTTTTTTTGACCCCCGATGCACAAAAGGAAGTCAAGAAATAACCAGGACACCTAGTAAAGCTCTTGCTGAACCCTTCAGCGAAAGCGAGACATGTGATAGTGATCATATCCTTGAGCGCTGGGCTGTTCTGGCATGGGGCAGGGACGCATGAGGCATCGCTGCTTGCTACACACTTGAGGGAAGTAATGACCTACAGGATGACAAGTGACAAGAGACGATATGAAAAAGTTTATAAAAACAGGCGAGTAAATGGTGACGATAAGTGGTGTATGAGATGGTTAAGGAATTGGATCTTTGAAAAAATGTGTGATCTTTTCCAGATGCAGTAAGGTTTTTGACCGTCTAATATCTTGGAACGGAAAAAATTATCTTAATCTTGAGTTTAAAATCATGGACAACTGGACAGTTTGAAGGCATATGTTGATATAAGGCTCTCAAATGCCTGCCGAAACGTAGGTGGGTGAGAGGCTCTACACCTTACGCTTGAATTCTCATCCTTTATCCCGACATCTCAGGCACACTATTTATAGAAGAAAATGTATTAAACCATGCTTTTATTTTTAGTAGCATTTTCTGACGTTTGTTAGTCTCCTTGTTCCACTGCGTGGTTGAAGGTGAGATTAGAGGGCTAACCAGACTCTTATTGATCTCTGAGGCGGAGATAGAATACCATGTCTACATAAAGTGTGCCTCGTGGCCAGTTACAACTTCATGATGAATCGAGAGCGAGTTCGCATGAAGCGTCCATTTGAGAATCTCCATTGTAAATGTTGCACTGCATTCTAGGGCAATCCACTAGATTACAGCTGCGATCAGTAAAAGGAAGATGCTTGGACTGACACGACTTTTGCATGTGAGGGAATTCCTCCGGAGAACCGAGCTTCGTCTACGTTCGAAGAAAAGAGAAGCTGTCGCATGGCCCAAGTCGTTGAAAATTAGGTGGGCCGGCCACGTAATGCGCTTCGCGGACCCCGCTGGACGTGAGCCGTCTCCGACTGGATTCCGCGGGATGTCAAGAAAATCTTTCATCCTTCCAGGGTCATCCACCAAGGCGTTGGTACGACTTCTTCGTGAAAGCTCTGAAGGAATGGTATGGCGCTGTTCGCGTCCCTCGAGCGAGTAGGATCCATTGGAGCATTCTGGCAACCGACACGTACGGAGACGCTGCTCGAACAACCGACGATCAATGGAATGACAGGTGATACAACAGGCAATACTATAGGACCGGCTTCCATCCTACTAGTAAGAATCTAGGCAACATCCTTGAAGAGGTGAGAGCTATTACAGGTAATCTTACTATATATAATTCGCTTATTCCGTGGATGACGTTGTCCGTGGGTCATGGGGGGGGGGGACTCACCAGGATACTATCCCAACGGTAGGTCGGAACGGCGCAAGTGTTGTATATGGGCAGAACGGCCTCTCCCTGGGAAGTAACAAACTGCAGGTATCTCGACCCCAATACAACTCTGCGCAGAGTTAGGGGCGACGGAAGTCGCCTGTTGGCACAGTGTTGATTCACGTGCTCCACAGCTGACGGCCGCGCGCGGGATGAGGGCTCGTATCGCGGCTCAGCGCAGTGCACAGGTGGCGTAGCAGGGAAGCGCTCGGACTCGTGATTGAGCGGCCGGGGTTTGGATCCCGCAGACTGCTTTGGTTTTGCACTTTTGCAAAATCCATGTTTATCATATAGGTAATCCACCTAGGGGTATTATAGTGTGTTATAGAGCATGTTTACATATAACATACCACCCATACCGTTAAGAAGGGTGGTCCAGGCAGGGTCACCGATTTCGCTGAAACTTCGTCTAGTGGGGTTATTTGGGGCGCTGATCACGAATCTGATATCCGTTCTTCACGTTTCGGCTGGATAATATAGATGCAGGAAGTCACAGGATTACATTCTTAAAGTTTCTGCCGGTGACGGCAAGTAGAGAGAGAATCGTGAAAAACGGATGTCAGATTCGTGATCAGCACCCCAAATAACCCCCCCTAGACAAAGTTTCAGCGATTTTTTTTTTCTGACCGAAGTCTTATCGGTGGAGTCGGAACTTTTAACTAGTGCCACAAAATATCTATCGTTACATAACTACTGCTTCACACAAAATAGGCTTAAAATAAGTGACACACAGAAGTGAACATTTTAGCTAATCTGTAGTTTGAAGCATATGTTATATGTAAACATGCTCTATAACACACTATAATACCCATAGGTGGATTACCTATATGATAAACATGGATGTTGCAAAATTACAAAACAAATGCAGTCTGCGGGATCCAAACCCCGACCCCTCGATCACGAGCCCGAGCGCTTCCCTGCTACGCCACCTGTGCACTGCGCTGAGCCGCGATACGAGCCCTCATCCCGCGCGCGGCCGTCAGCTGTGGAGCACGTGAATCAACACTGTGCCAACAGGCGACTTCCGTCGCCCCTAACTCTGCGCAGAGTTGTACTGGGGTGGAGATACCTGCAGTTTGTTACTTTCCAGGGAGAGGCCGTTCTGCCCATATACAACACTTGCGCCGTTCCGACCTACCGTTGGGATAGTATCCTGGTCAGGCCAAGAGATGCCTACGTGAGTGCGGCGTATGTCAGCCGGGTTTTCGTTGAGCTTAAACATGTGCGATTGCTGCCGAACCTACAACCTTGGAGGCGGATCACCTAAGTTCACGATATATTCAGCGAGCAACACGTCAGGGTATGAATGGAGACCAAGTGCGGAGGGAATCAGAAGACGTGCCGCAGACGTCGTCCAACGTGCGTCACGATTCAGTAGACGTGCTGCAGACGTCCAAATTGCATAGTTGTTCCGAACAGGGAAGACCAGTAGGAGGGCACCAGTGAAGAGGGGATCAACAAAGGGGATCACTAGAGCGCGAAATAAGGGGGATCAGTAATTTTCCCCAATGTCAACCAATGCGCGTTGGGTTTCAGAAGAGGGGTCACAGAAGTCGTGATACGTGAGTCGGGACTCAGTGTCCCATGTGCTTGCTTGACTGTCACTTCGTTTCTTAGCCAGCACATAGGTGAGGAAGTATTAGCGAGGAGAGGGGTGGTGGAGAGGTAGTGAGAGTGACTATGGGATTCGGAGGAGTATTATTGCCGTCGGGCAGTAAATGCTGTCGACCTGTCGACCAATACCGATTAATTTCAATTATGCTTCTGCAGATTCGGTTGGGACTCTCACTCTGTTTCTCTCCACGTAGAGAACGGGCACTCCGGAAAATTAATCATGTACATGCGATAGAAAGTGGATAGGTTTCATAGGAGCAGGGAAGATTTTGCTCTACCCTATCCCGCTGTATAGCAAAACCAGTTTTTGTCCTGTAATGAAAGCAAGAAAGCCTAAAGAAGAAAGGAGAAAGATTGGAGTTGTTCTGTTCTCGTGGTTTGGGCGCGAAGCACCCAACCAGGCGTTTGGCGGCCGCTAGGCCGCTGAACGTCTGGTATGGGTGGTTATGCAAGAACAGAAAAGAGCAAAGAACAAAAGTAGCTGCAGAAACGAAATAATATCAGCATTCTTGAGAGTAGGCCGGTTCTTAGCATATTATTATCATTTGCTGTTCACGGGAGCAGATGGCTAGTAAAGTACGTTCCTAATAAAATTGTGTAGAGGTTATCTTGACCTGTTTTCGTGCACTTCATTCCATCATCGTTGAGTATGCATGGACCAGTCCGAGCAGCACTGAAACCGCATGATCTCAGAAGCCGGGAGAACCTATTCAGAAATGGAAAACTCACGTGTTCAGTTTCGAAGTTGTAGCTGACAGCTGCACTGCACCAGTGAAGCAAAGAATCGGCAACGCTAACAAGCAGGCTTTCATCTCTGTCTGTTTCTGTAAAGACGGAGGCGTGAAGACTGGAACCGTTCACTCAACGCGCAGTAAATGCGATATGTGTTGATTACGCTGCGCGGAAAATCAAAACACGACGTCAGATTTTCAAAGAGGTGCGAAAGCAGCTCTTAAGATCAATGTTCTTTCCAGACCCTGTATCCCATTGGAATTACGGTTAAAAGCAGAAATATGCGCCAGTCGTCTCTTCATGCATTGGCAGCGCAGCTTGTAGGATGCGACCAAATTATTGCCTGCTTCAGCCATTATATTTTCCGCCCTTCATCTACATATATAGTTCATCTAAATAACCATTTTCGCCGAATTAGACTCCTTCAAAATCAAATTAGAGACTCATCTAAGCTGGCTTTAAAACTCTTGAAATCGACGCTTACGTCTTCCAAATTGAAGCGATCTTTTTACAGATTAGACTACAGACTCAACAAAATGGTTAGAACATTTTTTCTTCAAGGAAAATTTGTTAAGCGTTCTTTAAAGTTGTTTATTCTACCTGCACAATAGTGTAATAATTTTATATTTGTATTTTTTTATTTTTAGAGAAAAATAACAAATTAAAATTAGCCCTGAGGCAAAGTAAAAAAGCAAGCATATATGTAGCACAATAAAAGATCAGGTCGCTCCAAGCGCTCAAAAAGTTTGTCGCAACTTTTATTTGATTGATAGTGTAAAAGCCATTTACATAAACCATCAAAGTGAGGATATGTATTTTCCTTACAATTTTTTTGCTGCACTATTTACAAGTATGAAACTTTACGCAAATAGAAATTCTGTTGTAAATCGAATAAAAATCGTGATGTGTTGTAAGAGGGCACTCTTTTAAAACTAAAAATGGCCGCCTTCTTGCTCATTAAAACAAACTTTGAAACATTAATGAAACAACAATGTGCTCACTTGATGGATGGATGGACTAACTCAGAAAAAAGTGTGGTAAAACTTTCTCGGTCAAAAAATTATTCTAACTGCTTTGGAAAGTCCGTAGTTTAATGTAAAAAAGCTCGTCTTAATTTAGAAGAATTTGTTTGATCTCAGAAGTCTTAGGCTAGGGTAAAAGAGTGCCCAACTTGATCTGAAAAGCGTCTAACTCGACGTAAAAATGGTAGAACTCGGCGAGAACTCTTTAAAGAATTCACCTGCATATCAAATTGTATGTTCAATTTACGTTGATTATTAAATAGTAACCTTAAGTAAAAACTCAGCCAAGTACATGTTTAGTAGAATGTAGGTACAATTTTTAAATTTTGCTAAGCACGATATGACTGCAGTGGAGCATAGTGTGGCAGCAGAGACTGTCTGAATATTTGCAATTAGAAGAGATGCCTAGGAAGAAAAGAAGACGCGCAATAAGCCCGTGCTCGTGTGACAAATCTAGAAGACAAATCTAAGTGAAACGAAAGTTTTTCACTTCGCTGGGTTGCCTTAAGTTGTTCATCAAGATTTGTATGTTGGCTTGATTTTTGGCTGTGTTTCGGCGCTGTTACCTTCTTCGGAACTCGGAGAAGTCGAGGAGACAGGATGTCTGTTCGTTGAAGCACCATTTCATTTTGCAAAAAAGGATTAAAGGAAGAAAAGTGTTAGAGCTGATGATAGGAGCATCGTGCAGCCGGCTTTTTCAGCGGAAGTCGAGGGTTACTCGAATGGAGAAAGGTTGCCCAGGAGCAGACTTCAGCCCTAAAGGAATGAGAAGTAAACGCTAATTAATGTGAATGAAGCAGTGCCTGATTAGGGTTTTCAGTGAAGGAGTCATTCTAACCGAAACCTGCTGCGAATCGAAAGAAAGTCCGACATGTGCAGGCACAACGTGCGCTGAGTGAAGGTCACCAATAACAATGGGAAGCTACCCGCATTTCGGTTCGCTTCTTTTGGAACTGGAAAACCATTCAGATGGGTACACACTCCTGGTTAACAAATATGGCACATATTCCCAAGTTGTTAGGCTGCTTTTATCAGAAGTCTAACACCACGAGCCAAATGAAAGGTAAAGCTGCGAGGGCGACACGGGAGGTGGCTGACTCAGATTTAATATAAACCTTCCACACGAGAGAATTGTTATGATAACAAACGGCTATGAATCATACGTAGGAGCTGGCAAATCACACGACTTCTATCTGCATTGTGTTAGCTGAAAGAGAGATATGGAAATGTTCAGCCACCAGAATGCTATAGAACCAGAGGAATGAGAGGAACTAGAGCCCATACTACCATGAATTGATGCTAAGGTTAAATTTCCGAATTTCATTCTGTTCAATCGTAAGTCGAAATAGAATAGAATAATCGAATTTGTTGAAAGAATTCACAGACGCAGTCAGCAGGTGTTCGCTACTCTTAGATAAGGGGCTTAACATCACACTGGCAATATGTAGAAGCGCTGTTCGATCCAACAGCTCTTACATGCCATGTCGCCGGCTACAAGCTGGATGGGCAACGGATCCAGAATCATCCGAGAGTGCCTCGAAAAGAAGAATCGCGGGAAACACTATGGGCCTCCCTACTCCATTAAAAACTGGGTTGCATCACGAAGTGCGGATCAAGTTTTACTAACGGCGGGGAGACTATCACGAATAACATTTAAGGGACGGCTTTCACAGCAGCGCAATGTTAGTAGTAAAGTATCGTTATTGATTAGGAGTGAGCTGATGAATAGCTTTAAAGGACGGCGTTAATCGACTTCTTTGAAATCTGCCACACCTTCAGCTTCTATGCGATATCGTGGAGGTAATTTGATGGCGTATTTGATGTGTGCAATAAGATTCGGATCAATGAACAGGTAAGGGATTCATCCTTCCCAGATAAGACCATTTCGCCAACTCCAGGAGGATAGAAGGTTCGATTGTCCTGGGCAGTAACCCGAAACCAAGAACTCGATTCTGCTGTAGACGACAACCTGCGCCTCCCTCGATTGCGCTATAACGCGCTCAAAAATTAGGTTTGACCGACTAAGTTGCCCCCAGATCAGCCGTTCCGGTGTCAGTGAATTAGTACAGTTCTCTTGTAGGAGAATACAACAGTTTGTATACATCCGCTTTTTACCGCAACTCACTGTGGCAGTAAAAAAATATATGAAGAATGCCCAACTTGTGTACTATACGGGACACCCCAAAAGCTACCGATGAGCCCAATGAGCTCGATGAGCCCTTTCCCTTATCCTTCTTCTTATCTCGACCCATTTTATGAAGCCCAATCGCTCCCGAAAGCTTTGAAAATCTCCCTTGTTTGTCCAAGGATTTGCGATCAGGGATTTAAAATTGTGTAACTCAGGGATTTGGTTCAATAGTGCTACACTTACCACTCTTCCAATCCATGTCAGGAGAAGAGGCTAACTCAAGTGAACTTGAAACTAATCGCTGTTGTACGCATCCCATATATTTTAAGCCACCTATTTCTTTAGGTGCTTTTAGCGACGTTAGTACTGGATAATTGTAGTGTATTACCATGAGTAATCATCCCCATTTGCTCTATCTCCGTAGTCTTTGAAAAATTGAATGCTCGGTTTTGTAGGCAGAATTTGTTCGCCTTCAGCGATAACAAAATCTTAGTAATTGAAATATTGTGACTAAAAAATAGGCTCCCTATCTGAATTAACCTTGAAGCCCACATTTACCATCAATCTTCATCAGGCATGATCTATTTTTATATCGCGTGTATTTAACGCCTGTATATGGGAACTCTCCATTCGGTAAAGAACCTGAAACATTAATGAGTTGGGTAAGTCGCGAGGACGTTTATTTTGATCGAGTGGTTAGTTCAACGACTTCAGAAGTCGGCTCGATCACTTCCCGAGAAACGGAAAAAGCAAAAGGCGCCGTTGCGTACAAACGAATCGAGGCAGGAGCTCGGTGCGTCGGCGGTCGCGCGGAGAACCAGTTGTGGAGGTGGTTTTTCGGCACGTTACCCAACGACGCCGATCATCGAGACACAGTCAAGACGCACCTTCGCTGCCACCAACCTGTGTCGAGCTGCGGGAGATCAGGACAGAACGGACTCCTTGTCGAAGGAATGCCCTAGCCCTCAATTACCTAGCCCTCACAGTCATGGCAGCTATAGTCTCATCTGGGTAGGGCAAAAATATGAAGTCACTCTAAGCCTGCCTGCGTGCTTGCATAGCGACCGGTCTTTGCGTAATCAATCTGGAGGGAAATCAATAGTAAGAATCGATGCCTCCTTGCTTCCTTGGATCTGTCAGAAAGCAGATCGCTGGATTTTTTTTTCGTGCAACGACAAAATTCGTGCCGTGGCATAGTGTAGTAGAACAATGCGAAGGAAGTACATATTAGGTTGTCCGGAAAGTCCTCGGCGTTTTGTGTTACCATTCTTCATTCGTCTGTTATTAAGTAAAAATTCAACTTGCATTGCGTATTAATGCCACTTTTTGTACAGAGTTTTTCGCTCTATCTGACTAATTAATTTATATTTCAACGTTGCTTTATAATTCTGTTCTTAAAGGGCTTATTGAAGTATGTTGGAAGAGCAATTGCGAACGACATTCTATTTCGACTTCAAATTGGGACAATCCGCAGCTGAGACAGCTCGACAGATCAATCGAGTGTAGGGCCGAATAGCGTTTTAGAAAGCAATGTGCACACAGTGGTGCAGTAAATTTCGGGCCCGAGATTTCAGCCTCGGAGATGACTCCCGTAGCGGTCGACCTAGTGCAATTCTCGACTACGAAATGAAGGAGGAATTGGTGGAAGCTGAACCACCCCAAACAGTTCGCGGAATCGTGGAAGAGTAGACGTCAGTAAAACTGCTATTGCGGATGCTTTGAGGCGCCTCGGGAAGGTGTAAAAGCTCCATAATGGGTGCCCCACGAGTTGAGTGAGTGGTAAAAATTGTCAAGTTTCGAGGATCGTTCTTCTCTACTTTTACGGTACAAAACTAACCCGTTTTCGGATCGAATTATTACTTGTGATAAAAATTGGATTCTGTATGCATAAGTTCTGCCTCAACCGCCATATTTTCGAGACCTCTCACCAACCGAATACCACCTTTTCAAACACTTCCAGAACCTTCTCGACCACCTATTTTCTCAAACAAGTCGACAGGTGGCTCATTGGCAAAAGCATGCTGATTCAAACGATGCTTATTTCTACAAAATCCGATAAGATTTGTGAAAGTTGTGGTAGTTCAAAGCGAAGCGCTCAAAACGCTGAAAACTTTCCGGACAACCTAATATATTCAAGCCAATATCCCATTGAGTAAGTGGTCAAAAACCGAGTCAAAACAAACCAAGTTATTGTATTTATTAATTCGTTCAGATCTCCAATTCTGATCAAAATGTTCGCATAAAGGTAGTGGCGAAACGATCCTAATTTCAAAAAAATTTATATATCAGAGACATAAAAAATCGTCTCTCCGAGTTTCATATACGTTAAATTAGAAACTCTCCAAGATGGTCAAAATATTTGAATGAAGGAATGAAAGAGCACGCTGATGGGTTGAATAAGTGCAAGGTCTCTACTCCATTGGGGGAGCACAGACTCCGAATCCATAATGGCACGACGATTGGGGTGGAGGGGACGATCTTAGCACGCGAATCCGATATTGCAGCGCAGAAGACCCTGGAGGCGTTGTGGATAGCGTTCAAGAACCCCACAATCAACAGGAAAGAGGAGCGGGTGGCCGTTATTCAGGAGCTGGCTCCATTTGCCGACCTCTGTGGGCTTCACCCAGGAGGGCGCCAACCAGAAAGTCGCTGAGGATGGGACCCGAAGGGAGAGTCTCATTCATCCACGTCTTTCTCCATCCGAGGGTGACTTAGCAGTTTTTCTGCTGTCTTATAAGGTCAGTCGGGTTGCCTTACTCCCCTTTTCGTCTCATTCCATCACTTGCTCCTGGAGCTCATGTAACTTGAAATGATCCTTGGGCGGGTAATTTTTCCAACTCCTTTTGTCTTCTCCAGGCTCTGAAGAAGGCGGTTACGCCGAAACGTAAGCCGAATAAAGGAGTATACCAATCTTGGCTCAGCAGCTTTACATGAGATTCTACAACACAAATAAAGGTCAAAATAGTTCTTTTGCTCGAGGAAGGGTCTAGTGTAACTGTTTGAACGTTTAATTCGTCTACTCAATAAATGAATACATTGCTTGAACGTTTTATAAAATTTCTATTTTTTGCGAAAAAATAATGGATTAAAGCTTGTTTTAAGGAGCAGCAAGGCGGCTCTTTTTCAGTGCTAAACCAGAAATTGCGCCAATCGGGGCAGAAATTCACCCCGATTTATAGCAAAATTTCTGTTTACAGAGAACGATATAACAAAACATCTCAAAAAATATTGCACATCTTTTAATAAATAAAGAGCGTATAGCAGTGCTTTAACAAATCTCAATCTGTTATTTTTTCTCCAAAGATAAAAATTAACAAAATTATTTGACTAGGAGCAAATAAACTTAAAAATTTCAGAGAAACTCATACCAAATGTTTCTTAAACAAAAATTATTCTAACCACCTCATTGAGTCTGTAGCTTAAACTTCCTGAAGGTCATTTCGGTTTGGGAGAGTTCGCTTTGATTTCGGAAGTCTTGAAGCTAGCGTAGAAGAGTGTCCAATTTGATTTGAATAGTGTCCAATTCGACGTGAAAATGCTATACGTTCTCAAAGCACTCGTAAGATTTTGATCCAGAGCCCCTCAAAAATAGGAGTGATCTGAAAAAGTTGTTAATTAACACCGTATTTGAACAAGAATTTAAGCGGAAAGTAAGGCTGATCCAGGCTTTCATTCGCCTTCACAGCGCGACGAGCAGCCGACAGAAGCCGGGCTGGGAAGGCTCGTGGCACAGAGCAAGCTGTTAAATGGCGGCAAAAACTGAATATTTGGTTGTTTACCCGCCCGGAACTTGTTTTAGCCACACGTTCTTATGCAAATAGCACACTAGAAGGATCACGCGAAGAACACCAACACAATATCACATATCATAACAAACGCCAAGCAAACAGAATGAGAGCGGCCGGGAACGAAGCGGTGATCCCTGGTCTGGTGCTGGAAACAAACCCGTTTCCTCTTTTAAAGTAATGGCAGATATTAAGAGAAGGTGCTTGACCACTACATGAACATTATAAGAACACCATTTAATGACGAAGTTCGAGTGCCAAGGAAACGGAATCTCAAGACAGGATATGGATACTAGTTCCCCTGTCGCGGATTTTTTTTACTATTACACCAATGAAGTTACGCTGCGCTATCTTGATGTTTAAGCGTATGGTAGCGCAGACGGAGGAGGTATACCGGCCGCGTCGAGCGGTCAAAAAGACGGATTTTTCCGTCGCAAACAGTCTTTTTGACCGCGCGACGCGGCCGGTAATGTACCGGCTGTGGTATGTGCCTGATTCTAGATGCCTGATTCGGATTTCACGCCTAAGTCCATAGGGCTGTCCATTGCTCCAGGTCGGTGAATTTTGTCAAGCTTTTGTGAGAAGTGTAGAACATTGACCTTTCCACCTGCTTGGCAAGTCATTGTTTTGGTCAAGTATGCATTTAGTTTTGCCTCCACGACATCCCCTCGAAGCAGAATTTGTGACACATCCCAAAGGGGATTGGTTAACGCCATTCTTTATCCCATTAGCTCGATGTTACTAAGGAATTGCTAAGAGTTCTCGAGATGGTGTACTCATTTTGCTTGGACAGAGAGTTTTTAAAAGCTTACAAGTAACGAACCATTTGCCACTAGTTTCACACAATAATACCGGCTGAAGAGTATTTGGGTTGAAGATTCTCATAAAGCTACAGCTGAGGTAATGATCTCAAGGCCAAGATTTTTCACTTCGACAACTACAGCGATCCAAAACGTTATGCAAGGCCAGAAATGAAAGTGTATGCAATAAAAAATAACTGCAGTTAACCATATTCATTTCTCTAATGGGTATGTGCTTAGATACGACGCATCAACCAAAAATGGAGAAGGCTAGACGACTTCCACGGTATGTGGACTACAGCTGAATCTTACCAAGTCCATGTTCTTAATAACTAGAGTAGCTTTTGATGTGTCATTCACGTTCAAAGGAACTAATATAGCCGCGCGCTCCAGCACGTGTGTCTAGGTCGTAAGGTTAGCAGGCTCGACGTCCTAATGTAGGCGTTGGACAGGAGGAAAAACCCGCTTCTAGAGGTCCGAGGAGGTTGTAAAGAAGTCGAAGTACTCCTAGCTCCGTTTCCACCTATTCGAGTCCATTGCTCTCCCTGGCCTAACCTCAGAGACTTGGGCGAGCGTGGAATCAAGAGGACGGTGCTCGGAGTGACGCGAGTCACGCAAGTGAGAGAAGGCCCACAGGAGCTCCGAGCATCTCAACGTTCGAAGATCAGGGACGCTGTCGCATAAGCCAACTCGTCGAAAATTAGGTGGGCCGGCTACGTAACGCGTTTCACAGACACCTGCTGGAGGAGAGCCAAATCGTAGACTGGAGTGCGCTGCCTGACAACAAAAAACACTAGCACCTCCATCTATACAGTGGTCAGCCCTCTTTGTAAAAAGACAGATGAACGTTGTGATGCCTTTTGTCTCTCTGTGGAGATTAGAACCAGCTGGGCTATGGTGGCGTACCACAGGAACTAGTACAGACTTTGCTGGCGCCCACTTCTGAACTTGATAGTTGACGAGGCGACAGGTGGTACAAAGTATGATGCATGTCAAGGTTACTGATTAGATATGGCGGTTGTATTGGTATTACACAATTTTTGAGGTGATTTTTTGTTTATTTCAGCTCTTGAGAAATTTCCGTACCAAACAGTGTTCAAATTCCGCTATCCGTGTTTCCGCCCACCTTTTTATGAGAACAAGAGCAGATGATGCGTTCGACTTATTCTGGTTTGTTCTTAGAAGCCGCCTAAGCGCCCGTCTCTAGCAGAACGAACTCGCGCACTCACCACCAGCGAAAACGTTTAGAAGAGCGAGGATTGACGTAAAGCGAGTCTCAGGTTTGAAACGACATTTTCTGATGGTCGCTCGCGCTTCAAGTTGGGCGAAGCCTAGCTGGTTTAAATCAAGTTTAAGCAGTCATACCATGTAATAGGTCGTAGCCCGTGTTTAAGCAGTCGAAAGCTGTCTCGCTTCTTCAGTCGCGCAAGTTCCTCCCTAGCCCCTTACCACTGCCTAGTCTAAACAGGTGCATACGCAGGAATGTGCTAATGTTGTAAGTCGAGGGAAACGAAGCATCTGTGAGCTCCTAATTTCATCAGTTGGCGTGAAGACGTTAAATTGGCCGAAAACGCACCTTAACAATTGCCTTAGAAGAAGGTGAGGAAGGACACCTGATCTCCCTGGGTCGAAGCCCACTTTAAGATAATAGCTTCGAAGTACTTCCGGAATTAGTAAAAAGGAACTTTCGGATAAAGTTATGGTTTCGTGAGAACAGGAAGAGCCGTCACCGAAATTTTCTTGTAAAATAATACACTCAACAATTTTACAAGAATCTGTATGTGAGATGTTCTGAATTAGAGTATAATGCTATGCCAAGTGATCCTGTAAGATCCAGGGCTTTCGGCCATCAGATTCAGGGTCATCAGGCTAGACTTGAGAATGGAGATCTCGAAATGAGATCCTAAAACAGGGGTTTCTATAGATCTATTGGCTTTCTTTGGAGCGTCACTGCCAAAGCAGAGAAGAAGAAGGCTGACTTTATACTTCTGTTGTTAAATCTTAGATTAGACCAATTTCTTCGCGTACAAAAGCATATAAGTATTCGACAAAATAATAAGTGATGATGAGGATATCCTACATCTACATAGTTGACTGTTCATGTCCTTCAAAATCTGATTGTCCACACCATCCTACATTCTAAGGATGGCAAGCTATATGAATATCATAACAAGCTCTCATTTGTCTTGCACGGTTTTTTATATAGTAACACAATAATAAGTGATAACGAGGATAATGAAGCTTGGGTTTACTTCACGCTTTTGTGGCTTCATTTCTGTTTTCAACTTTCACATGTGTCTATATCACACGTCAATAAATAAATAAAAAATGAATAATTGTTGCGATGGGCACCAGAATGCTTACTTAGCAGCGTCTAGCCGTTGCGTATAAGAATACCCTTACCATCTGCGAAATTCGAAACGGAATGGAAAACCGCAGGCAACGGTCAGTAGGCGAACAGGGTGCGTATTCCTGCACACGAAGGCCACTGACTGCCACGGGATGATGCGTTTTTTCAGTC
Organism: Heligmosomoides polygyrus bakeri; assembly: GCA_947359475.1. Taxonomy (NCBI): domain Eukaryota; kingdom Metazoa; phylum Nematoda; class Chromadorea; order Rhabditida; family Heligmosomidae; genus Heligmosomoides; species Heligmosomoides polygyrus. The sequence continues at coordinate 25,706,644 of OX375868.1, forward strand.
GGACTTCGCCGCTGCGAACTTCGCTCTACTGGCAAGGAGCGCGATCAGTTTATCGGCACTCGATCGAACGGCACTCATCTGTCATGGGTTCGGCGCGGCCCACATTGATGACCTCGCTTGGAGGCGATGTCGTTCAGCGTCCCGGTTGGCTCGGCACGGTTCTTGGCAAATGTTCAACTGCGAGCTCTGCTCTTCTTTCCCTTTTTGTGACAGCGACGGAATTCATTCTTCGTCCTTGGATTCTGCACTGAACAATCGATGCCTCTGATTTACTACTAATGAAGCATAATTTTAAAGCAAAAAAAGATCGAAACTATTAGATACTTCGTTAAGCTAAAATCTCCCAGACATGTCTTTTCGTTACAATACTTTGAGTTCTATACTTTAGTTATAGTTTTTCAGTAGACGGAAAGGAATGCTACACCTTCTAATTTTTTAAAAATAATTCCCAAAAATTCTTATCTCGTTGCAACTTCTAGCTGTTATTGTTATTGTTATTGTTATTCTTTTACTTCAGTTTGTCAGGTTTTTTGGTTGCGCGGTGGTGAATGAGAGGAAGTCGCCAAGAGTTGCGTGCAGTCTAAAATCTTAGCTCGTTCTGCGTTGACAAACCAAGCCTTCCAATCCTCAGGAAGTCAACAAGTTGATTCCAGACTTGCATCGGTAGGACTAGTCAATCAGCTCGTTACCGTGAACCACTTTACAGGCAAATAATTTTCCTCCAGTATTCCGTAGATGTAGAGCACGTAGCAGAGCCTAACAGGGGATTGAATAATGCCGTTCTTTATCAATTTTTACCCTTTGTTAGGTTGTTTGAACGCATGATAATGCAGTGGAAGGACGCTCCATATGGCGCGTGCACCCGATTCATGGTTCGGATTTCCCTTCTAGACCAAGCCAGTCTTACATTCTTCCGGGTTCAGTGAGCAGGTGCATCACTTGTCTGGGAGGGATAGAACGCTGATATGTCCATGGGCTAGCTGCCACAAGTAATTCTATAGGCTTGTATCACCTGTATCACCTGTCGTCCCGTTGATCATCGACTTGCTCGAGCGGGCGCCAGCAGCGTCTCCATTCGTCCCTGTCGCGTGAAAGAGTACTCCAATGGATCTTCCTCGCTCGAGGGACACGAAGAGCGCCATAACGATCGTTCAGGGCTTTCACGAAGAAGTCCGACCAACGCGTTGGTGGGCGTCCTGGTGTTCTCTTGACATCCCAAGGAATCCAGTCGGTGGCAGCTCTCGTCCAGCGGGTGTCTGCGAAGCGCATTATGTGGCCGGCCCACCTAATTTTCGACAACTTGGCCCACGCGACAGCGTCTCTGATCTTCAAACGTCGACGAAGCTCGGAACTCCGGAGGCTTTCTCTCACTTGCGTGAGTCGTGTTACTCCGAGCATCGTCCTCTCGATTCCACTCTGCGCGACGCTGATCGCGTGTTCATCCTGCTTTCGTATAGCCCAGGTCTCTGAAACGTATGAAGGGCAGGAAGAACAGTGGAGTCGAATAGGTGGGCACGGAGTCGGACGTTCTTCGTCTTCTTCGCGACTTCTTCGAGGCTCTTGAAAGCTCTCCAAGCCGCTCGTTTCCTCCTGCTCAGCGCTAGCGCTAGGTCGTTGGCCATATTGACTTGGCGACCCACATAGACGTAGCTGGAGCATTCGGAGATGTTCGTTCCGTTGAGCGAGAATGGGGCATCAGAAACTTGTCCGTTCCTTATGAACATCGTCTTCGTAAGATTCAGCTGCAGTCCAACGTTCCCACATACACGATCGAAGTCGGCCATTGCCTTCGGTCCGCCTGGCTGATGCTCGGTGTTATGAGCACGATGTCGTCAGCGAAGCGAAGATTATATAGTTGCCGGCCGTCGACCTTCACTTCCATGTCTTCCCATTCTAGTTCGCGCATGACGTTTTCGAGGGTGGCGCTGAAGAGCTTCGGGGGTATGGTACACCCCTGCCGAACCCCTTTCTTTACGTCGATGAGGACGTCGTTGTAGAATGGTGAGATCTTGGTCGTGAATCCACTGTACAGCTCTCGAAGGACTCTGATGTTCTGAGTAGGAACACCCTGAGTGAGCAGGGCGTTGATGACCGCTTCAGTTTCGACGGAGTCGAATGCCTTCTTCAGGTCGATGAACGTAAGGCACAGCGGCAGCTTTCGCGACACCTCGATGAGCTTCGTAATGGTGTGTATGTGGTCGATCGTGCTGAATCTCTCCGAAATCTAGCTTGCTCGCATGGCTGTCCTTCGTCCAGCGTTCTGCTAATCCTATTCAGGATCACTCGAGTGAACAGCTTGTAGACTACGGACAGCAGGCAGATCGGGCGATAGTTGCCAAAGTCGTGCACGTCTCCCTTCTTGTACAGCAAGACGGTCCTGGTGATCTTCCATTGAGATGGAACCTTGCACTCCGACAGGTAACGCGTGAAGAGTTGCGCCAGGGTGTTGATGAGCGCTGGCGGGAGCTTCTTCATCTGTTCAGCTCTGATCGTGTTAGGACTGGGTTTCCTTTCTCCACCGACGAGATGGCGTGTCGGATCTCGGAAGGGAAAACAGAGGGGGCGACGCATCCATCCTGCGGAAGATGGGGTGGGGGCAGGTGGACGTGGCTATCGAAGAGGTCGGAGTAGAAGTCGTGGATGACCTTCTCCATGGTCCTTCTGGAAGAGGTGACGGTTCCGTCAGGACGTCGGAGAGCGGTCATCTTGGTCTTGAAGTTGGCGAAGTTCCGGCGGGCATTGCGGATGCTCAGCCCTGCCTCTGCTGCTTCAGCCAACACTTCCTCCCTTCTCTACTTAAGATCCTCCTTTATCGCCCCTCTGCATAGCTTTGCAAGCTCGGACGTCAGTTGGTAGTTGCCTGACGCTCGTGCTGCTCCACGCTGGCGTATCAGTTCGAGAGTTTCCGGAGACAGGCGTCTCTTGGTGGTCTTCAAGCTCTCGGCTCCCTTAGCACTATCGCGGAGATGGTGCACGGAGTGGTCGTATTCATCGTCGATGTTGTCCATAACGGTATCTTCCCAAAGCCCGGCAAGAGATGTGTAGAGGTCCCAGTTGATGGTCGTCCTGGGATTCCTCCTCTTGAACTTCGCGGCCTTCTCTCCTTGACGCGAAAAGCGGAACCTTGCGCGAAGGAGGTGGTGGTCCGATCCCGTGTAGAAATTGGAGACCACGGAAACGTCGGCCAGGCAATACTTGCGATTGAAGATAATGTGGTCGATCTCGTTGTGGAACTGGCCACCGGGGGATTCCCAGGTCCATCGTAGGGAGGGAGGCTTTTAGAACTGTGAGTTTCCATGGATGGTCTTGGTCGACATGATAAACTCAGACAGCCTTTCACCTTGCTCGTTCCACTCCAAACCGCGGGTTCCGATGCGAAGTTCTTCTGGCGACCTTCGCGGTCCGATCTTGGCGTTGAAGTCGCCGACGATCACCTTGTAGAAGGTGTGATCTTCCTTATATAGAACTTATCCGGCTCCACGTAGAAGACTTCGACCTCTTCGTCGTCGTAGTCGGATGTTGGGGCATACGCGACGAATACAGTCAAAGCTGGCACGGAGCCACATCGCTTCAGTCGCGGACGTCCGATTCGAGTTGTCAGAGAATCGTACGAATCGACGTTCATGACCAAGTGCGTGTTGACGAGGACACCAACACCGCCTACTCCCCTGCTGTCGCATGTTCCGAGGAACAGTTTTTCTCCGGAGTCGTAGGCGGCGTGTAGAAGGTGGTGTCTTCTCGTCTCGGTCAGTCCGATGACGTCGTATTTGATCTTCCTGGCTTGCATCATCAGGTCCTCAACGGATGCTTCCGATGCGAGCTTGCGGTCGTTATAAGTACAGATCGTCATCCTAGTCCTTCTCAATTTGCGCAGCCTGGTTAGGCCCTGAGATTTTAGCAGCCTGTCCGTACTCGTCCTTCCCATTGCTGCAGAAATGGGGGCTTGTTCGGGGTCAGGGGAAAAAGGCCCTTTAGTGCTCCTGTGTTTGACTGCAATACAACACGGGTAGCTAGTCAGGCTCTGTCGTGCGGGCGAAGAACTCCGGGCAGCCAGCCAGACTGCCCGAAGGGACGGGGCGAGACTTTGAGGCGGTCTCGAATCGCCTTACGATGTATACTCCCAGTCTACCGAGTGCAAGCTTTTGGCCGGGCCGACACAGTTGCAATCCGCACAGTCACGGACACATCCACGCACACTGTGCATGAACATGCCGCTCCCACTCACAAGGAACGCGTCGACCCGACACAGCAGGAGCAAGGAGTCCATCCCCTGCATCCTTTGCATCCATCTTTTGGCTCAATAAATATTGTATTGTATTGTATTATTATCCCACCTGCGTCTCTGGGCAGTACACGGTCGCATTTGGTTCGCGTTTAATTCCCCTATCCACCACCCGGGGACGCGCCACGTGGCCCTGCGACAAGCGGCCCGAGATCTCTCTTAACAAGAGAGCCCGAAGGCTCTCTATCGAGGGAGATCCGTGGCTATAGGCTTGTACGTACTGCTATAGGCATGTACGTACTTAAATTGCCTCCACGCTTGCTTTCTCTTAAATGCAGGTTGCATGGCACACCCCTAGCAGGCAATCATTAGCGCCACCCTTTGTCAGTTTTTATTCTTTATTTGGATGTTTACTTTAAATGTTGATTAAATCCAAATTTTAAATAATTGAAAACCAACTAATCAGTACTTTTTGTTTTCATTACGACCTGACAGCATCATATTATTGCAAGTACCTCTCTGGCTCTTTCTTTACGAATCCTTCCACCGTTTTTTAGGATCTTTCTCGAGCGCCTTCCCTGTGCCTCGAAACCTAGGGCCATCCTTATGGAGTGATTCTCTGGTCTTTCGACGATGTGTCCTTGCTACTCCAGGCGCTGCTGCTTCCTCATCCTCATCTGAATCGCAGGTGTCTTCGTCACTGTCCTGACATATTCGCTTCGCATCTATTCCCGATGGGTCCATCCACATGCCCACCAGATCATCCTCATTTCCGCAACGTATAGCTGCCGCACTTCTGGCTTATCCACAGCCCAGAACTCACTGCCGTAGAGGAGGGTAGGCCTGACTACTGTTTTACAGAGCTTACCTTTGGGTGTCCTTGAGCATCTACGCCGCCGTGGACTCCCTACACTTGAGCAAGGTTGCATTTATACGTCCCCTGACTGCCTGTTCCACACTTCCTTCTCCGCATAGGTCACTTCTGAGGTAGTTGAATTCTCCCTCCTTCTCGATAATCTCTGAGCTGATAAACTTCGTCTTCCACATGTTCAGCCACAGGCCGTTCGTTGTTCGCGAGGGCTTTCTTCCACAGCTGCATCTTCTCCTCCAGCTCATTCTGACTGTCCGTTGTTAGTGCACTATCGTCAACATAGATGGCGGTCTCGAAAAGGCCTTCCTCAGGGTGATTCACTACGCAGTCAAACCTCAACATGAACAGGATCGGGTTCTCTGCGTTGATGTACCCCTATGTACTGCGATATCTATCTTCCTTGCCATCCCGTGTGGAGTTCGAGCCTACGTTTCTTTGTGACCGTGATCAAACGATCCGGAACACCTCTCCATTGAAGGGACTTCCAGCGCACGGCCCGGGGTTGCCTGCCGTAGATCTTCTCGAGATGCATGAATGGCAAATAGCAGGGCCTTCGTTTTTTCTATATTTCTCCATACTCCACGAGTGATAAAGATGGCGTCTAAGGTGAACTTATTAGGAACGAACTCCCACTGCGACTGGGAGATGGGGACCATCTTCCTCAGCCTCGCGTCGACCATCTGGAGAACCTCCGCTGCACTTCACGTGTGTTCTCTGAGGATTGCCCTCTAGTCAACCCTACTCAATATGAGCCTCCTTATGTGTGCGTCATTTTTTAAAACTTCTACTAACACTATTATTTCACTATCCCAATCAAGAATTCAGGCGGGGAGCATTGTAGCGCGGTCAGAGGAGGCATCTGCTGTCGCATGCGATCCGACTGAAGGTTCTTGGATCGGACTTCCAGCTCAGGACAACAAAGCTTTCCATCCATTCCAAACAAAAGCAATGACACACACTGTCTATCAGGTGGTCCAGACGTTCTATATAAGACCATCCTGTAGAAACATAATAGAATGCGTGAAGCATCCCGCAAAGAGATTGTCTAGCCCGACCTTCATCCTTATCCTTACCTCCACCCACGTCGTAAACAAAGGCTTCGTGTGTCCTTAAAAGATTCTTTGTGTTCTATAACTTGTATACAAGGCGATTTGCTGTTTTTCTAGTATTCTCGTGCCCATATTCTGAGACTGACAGGCTCTAACTGCAAAAAATAAACGATGGGTGGTACTAATTTCAAATTGGAAAAATTATTCCACAGATCTTGATTTTTTGGATGGCTATTTGTTATTCTTCCTTTTTTGATGAGAATTTATTTAATAATCTAGTCAGTTCAATTGCAGGCCATGAACAATGAAATTTATTAAAATTTCGACGAAAATTCTTTTTCGTTGCTCGTATATTTTTGAAGAGCGATTCTCATAAGCTTTAGAATCCTCCTTCTTCTACATGAGCATCAAGTAGTAATTTAAGCCTGTGCAACTGCGATGAAGTGATGGTGAACGACAACCCGAAAAAGTTCGTCATAATCGGCAGCGGTCCCACTGCTCTAGGTGCCGCTTATCGCCTGAACGAACTTATTGAAGAAGGCCGCATATCATCGTCGACTGAGGTGAGTGACAGTGGAAGGAATCATTGATGATGACCATGGTCTGGTCAGAACATTTCTTGGTTGTCGGTGGAGATGAACTCCCTCGATTCTTTGGAGCACCAAGAAGATGCTGTGTTCAGGTGACGGTGCTCGAGAAGGAGTGTGAAGTAGGTGGTTTGGCCCGCTCCATCACGGACCGGCGAGGATTCACTTGGGATCTGGGTGTGCATGTTACTGGTGGGTAAATTTCGGTGTATTTCTGTTAAAGTAGCGTTTAGAACCTCAGAAAGATTTATTTAAGTGCATCTTTTGGTTACCACACCCTTAACAAAGTAGAGTGAAATGTGAATTTATAAATTTTCTTCACTTTTTATAGTCGTAAGAAGCGATTCACCTCTCTGCTGATATGCTTATGTTCTGTCCCCTAAATCGAGATAAAAAATGAGTTTATCAGTAGAGGGATGAGTACGGATATCAGGCCATCAGCAGGCGCAGTGAAAGGTGTGGAGAGGTAACGGGAGACGATGAGGCGGTTGGCGAGTCGGGCTCAGCCTCGGATCGCTGAAACGTGATGCAACCGTCGATCGGTCGGACGTCCATCGCATTGCCTCATCATCGTTACTCCTCCTATAAATTCAGACTATACATAGTACACGACGCCGATTCGCAAGGCTCATTTTTTCACACCGCCGATAATGGCTTAAGCGAACAATGACATTTTTGAAAACCCCGAATCATGAGGTGTTTCAGATGAGGGTAATTTCCACTGGATTGGGTTCTCAGATGATTCGGATCACGAGCTACTCCTCGGCTTTGATATCGGAAATCCGGTTCGGAAACGATACCAGGTTACTGGTCAAAGCCAGTAATCTGGTATCGTCTCAAACACCGAAAATGGAGTAAAAAATCATACTCAACTGAATCATCTTAAGTTCTGGCTTTTCAAAAATGCCATCATGCGCATAATCCACTTATCCAGGGTTTGAAAAATTGACAGATCCGAAACGTTGATTACGGTAGCGATATAGGCGATATAGGTATGAATACTGGGAGATAAGTGAGGAGGATATGTGAGCTTACACTAAGGCTACAGTAACCTAGCATAGTGAATCTACAGTACGCTGATCTGCCAGTAAGGGCTTCTCAAGGAGGGGAATACAGCATGTTGACATACTGCTAGGAAGCGTGGTACATGATTTCTTGCATTATTTTCTCTTCGTTCGTGCATTTGTCTCTAGGTGAACTTTTTTGTGGTACCAAATTTCCAACGTTTCATGCCTTGACACATACCCTAGTTGAGAGATCCCGGTGAGCTCACATCGGTGTCGATTCCGAAAAGTAATATCGTCATCCTATAAGAACTACCCAAGACCGGGCTTGAGAAGTTCTAAACGCACAAAAAACAGGGATTTATCAAAGAGAGATAAATAGAACAAATAGGGCAGTTTTCAGGGAACATGCTGAGCCGAGACTGTCTTAAGAATACCTTTATTACCACAGTAGAATACAAATAAAAAATGCGACCCAAGAGCCGCCATCAACTCAGCCAGTAGTTTCAGCAAGCATTCTTTTAAATGAAGTCTCGAAACATGCATACAAAGGGCGTGCTAATCAAGGTTTTATTCAGGACACTCAAAGTACCCAAAATTCACGCAAATAATCACACAAGCGGTGCGCCAGTGGAATAATGTGCCTCGATGTGTGAAAGTAAGTTTAGAACAAAATCTTACATTACATAAATAATGCATTAATAAGATTTGATTATTACTGTGTTGCTTGCTTATTTGTTTTACAAAAAGAAAAAGTCAAGTGCTTGAAATATTCGTAACGGCCTATTGCACCTTTAAGTCATACTCTTAAAAATCAAAACTCCTTCTCAAATTCTATGCAGTCAGCACTCACTTGATCTATGAATAACGCGAATACCACGACGTGCTGACCGAGTGCACGGCTTAATCTCATGGTTAACCTTTAACTTACTGTTTGCAGGCATACATGAGGCATGTGATCCAAGATGACGACAACGTGGAGATAAACTACGTACCGTATCCAGTGCAGGACTCTATTCCTTATCTTCCGGAAAGCATAAAGCAAAGATGTTTGAAGGAGATCTCTTCAATCTCAGCGATTTCGGAAGCGGCGAAGAATTTCGACGAGTTCACTCTGAAGAGCTTTGGAGAGACGTTACAAGCCATCTTCATCCGCCCGTACAACGAAAAGGTATGCAAGTCACCTTTTGCTTTTTCGATTTGTTCTATAACACTCGGTTTTGGCTTTTCTCGGCTGATCCTTACGTCTTCTGGAAAACTTCGTGAAAATGAGGACTTCGCTGTGTTGTGTCATCGCACTGCAACCTTTAGCGCGCTACGCCATGAGGAGAGAATGTTGGTAGTCCAATCTTAGCGAGTCGTTCCTCTATTGCGGACGGCTTAATCTTCAGAGAAAAACTGGTAGCGGAGCACCTGAATATATTAGGTTGTAACGAAATAAATGGCACTGAACCACTGTAAATTTGAACAGTTAATATCTCGGCTTGTAGGCAAGTTTATTAATCGAAATAAAAAAACCTTCTGATTCTACACATCTTTGCCAACGTGACACAAGCTTTTTTATCCCAGTAGCATAAAAATCAGAAGTTCTGGAATTGACGAAATCTTCGAAGGCACTTTCGGCATCCTGTTGGTATTTGAATATTTTCCCTACCAAGAGGTCGCCAAGATGCTTGAAGAAATGGTAGTCTGTTGGGGAGAGGTCGGGAGAAAACGGAGGATGTGGTAGAGTTTCAATGCTCAGCTCATTCAATTTCTGCAACGTCATTCGTGCTACATGGGGGCGAGCATTGTCGTGCAGAAGGAGAACTCGCCTTCGGTTTACCAAGGCCGGCCGGATATCCTTCAACTTTTTCATCATTCTTCAATTTCAATGCAGTACTTCTCTGCCGTGATGGATTCACCGGGAGGGAGGAAGCTGTGGTGAATAATTCCCAGCGAACACCACCATACTGTCACCATTACTTTCTTTTGGTGCAATTCCGGCTTCGCAAAAACCTTGGGGCTCGTCGCCTGTTGTCGTACATTATCCATTTCTCGTCACAGGTTACGATGCGATCAAGGTTCGTTTCGTTCCGTAGAAGCAGTGCGGACGAGATCTCATATCGTCGGTTTCTTTGCTCCTCAGACAGCTCGTGAGGCACCCAACTTTCCAGCTTTTTGGTTATTCCAATTTCCTTCAGATGCCGGGCGGCTGTGTTGTGACTGACGCCAAGAACCTTCGCTATCTCCCTGGTACCTTTGTGTGGATCCTCCTCTACCACATCTCTCAGCTTGTCCTCATCAACATCACTATGCCTCCCACGACCTTCATGTTCTTCCAAGCTCTCATCTCCATTCCGGAACTTCTGATACCAACGATACGCCGTCCGAATTGTGAAACATCCTTGACCGAATGCGGCGTTGATCTTCTCGTCCGCCTCCTTAGCTGTAGTGCCCAGCCTGAATTCATACAAGTAAATGCCTCGGATTACCCTTTTGTCCATCTGCAAAAAAGTCAATAAAACTCTAAAGTTTTCCCACTTTTACATAGAAAATTTGGTACTCGCCGGTAGAGCAAAGTTTGCGCTTCTAAATGATATGCCACATGTTACGGTTTGTTCTTGATCAAACGCATAAAGACGCGCCAAAAAATGGCGCGAGCCAGTGCCATTTAATTCGTTACAACCTAATATTTACCTATCTAATGAGTAGGATTCTATTGCGAATAAGCTAGGCCCATTCCCACACCGACCGTTTAGCTGTTGCATGCTTTATTTAATTAAAGGGTAAGGATAAAGTACGGCGTTACTCAATCCCTTTTGGGATGCGCTACGCATTCTACTTCTACGGGATGTCGTGGAGGCGATTTGAAAGCGCATTTGGCCATACAGTGACCTGCAGTGGCCAGCCGATGAACAAGTCAGCGCTCTATCCTTCCCAGACAAGTCTGGTACCAATTCACCGACCCCGGAGGGATGGAGGGCTTGGTTGGACTGGGCGGGAAATCCGAACCAGGAACCTGGTATCGGGTGCAGGCGACAGCCGGCGCCTCCTCCGACTGCGCTGCACCCGCTCACGCGCTTTATTTAACTACCGATTATAATGCTTGTTTGGAAGCATGTGCAAAATAACAGCAGGTGGTTCTAACTGCCATGCGCTTACGGATTCATGACTCGGACTTGCCCAGGCGAACAAATCATTTCATGAATTTCTGGTTGATGGAAAGACATGATTTGCCCAAGAGCGATAAAACGTTGAATTCTTCATCACGCTGGCCTTCAGAAACAATGGTACGTATGCGCCCAATTTGCTCCGACGATATCCATTAGAAGTGGAATGCGTGGTAAATCCTTCAGTGAGCCTGAGCGACTCCGACAATGAGCCTGTTTTATCATTTTCATAAACAACTACCGTAGCTCTTTCAGGTAGTCGAGATATTTTATCTTCAAGCTTAAACCCGCGCTAGCTCCTACTCTACAGCTCTACAGATTTAGCTAAGTACTGTTCTGTTCTCTCCTTAAGAATCGAATCTCGAAAATATGATCAGATCTACCTGAGACTTCAAGAAGGGGCGTCAAGCAGTGCCTCAAAAGTAACCGTACTCTGTTACACCATCGCTGTCGAGTCAATGTACGCCGAAGCGGCGTTTACTAATTAGGCCGGGCCAAAGGATTCCGCCGCTTTGGTGCTTTAAATGTTCCATCTTTCTTTAAGCTCGTATGCTGTGGAGTCGGTTGTTTTGATACCACTAGAAGTAAGAGGTACTTAGATTAGAGAAAATAAGTAGCTTTAACTGCATGTGAAGCACGTAAGATGCATTCTAGGAATTGAAGACTTTTTGTGGCAGCCGAAAAGCCGACTTTTCGAAATTCAGAAGCCACTTTGAGTAGGTACTATACCACCCTTGCCTTTTTGGAGTCTGAACGGCTTAAACTCAAAGAACTGCTCTTTTCGCCGCTTCTCTACAACTCTCTTCAATGTGACCAGTTCAGGAAATAGTGTTCATTCGAATGCATTTTGAATGATCTGCGCAATAATGTCCGAAGCGTCTACTGATTTTAGCAGAACCAATTCGGTGGCTTATGAAATCTCGTCATCAGCGACCTCCCTATTCCGCTCGTGATTATTGCACTCACTCGCTCCATCCCTCTAACTGATTAGAATCAGTAACTTTTTAGCTAAATTTCCCGTCTTTTGCCCATGTTATGTTCAACAGTACAGCAACTTAACAGTAGCTTTTTCGAATTGGCAACAAAGAGGGATCACTGATCTTTTCCGTAAAATTCATTTTGTTCAGGCTTCTGAACTTCTTAAATTCTTAATAAGACGTTCAATTTGTGTGAACTATAGTGTAAGCTTAGTGATGCCCATGAAATTTCCAAGTAGAGAAGTGTATTGCTCACGGAAAACGATCATAACGGAATGGTTCGAAAAACAGCAGCTGCCAAAGTCATACACAGAGTAAGATGTTGGTGACAAGTGCGATTTTTACCAAATTGAATGAGTGATAAAGCTCCTGCACCAGATAAATATATAGGTATGATATATAGGATAAAGGACGGCTTTACTCAATTCCTTTTGGGATGCGCCACGCATTGTACTTCTACGGGCCGTCGAGGAATGAATTTTGAATGCGTACTTGACCATGCAATGACTTGCGGTGGAGGACTGATGAACAATTCAGCGCCTTATCCTTCCCAGGCAAGTCTGTTACCACCTCACCGACCCTGGAAAGCTTGGTTGGCCTGGGCGGGAGATCCGAAGAAAGAACTGGGTATCCGGTGCGTGAGAGAGTCGGTACCTTCGGCTGCACTACACGCGCCCAGATATGATACAGTGCCCTCCCGTTATAACGTCTCCAGATAGGACGCGACTCTCGATATAACGTAGATTTCCTCTGGCCCCGGCCAGCTTAGCTTTATGCCAATACAAACCAACTCCGCTTAAGACGCGTCGGATACAACACCACTCCCATTATAGCGCGGTTTTGGGAGGAACTCTGCGTTCAAAATGACTCCCGTTATAACGCGGCCAGAGCGCAGTTCCGGTCCCACGCGGAAAATGAAGACAAGCAAGATGCTGAACGCGTCTGCGATCAGACCTGCTCTTCTATTGCCTCGTTGTATTTGCGACCAGCACCTGTGCGACAATGAATTAGATGCATATAGACGTTTTTCGTGCGTGCCCGGCCCACAAAAGTGTTTATAGTCAGCAATAAGTCGAGCACAGTATGAGTCCTGGTAGTCGTTAGAAGCTGCCGTAAATTGGAGGCCATTCCTTATCAGAAGCGACAGAAGGTGTTGATTAAAGCTCAGATTATTCAAAACGACATCCTACACATCTGCTCTAAGCCTAGAGCAGCTGGTATGTAGATGCCACACTCTTACGGGATATTCTGTTGCGATCAAAACTTTCGCGCCATGCGGGGCTTATACCTGCTTCCTCTTCTTTTCCGTCAGGATTAGGGCAGGATACCAACAGCGTTGTTTGGTCACACGCAACATCCTGATGTCGTGGAAGAGTGCTGAGAGGCCACCGCAACGACGACATGACGGATGCGGGGAGCGACTTAACACCGTTGAAATCGTAACGGGATAACATCCTGCCTGGAAGGTAGAGAGTGCGGGTCCATGTCCCGCCTGGCGCAACACACATATATGGCATATTTATGCATATAGCAGAGAATCCCTGGGGACAGGACTTCATTAATAATTTAAACATGTTCTTTGCCTCCCTCATGGTCACATATCTTGTTACTATATCTATATATATCTAGTCATTGTATGCGATTCTAAATAAATATGGCCATAAAAGAGTCTAAAGAAGGTCAGCTTCGGTTAGGACGCGACTCTCGTTAACACGGATTTTCTCGCGTCCCTTTATAGACGTTATAACGAGAGTGGACTGTATATAGATAGATCAAAAGTTCGAAATATACTATAAACTCATCCGCGTGCAACCTGCAAAAAATGAAGTTTAAATTTGTACTTGCTTAGCGACATTTTTATTTTTTAAGGATTTCTGAGAAAGCTCCCAGAGAAGAATTCTCATCGTATCCAAAATAATGTCAAAAATATCTTCCAGCCGTTCATAAGCTTTCGCTCAGTATTTCACCACTTGACAATAATGTAAGTAAAAGTGAAGAGTCAGAAATTTTGACTTCTTTCAAAGTGATTAGTTTCGCTACATATCTTCTGGCGAACCTTTTTGTTACACTAGTCGGTGAAGACGGAGGCGTTGTAACCTTGTTAAATGGGTATAAATTCTCAGGGATCATTTAACAAATTTACTTTTAAAAGTTTAATTTTATATTTTCTGTATTACAATGTAGCGCAATAAAAGTTTTACTAGAATATAACATAAATGAAGATCTATCATCCAATAGAGGTTGTCTCAAAAAATGTATAGGATTAAACCGACTGTCAATCCAATAAAACGAGTGATCCGAAAAGCTTCGGATCACTCGTTTATTGGATTGGCAGTCAGTTTAATTGCATTGACATGAGGTACGTAAGTTGAACGTCTTTAACATTTCTATAAAACTTCAATTATACTACAGTGTGTCTCAAAAAAATTATAGATGCTTGAAAGGTGATATCTTTCATCACAGTAAAGATATTGGAAAAGATAAAAGCTCATATAAAAGAATAAAAAAAATTGAAATTTTCTGACATTTGAATGGTATGGAATGCGTCATGCACTCGTCTGAAATTTTGCATTTTACACTCGATTGATTGTGTTTCGCTTGAATGCTTGTTGTAATTTCTTCGTGAGGTAGCCGTATCGTTTGGTCTGTGCTTTTTTATTGTTAAAACTTAAAAACACACTATGGGTTGCGAGAAGTGCAGGATATCTTAAAAAATGCAGGTAGTATTTGAAAGGTTCTAACATTGCTGCTAGTGAAGCTTTTGGTGAAGCTCATATGAAAGCAGAGGATATCGAAAACTCTGAGACGCGTAAGTATTCAAGATTGCGCCATGGCCCCGTCTGAACCCTGCATTTCAGACCCGATTGATTGTGCATGGGCAGAATGCTGTTGTAATCTCGTTATTATTTGGCCAGATTAACCTATGCTGTGCTTTCCTTAAAGATTTCTATTGCCCAGTAGCTGCAATTATGCAATTAACCTCTCAATTCAGCGTTAGAACCCTTCAAATGGTATCGGCATTTTTTAGTATACCGTTCATTTTTTGGAAACTGTAGTGTGCTTTTGAGTTTCAAACCTTGAAAATCGCAAACCAATCAAAACGACCACTTTGTGAAGAAATTATAACAAGTATTCAAGCAAAAAACAATCAATCGAGTTTAAAATGCAAGGCTTCGCAGGAGTGCATGGCGCTATCCATGCCACTCATAAGTCACAAAATTTCTATTTTCCTAAGTTTTTATTTGAGCCTTTAACTTTTTCGGTACCTTCACTGTTAGCAAATTTATCACCATTCAAATAGTGTGTACATTTTTTGAGACAGCCTGTAGTATAATTGAAGTTTCATGGAAATGTTAAAGACATTCAACTTACGTACCTCATGTCAATCCAATTAAACTGACTGCCAATCCAACAAAACGAGTGATCCGAAAAGTTTCTCTATAGTGAACACGTTACAGGAGCACCAAAGAAAAAAAATCGGCAATTATTTACGCTTGGGCGCGTGGAGCGCAGTCGGAGGAGGCGCGACTGCCGCGTGCACCCGATACCAGGTTCCTGGTTCGGATTTCCCGCCCAGGCCAACCAAGCCTTCCATCCCTCCGTGGTCGGTGAATTGGTACCAGACTTGTCTGGGAAGGATAAAGCGCTGACTTGTTCATCGGCTGGCCACCGCAAGTCATTGTATGGCCAAATACGCATTCATGTCGCCTCCACGACATCTCGTAGAAGTAGAATGCGCTGGCGCATCCCAGAAGGGATTGAGTAACGCCGTCCTTTATCCTTTATCCTTTTATTTACGCTCTTTGAACAAACCATACCCTGAATCAGTTCTCGGTTCGTGAGACAGCCAGCACGTTCTCCATGTGCTCTAGGCGAGTTCTTTCATCTCATAAGTCGCTAGACTAAGCAATCTGCAGGTGAGTGCAAAGCAACTATTCTAGGTCGATGAGGGCCATCGCTCAACAAGGCTGCTTTTTCCGAAATTTACGCCAACCTTTTCAGACCCTTCCAGTGCGTTGCGTACACAACCGTAACGCTTTTAGGTCTGGACAGTGGCGCTTAATGAGATGAATTGCGTCTGGGTGGAGAACCGAATACCGAAGGTGAGCATAGAAGACCTCATCAGACGCTGTCGACTAACTCGAGAGGAGCTTGACCGAGAGGAGAACGAAAAAACAAAGTCAATGTTTAGGTAGGAGATCTATTCTTTTCTACTCCTTATTGGAATATTAAAGGTTTTCGCGGCACATATACTTCAGCAATTAGCACTTGAACGTGTACAAACATATTGCCGATCGTAGCCGCTTAGCTGTGCATTAAAATTAAGATTAACTAAGGTACCCACGAGGCTGCCGCGGAATTGGCGAGGTCTGGAAGATCGTCGCCTCGGAACTGCCCGAAAAATGGTTTCATTTTAATACACCGGCTGTAAAAGTTGGTACGAAAAATAGAACGGTACGTCCAAAATGTTATTGGAGCTTCTCGTTCCTCATATGTAAAAGTCTTTTCAATACAGCAGGAAACATCAGTATTCAATGAAAACATAAGCATCACTGGCAGTTATTCAGCTTCGCTCTTGAGATCAAGAATGTGAGAGTGATGCACCTAATGAGAACCACTTGATGCCTCGTAACAAGTAAACGCTAGCCCTGAGCCATTGCTGCTACTCATGATTTTAGGTGCTTTTAAGCGACGGAAGGAGCGTAGACTACGATTATGTGATTTCGACTATTCCTATCGTTGAGCTGACGAGGATGGCCTCGCTGTGTCCTACAATCAGACTTAGGCATTCAAAGGTGAGCTATTTATTGTTGATTGTTGGTTTTGAAACGCTTAATAAACCCGTATTGACAACGCGGTTATTTGTTTGCCTACACATTTTGTGTGGGCTTATGCTGTCACTCTCAAAAATTATTTAGTGATCTGTTTATCCGTATTTCTGTGGGGGCGTGGAGCGCAGTTGGAGGGGGCGCCGGCTGTCGCCTGCACCCGATACCAGGTTCCTGCTTCGGATTTTCCGCCCAGGCTGACCAAGCCTTCCATCCCTCCGGGGTCGGTGAATTGGTACCAGACTTGTCTGGGAAGGATAAAGCGCTGACTTGTTCATCGGCTGGCCACCGCAAGTTATTGTATGGCCAAATGCGCATTCAACGCGCCTCCACGACATCCCGTAGAAGTAGAATGCGTAGCGCATCCGAAAGAGTATTGAATAACGTCGTCTTTTATCCTTTTTTATTTGTATTTCTATGAGCAATAGCGAGTTACTAGCGCGGAGGAACTCAACAAAACTGAGGCTGCAAAGCGATGCTTTTGCGCATGAGAGGTCGCGCACTTTCTGCTTACAACGAATAAGATGCTGTAGTCGAACTGAAAATAAGCTATTTTTACGCAGTCGAGAAAACCTTGGAAATTTAGTGACAGCTGGCGCTTGGCGCAACATATTTCTTTGCCCGAAGAAGGTGAAGCAGAAGCCATCTGTCGGCGTGCATCTTCAATTAAGGCTTAAGGCTCCGACCCTGCCTAGACCAACAAAGCTTTTCTTCTCTCCGGCGTTGAGACCCAGCTCCATGAAAGGAATGAAACACTGACTTGTCCATAGGCTGGCCCCTGCAAGATGTTCTTTAGGCCATAAAACTTTATATTTCTTGAAGGAAAAATGCACGGCCCAACTGCTGCACAGCTGCTTTTTCTGATCGTCATTAGGGTGAAACAGGACAAGTTTTCAACACTTTCAGAGCATTGTCTAGAAGGGGCCGGGTGATAGTGTGACAAACACATTCAAGAAAAATGACAATTTTTTTCAACTTTCCGTACATACGCCTAGTCATCGCCAAGTGCATCTTCCCCTCTCCAGGTGGTGCTTGTTGGTATTGGAATGCGGCAACCTCAACCAGACTTCACCGAACATCTCTCATGGCTTTATTTCCCACAGCCGGACATCATTTTCTACAGGTAATTTCTGCTTCAACATCGCATAATTTCCGTCCTCGTTTCCCTTTACTTACAGAAGATCAACTCCCTTTTAAAACGTTTAAATACACATTAAGAATCCTTCTAATAAATCCTTTCTCTTAGGCAGGATAGCTTAGTGCGCACAAGAACTTCGAATTTCGATGTCTAGAGGGTATTGTAGAAGTACCACAATTAGTCTTTTCGTCTTTTTACTGGAAACATATTCCACATTCTGTGCTTCTTTTTCCTTTAGGTGTACCTTCATGTCCAACTTCAACGAACGCCTCACTCCGAATGCCGTTTTATTCTGGTCGGTACTCGTCGAGATAGGAATGCGTTCTGACGAAACTGTAGATGAACCTTCCATAATAGAGTGCACTATTAAAGGTTAGGACGTCGCACTTCAAAAGCTATGAATTAGCATTGAAAATTAGGTATATATGAGATTAAATGACGAGGCTTCAACGCCTATTTGATCTATGGTATTCCAGCGAAGTCTCCGTTTTTCGCTGTTTCTTTAAACTTACACACGGACTCTCCTTCCTCAAGGGACATCCTTCCTTCACGGTTTATAAGAAAACCAGCAATCGCCCATGACTAAGCTCAGAGAAAGCCTGCTGGCGTACGTCGCACCGTCGTAGGAATCTCTTGGCCTCAATCTTCCCCCCCCCCCCTAGTGACGGACACGTGAGATTAGCCAATTATATAAAGTAGGATCAGGTGTAAAGCGGTTTTGTAGGCCTCTTATTATTGCTTAGGTCTAACGGAATGTCTTCAAGTGATCCATCTACCTAAACGTTGGCCAGTTTATCCAACTGACCGTTACTCCTATCTTGGAACTTAGCGAAGCTCGGGACATCGGTGTGCAGTTGTATGATTAGTGTCGGCTCATCGCATCGTGCCCTTGGTTTTCTGTTACGGACGCTAATCGGCCTTTTGTGTTGCTGCTCGCCAAGGACAAGTTCCTGAAGCACACGTTAGCACGCTGGGGACAAAAAATCAGGGACGGAGCTTCGCCAGTGCTCGACGTCTTGATCGGGTCGCAAAAAGTTTAAGTTGTCGTCGATCTTCACCCCCACGTCTTCTCATTCTATATTAGTTCGGGTCAGATTCGTGATTAACACGGGTGGCGACGTCCGTTCCTCCACGTGGTGCCACTGGAAACTGCTCGCTATGCGAGCTAAGCTAATCACGGACATTCGAATGCAGGCGACAGGCCCTTGTGACAGGCCGGCCTACGAAGACCCATGTCACATCACATGGTGTATGATAAGTCAAGTTTCTCGAGATAATGCTACGGCGTCCGCGGGAGCCGACGCGCACTCGCAGAGCCCAGCGAGTGTGAGAAGTATGCGAGGGTCCCTGATGCGAGGACGGCATCGGGGGGCAACTGAGCGAGTCCGAAAGTCCCGTAACGTAAGCAGGACCCGCGTGGCAACGCTGAATGTGGGTACGTTGACGGGCCGCTCGTGCGAGTTGGTTGAAGCACTGGAGCGAAGAAGAGTTGATTTCTGTGCGGTGCAGGAGACGAGGTGGTCCTGCCGCAAGTCAAGGGACATAGGACGTGGTTTCAAGGCCGTTCTATGTGGAAGTCCCAGGACCACCAGCGGTGTCGGAATAATCGTCTCCGAACGATTTCGTGACTCGATTGTAAGCGTCGAGCGCTTTGACGATCGATTGATGAAGATCGTTGTCGCCGCTAAGGAGCGACTCTATCACTTCTTCTCTGCGTATGCTCCTCAGAGTGGTTGCTCCGATCAAGCCAAGGATGAGTTTTGGAACCTGCTTGATGAGAAGACAGCAGAGGTACCGTCGAAAGATGTCATCATAGTCGCTGGTGATCTTAATGGGCATGTAGGTGCTGCGAAGGACGGGTACAGCTGTCATGGTGGTTTCGGATACGGGTCTCGCAACGCCGATGGTGAGCGTATTCTTGAGTATGCGGCATCGCATAGCCTCACCATTGTGAACACCGTTTTCCGAAAACGCGACTCCCACCTCATCTCATGTTATAGTGGGAGCTCCAAGTCTCAGATAGACTTTGTGCTTGTGAAGGATCGCGACCGGAGCCTTGTCACAGACGCGAAGGTCGTGCCGTACGGTCGCCCCACAGCACCGACCGCTGATCTGTACTTTGAAGATCGCCTCTCCGAGGCTGAAGCAGGTCGAGCGATGCGGTGCTGCAAGAATCAAGTGGTGGCGAATGAAAGAGAAGGAAGCAGCTGTGATTTCTCGCGTGCGGTTACCGACAGTTACGACTGTCGATGAAACTTGGAAGAGAGCATCCGACGCGATACGCCAAGCTGCAAGGTTGGAACTCGGCACTACGAAGCCTGGACGACGCAAAGTCGACAAGCAGGCATGGCTGTGGAGAGACGATGTGAAAGCGAAGGTTCGAGAGAAGAAGTCGCTGTATCATGTGTTTCTCGGCGACAGAACAGCCGACAACTGGCAGGAGTATCAGAAGGCGAAGAAGGCTGCAAAGAAAGGCGTGGCTGTTGCGAAAGCCACTCATTATGGTGATGTCTACCGAAAGCTCGAATCGCGCGATGGTGAGCGGTATTTGTACCGACTTGCTAAGACCCGCCATCGCCAAACCGAGGACATTGAAAAGTTTGTTGGCATCAATTATGAGAGCGGCCATCTTCTGACAGACCGCAAAAAGGCGCTGAAGCGATGGCGTGATTACTTTGAGGAAACTTCCACTATGGAATTTCCTCATCCGGCCATCCCTTCTGTGGCTTCTGTTCACGGTCCCGTTCACAAGATCACCGTGGAGGAAACAGAAGCGGCTCTGAAGAAGATGAAGCCCGGTAAGGCGACAGGGCCGGATGATCTGGCAGCCGATGTTTGGAAGTCAAAGCTCTGGTATCCTGCTGAGTGGTTGGCTGAGTTCTTCAACCAGGTAGTAAAGGAGAAGGAAGTACCGGAGTGTTGGCACAACAGTACGACGATTCCGATTTGGAAGAAGAAAGGCAGTCCTGCAGACTGCTGCAATTACCGTCCGATTCGCTTGCTTTCGCACAGCATGAAGATCTTCGAGCGAATCCTCGATAGAAGAATCCGTGAAATCGTCAAGCTCTCCGACAACCAGGGCGGCTTTGTGTCTCCTTGTGGGACCATTGATGCTATACGCGCCGCCCGCCTCCTGGTGGAGAAGCATCGCGAGAGACAGAAGCCGGTGCATATCGCTTTTCTCGACTTGGAGAAGGCTTTCGACCGCGTACCGCGTGAGGTTATATGGTACGCCTTGCGACAACACAACGTACCTGAGGAACTCATAGAGTGGGTGCGGATGCTCTATTCTTGCCCAAAGAGTAGAGTGCAAGCTGCAGCTGGAACCTCTATGGAGTTTCCCATCTCTGTTGGGGTGTACCAGGGTTCTGCGCTTTCTCCACTCCTCTTTGTTGTCGTCATGGATGCCATTACACGAGATCTTCAGCAGCCCGTTCCATGGACGCTGCTTTATGCTGATGACGTGATGCTCGCTTGCGAAGAGAAAGACGATCTCGAGCGGCAGGTGCAAGCTTGGTGCGACCGTCTGGCGAGGTTCGGACTTAAATTGAACGTCAAGAAGACCGAGTACCTAACGACTGACGTGAACGAGTCCGGCTCCATTAAGATTAACGGTACTGAACTTGCACGCACTTCGGTGTTTAAATACCGGGGATCAGCAATAGCGTCTGACGGCGGTCTGATGGTTGAAGTGAACTCACGCGTGAGTGCAGCTTGGTCCAAGTGGCGTTCGCTGACTGGCGTGCTCTGCGATAGGAAGATACCAGAGCACCTGAAGTCGAAGATTTACAGAGCCGTCGTGCGCCCGGTAGCGATGTACGGCGCTGAGTGTTGGCCTGCGACCAAGGAAGTTGAAACGCGCCTCAGCGTCATGGAGACGAAGATGCTGCGCTGGACGGCTGGAGTCACGCGCATGGACCGCATTCGAAATGATGCTATTCGGCAAAAGTTCGGTGTCGCGCCGATAGCCGACAAGATGCGCGAGGCTCGCTTGCGATGGTACGGCCACGTTCTGCGTGGGAAAGAAGACAGCGTCCGCAAGATAGGCCTTGAGTTGGAAGTATCTGGAAAGCGGCCTAGAGGACGCCCGAAGCAGCGTTGGTCCGATACGTTACATACGGACATGAAAGTAGCTGGTGTCCACCCTGATCAGGATCGGGAAAGTTGGCGTCGTAACACCAGAAGAGCGGACCCCGCGACGATGCGGGACAAACGCTGAAGAAGAAGAAGAAGAAGAATAAGAAGAAGAAGATTCGTGATTAACACCCCATGACCTCGACCGCTCTAGTCACTCCTACCTGCTGTAAAATGCCGTACTCCAGCAGGATACGAACAACCGATGCCAGATTCATGATCAGCAGCCCAAATAACCCCTCCGGGAGAAGTTTCGGCAAAATCGGTGAATATGACCACAATAGCCCTAGTCATCCGTATCTGCTGTGAGGTCACTGTTTAACATTTGCTGAAGAACACAAATCGTTGTGTAATACAAAAAGTGAGAGAAGTGTGTGAAGCACAGCTCAAATTAAACCCGTTTTATTTACTTATTTATTTTATTTTATTTAAGAATTTAGAGTGAAGTAAATGTGCAGGAGATGTGTAGGAAGTAAGCTGACTTAAACGGCCATCAAGGCACTATTGTACCTTCACGACTCCAGAGGTCGAGGAGAGGTCGAAAAAAATTTCGCCCAAACCTCTCTCATGGGGTGCTGATCACAAACCTGACATCCGTTTTTGAAATTTATGCCGATTACGGCAGGTTACAGCAGGTACGGGTGGCTAGGGCTGTCGGGCTCATGGGGTGTTGATCACGAATCTGTCCCTTTTGACAATTTAGAGCGAAATAAATGTGTAGGAGATGTGTTGGAAGCAAATTGGTGAAGGAGGCAGCGGTTATGACAAATTGCAAAAGTAGCGCATAGCGTGGGAGTCGAACATCTGGTCTAGTACCTTTCAAGCCGCCTCGCACGTCGCCGAGCCACCGACTTGCTTGGGGCTGTGCCTTTCGCCGCTTCCCATACAACAGCGCAGACGCATGCACGTGGGCACGTGTTGACGGCGCGCTACTGTACCCCGCCTTCGAGGGTTCGTAGCTCTTTTGGTTGAAGGACTCAGCAAAAGCGAAACATGTTTTTCTACTATATGAAGGGTGGAGATTCTCGCAGTGCTATCAATTTTCCCCCGTTCAGACCTGCGCCTGAGACCATAACTGGTGAGTAGGAACCCCAGGGAAGATCAGGGCTTCGATAAGCGCTTCAGTCGACAGAGTTGAATGCGTTGTTCAGGTCGGTGAACGTAAGGTACAATACCGCTCGCGCCGCGCGGTCAAAACTGGGCGAAAAAACGCAAAAATAGCGTCGCAAAGCGTCGCATGCTCATAACTCCTTCAGTTTTAGGATTTTCGAAGAAAAGGTTGGCACCATTCGATTCGTCTCTTTGAGATCTACACAAACACGTATACAACTTTACCGGAACTCCGATATTTTCGCCGTGTGTGGTCCAAAAATGACTGGAGCGGGCTTTTGCGATTGGAGCAGCTTATTTCCCAGGACATGCGTGCTTTCGGAGTATCTCAAGCATGGCGTACGTTGCCAGGAGTGCTCTGTCATGCCAGGAATGTTCCGAGAGTGCGCCGTGCACAATGCATACAGAATCGAACCTTTCAATCGAGGGGGGGGGGGGCGACCACTCGTAAATTGCACGCATGGGAGTGTTCGGAGCGCAATAGCTCTGTCAGATTGGACCCTTTCAGGTTGCAACTTGTAGGTTTCGCAGGCAGTGGAGCGCTCTGTTAGTACGCCATTGTAGAGCGGTTTAGCTTGGGAGAGGACAATGTTATAGGGGTGCGGTGCGTAAATGCAGTTGAGGCTTGTGCGAAGCATTTTTTCCGATTTCCGTGGACCACTGCGAGACGACGCGGCGAGCTAACGACCTTAAAATACTTACGTGAACAGACCACTTAAAGTACTTTACGACGACGTGATGAGAACTCCTCATCTGCCTAAACTGCCTTAGCCTCGGCTGGCGTTTTAGAGCGGCGAAAGCTAGCGGTTAGAGTTTCTTGCGCTCCTACTCGCCCAGATTTGAGTCTTCGACACTCGGAATAGCACTGTTCCGTTCGGCATGAAAAGCACTATCGAACGGTATTAATTTCGACCGATTTTTTCAAAACGGTGTTGCTGGGAGTGTCGGAGACCCAAATATGGGCAAGTAAGAGGGCAGGAAACTTCAACGGCTAAGCCCGCCGCCCTAAAACGGCAGATGGGACTAAGGCAATTTAGGCAGCTGAGAAGTTCTGAGCCCGTCGCCGTAAATTTCCTTAAGTGGTCTGTTCACATACGTAATTTAAGGCCGTTAGCTCGCCGCGTCTTCTCGCAGTTGTCCACGGAAATCGGAAAAGAATGCGTCACGCAAGCCTCACCTGCATTTTCGCACCCCTATAACATTGCCCTCTCCCAAGCTAAGCCGCTCTACATTGGCGTACTAACAGACCGCTCCACTGCCTGCGAAACCTACAAGCCGCTACCTGAAAGGGTCCAACTTGACAGAGCTATTACGCTCCGAACACGCCTATGCGTGCAATTTGCGAGCGGTCGCCCCCTCGATTGAAATGTTCGATTCTGTATGCATTGTGCACGGCGCACTCTCGGAACACTCCTGGCATGACAGGGCACTGGCAACGTACGCCATGCTTGAGATACTCCGAAAGCACGCATGTCCTGGGAAGTAAGCTGCTCTAATCGGAAAAGCCCGCTTCAGTCATTTTTGGACCACCCACGGCGAAAATATCGGAGTTCCGGTAAAGTTGTATACGTGTTTGTGTAGATCTCAAAGAGACGGATCGAATGCTGCCAAACTTTTTTCGAAAAACCTAAAACTGAAGGAGTTATGATTATGCGACGCTATTTTGCGTTTTTTCGCCCACTTTTGACCGTGCGGCGCGAGCGGTATTGTACTTCGATGAACTTCATAACGGCGCAGTCGAACGTGCTGATTTTTTTCCGAAATCCCGCTAGTTCGCTTAGTTTCTCCAATGTGTTGCTTTTCCTATTCAAATTGTGTCGGCTGTGTCAACTAGTAAGACGGGCAGCAGTCAAATTGTAGCTGCCAATGCTGAAGACATTTCCCTTCTTGTACAGCGAGATGGTTCAGTCGTTCTCCCACTGATCCAGAACTTTCTACTCCTCGAGGTAGCGCATGAAAAGCGTTTCCTTCATCCTCCGGCTTTATTAAACTACTAAAAGAGAACCGACCTGAGGAATAGGCAACAGTCACAAAGCCCAATTTGAAGAGCTATTTTTAAAAAATCGATAATGTTTCAGATTTGATTGAACACGGTATAATATATCCTACGAGTAAAATAGAGTCCACGTGGATACATGTGCTGCCGTACGGGTACCCGATCCCGACGTTAGGCCGTGACGAGGAACTTCAGAATGCACATCAAATGCTTGAGCAGGAGAACATCTACTCACGAGGACGGTGAGTTCGGGGAGCCTTCTGCAGATCTTGACCTCGGCCAGATTTATAATCCGTGAAGGATGACGCAATTTAGCTTCTTAATCTTCCCATTTACAGTAACCACGATTTTTCAGATTTGGCAGCTGGAGGTACGAGGTGGCCAACCAGGATCACAGCTTTACTATGGGCACGGAGGTGGTGGATAGGATTATTTTCGGCACAGAGGAGACGGTGTGATGAGAACCTTCACGACGACTTCCCGCGTATATCTCAATTATGTATGCGGTATGCATAACGCAACGGCGGCCATTCTCCTGTACTACTATCGTCCCATATATAAAATCTCATTATAACCCTGGATGAATTGAAGTTGACATTCCGCTGATACATAGAGTTTAAGTATGGCACTATTCGCCATTTGCAAATCTCACTGTTTCTCAATGTTGCCTTTTTCAGTGCTTGTTAAACTTAAAAAGGGGTTTCGACAGCAGATTCGACAGAGTAAAAAGTATGTAATAAGCTCTCCACGTTCTTTCAATCGTCGGTGCTCAAGAGATGGATTTCGATAGAGCTATCGCTGTTGGATCCGTAGATGACACTTGTTTTTCGACGTCCTCATTAAACTCATTCATTCGTAGCTGCCAACTAGGATCTATTTTAGTCGAAGGGGGAGTGGGAGCAGATAACTAGGATTCACGCAACCAATTGACTTGGGATTTATGGAGCGGCTTCTAAGAAACAAAATAGGACCCAAAAACCAATCAAAGAAACGAACAAGCAAAAAAGTGAGCAAACAACCGGAAGACGTCTCGGCAGGCAAAGCGTATTAAAAGTTGACCTGACATGTGTTAACCGGGGTCTGTCATGGAGAGAGGGGCATGTGAAGCCGCATACCGCGTGCTGAGCGCTGCTTGACATATTATAAACAGGATCCGTCATTGTGAGGAGCGCACCTAGCTTTACAACCGTGGTATTTTTTGTTTTTTGTTAGTTTTGTCAGCTTGGGCCCCATTTTGTCCTCTAGAACCCACTCTATGAATCCTAAGTTCATTTGCTGCATAATGTTCAGCTATGTGCCTCCCCCCAACTAGGATAGATCCGCCAATATTAACCATTCGTGAAAAGTTATATCTTATAGTTATAATATGTAATAAATATTTACAGTGATATTGGTGTACTGCTGCCCTATTTGATTCTGCTCTAGCAACGTTGTTCCTCGTTTTTTTTTTTCATGTTGCCGCTTGTTTGGGTTGCATCACTTCCCAATGTAAATGAGGTCTGTATTTCGCTGTTTTCTCACACTTGCATTTTATATATTTTATTGTCTCAGACCCACAATCAGCCATAAGAGTAAGGCTAAAACATAGAGCACCAAATCGACCATCCAAATATTCAAACTGAGTGGAGCTCGTTTGAGTTGTTTGTAATTCAGTGGAATCCAACTTGGGCTTAATTGAACTACTTAAATTGGATCGCTTTCTTATTCTTTGTCTCTTGGTAAGTCAGCTAGCGGGTCCGCTGACTGGGCGGGCAATAAGCCTCGCTCCGACTGGCGCTCGTCTCCGAGCCACGATTCCGCTGGGCTGCAGCTTTTATGCGGAGAGAAGTGGGCGGGCTATGACACAACATCATGAACTGAGAGTTCATGACACTCCCCAACCACATTGAAAGGATATACATGACTGTAAGCCTTAATGTCCTTTGCATCCTCCCCGCAAAAGAAGGTGTAGGACTGACCGCCAAGAGATTCGAATTCGTTGGATTATAATTTCAGTGAAGTGGTAAGTTTGAATTTTGGCTTTTGTATACTTTTTTGAACTCGAATTGTCCAAAATGAGCTCTTAAACAATACAACAGAGGAAGGAATGTCAAGACAAAGGCATACAAAATACATCACACAATGCTCTGAATCTGTTCTTCTAAAAATGATCATACCAAAAATTATACCAAAATTAAATATAATTTAGAGTAGAAGTGTACCTACATAAATGTTACAACGTTCTCAAAAGGTCTACATTGTTCATCGAAGTCGTCAAATCAAAAGCGTCGCTGGTGTCGAAAGGGGCAGGGCGTGGCTTTCGCTTCGGGTTGTCGGAAAAGTGCATCGCATGAGGTGACGCTAGGTCCTGCTACTTCCTTTTGAAACGGATTTCGACATTGAAATTTTGGATTCGTACTTTCTTTTTCGTCTTTTAGTTATATCTGTAATTAAGTTGGACTCCACTTAGGTATGTATTGAACTGAGCACGAAGAACTCATACGACTCCTTGAGTAACCATAATCAGCCAACAAATATTCAGCGAAGGGGGAGTAAAGAGGGATCTCGCTTGCAGCACCACGAGTGAGAGCGAAAAGAATGGCGTTGTTTTGAATTTTGAAAAAAAATTGAAATCGAAACGTCTGCGCAGAGAAGCTAATATTGAATTGTATATTTTAGCTGAATTGTTTTTTTAGTAAGAAACTATGTTTTGGCTTAACCTTGTTACCAATTGCTGCTTTCAAGTTGGCTTAGAATGAAAATTTATGAGGGCAGAAAGCCGAATGATGCCCATTCATTTCGCTCTCTCTCTTCTCGGTCTTGCAGAAGAAGCAGGGATCCTGCTTTCTGCAGGATGTTGCGAGATGGTTTGCCGTTTGAAGGCAGCGTTCACATTTTCCATTGTCAGTTGTGCGCTTGTGACGGTCGCGAAGACGAACATATTTGGTGCAGTCGGATGCGAAATGTGTCCCATCACAAAAGGGACATTTTAGAGCCTTGGAACGTGGGCGGCTAGGACCTGGGGAGGGACTGCGAGAGGCTTGCTTGGATTTTGTTGACAAAATATGATCTTGAATAGTTTGACTCAGGTTTTTGCATCGTGTAGAGCTCCTCCTGACCGTCGTAGACTTCTTCTAAGATGCGTTTGATCTCGATTGTCCTTTGATCCATAATGTGAACCATTCCCTGAAACGGGTGAAGTTTTGAACTTCTTCGCGCGTTAAATATCTTTTATTTTCTATTTTGTACCTCGTCTAGTTTTGGAATGTTTTCAGCTTTATCTGGTGGGTTCCCCTTCGATAGCGTTTTCCCGATCTTCACCTTAGATGTCGCGGTGGTGCGTTCGGCTCTTGCGATTTCTACGCGAGTTTCCGCTTTACGTTTCTTAAACAGTTTGAAATGAGTTGTCGCAAAAGGGGGGGGGGGCATCCTGTTTGCGTTCGATAATTGGATTAATTTGCTTAATGGAAGAAAATTCTAGATCAGTATTTGAATTTTTGTTTTGTTGAAGCGACATTTGTATACTACTCACATTTGTGTTCCGAACATTGTCTCGGATTGGTGCGATGTCGTCAGACCGGCCGAGTATGCGAGTGACCTTTCGGTGTAGCAGGGCCAGATCATCCGGGGCTTAACCGAAGGCGTAATTGACGTCGATTGACGTATTGGTGGCACTTGCTGTATTTGTGGTCTTTCGGCTGCATTGTCCTCTGCCTCTTCAGCGGGCTCAACAGGGGCACCGTCGCGTTCGTCGTCTGACATCGCACTGAAATCGTATTGTTGAGATTAATTGGGTCTACGTTGTTTTTTACGAGTATTGCAAGGACGCATTTGATGATGTAAGTTAAACGTGAGAGGATTGGAGAATTTTTGAAAATGATGAAATTGGAAGTGCTGTGTAAAAACAAGCTGTCGGACCTATGCTATTGACTTTAGAATTGCGAAGAATGTTCTTAGAAGAAGTCGTAAGAATGAAGCTACTACAAGAGCGAGCTTTTGTAGAACCAGCCATCCCATTGCGATGGGTAGAAAGGCGAATGAGAAGGGATTTGTCGTGACTTTCAAGGCTCTTCTAGGGGATGTTGCATTGCGGGCGCAGAGATAGACTGCGCTGATAACTATTGCGGATGAGAGAATGATGATGACGACGACGGTGTACAGGTAGAAGGCTTTGCAGATCTCGAAGAAATGCATTATATCAGGTAATTCCCAATCTAGGTTGAATGAATTTTCGTCGTGCGTTGAGTTATCCCAGAGTTTGGCATATCTCCATAGAGGTTTAATACCATTGACATAGTTCAAAGTTCCTTGGATTTCTAGTATAGTGATGTGTCTGCTACATTGAACGCGGCATTGCTCTTTTACTTTTGCACTATTGAAAAACAATTGTATTTGATTTCGAACACCTTGATTCGTGCAAGAGAGTACGAATTGTCGTGGGCCACAAGTTACCTGAGCAGTCGACTGGCGTACATTTGAAGTGCATGTAATAGTAGCAACGGCCGCTTTGATGCAGTTATAACAACCGACAAGGCTTATTGGCACAGTGTTGCATTTGAATTCGGTCACATCTTGAAGAGCTTGTGTTACTGCAGGTGCTAATTCTATTGCTATTTCGGCAGAAAATGCAGTTGTGTAAAGTTTTGGCATCATTTTGGTTCCTGCTACTGCAATTCCGTTTTGAAATGGAAGGGGAAGCAAGTGAGATAGTTGTTTTATTTGTGAGATATTGTTGTTTGTGCAGTAGCAATTTACGGAATCTTCTGCTGGCGTACACTTGCACGTGTCACGTATGGAACACGTATTTGGTGAACTGTCCAACTGAGGATTTGAGGTGCAAGCGTAGCTAAATTGTGCGTCTTCATCTATGTACGCAGTAGCATTCTGATCGGTAATAAACCGCTTGTTGAGTAGTGCAACTGGAGAGAAAGAAAACGATGTTATTTCGATTTTTGCTGATCCGAAATTTCGTGATGTATAGGGCTTGATTTCGCCAATATGTATTTTGTTATTGTTTGCTTTTTCTAGTTTGAAATTAAACGTTTCGTACCACGACGGGCATTGAAACACTTCATATATATCCATGTCCTTGGGTACGTGGTATATTCGATAAAATAGGCACCCAGAGGAGGGGTATCCGCATGAGCAACCCCATCCTCCACACGATTCTGAACAATACGTAATCCCTGTGAAGTTATTTGCGATATCAAGTTCTTCGACTAGGGTATCGCTTGCAATTTTCCCGCACTTGAGACCGCTACATGTACCCATACGAGGGCATCGTTTGCGGGATTGTACTCTGGCTTCTGTGTTTCGTGTGAAATACAATGTTTCCTTTTGGCATCTTAGTACGAGTTCTTGGATTGTTATTTTCATGAGATGGTACTGACTATTGCCATGCTGGAGACGTAGACATAGCTCAGATTGCATGGTGTTAAATTTTGAAATTATGGTTGAGCTGTTTTTTGCTTTTTTGTTCTTTTGAACTACATTGCAGAATAGAAGATGACACCAGTGTGGTTTGTTGGCACCCGTAAGCCGTACAACCGCAGAAGGCGACAATTGCTAGGATTCGCACTAGTGTTGAGGAGTTCCATTTCCTATTTGCAGTGTTGCTAATTTCCATTAATTGTATGTACTCTGCAGAGCTACGCTTTGAAACTTGTTTTCTAGAAAACCAGTTCGCAAGGGTTCGTATGAGACGTAGTTTCACACATATAGAAGAACATCCTCTGAATAGTTTCCTTATGGCACTGCATGTGAGATAAATTGTGAGTAGAGTCAGGTATATGAGGAGGGCTGCGAGACCAATTGCTAGCCTGGGCCAGCATTCAGGATTGGTAACCATAGGAGCACAAAATGTGCAAGCGATTTGCTCGCAAAAGGGGCTGGGAGGACAAGCCCAATGGAATGCATGTGTCAGATTGCCTTGCAGTGACTTGACCATCACCCTGTAGGTGTGGAGTGTTATCTCCGCAGGGAATTGAACTCTTAAATTTTGATCTGGCTGATGAATTTCTAGACAGTAATCGTTGGCGCAAACCTGGATATTGTCTTGTGCTTCTGTCATTTGAATTGATACGCCTCCTTTAATGCACTGAATAGGATTGTATACGTTGTCCTTTGACTGTGCAGTTGTAAAAAGGCTCGAAATTATCGCTAACATAAGCCAGTAGTGCCATCGTCCCGTGTATCGATTCTCTTTTGTGCGAGGGTTTTCCGTTAGCGCACTGTTGACGGCGTAGGCTTTGTTTTGTTTCGCGCGGCGGTGTAAATAAGGTCGTGCGCGACCAGGGTTCTGCTCCGCGGCGCTGGATGCGACCTGGTCCCGACATTCTACCGGGGTCTGCTCTCCGTTGTCGTTTGTATCGCGTGTTGAGTCCAGCGGTGACTCATCGTCGCTTCCGCTGGTTGCTTTTAATGAAGACTTGAATTTTTCTGTATCGTCGATTTCTAAAGGGATTAGCATATTAATTGATCGTGTGATGTTGGATTTAGCTGTCCTTAAATCGACTGATCGCACACTCCGCGTGGTGTGTTTTCCTCCATTATAAGAACCACTTCGCCAAGCTGCGGTAGTTTTCTTGTAAAACTCCTTTGTTTAATCCGTTTTTGGTGGAAATTTCGGAGATCTAACAAATAGTTTTCGGTCCAAAACTTCCATAGCTGCTGAAGGTAATTCGTGTGTCTTTGAAAGTATTCAATTGTTGCGTTTTTTGTTGAAATGACTGGGAAATATTCTTCGTCATTTGGGTCATTTTGAGAGCTGGGTAAGAGATCTACATTTGCGTGTGGAATTAAAAAATCAATGGGCCGGAGAACTACAGAGTCTTCTGGAGTAATTCCCATGTACGTTAGCGGCCTTGAATTGATCATTGCTTCGCATTCTGGTACTAAAGTGATAAATTCGCTTTCATCTAGTAGTTTTCTTTGAGCAAGGCGTCGAAGCGCTGATTTCATTACTGCAATCATACGTTCGTAAAATCCTCCCTTCCATGGGGATAATGGCGTAATCAATTTCCATGTAATTGACTCGTTTGCAAGGTAAAACTGAAGCTTTTGGCTTTGTGAGTGTGCCTGGTACTCTAAAGTTTGAATTAGCTCTTGTCCCAATGTGAAATTTGTGGCATTGTCCGAAAGGGTAAGTTGAGGTTTTCCTCTGCGAGCGATGAATCTCCTTAGTACATTGACTAATTCTATGCCACTCAAGTTGTTGACAACCTCTAGATGCACCGCTCGTGTCGCCATACAAGTGGACAAAAAAATCCATCTCTTACGCTCTGTTTTCTCAGAATCGAGCACGCGAGACGGACCGGAAAGGTCAACGCCGACGTGCGAGAACGCACGCGACGGTTCTGTTCGCTCATGCGGCAACGGCGGCGAGAGGGGGTAGAAATAAGGTCTTGAATTCCATTTCTTACAGACAAAACATGTCTTTAAATATTTTTTGACAATTTGACGACCTTTTGGAATCCAATAGTTAATGCGGAGATTTGCGAGTGTGCCATTTACTCCCTGATGGCCGCAACGGATGTGTGCATTTTTGGCGAAGAGATTGGTGAACTCGTGATTTGCTGGAAGAATTATTGGCTCTTGAGTTTCTTTGGCTAAGTGTCGTGCTTTTATTCTGCCGCGACATCTAATTATTCCATCGTCATCCTTGTAAAGTTGTAGATGATCAAGTTTTTTGAGGTCTTGTGGAAGAAATGAGTTTTGCATTGTTTAAATAAGGATTTTGTCTGTGGTAGATAGATCGGCTGCTGTTAAAAGCGTCAAGGGCTTGCAGTCACTCATGCCTCCAATCTCAGGTAGTGATATGTCCAGTTTTGCTCGATTGTTCGGAGTAATTTTGTTATAAATGGAGACTTTGAGAAATTTCAGTACTATCGATAGCACTCTTCTGTATTTCATGAGCGAAGAGAATGCTTTTGGAAAAAGTTTAGAATTTGAATGAAGTTGCTGTGTACTGCTCACCGTAGCGATATTCAGAGGTGGAAGTGTACTTTCTTCATGGGCTTGGGGTTTGGCCGCGCAGAAGAAAAATTCTTGGATTTCTGGCCACTTGGGATTAGGAAGTGTAAGGAATTTAGGACCAGACCACCATACGTGTTTATCCATTTGATCTTTGTTTAGTCCTCTTGTTGCACAGTCGGCGGGATTTTGCTCAGAGGGTATGTAGTGTAAATGACATGGTATACCGTCTTCTACCCACCTTTGCAATTTCGTTCTTATTTCATTACATCGGTTATCTACAAAAGCACCGTTCTTACTGTTGGATTGTACCCAATGAAGTACGGCTTTTGAGTCGCTAAAAATGCGAATTTCGGAAATGGATAAGTGGATTTCTTGTAATGTAAAGTTTGTCAGTCTGACCCCGATTAAAAGCGCTAGGAGCTCCAATCGGGGAATCGTCATTGTTTTTGTGTTCGTGTTGATTGGTGCCAACCTCTGCCTTGCCATCAGGAGGGAGCTGCCGATTCCACCGCTCCCATTGATTGTGCGCAAGTAAACAATGGCTGCGAAAGGTCGACTTGACGCATCAACAAAGGCGTGGAGCTCGTATCGACTATTTGCCGATAGGTCTGTTATCGATCGTGGTAGTGCGATGACGTACCCTTCCGCCCTTTCGCAGATTGTTTTCCACTCCGAATCGAGATCGGGAAGCAGGGGGTCGTCCCACTTGTACTTGAGTTTCCAGAGGTTTTGGAGGAAGAGTTTTGCTGGTAATAACAGAGGAATAAGCAACCCAAGGGGGTCAAAGGTTGAATATATGGTTTGAAGAACTCTTCGTTTTGTTGAATTTGGCGTGTATAGAAGTTTACAGAAGACGGCCAAGGAGTCCTTTTTGTGATTCCAAGGAATTCCCAAAATTTTTACGGACTTGCTTGTTGACAAGTCCTCAGTTGCAATTGAGTTATTGCATGTTTCATCGTTCGTGAGGAACTGGCGAAGATTCATTGACATATTATTAAATACTTGCTTACATAGTTTGTATTTCTTTATAAGAGATGTTGATGTAACATCTGTGAGGAGTACGTTATCGACATAAAGGTTATCGTTTAGCTCCTTTTGAAAAGTTTTATCCAAGTTTGGTTGCTGTTCGATCCCGTGCCTGATGGATATTCCTAAGAGAAATGGTGAGGCATTAATTCCGAATGGAAGTCGGCAGAATCGCAATATGCGTAGATTTTCTGGACTTGGAGGTTGTGTTACATCTCTTAACCATAAGAATCGGACTGCGTCGCGTTCTGTTTCTTGGAGATAGATCATATGGAATGCCTTTTCGACATCCGCATTCATGATTTTCGATCCAATGCGGGACCTTATGAGGATGCCGCATAAATTGGGTAGTATTAGTGGGCCTTGATGAATTACGTCGTTAAGACTCAGTTCGCCTTTCATTTTGGATGAGGCATCCGGGACGATGCGAGTCTTGGTGGTTGAACTTTCGGATTTAATGACGGCTTGGTGGGGGATGTAATAGCACGGTGTCCCGCTGTTGCTGTCAGCAAACCGAGGGGCGTCCTCAACAAAGCTTCTATTGAGTTGGTCGTTAACAATGTCGCAATACTCTTTCCAGCATTGCGGATTGCGTTCTTTCATTTTGAACAATTGATGAAGCCGACTAAGGGCTAGGTTGTAGTTGTTGGCCAAGCATTCCTTGTTGGATTTCCAGGGAAATCGCACATAGATTTTCCCGTCACGCATTTGTACTGTTGAGTAGAAGTTTTCCACGATGTGCTTGTTGATCTGCTCTTCGGTGTAAAGGTCTTCTATCCCGATTCCGGGAAGTTTCCATAAGTCGGAGATGTCTAAATTAAAATTGCAATTATTTGTATTTTGTGTTGTGTGCATGTTAATTACATGCTGATAAAAGGTACCTTCTTCACTCGTTCCACCATCGTTGGGCACGCCGGATATGACTGGACCAAAGAAAGTAGGTGTGATGAGGAGGCCAGATGGGAGTCGGTGGCAGGCTTGTTAAAGTTAATGATTGCGTTGAAGTAATCCATTCCAATGAGAATCTCAGGAGTTACTGTTCCTGTGGATCCAAAGATGCAGTCTATGTCGTATTTTGAGAAGTTTTCTTGGATGAAAGACGTGTCTTGTGGAGGTATGTTTCCTAATTGAAGTGCAGGTGTAATTTTATCACTAGTGAGGAAATCGATAACGATATGATCTCCGTGAGCATTAAAGAGGGGGGTAACTACTCTTTGTACCCGTTTCTTTTCTGCACGTCCTCCAAACGTCCTCACAACCACAGTGGTTTCATTTTGGATTTTCAATTTTAGTCGTTTTGCGAGCGAGATTGAAATGAAGGATTGATCCGAGGCTGAATCCAGGAGTGCATAGACACAAGTCTTTTCTTCTTCGTCAGTAGGCTGCAATTGTGCTTGTACTATCATTAAGCTCACCTCTTCTGTACGATGGAGTTGAGTTGCAAAGCTCTGTGTCATATCTCTTGTGGATTTTCCAGCTTGAAAGTTGATTGTAACGTTTTCGAGTGACCTTCTTCGTGGGGTCGGTGAATTTGAGAATCGCACGCGACGGGGTGATCCTGACGTTCTTGATGGTGATCTGGAAGGCTGCCTCGCAATGTTTCCGGTTCGAGGACCTTCTACAACGGTTCTTGGAAAAGATCTTAATGGTGACTGTCGTCTTCGGGATTTGTCGAATCTTGTCTCGTTACTGTATCTGTTTAGTGAAGGACTTCTGCCTATTGGTCGCGGTGAGCGTGGCGAGTAACTTCGATGACGAGGAGCGCGATTTGGAAACAGACTCCGTTGGTGGGATAGTTGTATGTTGTGTTCTTGTCGCGTGCGGTTCATAGTCCACTGAACCGCTTTCGACATATGGCTATGTTGTGCGCTTCGCCACAAAAAGCGCAGTTTTGTTTCCTACAATATTCTGTTTCGTGATTGCAACTGAAGCACTTTGAGCACGCCTTAACGGCTCGAAGGCGTTCTATTTTTTGACTAACACTCGGATATGTGTTGCAAAATTGGAATTTATGTTGCTGTCCACAACCTACGCGGCGTATTTGCGAGTTAACAGCCGTTCTGGTGGCAAAAATTGAATGCTCATTTTGAATGCCTTCTTTGCGGCTATCGACATGTTCAGTAGGTTTTACCGCAATAGTCAGGTTGTCCAGTAAGTCTGCCATATTCCATATTTTGCCGGAATCAAATTCTTTTCTCGCCATCTCTTCTTGTATTTGTTTAGAAAACGTGTCCAAGACCATACTGATCATGTTTGTGGAATCAACTACTTCACCTTGTTTTTGTAGAGCTGCTACTATTGCTTGAATGTCGTTGAGGTTATTCCTCAAAGACCTAGGGTCGTCCCGACATTGTTTCATGGACTTGAGTTGACGAATCATTTGCATCGTAATTCGTCTTGGGTCTTCGTATTGGTTCTTGAGTTGGGCGACGGCCTTATTGTATGATTCACCTGTTCTAAGAATCATTTGTAAGCTTCTTGCTGCTTCCCCTTGCAGCAGTTTATCAGTATGGAAAGTTTCTCTATATTGGAATAAGGCTGCTTGTCGACGAGCTCTTCAAAGAGTTCCCAGAAGGAAGCGAATTCAGAGGGATTACCATTGAAGTGTGGTACCCTGAGTTCATTGCCAATAAAGCGTCTTTCTAGGGCCCACGTTTTTGGTTGTACTGATTGTTCTGAAGCTGGAAGTTGCTCTTGTCCAGAAATTGCCTGTGTTCGGTCTAGTGATGAGGCTTCATTCATCTTGTTTGTGGTGAGATCCTGCTGCAAGGTGACTGCTTGACACTCTAGTTCAAGTAGTCTTTTCTCAAGCTTGCGTTCGACATCTTCAGCCTCGTTAAGTAGGATTTCTCCGTCCTTTTCTGTCCAGTAAGCATCGAACTGTTGTTCAATGTCTGATTTCACGTCTTGCAAAAGATTACTGATCTCACAGTTGCAAGTGATGTAGTACTCGCTAATGTCTTCTCGGCGTTTGGCAATGCTCGAAATGAGGTTTTTGACAATCAGTCTCTTTGAGGAAAGAAACACTCCCAAATCGGAAGCTTGAACTGGAAATTGCCAAGGTTCTTGGAATTCATCTGCTTCTTTGATGAGGTTTGAGAGGACGTTGAGACTTATTGTCATCTTTTGCTTGACGTTTCTAAGAAGAAAAGACTGGGACATAGTTGACTATGTCCTAGTGTGAAGTCGACCATATACGAGCTAGCTATAGCCAGTATGTGGTCGACTGCAAGAGCGCAGGATTGTTGTGCGCGATGACGCACTGCTGAGAGCACCAATCCGGGTGAAGAATCGTGAACAGCAGGTCTTTATATACACGGTGCTCACATGGGATGATCACTGGAATGGAAGCATTTCTAGGAGGAATTGAATTATATTGTAATGTTACTTGCTTTGTTTTGAGATCAAGCTGGAGTTTAGAGCTGCGATTTTGTTTGTTTTGGAAATCGAGACACTGAAGAATTTTTTGTTGTAATCTAGTGTGAGAGTTGAGATATGTTATAAGATTTGTTTTGGGAAGCATTGACCTCGAGAACGTTCTGTTTTGAGAGTAGAGTGATCGGAATTATTCTATCTTATTTGTTGAGCGTTGAGCTAAGATATTTGTTTTGAAAAGAATTGAAATAGCCAACGCATTTGCGCAAAGGTTTTTTTTTAAGGTCTCGAGCTGAGAAATGCTCTGTTTTCGCAAAAAAGCTTCGGATTGAAATGTACTCTTTTAAAAGGTCCTGATAAAACTGGTACGACTATCAGCCTTCCACCGGGATTTCTAGAGTTACCTTCTCATCTTTGACGAAAATAAACTGCGTAATGACGTCATTATATAGAGTACAACTGTATGCCGCCTAGATGTATTGGTAGGCTTCCATAAATGAGCAGACTGTCGGACTGCCACCGGGTTTTGTTAACGAGTTGCCTTCTCGAATCACTTATTCATATTTCTAATTCTATCACTCTCGAA
This sequence comes from Heligmosomoides polygyrus bakeri, assembly GCA_947359475.1. NCBI lineage: Eukaryota > Metazoa > Nematoda > Chromadorea > Rhabditida > Heligmosomidae > Heligmosomoides > Heligmosomoides polygyrus. The sequence goes on from OX375868.1 coordinate 25,744,653, forward strand.
CTGAAGGTTTTGAAATGTTGAACTTGATGCCTGGAAGAACTTTTTTTACGGGAGTGACATCGATTTTAAATGAAAACTCGTCGGCTAAGCTGCTGAAGCTACACTATTCGGGCCCTGATTAGTGCAGCTTTGAGCTTACAGTTCGATCATCTATCACTCCTTGGAGTAGGATTGACCATGCATACGAGAAATCTGGTACCCTTCTTAGGGAATATGTTTTGAAGTTTTAATGGAATTGGACTAATTCGGCCGATGCACCATGTTTGGGTTGCATCACTTCCCAATGTAAATGAGGTCTGTATTTCGCTGTTTTCTCACACTTGCATTTTATATATTTTATTGTCTCAGACCCACAATCAGCCATAAGAGTAAGGCTAAAACATAGAGCACCAAATCGACCATCCAAATATTCAAACTGAGTGGAGCTCGTTTGAGTTGTTTGTAATTCAGTGGAATCCAACTTGGGCTTAATTGAACTACTTAAATTGGATCGCTTTCTTATTCTTTGTCTCTTGGTTAGTCAGCTAGCGGGTCCGCTGACTGGGCGGGCGATAAGCCTCACTCCGACTGGCGCTCGTCTTCGAGCCGCGATTCCGCTGGGCTGCAGCTTTTATGCGGAGAGAAGTGGGCGGGCGATGACACAACATCATGAACTGAGAGTTCATGACACGGTTTCCCGAAAAATACGAGAATCATTTGAATGTGATTCGGCCTTATGGATAGAGCGTTTCCGAAAATGTTAAGTGCTACACATATTTATTGGAAACGCTCATGCGGAGTCAGGTTTTACACCACTTCAAGATAAAAGACGGCACTACTCAATCCTTTTGGGATGCGCCATGCATTCTATTTCCACGGGATTTCGTGGGGTGGTTTGAATGTGTGTTCGCGTATTTTCCATACAATGACTTGGCCAGCCATCAGCAAGTCAGCGCTTTATCTTCCCCAGACAAATCTGGCATAGTTATGCTTTTTGAAAGCTTTACCGAACGAAAGAATTAACAAATAAATTTGACGTAGAAATTTTCCGAACGAATGATCGATCGAATTTATTCAAAGTTGAAAATTTTCGAATAATCGAAAATCGGATAAGCTCCGATTATTCATTTATTAGAATATTCGAATGGTCTAATAATTTGTTCGAATGAACGAATAATGACTGACCAGATTTTGCTGAACAATAAAACGTGCCTGTATTAGAAAGACCAGACTAGTATTTCAAATCTGGAAATTGTTAAGCGAGTAGAGCACTATATTGCTATATCTTTTTGAGATGCGCCACGCACTCTAGCTCTTCATGACATCGTGGAAAACTTGAACAACTCCTGGTCCTTTTCAAAGGTCTAGGAAGATCCTATAATCCATAACGATCTTATCTTATGCATTCTCTTTCAAATCTTAGCTCGTGCCGAAAGCAGGACAGCACATACAAGTACAAGCTTTCCTGTTACGGCGGGTCGACCAGTACTCGCATTGATAAGGACAACTCTTTTACAGTGTATGATGTGCATTTTCCGTTTCGATACAGGTTGGGAAAGCGAAGTCAGCAATATACAATATAAATAGAAAATATGAATAGAAAGATGGAATTGCATTTTTCATCAAAAAGCGAATTAGATTAGCATGTCATTAAGATTAAATACTCTTATTGAAAAACTACTGATGTTTAGAACAACATTTCCTTTCATATGAAAGGCTCTTAATATTCTCAAATAGTCTTTAGTGTTCCTTCGTGTAAGGGAGATCAGCTTATGAAAAGTTTCAGTAACGCAGAGAAGAAAAAACTGGACTCACTGATGGTAACGAAAACAGACAAGGAATGCAACAGTTGTGTTCTATGCTCTTCCCTGCATCAGTGGAAGACAGCGCAGAATACAACTACACAACTACTTTGTTTGTTTTTGTCCAGAATTGGGCAGAAAAATGGACTCCGGTATGTGGGGCAACTAACGCACCCATGCTAAAATTGCCTACATCTTGGAGCTCCTTCCCCTGCCCAACGAGGAAACAAAGAAAGGCGGATCGACGCAAATTGGGTGGAGGAAGGGGAGGGGGGGGGGTGGTCACCAACTAAGGCCCTTCCTTATACCGCATTTTGTGTGGCTCAAAATGAAAATGTTATTCAAACTATTCTGTTCAAACCGTCTGGTGAACTGAACGATAAGCCATTTCTGATGTGGTTCAGCATTCATGGGAAACCACTGAATACATGGTGACTCCTCGCTTCCCCTTCCCTTTCGAGCCAATTTGCCGGCGGATCTGTAATCGAAACGAGATAGAAATATACTAGTACCAGGCGTACGTCCAGCGGCCTGTCGTCCGTCAAACGTTTGCAATAAGAAGTTATTATTGCTCGACCGGGCGATACCGTCTACTGCCCGACGGCTATAGTACCCGCCCGATCAGAGATACCAGGCTGTCCAATAATTCTTGTCCGAAAATTTCATCATTTTTAATTTTTCAACTTTATTGAAAAGCAAGTCTAATCAACAATATAATCACCACAGTTATCCACAACAGTGGCCCATCGATTGGGCAGGTCGCCGATGCCCTTCGCCCAGAACTCCGGGGGCTGCGACTCGAAGAAGTCCGCGATGTCGGATTTGAGGTTGTCGTAGTTGGTGAATTTTCTTCCGGCCAAATGGTGCTTCAGCGGGCGGAACAAGCGGTAGTCGGAGGGGACGAGGTAGGGGGAATACGGCGGATGGGCAACCGTCTCTCAGCCGAGCGTCGCCAACTTCTGCGGGGGTAGTACACGAACGTACGAATTCGACTTTGGTCCATTTTAGCTTGTATTGGTAGCTAGACGCGGCGACTGCGCCTTATCCCTAGCGTGGAACTCTGGAGAACCTTCTAGAATGTTTTTACACTTGCCTGATATTATAACACTTCTAAGGAAAATTATAGAATTTTGAAAATTTTCGGACAGGAATTATTGGACAGCCTGGTACACGTGACAGGACGTCAGTCGCACGTCTTTTGAAATCCTACGCACTTTCGATGACGTCCGCGGAACGTCCCCTGAATCCGAGGCACGTTGGACGTCTTCGGCACGTCTTTTGAATCCCGACGCATGCTGTACAAGGTCTCTTCCGAATACGGACACTTGAAATTTGATCCTCTTCCAAACGTTCACGCGATATAACGTAAACATGGGTGATTCACCGCGAAGTTTATGTGATCGCCGATCGCCAGCAGTCGCCCATGGTTAAGCTCTTAACTTGAACTTTTTGAAGAGTCTCTAGTTTAATGTAGAAGAAGCTGTTTTCGATAAAGAAGAGCGCTTTTATTCGTCTTACCAGGATACTATCTCAACGGTAGGTCGGAACGGCGCAAATGTTGTATATGGGCAGAACCGCCTCTCTCTGGGTAGTAACAAACTGCAGGTATCTCGACCCCAATACAACTCTGCGAAGAGTTAGGGGCGACGGAAGTCGCTGGTTGCCGCCCTGTTGATTCACGTGCTCCACAGCTGACGGGCGCGCGCGGGATGAGGGCTCGTATCGCGGTGCACAGGTGGCGTAGTAGGGAAGAGCTCCGGCTCGTAAACGCGGGGTCGGGGGTTTGGATCCAGCAGACTGCGTTAGTTTTGCTGAATAATATAGATACAGAAGGCACAGGATTACATTCTTGAAGTTTCTGCCGATGACGGCAGGTAGAGGCAGAATCGTGAAAAACGAATGTCAGATTCGTGATCACCACCCCAAACAACCCCCCTAGACGAAGTTTCAGCGAAATCGGTGACCCTGCCTGGACCACCCTTGTTAACAGTATGGGTGGCCTCCGACCGAATCGTGAAAAACGGATGTCAAATTCGTGATCAGCACCCCAAACAACCCCCCTAGACAAAGTTCCAGCGAAAAATTTTTTTTTTGACCGAAGTCTTGTCGGTGGAGTCGGAACTTTTTACTAGTGCCACAAAATATCTATCGTTACATAACTATAGCTTCACACAAAATAGGCTTAAAATAAGTGACACACAGAAGTGAACATTTTAGCTAATCTGTGGCTTGAAGCATATGTTATATCTAAACATGCTCTATAACACACTATAAGACCCCTAGGTGGATTACCTATATGATAAACATGGATTTTGCAAAAGTGCAAAACGAACGCAGTCTGCGGGATCCAAACCCCCGATCCCGCGTTTACGAGCCCGAGCTCTTCCCTACTACGCCACCTGTGCACTGCGCTCAGCCGCGATACGAGCCCTCATCCCGCGCGCGCCCCTCGGCTGTGGAGCACGTGAATCAACAGGGCGGCAACCAGCGACTTCCGTCGCCCCTAACTCTGCGAAGAGTTGTATTGGGGTCGAGATACCTGCAGTTTGTTACTACCCAGAGAGAGGCGATTCTGCCCATATACAACATTTGCGCCGTTCCGACCTACCGTTGAGATAGTATCCTGGTTAGACTGGCTTAAAAGAGGGTCCAGTCTTGGGTACATGTCTGAAGCGAGAGGTCCACCGTCTCATTTTTTCGCAACTTCAGAGAATTTCTCTGCAATCATAAATAAAATGTTAAGGGCGGTTACAGAATACTATTACTGTAGAAATTCACTCAGGGTTGATGCGGTTTGGAAAGGCTGCCAGTTGGGAAGAGGTACAGGATGGGCTCCTATCTAGACTTGCATCACAATTTGTACATTTGTACATATCAAGGAAGTGTAGACAGAATCACTTTCACTGCGATAGTGTGCCACTTCCTCAGCTTTTTATGAAGAAGCCGTATCCAAAAATAGATTAAGCGGCCATTTTTCTCTATTTGTTGATGCTTTCTTCTGCAATGCCCATACTTGCGGGAATCTATCGGCAACTTTCAGGCCTGCCTTCTGCAACAGATCATGTGACCATAGCTCGGGTGAACGAAGACCGTCGCGAGCCGATGACGATCCCCATCCTGCTATTTGCCAATGTCAAGCTAGTGTCCGTAACCGGGATGGGCCTCAAGCCAAGAGATGGGTACGATAGTGCGGCGTATGCTGGCCGGTTTTTCCTTCAGCTTAACCATGGGCAATTACTGGCGATCACATAACCTTGGCAGTGGATCAGCCATGTTTACGTTATATCGCGTCAACGTTTAGAAGAGGGTCAAATTTCACGCGCCCGTATTTGGAAGGCGTGTCCTACGTACGTTGGGATTCAGAAGACGTGCTGAAGGCGTCCAACGTGCGTAGGGATTAAGAATACGTGCTGAAGAGTCGTCCGACATACGTATGGGTTCAGAAGACGTGCGGAAGACGTCGTCCAACGTGCGTAGCGAATCAGAAGACGTGCCGAAGACGTCGTCCAACGTGCGCAGGAATTCAGAAGACGTGCCGCAGACGTCCAACTTGCGTGGAATTTCGAGTAAGGGGGACCAGCAGGAGGGAGACCAGTGAAGAGGGGATCAGCAAAGAAAGACCGCTAGAGGGGGGGGGGGGGTGGAGAATAAGGGACCAGTATTTTCCCTCATTATCGTCCAATGTGGGGAGGGGAGGAAGAGGTACATAGAGTGACAGTGGGATTCGCAGGAGTATTATTGCCGTAATGATGTCGACCTGTCGATCAATACTGATTAATTTCAATTATGTTCATGCAGATTAAGCACTTCGGATTGGGACTCTCATGATCTGTTTCTCGCCACGTAGGGAACGGGCACTTCGGAAAATAAATCGCGTACATGCGATAGAGGGTCGGTGGGCTTCATACGAGCAGTGAAGATTCTGTCTTACCATGTCCCGCTGCAATAATCTATATAGTGAGACCGATTTTTTACGTAATAAAAAAGAGAAGGCTTAAAGGAGAATGGAAGATTGGAGTTGTTCCATTCTCGCATTTGGCGGCCGCGCTAGGGCTGAACGTCTGGTGTTTATATAAAAGAGTTGTGTGTGTGTGTTTGTGTTTGTGTGTGTATGTGTGTGTGTGTGTGTGTGTGTGTGTGTGTGTGTGTGTGTGTGTGTGTGTGTGTGTGTGTGTGTGTGTGTGTGTGTGTGTGTGTGTGTGTGTGTGTGTGTGTGTGTGTGTGTGTGTGTGTGTGTGTGTGTGTGTGTGTGTGTGTGTGTGTGTGTGTGTGTGTGTGTGTGTGTGTGTGTGTGTGTGTGTGTGTTTATATACAGTACCGCGCATGTCTTTTGGTCAATTCCCGAAAAAGCCGCTTTGGAGCGTTCCAAAGCGGCTTTTTAAAATAACTTTATTTAAAATCAAGCACTTGTGAAAAGAAACACATATTTGAGCTCAGCAGGCCAAGCTCTATCTGTTGACATATAAAACAATAGACTTGAACAGTGCATATAGGCCAGACATAATCAATCGAGTGGGCGCAAGAGCCTGTAGAGGGACAGTTTGGAGAATGTTATTGGAAATTCCCAGCCGCCTTACTCAGAAATTGCATTAGGACTGTCCAGCTTGCCTTTGGATGCGCCGTGAACAATGCATATAGAATCGAACCTATCAATCGAGTGGGCGCGAGAGCCTGTAAAGTGACCGTTTCGGGAGTTTTATTGGAAATTCCCAGCCGCCTACTCAGAAATTGCCTTGGACTGTGCAGCTTGCCTTTGGAGTGCGCCGTGAACAATGCATATAGAATCGAACCTATCAATCGAATGGGCGCGACGGCTCGCAAATTGCACGCGCGAGTGTGTTCGGAGCGCAATAACTCTATCGAGATCGAATCGCTCCGGCTGCGGCTCGTGAGTTTTCTAGGCAGTAGAAAGCTTTAGTGGTCCGCGAAAGTGCGGCGTTGTAGCTTCTAAACAAGCGAAATTATAGCGGCGCGAAAATGCAGGGTAGCTGTGTGTGACACGATTTTTTTTCGACTTCAGTCGACCCCTGCAGGAAGACGCGCCGTGCTAACGGCATGCAAACGCGTATGCTAGCAGAACACTGAAGACACTTTACGATGATATGCTCACAACTCCTCAGCTGCCTGAACTGCCTCATCTGCCAGTTTAGAGCGGCCTAAGATAGCGGTTTGAGTTTCTTGCGCTCTTACTCACCCAGATTTCAGCTTTCGACTCTCTCAATGGTACCGTTCTCTTCAGCTCGAAGAGCTCTATTGAACAGTATCACTATTGCCAATCTCGGAAAAATGGATTTTTCGACGATTTCCCATCGAGGACGTCGGCGCCCAGGCCGAGCCTGCGCGGACGATGACGTCATAGAAAATCAATATCTTAGAATTGGGCCGTGCTAGATACCATTCGGTCCCGCTTTTCATGCTGAATTGAACGGTGTTATTGGGAGTAGGGAAAACTGTAATCTGGGCGAGTAAGAGCGAGGAGAACATGGACCGTTGTTGTATTGCATTGCACGCGCGGCCGTGTTCTGAGCGGGATAACTCTGTCATGTGTGAACCTTTCCGGTTAGAGCTTGTGGGTTTTGTAGGCAGTAAAATGTTCTAATAGTACGCTGAAAGAGAGCAATGTAGATTATGACTGGACTAAGTTAAAGGATAAAAGGATAAAGGACGGCGTTACTCAATCCCTTCTGGGATGCGCCAGCGCATTCTACTTCTACGGGATGTCGTGGAGGCGACATGAATGCGTATTTGGCCATACAATGACTTGCGGTGGCCAGCCGATGAACAAGTCAGCGCTTTATCCTTCCCAGACAAGTCTGGTACCAATTCACCGACCCCGGAGGGATGGAAGGCTTGGTTGGCCTGGGCGGGAAATCCGAACCAGGAACCTGGTATCGGGTGCACGCGACAGTCGCGCCTCCTCCGACTGCGCTACACGCGCCCATGGACTAAGTTAGGCGTGCGAAAATACAGATTAGCCTTGTGTGACACGATTTCTTCCAATTCGGTCGACCCCTGCAGGAAGGCGCGAAGAGATACTAGAGATACTACAAATGCATGAGCAAGCAGAACGGTTAAGATACTTGACGATGACATGCTCACAACTCCTCAGCTGCCTAAACCGCCCTAGCCCCAGCTGCCATTTTAGGGCGGTAGACTTAGCGTTGAAGTTTCCTGCGCCCTTACTCGCCCATATTTGAGTTTTTAACACTCGCAGTAACACCGTTAGCTTCAGCAGGAAAAGCTCTATTGAATGGTGTCACCCTCGACCAAATCTGTAAAAAGCGATTTTTTGACAATTTCCCTGCGAGGACGTGGGCGGAGCCTGCGCGGACGATGACATCATAGAAAATCGATATTTTCGAAATTGGCCAAATTTTCTCGAACAAAATTATTTGGGGATTGTGTTGTGCGCTGATTACGAATCCGACGTCCGTTTTTGAAAATTTGGCCGATTTCGGTAAGTTTTGGATTTTCTTCTGGATAACAGAGGGTGGGCCGGGTGGCGATGTCCGTTCCTCCACATGGTGCCACTGGAAACTGCTTGCTTTTGCAAGCCGAGCCAATCACGGACAATCGAATGCAGGCGACAGGCCCTAGTGACAGGCCGGTCGACGAACATTCTGTGTCACATCATATGGTTGATGACGTTACAGAGTCTTCGAGATAATGCTACGGCGTCCGCGGGAGCCGACGCGCACTCGCAAAGCCCGGCGAGTGTGAGAAGTACGCGAGGGTCCCTGATGCGAGGACGGCATCGGGGGGCAACTGAGCTAGTCCGAAAGTCCCGCAACGTAGGCAAGACCCGCGTAGCAACGTTGAATGTGGGTACTTTGACGGGCCGCTCGTGCGAGTTGGTAGAAGCACTGGAGCGAAGAAAGATAGATTTCTGTGCGGTGCAGGAGACGAGGTGGTCCTGCTGCAAGTCGAGGGACATTGGCCGCGGCTTCAAGGCCGTTCTGTGCGGCAGTCCCAGGACCACCAGTGGTGTCGGTATGATCGTCTCCGAGAGTTTCCGTGACGCGATTGCGAACGTAGAACGTTTCGATACATATGTAGTGACGCCACGCTGAAAAAAATCCGAAATTTTTGAATGCTATGGAGTATTCATCATTTTATTGTAACTGGGCAAAAATATTAAAATGCTTGTAGAGACTATAAATACAAAACTTTCATCGACTACCCTTTAGCGACCTCGACTACACCACCTAGATTCAAGTTTCTGACAACTTGAATTACATCCACAAAAAATTGATGATTTGATCAACATCGATTGATGGCGATCGACACTTCAAAACGAACTTGAGATTCGTGTTCAGCGACCTCGTTTATCATGGCAGACTTTCGGGCCGCTGTCGATCGCCATCAACACCGTTGAGTGTTGCCAATACGCCGTTCCCCCACTCACTCCAGTTGTGACTCACGGACGGAGACACACACACGCACACATAAAGTACCGCGCATGTCTTTTGGTCAATTCCCGAAAAAGCCGCTTTGGAGCGTTCCAAACCGCCTTTTTAAATAACTTTATTTAAAAACAAGCACTTGTGAAAAAACACGTATTTGAGCTCAGCAGGCCGAGCTCTATCTTTTGGCATATAATTCAATAGAGTTGAACGATGCATATAGGCCGGACATAATCAATCGAGTGGGCGCGAGAGCCTGTAGAGTGACAGTTTGGGGAATTTTATTGAAATTCCCAGCCGCCCTACTCAGAAATCGCCTTAAGACTGCCCAGCTTGCCTTTGGAGTGCGCCGTGAACAAGGCATATAGAATCGAACCTATTAATCGAGTGGGCGCGAGAGCCTGTAAAGTGACCCCTTTTCAGGAGTTTTATTGGAAATTCCCGGCCGCCCTACTCAGAAATTGCTCCTAACTGTCCAGCTTGCCTTTGGAGTGCGCCGTGCATATAGAATCGAACCTATCAATCGAGTAGGCGTGACCAATCGAAAATTGCACGCGAGTGTGTTCGGAGCGCAATAACTCTATCGAGATTGAATCGTTCCGGCTGCGGCTCGTGAATTTTGTAGGCAGTAGAGAAGCTTTAGTAGTCCGCGAAAGTGCAGCGTTATAGCTTCCAAAGAAGCGAAATTATAGCGGCGCGAAAATGCAGGTTAGCCTGTGTGACACGATTTTTTCCAATTTCAGCTGACCCCTGCAGGAACTCGCGCCGTGCTAACGGCATGCAAACGCGTATGCTAGCAGTAGATTGAAGACACTTTACGATGACATGCTCACAACTACTCAGCTGCATGAACTGCCTTAGCCCCAACTGCCAATTTAGAGCGGCGTAAGATAGCGCTTAGAGTTTCTTGCGCTCTTATTCACTCAGATTTGAGCATTCGACTCTCGCAATGGTACCCTTCTCTTCAGCTCGAAGAGCTCTATTGAACAGCCTCACTCTCGACCAATTCTGGGAAACGCGATTTCTTGACAGTTTCCCATCGAGGACGTGGGCGCTCAGGGCGAGCCTGCGCGGACGATGACGTCATAGAAAATCGATATTTTCGAAATTGGCCACATTTTTTTCTCTTCTCTTTTTTTTTTCTTAAAATCATCTAGTGGTTATTTTTTGCGCTGATTACGAATCCGACGTCCGTTTTTGAAAATTTGGCCGATTTCGGTAGGTTGCCGTGCCGTTTGAGGGTGGTCGGATCAGGATCACCAATCACCCTCAGTCATCAGTATGGGTGTCTTCTACCAGAACCAGCCAAATGGACTTCTCCATCGTGTTAGACACCCCGAATAACCCCTCCCCCCTTAGAAGAAGTTTGATCAAAATCGGTGATATTGACCCGCCCGTCCTCTGTTCATCATCATTTTCAGTAGCGTTTGTCCCGCTTGGTGGCGGGGTACGCTCTTCTGGTGTGGTGACGCCATTTCTCCCGATCAAATGCTTGATCGGGATGCACACCAGCTATCTTTAAGTCCAAGTGCAACGTGTCTAGCCAACGTTGCTTCGGTTGTCCTCTGGGCCGTTTTCCAGGAACCTCGAGATTCAGGCCTATCTTACAGACGGTGTCGTCGTTAGCGCGAAGGACGTGGCCATACCATCGTAGACGAGCTTTGCGCAACTTGTCTGCTATCGGGACGACGCCGAACCTCTGTCGTATGGTGTCATTGCGAACGCGGTCCAATCGCGTTACTCCGGCCGTCCACCGTAGCATTTTCGTCTCCACTACACTGACGCGGCGTTCAATTTCCTTCGTCGGGGATACTGAGTATCCTTGCGTACATAATCGTGGTCGGGTCGAACTATTCCACGCACATCTCCAGTTTATCACCATGGACAGTGACCAAGGGTTAGCTATAGCCCTTGACACTCTTCGTGCTCCTCGCCTAATAATCCCTGCTCGCCGGCCCCACTCTTTCGTCCGATTTTAATTAAATTTATTCCCCCGTCAAGCGAGTCTTGCACCGACCGCGTGTGGAATACCCGGTATCGGCCTCCTTTGGCTAATCCCTTTTTGCCACATTCCTTTCCTTTCGCGGTAGGCTAAACCACCGTACATCCGATACAGGGTAAATCACTGGGTGTAGATCCACTCGCCTGGGCAAGGAAGGGGAAGTCCCTAAAAGGGCTTAGGCACCCAGCTCACCCCTAGTGGTGTCGACTCCCCAGTAACACCTTTCAGGTGATCTATGCTAAACTACACTGTGTGCTGGCCAGTGGATGGAAAGAGCGACCGAATAGCAATAGATTCAACGACCCCATGCGATTCTACGGATCATTCTCCATGATCCTAATTGTAGTCAGGATGTTGTATTAAACTGACTTGAGGTGTACACGCGGTGATGACCGGTCCACCTTTTTGGCCGCTGTGCCGAGGGACTGGACGATCGAAACGGTGATCGAGATCCCGCCAATGACGCAATCACTTGATCTTCTGGAAGTGTCCCTATCTGTGTGATGGGAGTTGAAAGCGATCCAAGTAGTGCTTTTTCACGTATTGGTCAACGAAAGCTCATTCGTCTGATCATATAGAAACGATTAAGGCATATCACTCATACCAATGCAGATTATTAACTTGGCCTTTTGTCGAAGAGAGCAAAGCGATAAGAAGCTAGCTTCGTGGCATGGCGACATAGATCAGTTGTTTTTTATATTCAGAGAATTATAGTATGTGGCAAAAGTGAACATTTCCTTACTTTCCTTCCTCTTCCTTTTCACTTCTTAGGTTAGCCATAGCTTTTAAACTACCGCGAGAACGCCTTCATGCGAACCTATATTACTTTGCTTAACCATATCTAAATTTTACGAGCAGTGATTTGTGAGTACCTCATTCACAGCAGGTTCGATATATTGGAGTGTTTTTCCGGTGCTGTTGGATAAGAAGTTGCGAGATGTTGCAAGAAGTCGAAGATTGTTTTGACTTGTTTTATTTTTACGTCTTCGAATTTCTATAAATTCTTATGTTTCGTATTGAACCTCTGCTACTGACATTCAGGTAAATATGCAATTCCAAATATAGCCAAGCAGAAGGGACTTTCTTGAACAGAGAAAAAGGGAGGTTGGTACACAGTTTTGTAGGGTGTTGTGAGACAGCCTATGGGTTGCAGAGAGGAGTGCTTACACATGGATTTCTAGGCAAACGTCAGAGATCCTTATGATCAATTGCTTGATGAGATCAGAAGACACTGGTGTACAGTAGAGGGTAAAAAAAGCTTTAGAGAAGGTATCGTTTAAGGAACTGGTGTTAATTACGAGTGCATAATTTCTATACACACCTTTAAGTTAATAGTCAAAAATCTCAACAAGCGCAGCCAGAGGATAGCGTTCGCAGCGCCCGTAGAGCTAACTGCAGGGGCAGATAGACGCTTTCGCAATGGGCTTCCTCCCCAAAGTAATCTGCAGCCAGCCACTGACCGGGAAAATGGTTTCACTTTCCGAAAGCTTCGCTGAATCGAATTGCAGCGAACTTAGAGGAACGTCGAGGAAAACGAGGGCGACGCGTCCTAGCATTTCGATTTGCATAGTCAGACGTTTCAACGAATGCACACAGAGGAGGTCAACGCCTGTAGTCTGGGGCAAATGGACGCTTTCATGAGGGCCTTCCTCCCAGGAGAATCTGCAGCCATCGACTTTTTAAATGGTTTCACCTTTCTTCGGCCTTCGCACTAGCTCGGCAGTTTTTCAACGTTTAAAGGACACAGTTTTACAAAGCTTTCTGGAGTGGGTCAGAGGTTTTTATTATATTGACGGTTTTTATTATATTGACGGTGTTAATCGAGTCGAAGAACTCAGCTCCGAGCTCCTTTGCGAAGTTTGTGGAAATATTCGTGATTCATGGCTAGAGCTAAAGGTACGAAAGTGTATTCTTTTGCAAGAATAAGCCTCCTTTTTAGTACACTTCATATACGGAAAGGGAACTCATGCAAGCCAAGACAAAGTAGAGACGATATCCAAGTCTCCAACCCCAATTAGCATTACGCAGCTACGATCATGGGGAGGGCGTCTTTCTATAAGTTTTGTTTGAGATTCTTCAAAGTTACGAGCCTATTCAGTTTAACAATCCACAAAAGCGAAATGGCGATGGGAGAAGCAACATGAGAAGGCATTGGAGAACGTTAAGAGGATGATCAGTAGTTCGCCAATACTAGCTCAATCTGACGTCGAAATGGCAAAAAGTGGGAGAAACCCGATTCTCACTGACGCCTGTGTAAAAGGTCTAGCAGTACTTTCTCAAAAAGGAACGGACAAAATGCTCCATCCTACATATTTAGCTTCAATGAGTTTGAGCAAAGCTGAGAAAAGATACTACAGCACGGACTTGGAAGCACTAGCTGTTGTGTTTGCTGTTCGGCGCTTCCATATGTTCATCTATAGTAGTTAAAACAGATCACCAGCCTTTGACTACACTGTTCAAGTGCAACAGCCTGTTGTAATATCCTTGCGCTAGGATATTAGCCGGAAGATCAACCAACAAGATTTTTTTATCAACTTTATCTGCATGTTATACATAGTTCACAACAAAATTCCGCCATAATATCTTACAAGAAAAGGACCACTGGACCGTCTAAAAGAGGGAAAGTTTGGACCCCATAAGGGAGTCCGAACCGTTAACTAACTAGCCCGATACCAAGGCCCTTACAGCTACCGCTACCCACTCTAGTTCTAGTTACAGAGTGTGGGAAATGTAGAGGAAGGGCTAAGCGTAAGGGAGTGACAGCTGCTGCCTATTTGGGGAAGAGCCGCCACCCTCCATGTCCATATAGGAAGCAGCCGCTCTCTACATGCCTAAATAGAAAGCCGCTATCCTTGTTCTCTCACGATGTTCCTATTTATACGGTACTTCAAGGTCGTGATTACATCGCTAAACTTGATAGCGGGCGGTGCTCGGATCGTTGGCTACCGCCAAAACTGCTTACACCCGATAGCATCACCACACGGTCAGCTTGCGTGCTGCTTTGGTCCCATGAGCTTCAGCTTTATAAGTCTGAATTGAATACGTTGAACGGAAGGCTAACGAGTTAGAAACGCCTTGAGTGGGGAACCGTTAAAGGTAATCAGGACCGTACACTTGAAGTTCTAGGTGATGCAATTGTAAGCAGATTTACTGTAAAGAAAAAAAAACGAAATTGATGCGCGAATTAGAAAAGGAACCTCAGTTTGCCTTAATAACTGAGTTGCTGCAAAAGGGCGATACTGATGGTACGAATAAATTGGCAGAAGGGAAGCACACTGTCTGTGTGGCACATTTTCCTATTGAGTCAGGATAATTAAAGATCTGCCTGCTGTCCGTTGTCTTGAAGCTGTTCACCCGAGTGACCCTGAATAGGATTAGCAGAACGCTGGACGAAGGGCAGCCATGCGAACAAGTAGGATTTCGAAGAGGATTCAACATGATCGACCACATACACACCATTACGAAGCTCATCGAAGCTGCCGCTGTGTCTTACGTTTATCGACCTGAAGAAGGCATTCGACTCCGTCGAAGCTGAAGCGGTCATCGACGCCCTGCTCACTCAGGGTATTGTACTCAGCACATTAGAGTACTTTATTCACGACCAACATTTCATCATTCTACAACGATGTCGTCCTCGACGTGAAGAGAGGGGTTCGGCAGGGGGATACCTATACCTGAAGCTCTTCAGCGCCACCCTCGAAAACATCACACGCGAACTAGAATGGGAAGACATGGGAGTGAAGATCGACGTTCGGTATCTGCACCATCTTCGCTTCGCTGACGACACCGTGCTCATAACACTGAGCACCAGCCAGGAAGAGCGAATGCTGGCCGACTTCGATCGTGTATGTGGGAACGTTGAACTGCAGCTGAATCTTAACGATGTTCATGGGAATGGATAAGTTTCTGATCTCCCATTCTCGCTCAAGGGAACGAACATCTCCGAATGTTCCAGCTACGTCTATCTGGGTCGCGAAGTCAATATGGCTAACGACCTAGCACCAGATCTGAGCAGGAGGAAACGAGCGGCTTGGAGAGCTTTCAAGAGCCTCGAAAAAGCCGCGAAGAAGACGAAGAACGTTCGACTCTGTGCCCACCTATTCGCCTCTACCGTTTTTCCTGATTCAACATACATCTCAGAGACCTAAACACCACGAAAACAGGACGAACCCGCGATCAACAGCGTAGAATCGAGAGGACGATGCTCGGAGTGACACGACTCACGCAATTGAGAGAAGGCCCACCGGAGCTCCGAGCATCGCCAACGTTCGAAGATCAGAGAAGCTGTCGAGTGGGCCAAGTTGTCGAAAATTAGGTGGGCCGGCCACGTAATGCGCTTGGCAGACACCCGCTGGATGAGAGCCGTTACTGACTGGATCCCGCGGAATGTCAAGAGAACACCGGGACGCCCACCAACGCGTTGGTCGGACTTCTTCGTGAAAACTCATAACGATCGGTATGATGCCCTTCGTGTCCCTCGTGCGAGGAGGATCTCTTGCACACAACAAGCACCAATGAAGACACTGCTTGCGCCCGCTCGAGAAACTCAAGGATCGATGGGACGACAGGTGACAGATGATGTAGGTTAATATAAAAAAATTCACTTTGAAAAATATGAGCAAAACCACATTAATTGCTGGACAACCCAATTAATGCGGTAGCTGACCTTTCTAAGGAGAAATGGCGGGAAAGGCGGAATGATTCCAAGATTTCGAGTTCCTTTAACATGGCTTATAACCTGTTTATTAAGGACGTACCTTGGGCCTTATGGACGTCCGTGAATGTTTTTAAGATAAATTATTAGAAAACATGTTTCATCAGCTGTAAGTGGTGAATCCTACTTATCCACTAAAATGCGGTTCATTGTAGGCCGAAGAGATACTGCATCTGTAAGGTCTACAACATTTATAAGCCCAAGATCATCAAAATCAAAGATTTTACACTTTTTAAACATTTTACACTTTTTGTGGTTCCCACGCTGATGAGATGTTTCGGAAGTTTATAAATGTTCGCAAGAATTAGAATGGGAAATATGATCTCCTCCTGGAAAACACTAGTGAAAAACCAAGCTTCTTTGAAGCAACCTTCGACATAATTAGGGTAGAGGGATTCGTATTGTCGTATTGTCGTATTCGTATTTGTCTGACTTCTGCCAACTCAGACATGGAAAAGGATTGAGAGCGGTTCGAAGCAGATTTGTAACACTCTCCGATCAAGTGCGAAATCCAAACTCTGCGATAAGTACAATGCTCTCAGGAGTGAAGATAGGAGATGCTACTTCAATAACAGGCCTTCCGCCGCCGTTCGTCAGTTGCCGAACGACCAATCACACCAGTGAACAACCGACACTTCAGTCGCAAATCAGGCAAGAGATGCAGTTATTGGAAACGCACAAGTTTCTTCGAAAGCGTTGGGTTTCTTGGATTTAGGCCCTTCGTTTTCATTGTCGCATAAGGTAAATGCATTAACGTTCCGAAAGGATGTGGGAGGGTTAAATATGCTCAGGGATCAACTCAGAGCAAGGCTATGGGCAACTCTGAACAGGTTTTGGACAGAGAAATTGCGAAAAATCACCTTGCTGACCTAACGGTTTGCCACGAATCATCAGAGAGGCAGTTTGGTTTGCAATGCCATAGGTTAAACGCGGTTTGGATGTCCATAGGTAGGTCAGCTGGTATTGATAAAAGTATTATTAAAAGGCTATAATTGGACCTGCCTACATGCCCTGTATCCTATCACTTGGTCAAAACGTACAAGCTGTCTGAGGCAGCCGCATACAAAGTACGGCGTACAATCAGCTGCGTTGATGGACCGACTGACCGAATCTCATGGTTCCTAAACAAAATTGTTGGCCAACTTCTCAGCCGTATTCCTTCACATTTGACAAATACGGGACAGTTTCTTGCAATGAGATACCGCCTAGCACCAACCATTGCGATCTGCTTTATGAGCAGAATTGAAAGACCGGTGCTTGAGCGAGGTCCCACAATGTACTGTCGATATATTGATGATTGCTGTGTTATAAAGACAACACAATCCGAAATGTTTAGTATCCTTAATAAACAATCTCAGTACATCAGGTTCACTCGAGAAATCCCGTCTCAGTGTTGGCTACCTTATCTGAATACTCAAGTTAGGGTGTCAAACTGCGATTTTAATGTGAAGTGGTACCACAAAGGCAGCTCCAAAAATAGCAACGTCCATGCAAGATCCGCTCATCCTATGGCTGTAAAACGTGCGGTACTCCGTAACATGTACAGAACAGCAATAGCCATGTGAACGGGACGCGAGGAGCGAGAGGAATTATGTATGCTGACCTCCCAAATAGCAGTCTTAATGGGTACGTGTCAAGACAACGGCGAACTGATCGAGCACGACACGGGCATGTTATAAACTCTTCCGAGGACAAAGCCTGTCTCCAATTGCCTTTGATAGTAACAACAGCACGTTTGAACACGTTTGCTTAAGCCTGGAGCGGCTGGTAGAGAGACTATATGTTGTTACAGGATGTTTTGCTGCGATCAAAACTCTTGCGCCAGGCGGGACCCGCATCTTCTGCTTTCCGGGCAGCGATGTTCGCCTTACACCACCGGCGCTGTTTGACCGCACGTAACATCCGGTGTTGTCCTAATTAACATCCAAGGAGACAACATTAAGCGGCTGCTCGTTCATAACCGTTTCTATGACTGCACTTGTATTACGAAGAGCTGCGTGATTTGTCCCTATGGAAGAAATGGAGACTGCGCTCAAGGGGGAGTGATATACTAAAATGCAGTGTTTTACCTGTAATGAGCTGTACATCGGGGAAACAGGCAGAGAGCATCTAGCTGGCAAGCGAAGGCGAAGCTTGTTGAGCGAAGCTTGTTGAGCCCGCTGGGTAGACACCGTGAAGAGACTCACAACAGACACGATTTTAACATCAAATGCACGATACTGCTGCACGAAAATGAGATCGGCTTAAGGAAGACCCTCGAAGCCTTATGCATCCATGAACGCAATTCAACGATGAACAGCAGGAACGAGTGCGTTTCCATTACCAGTGACTTTTTGCCCTTTATTCCACTGTGTGAGCTGTGAGACACAATGCTCCTCTAAGTACGTATATTCTTGTATACCGAGTGTGTTTCACTTGCTATATGGTTGCCGCATAGTAGGGCGGTTTTCCAGTGCTGATAAAGCACCGGTGAGTTGCGTTCGTATTGGAGTAATTTCTTCGTGACACTCATGGGACCCCATTGGTACTGCAGGGTTGCGAAAATTAGGGCAGTTGACGGTATGAGTGTACATTCTGCGGACCACCGAACTTCAGCCTTTGATAACGACGATACCGTCGAAACGTCAGGCGTAATAAAGTTGCATTTAACAAACCTGCGTGGCACAGAAGACTTGAAGCTACTTATTACTTATTTCTCAGTTTTTTTTTAGTATTCGAAGCCATCCGTTTCAAGATTAAAGGTGGTCGTAGCAAAACGGAGAATTCTATGCAAAAATTGTTGGAAGTATAATAATTGTTGTTGGCAGTACAGTACTCCCCCACAAATCAACAATCGCACAAATTTTACTTCGAAGTGAACTCTTTAAAAGCACAAATGACATTTTCAAAACTAGGCTGGTGTTATATTTGCTATTAACTTTCTTAGCTTTTATGAAGAATAAAAAGGAAAAGTAAATCATTATTATAAATTTCGCTACCGCATCTCATCCAGCTTTTCATGACGCTTGGATGATCGATGGAGTATCTCTCTCATTTGCTTGGTACCTTAACCTGAAAGAGTACACACAAGATTGCGTGAAACTTTGCTTTAGAATTTGCTAAAGTTTGCTAATTTGCTCCAAGCTGAAAAAAAGGATTCCGTGGCCTACTTCGCTAACTTTGAGAAGACTCACGTTTGCCGTAGGGTAACTGTCAAATAAGCTTCAGCTAGAGATGCAGCCGCATATTCACCAGCATAATTGTATTCGGTGCCTATACGGAAATTATCGGTGATGATTGCTGCTGGTTGGGCTTTCCTCCAAAGCTGGCAGATTGTTTTTATAAAACTGTAAAGCTATCACTGTGCTCTTCCAACAGATCTGGATGAGGAGGATCAAGCTCTACATAGCAGTTACACAGTTACTTCAATAGTATGGCTGCTAATAATGGACTAGTGATAGTGCAGAGAGTAATGCCTTGAAATTGTCCATGTGGTAGAAACGGAAGAAGACAAGGAGCTGCAAATCTTTAATGTAGCAGGTATTGTGTAGAGCATATTGAAGGGTTGGTTGAGAAATTTTAAATCAACAGTATTTAAAGTGGCCCTAGCCGATAT
Source organism: Heligmosomoides polygyrus bakeri (assembly GCA_947359475.1). Taxonomy (NCBI): domain Eukaryota; kingdom Metazoa; phylum Nematoda; class Chromadorea; order Rhabditida; family Heligmosomidae; genus Heligmosomoides; species Heligmosomoides polygyrus. Next base: position 25,764,148 of record OX375868.1, read on the forward strand.
GAAGTTGCAATTCTTTGTTCCCTACCTACAGGAAATGAAATTCCATTATTTCTTGCTTATTTGGTTAGATTATTTCTTAATCCTTTTTTATTATGCAGACTTATATCCTTATTTCTATTGCACTTTAAATGAGCGGCTAATTGTGTACTTGTAAAATTGAGACAGCCTTGAAAGCGTTCGGGTAGTCTCGCATTACTTGATGGGACAATTCTGCCTTAATATTTGCCATTCGCATATCTTTATCGCACATTCAACTCAAGGAAATATAATAAAATACGAGTTGAATTCCCTTCGATGATGTTTCGAATCTGGCTCGATGATTGTCTCAAATAGCTTTGAAGTAGCATACCAACTCACTAGAGCTGGTGTTGACGTTGCAGCCATACTCGGCGATGGTCTTCATCTGAAACAACATTCGCAACTCTAAGAACGGCTTCGCTCATTGCTTAATTGAAAATAATTCCTCACATTAGAGAAATCACCGCTCCACTTTTTTTCGGCTTCGTAGATAATCTCGCCAGCAGTTTGATTTTGTTTTGATGAGCTGTAATATATGTAGTTTTCAAGGCAACGAAATCACTTATGTATATCACTCCTTCTCGAAAAAGATACATACATCCTTCTAGGGCAATGGACAAGTGTGCCTGTTCACAGCAATGTCGTAAGAAAAGACATTCCATAGATTTGAATAAACATGTGCGGTGTATTTACTTTTTGGTTTGGAAAACTCTCAGATACGCTACATACAGGGTGCCTCAACAAAAAAAAAATTGTATACACTGTTTTAAAGGTGATAACTTTGCTCACAGTAAAGGTACTGAAGAAGTTAAGCACAATGTGAAAGTTTAAAAAATTGAAATTTTCAGACATACGAACGGTGTAGATTGCGCCATGGAACCGTCTGAAACCTTGCATATCAGACTCGAATGATTGTGCATGGGCTAAATGCTTGTTGTAATCTCGTTACTATTTGGCCAGATTAACCTATGCTGTGCCTCTTTTAAAGTTTTCTACTTTCCAGTAGCTGGAATTACGTCGACTAACCTTTCCATTCAGCTTGAATGTCGCTTCATAATTCACAGAATCCGTCTTGGAAATTTGGCGTCTGCGCACAGTTAAATCATGCAATCAACAAACTCGCATGTCATGTGTCTTCCACGTGATTGTCAAGTTCTAAACGTTAAAAGAAGCACAGCACAACTTAATGTGGCCAAGTAGTAACAGGATTGTGACAAGCGTTCAGCCCATGCACAATCAATAGAGTCTAAAAAATACAAGGCTTCAGGTAGTGCAAGGCGCAATCTTAACTATTTACACGCCACAGAAATGTCGTTACCCTGTGCTTTCATGTGAGTCTTAAGCATTTTCAAGAGCGTTGCTAGCAACAATGTTAGAACCCTTCAAAGAATACCTCCATTTTTAGGACACTGCATTTCTCATTTTGCATTTCCTAAGCAGTGTGTGTTTTTAAGTTTTAAACCACAAAAGAAGCATAAATTGATCAAAACGGCGACTTTGTGAAAAAATTATAACAAGCATTCAACCGAAACACAATTAACCGAGTGCAAAACGCAAAATTTCAGACGAGTGCATGGCGCCTTCTACAGCGCTCATATGTCAGAAAATTTCTTTTTTCTTGAGCTTTCATATGAGCCCTAAACTTCTTTAGTAAGCAAAGTTATCACCTTTCAAGCAGAGTGTACATTTTTTGGGACGCCTTGTATAATGAGTTGGTAGAGTGAGCTATTTGTAATAGCTGCGTATTGTCCTACGCATTAGCAGTGCAAAGGGTTGCAAAATTTGGCAGCAGGAGCATAACTGATTCTGTGTAATTTGAATGGCCTCCATTGAGCCAGAAACCTCCTGTCAGACTCTTTTAGTATAGAAATGAAGCAGCAGCTTAGATGTTCTGTTAAACAATGCTTCGTAAATTCGTATCTTCCTCTGTTTCCATTGACGCCTAATGTCAAAGGTTTACACCTGTAAAAGAATTTTAGCATGAACTACTGGAGTCGATGGCTAGACGATATGAGGTGAATTCTGCAGCGGATCGCAATCAAGATCATATATGGAGAAGCATTGTGATACTGCTACGAGTTTTACAATCAAATTTCTCGTACTTCCTAGAAAGAAGTTGATGAATCTAATGGATCCATACTTAGCAGGAACAGGCGTCGAAAAGCTATAGTGATAACAAAAAAGCTGGTCATTTTCGATAGACAAATGGAATACGTACATTCTTAGCATGTGAGCAGGCCACCATTGTTGGTTTTGGAAAAATTAAACTTGCCGTTGGCCCTTAAGCCTATCCAGGCTGTAAACAGTGCAGATACACAGTGAACACACCTCTTGTAGTACAGGCGCGTGAGAGATCCAGATGATGGGCATGCACTTCGTCCTTGAGCGAGGTCTATCCCAGCCAATCCTTCGTAGGCGCACAGATATTTCTTAATTTTTATTTAAAGCACAAATTATACAATGGTAACTAGTACATGAATATTAGTTATTTATTTCTTTTATCTGTATTGTCCCAACGGTACAAGTGAGGGGCTTGATTTTTTGCAAAGATCTCGGCGCGATCCAATTTCTCTGGCTTTGTTTGTTCTTCTTCCTTCGTGTCTTCCTGTCTTGATGTCGTGAAATGAACTTTCTTCCGACCATTCAGTTCTCCAATGGCTACACGTATGAGCGTTTATGTAATTCATTTCTGTCGCTGAATCGAGTCTGAGAGTACCCTAGCCCCTTCACCCGATTCCTTCAGACCTCCAATCGTTTGGGGCGCGTGAAGCGCAATCGGAGGAGGCGGCTGTCGTGAGCACGCTACACCAGGTTCCTGGTGTCTCTCCCCAGGTTAACCAATTCTTCCATCCGTTCGAGTTTGGTGAATAAGTATCGGACTTGTCTGGGAAAGATAAAAAGCTGACTCGTTCATCGGCTGGTCCCCGCAACTCATTGTATAGCGATATATGCACTCAAAACGCTTCCACGACAGCCGGTAGAAGTAGAATGACGCACCCCCAAGAGATTGAGGGACGCCGTTCTTTATCCTGTTCTTTATCTTCATCAAGATGGTATAGTAATTTATGACCGGTGATCTAGTAAAGGACACCAACGTCCCGCCTAGTATTTTCACAGCTATACTAATATGACTTGTTTCGTGATAATTTTATGACCTTCCATGTAGTCAGCTCCTACACTGAATACGCTCAGTGGCACAGTCGATTAGGAACCTCTGGTCGTTTGATATTGTCCCTTAGATATGACCTGTTGCAGCAATGACCCTTCTGCAATTAGGTGAAGATAGCTTTGCGAAGCACTGGTAGTTCTAATGCGCTGTTTGTTCCACTTCTGAATATCGACTCTTGAAGGAAGCGAAAGCGGCTAGTGGCGAACGAAGGGTTGGATCCTATAATTGGTCTTAAATAGCAAGATCACATGAAACGATGCCAAATTCTGTTGAATGTTGAACCTGAGCAGTTTCTGAAAAAGATGAAACGCTCACCTTATGGTACTTCAAGTTGTTCCCCAGGCCGAATACGTAATCAAAACTTCTCCACATCACCCCATGGAAGCAAAATGCCTGGCTTATTCAATACATACTGACGTGGCACTTCATCGGCTTTTCTGAACCGACATAGGATCTCTGACTTTTCATTTCATATGCACTCCCTCGTTATTGCTTTGAATGTTTGGCGTCGATTCATGGGAAGACCTCGTGGATATGACTATGTTTTAAAGCTGCTACAACGGTCCCATTTTGCAGTGCGGAAACGAAGATTCCAGCTCTAATTTGTGTGCTTGAAAACGGTAAACACCTTCTGCTTTGAGCTTTCCCACAACAACACGTGTCCTACGACCATATCTTCGAAATGTTCAGGAACTCACTCGATTTGTATTCATTTCGGAATGGCTTGCTAACTTTAAATTGTCATTCCTTTCTTGAACACCGTTGCTGTTATTCGTTCACAGCTCACCTAACTTATAATGAAGTAAAAAGCTTACCACAAGATTATCAGTATCGGACCAAAACGATTTTGGAAGCACTGTCATGAACTGTGATCTTGCGATATAATTCTTCGTGAAGTACTTTCCCATAGGTTCGCACATTGAGGGCGCATAATGTCCACCATCGCAAACACCAACAGCCATCTGAACATAATCGCTTCTTATCACAACTTAGTCCGTTTTGCTTTTCTTTATATTACCACTCTTCGCTTATTCTCTGTGTGGTTTTAGTCCACTTTGAACGGACCTGGCCCTTTAGTGAAAAGGCAAAAGGTCATAAGATCTTTTTAAGTCCTTGCTGGTTAATAGCATACCTTCAAACCAACTCTCATCTTCAGCTCAACAACTATATGTCATAACTCAGGCTCCGAACACACAAAGAAAAAACAACGGTTTGACAACACGGAGGAGTCGAAATAGTGTGAAAGTGTTTTCCAAACATTCACTGAATCGTAACCCTAATTTTCCAATGAATAATTATTCCATTACCATTATGTTAGGGTTAGGAAGTTGAGTATTCGAGTTAACAAAATTCTTGAATATTCCTGGAAACACAAATTCGTTTTAGATCACTACAATAGAAACTACTGCAAAAAGCTATAACGCTGAAAGATGACTTCCAAAATGAAGAGAAGGGCCAATGAAATGCTTTAAAATACAGTTGCGGAGGACAACATTATCTGAATATATTCGTTCTATCTAAAGCGGAAACGTGAAATTCTGTCTGCTGATCGAAAGCGAGTTTTTTGTTCACTTCAAAGTGCTATTTATCAGCAGCTAGTTAGTTTATTAGTCTACTGTTAAACCATCGAAACGTTTTCTGGTTAAGAAAGATTCATTTTTTGATGAGGCTATAAAGATGAGTGAGTCCCAAAACTTTGTTCTCTCGTTTGGTATCAGAGTTCTGTTAAGAAGAACAAATAATCTACGACGCAACTTGTGAGTACAAGATATGCATAGAAAAAGCGTCTTTTTTAGACCTTGAAAACGATATAAATCTTTTCTTGATGAGAAAAAGAGGAATACAAAATAATCTCCAAAATAATAATAGTCGTTCACTCCTGAACATATACTAAAAATAATCGCATGTTCAATAAATATACAATCGCAATACAAAATAATAAAATAATTTGAGACACAATGCTACAAAATTTCTGGGAATTTTCACTCGAGCAAGGTTTGATAAAGAAAAAAAGAGCACATATAGCAGTGAAGACGGATTTTATAAACCTTATAGTATTTTTGCTTCTTCTTTTATAAAAGGTAGTTCATTATTAATTAGTAGACGTACTTATTCCACTAGTTTAATACGAACCTGTCTGGGGATGAAAATAACTCTCTGTATTTTTTGCAACCACGGAAGCAAAAAAGTTTACTTGAGTGTAAAAGCAGCGAAAGTTTTTTCGAAATAATTTTTCGTATGTTTCCATTCCTAATTTTCGTAGTCTCGTTATTTCCGTTTCTAATTTTCGTTCCTATCTCATATTTGGTAATCGTACCGTGTTACTTGTTAAAAAAACAGTTTTTGACATTCCCATCTTTTGTTTTGCATTCCTAGCTCTGACAGCTTTTGAATCCTCTCGTTGCACCTTTTGTCTTCGCCTTGTTTCAACAACAAAAAATCTCCTTAATTACATTTTAGCATCGAAGCCGTGAGCAAACTATTCGGTTTTGAAAATGGTCTGCGCTGTCGGCCGACTCTGTAAAAGTAGAAAACCACTTTACCTTCAGCATGCATCATCCTCATAATGATAATACGCTAAAACCCACCAGAGCAATTGCACTCCAAAGCAATACCATCGTCGATGCAGTTGCCTTTCAAAACGTATCGCCTCCTTTTGTACAGCTCTCGCTTATTAATTTTTCGATGGCGTTTGCATTAGCCGTCCTCTGAAAACATCACCAAATGTCGTGCAGTGCAAATACAGCAGGAACACCATTCTATTGTGAAAGGCGCTAGTCAACTCTTTACCCCCACTCAATAACACTACACGGTTAGGCTGAAGCAGGATTGGAAAAAGCTACCGTAGTGTTCGCAATAATGCTTTCTGTACAGTGCCGTGCAGTACAAACACAGGTGAGCTACTTGCCTACGGCTGCATTCATTCTTGAAAGAATCCTCGCCGACCGTAGATGTGATGCTCGGAACCTCTACCAGAAAGCATGGATCCAACGTATTATTGCGAAAACTACGAAAGCTTTTTGCATACACTACGCATTTCGTGAACTTTATTTGTAACATTTTGGACTCCAAAGGAATCCGAAGCAGGAGCAACCTCATCATTTACACAGCGGATTGATTGCTCTTGTCTTTTGAAGTGAACATAGAGACCCTGCCACGGCTATAACCAAAAGGAATCCAGTGACATTGCAAACAGTGCATGCGTTTTTTCGAGATACCTTGCATAGACAGCTGTGGAAGCACCTTCTGCCATTCCGCGCTGTGATTTGTCTGCTTCGATGAAGTCTGCTTTCGTGTGCCCATGCAAGCGAGCACATTCTACCGCATCTGCGAAAGTATAACTGGGTGGTTTCAGAAAACTGCTGGTACCATGGTGCATTCAGCGACCTCGTCTCTAGGAAACAGCACACACTAAACTACAAAGCAATTCATAGGTGTGACGCCTTACATTTCTGTTACGAAATTCAAAGTGTGTATCTCTCTTTTGTGCTGAAAGTGTGTGTCTCACTTTCAGCACAAAACTCTGCCCTACTGGATTCGCTTGAATTGCACGCTTTTTTAAAGTTTCGTTAACAAAGCAGGAATCTAACATCAGTTTCTTCGAAGCCAGCAAAGTCGGATTTGATCGCACCAAAACATCGTTATAACAGCTCTAATAAATATTAGGTTGCTGCGAAAATTCCCGCCATTTTTTGAATGCGCTTTTTTCACTAACGCTACCTTAAGCAATCTATCTTTTGTTCACACAAAGAGATCAGCTATGTTTAAGTTTACTGTTATTGATAGCTACTCACTCTCGCGTAACTCCTTCTAGAAAAATCGAGCTTTCAAAGGAGTACAGCCGAGGTCTCTTATTGTATGACTTGGAATTTGGTGAGTCAGCAGCCGCTTCCTGTCGTCGCATCAGTGCTGCATTCGGGGAGGGTACAGTGTCCGATCGCACTGCACGGGAATGGTTCGCACGCTTTCGCAAAGGTGAGTTTAACCTTCAGGGGCCGGATTCATCAAAGTTACTGCAGTAACTTTAACAGAGAATTGTAAGCAAAAAGCTCAGATAACGTGGCTTATCAAGCGATATGGTGAGCGATAAGCCGCGTTATCTGAGGTTTTCGCTTACAATTCTCCGTTAAAGTTACTGCAGTAACTTCGATGAGTCCGGCCCCAGGATTCGTTCAGGTCAGTATGTGAATCCCATGTCGACAATGACCGATTGCGACGGCTGGTGGAATCGGACCCATGGCCGACTACTCGTGAACTTGCGCAGGACTTGGGTGTGCACTACACCACCATCACCAGGCACCTACATCAAGTAGGCAAGGTGCACAAGTTGGGTCAGTGGGTGCCCGAAGACCTCACCGAATGCGACCGTCAGCGACGTGTTGAGGTGACCACTCAGCTGCTCTCGTACAAGCGAATAGATAGGTGGCTACAGTCTGTCACAGGAGATGAGAAGTGGTGCCTGTACGTCAACATCAAGAAGAGCAGACACTGGGTTGACAAGGGTGAGCAGCCTGAACCACAGCCAAAGGAGGGTCCTCACCCTTCGAAGATCATGCTTTATGTTTGGTGGGACTACGAAGGTGTCATATACTACGAGCTGCTGGCCCGTAACGAAACTCTGAGGCCTCGTGCATACTTCCCGTCGCCGCGATGGAATCGCGGAAATGAGTTTTGTAGAGCGAAGGAATTTGAACTTCTCAGTGCTCGTCGCATCGCTTATCGCTCTGCGAGGGAGCGCGACGGCGATCCGTCCAGGACCAACGCTAAGCACCGCGCGCGGCGCAAAAAAGTATGCCATGTCCACGATGAGCGCGGGAAGCCATCGCGCATGCCGTCCGCCACTATTTCGGGGGCCGCGGCGAGGTTTCCTTTGACTATTCGACCGCGTACGGCGCAATGGCCAAGAACTGAGCGCCGCGATGGCATCGCGGCGATTGAAGTATGCCCCCGGCCTAACAGCGGACTTGTACTCTCAGCAGCTGGATACGCTGGCCGTCAAGATCGCAGAAAAGCGTCAAAATCATGGTACAATCCTATTCTTGCAGGCAATGCTCGAACATAGATTGCAAGAGTGACTCGCCAAAAGCTTCTCGACTTTGGATGGGAAATGCTGCCACCCACCGTGCAGCCCAGATATTGCACCAACAGACTACCTACCACCTTTCCCTTTCTCTTTTCCAATGCCATTCAAGGAAAAACGTTCGATGACGAGGACGATGGCTGGCTGGCTGTTTCGAATCAAAGCCAGAAAGGCTCTACGTTGACGGAATCGATAGTCTGCCTGAAAGGTGGAGATGAGTGATAGAACATGATGGCGGTTACTTCGTTTCTTCTTTTGACTTTCTTTGACGTGTTTCGCTTTTTTCGTAAAACTAAAAAAACGTGGTGCCTTGAAAATGGCGAGAACTTCTGCAACACAATAATGTTTAAAAATTAAAAGTGATAAAAAGGGTAAAACAAATCAAGCCGAGTCCACCCACCCAAGTGAACCGTTCTCCAGCTAATTGGCTGGCTAGTGGACATTCCCGATGTTTACTAAAACGGATAGCGTTTCTTGTTGCGTTTGTTCAGTTTTCCCTTTTAGCTCGTAGCTCCTCCTCTCCGCCTGTAAAGCGAAATGCTGTTTGGTCAAATAGTCTTCTGATGTTTTCTCGACTTTTCCAGACTATGAAAAGGCGACAATGAAAATGTAAGCCGGAATAAAACCTGATGTTCGGCGAACTGCTTGAACCAGCCTAGTATCATCGAAACCTGCTGGTTCGATGTTCAGAATCGTTGTAAGGTATTTAGAAGCATTCTGTCGAGGTAGGTGATGTAAATGGGCGCGTGTAGTGCAGTCGAAGAAGACACCAACTGCCGCCTGCACATGATACCAGATTCCTGATTCGGATTTCCCGCCCAGGCCAACCAATCCCTACATCCAACCGGGTTCGGTGAATTGGTACCAGACTTTATAGTTGTACTCGAACGAATATATTCGAATAATTGTTCGAATAATTTATTTAAAGAGCCAATTATTTGAAATTTCTGGATTTTCGAATATTCGATCGAATTCGAACATGGAAGGGAGCCAATCTCGAATATTATTCCCCTTCATGAACCACCTCATCGTGGTGAAGGGGTGAACATCACTTAGTGATGGCTAGAGGCACAAATGGTCAGGCAGTACACGACGCTTTGTCGTGTGTGGGCGACTCTCATGTATTCCTGGCCAGGAACATGTGAGTAACTAAACCACCGCCATGGCTCAAACAACTGAACCCGCGCCCCTGTCCTCCGCGCGCCGATGGTGGACTTCTACGACGTCGCTTGCATTCACCTCCGACGTCGGTTGCATCCACCTCCGGCGACCACAACGAGCTTCTCATTGTCGAAGACATGACAGAAAGAATATTGGCGGAGTTTGAATTTCTCGTCAATTCAACAGTGCATCACCTAGTAGACTCTTACAAGATCATAAGTACGCAACTAGCTGTTCTTCGTCTGGAAACAAAGATCAAGGAACCATCTCCACCATAAATGGATATGCAGCAACTTCTGCGGCCACAGACGAAGAAAAGGAGAAATTCAACAAGCTATTCGAAAGGACCGTCAACGACGAGAAGAGTTACTATAAAGTTGTCGTTGTGAACTTTAACGCTACCGTCGGTACGAATGATCACGACAAATGGAGGCTAGGGCCACATGGAACTTCCTGATAGACTTTCTATCCGCGTTTCTACCATGGAAATTCTATGTTTAAGAAGCCTTCAAACCAGCGATGGACCTGGGAAAGCCCAAATGGAGAAACACGTTCGAAGATCAACCATTTTCTTACAAACAGACGCTGGAGTCTGTTCGACGTCTCCGTGCTTCCTTCATTTGACACCGGCTCGGATCACTCTTGAAGATCCATCGGAAGACTACGACCTTCTCTCCAAAGGACTGTTGAAATATGTTAGCAGCACTTGCGAAGCCACATCACCGTCTGCTTCAAGACTCAACGCACATGCGATTAAACTTTTGGAGCAAAGAAGAGCTGCCAAACTGGATCCTAATGCTTTCCATCTGGAAAAGTTACGATCTCGAAGGCCTGTCGAATTTCAGTGAAGGAGTTCATTCAAGCCTACAAAAGAATAAAGCTGTTAGAAGCCGCTAGGAAAGGTTCAAGCATAAAGCGCTGCAAACGAGATCTCTGCGACCAGAAGGCAATAATGTCAGCCCTTGTGGATAAAGATAGAACAACGCAAACGTCTCGAAGAGCGATGGAGGCCATCGTTCAAGAATTCTACACAGATCTGTTTCGTTCCTCCAGTACTGTCCCGAAATGCTTGATGCCACCAGCTGAGGAAGTATCTCCCATTCTGGAATCAGAAGTTGCTCATGCCATCAAAAGGATGAAGGCAAACACTGCTTCCGGACCGGAAGGCATTTCTGCTTATCTCCTTCGTGCGGGTGGCAGTGCCCTCTGCTTACTTCTTGCCGAGCACTTCAACCACTACCTTCGACTTGGTAGGATTCCGGATTTATGGAAGGAGTCGAAAACAGTTTTAATCTTCAAAAAAGGTCAGGAGGATATCAACAACTATCGACCCATCAGTCTTCTCTCGGTTGTGTACAAGATCTTCACGAAGATACTGCTTAACCGTATGGAGCGTTGCTTGGATGAGTATCAGCCAGTGGAGCCAGCAGGTTTTCGCAAGGATATCTCCTGGATGGAACATATTCAGACTGTCTCACAACTCATCGAAAGGAGCCGCGAACACCACATCACACCTATCCTTGTCTTCGCGGATTATCGGAAAGCGTTTCACTCTGTGGAAATCAACGCCATTCTGAACGCGCTTGTGAATGCTGGTATACCATCGCACTACATCCGACTTCTCGACGAATGCTTCTCGAGCACATCGACTACCATATCGAAAGCTTAATTCCTATCGGGAAAGGAGTACGGCAGGGAGATACGATTTCACCCAAGCTATTCACAGCGGCACTCCAGGATGCCATGAAGGACTTAAACTGGGACGACAAAGGCTACCTTGTCGACGGTAAACGGATCAGCAACCTTGCTTCGCCGACGATATTGTTCTTACCTCTACCAGCACGGCAGAAGTCGAGGAAATGCTGAACGAGCTCAATGTGGCAGGTATGAAGATGGGATTGGACATGAATATGTCCAAAACGCAATTTATGGTCAACCATTGGTGTGACACGGGAATCGTAAGGTTAAATGGAGTCGCTCTACAACAGATCGACTCCTACGTCTATCTGGGAAGAGAGCTGAAGATGGATAACGACCTCGCTCCTGAAATCGCCCGCAGGTTACGCACAGCATGGGCAGTCTTCAGTTCGATTCGCGAAGTCACCGATCAGGTCAAGGATGCCGGCCTAAGAGCCTCGATATTCAACGCCTCTGTACTTCCTGTGATGTGTTACGCGACGGAAACCTGGCCCGACAACAAGACGATTGCCAGAGCAATGCAAACTATGCATCGCGCACTGGAGAGATGTCTTCTGAGGACAAGCCTTCGTCAGCAATGGCAAGAAGGACTACGAAGCTCGGAGTTACGGGAGAAGTCGCAATTAGCAGATCCGCTGCAGTACATGAAGAAATCCAAATATCGCTGTGCCGGACACCTGCTTCGACGAAAGTACGATAGATGGATGGTCACTCGGGAGCCATTTCGTGTCACAGAATGGCTCCCGAGAGACGATAAGAGACCACTGGGACGACCGCCAACGCGATGGACAGACTCATTCTCAAGATCTTTCAGAGAGCGGAGTCGGCCTCACTGGATGTAAACAGCCAGAGATCGAGCGGTCTGGAAGAGTTGTGGTCCCCGCTGAGAAGACCTCCAGCCGAAAAAAGGACCAACAAATTATCAAAGTATGTATTCGAAAATCAATTAAACCCTATTCGATCGAACAACTTTATTCGAATGTCGGATAAACTTGAACTCTTCAAGGATACAAGTTTATCACGCAACATTTGAGTGATCAGGGTCCTAAGTTTCGATAAGGGTAACAAGTTGAAATGCATTGAAAAGAAAATAAAATTGCAATCGATTTCTTCCTAGAAGGTGTGTTCATGTGTCTTCATGCTATTTTGTATATACCTTCTAATCCACAACCCTCTCACATCAGTGACAACTGCCGCAGCGAGCGTACACCTGTCAAAGCAGTACTGTTTTGGCCCCATCCACTTCCACAAACACAAGAAATGGCAGAGACGCTTCGTGTACGAACCATCCGCCATAGCCGCCTGTCTGCTTCTCAACGGCTTCACCGTAGCAATAACTTCTCATCATCAGATGTAGCTGCCGCTCATGGTTTCCGCAGGAAAAACTCCTTAACGGCAGGTTAACAAGGGTCACGGAGATAGGCTGCTATTCTAGAGATATTGATTACTAGTCAGAAAAGATTGAGCCCACAAACTATAAATCTACACACAATTGTTCTGCTAACATATTTAGTGACGCCACGCTGAAAAAAATCCGAAATTTTTGAATGCTATGGAGTATTCATCATTTTATTGTAACTGGGCAAAAATATTAAAATGCTTGTAGAGACTATAAATACAAAACTTTCATCGACTACCCTTTAGCGACCTCGACTACACCACCTAGATTCAAGTTTCTGACAACTTGAATTACATCCACAAAAAATTGATGATTTGATCAACATCGATTGATGGCGATCGACACTTCAAAACGAACTTCAGATTCGTGTTCAGCGACCTCGTTTATCATGGCAGACTTTCGGGCCGCTGTCGATCGCCATCAACACCGTTGAGTGTTGCCAATACGCCGTTCCCCCACACACTCCAGTTGTGACTCACGGACGGAGACACACACACGCACATAACCGCTTGATGAAGATTGTTGTCGCCGTAGAAGAGCGACGGTGTCATTTCTTTTCCGCGTATGCTCCGCAGACAGGTTGCTCCGAGCAAACCAAGGACGAGTTCTGGTCCCTGCTTGATGAGAAGACCGCGGAAGTGCCGTCATAAGATATGGTTGTTGTGGCAAGTGACCTTAATGGTCACGTCGGAGCAGCGAAAGACGGTTACAGCTGTCATGGTGGTTTTGGCTATGGGTCATGCAACGCCGATGCTGAGCGTACTTGATTATGCAGACGCACATGACCTCACCATCGTGAATACCAAATTTCGAAAGCGTGACTCCCACCTCATCTCGTTTTATAGCGGGAACGCCAAAACGCAGATTGACTATGTCCTTGTTAGGCGTCGCGACCGAGGCCTTGTCACAGGCCTATGTCATACCATCGCTCTTCGCTAGCGAAGGCGATGGACAACTAACACAATTGGGGAAGGGACGGTATCAGACGTTGTGGAGGGGCAGACGCCTGTAGCAGTTGTCCGATCCACCACTAGCGAAGCCTCGCTAGCGGGGTGTCATACCTTCGAGCGATACGGCATCGCTACCGATGCGACCGCGTCGCTGAGCTGAGCAGAGCGTCGGCCAGCATCGGTAGCGATGCTACCCCATCAATCTCCCACGTTTCCTTATTTTTTAATTTCCTCGCGGCGCAAATAGGGTCCGGGGGGGGGGTCACCATGTAGCACAGTCCTATCTTCCTTTTGAAACCGGAATTTACTTGCAGCAATGATGTGTTCTAGCCCTCCCACTCCGGACCCAATTTCCGTCATCGCTCTGTTCGTCGCCTTCGCTCGGGTGAGCGAAGGTATGACATAGACCACAGACGCGAAGACCGTGCCGTATGAGACGGTTGCCACGCAACACCGCCCACTGATCTGCTCGCTGAAGATCACGCCTCCGAGGTGTAAACGTGTCGAGCGGTGTGGGACGGCTAGAATTAAATGGTGGCGATTCAAGGAAAAGGAAGCAGCTGTTATCTCTCGCATTCGGTTGCCGATGGTAACAACTGTCGACGAAACCTGGAAAGAGGCTACCGATGCGATAACCCGGGCTGCACGCCTCGAACTCAGCACAACGAAGCCTGGACGGCGTTGGGTCGAAAAGCAGGCTTGGTAGTGGACCGACGATGTAAGAGAGAAGGTCAGGGAAAAGAAACGGCTGTATCACGTATTTATCGGTGACAAAACAGTCTGTAAAAGGCGGAATTATCGAGAAGCGAGGAAAGCGGCAAAGAAGGCAGTGGCTGCTGCAAAAGCCGCATACTACGCTGAAGTCAGCGAAAAACTGGAGACGCGCGATGGTGAGCGCTATCTTTACCGACTCGCCAAGGCTCGCTGTCGCCAAGCAGAAGACATCGAAAAGTTCTTTGGCATTAACGATGAGAACGGCCATCTTGTGATGGATCGTAAAAGAGCTGTGAAGCGATGGCGTGACTACTTCGAGGAAATCTCGAATGTAGAATTTGAACATCCTGCCGTTCCTTTTGCTTCACCTGTATACGGTGCCGTTCAGAAGATCACAGTGAGCGAAACTGAAGCAGCCCTGAGGATGATGAAGTCAGGCAAAGCCACTGGTCCCGATGACCTGCCAGCCGACCTAAGGAAGTCGAAGGGCTGGTGCCCTGCTGACTGGCTGACTGGGTTTTTCAATCAGGTTGTTGCTGAGAAGAAAGTGCCTGAGAGTTGGCAGCAAAGCACGACTATCCCGATTTGGAAGAAGAGAGGCAGCCCTGCGGACTGCGCTAGCTACCGTCCGATTCGCCTACTTTCGCACACCATGAAAGTCTTTGAGCGAATTATCGATAGACGTATTCGGGATGTCGTTCAGCTTTCCAATAATCAGTGTGGTTTCGTTGCCGGCTGTGGGACGGTTGATGCTATACACGCCGTTCGTCTTCTGCTAGAGAAGCACCGCGAGAAACAGAAACCGGTGCATTTCGCCTTCTGGACTTGGAGAAGGTCTTCGACCGCGTCCCGCGAGAAGTTATATGGTACGCTTTGCGACGACACGGCGTCCCTGAAGAGCTTATTGAGTGGGTGCGCATCCTCTACTCGTGCCCAATAAGCCGAGTACGAGCACCAGCGGGTACCTCGATGGAGTTCCCGATCTCTGTCGGAGTGCAGCAGGGGTCTGCGCTATCCCCACTGCTCTTCGTGGTCGTCATGGATGCAATTACACGAGATCTCCAAAAGGCAGCTCCTTGGACGTTGCTGTATGCCGATGACGTCATGCTTGCATGTGAAGACAAAGCCGAACTCGAGCGACAGGCACAGGAATGGTGCGATCGCTTGGCATTGTTCGGACTCAAGCTAAACGTCAAAAAGACGGAGTACCTGACGATGGATGTGAATGAGCTCGGATCTATCGAGATCAATGGTACAGAGCTCTCACGAGTCACATCTTTCAAGTATCTCGGATCAACAGTTACGCCCGATGGCAGCCTAAAGTTGGAGGTGAATGCGCGCGTAAGTGTTGCCTGGTCCAAATGGCGGTCGTTGACTGGGGTTCTCTGCGATAAGACAATACCCATGCTTTCTGGTAGAGGTTCCGAGCATCACATCTACGGTCGGCGAGGATTCTTTCAAGAATGAATGCAGCCGTAGGCAAGTAGCTCACCTGTGTTTGTACTGCACGGCACTGTACAGAAAGCATTATTGCGAACACTACGGTAGCTTTTTCCAATCCTGCTTCAGCCTAACCGTGTAGTGTTATTGAGTGGGGGTAAAGAGTTGACTAGCGCCTTTCACAATAGAATGGTGTTCCTGCTGTATTTGCACTGCACGACATTTGGTGATGTTTTCAGAGGACGGCTAATGCAAACGCCATCGAAAAATTAATAAGCGAGAGCTGTACAAAAGGAGGCGATACGTTTTGAAAGGCAACTGCATCGACGATGGTATTGCTTTGGAGTGCAATTGCTCTGGTGGGTTTTAGCGTATTATCATTATGAGGATGATGCATGCTGAAGGTAAAGTGGTTTTCTACTTTTACAGAGTCGGCCGACAGCGCAGACCATTTTCAAAACCGAATAGTTTGCTCACGGCTTCGATGCTAAAATGTAATTAAGGAGATTTTTTGTTGTTGAAACAAGGCGAAGACAAAAGGTGCAACGAGAGGATTCAAAAGCTGTCAGAGCTAGGAATGCAAAACAAAAGATGGGAATGTCAAAAACTGTTTTTTTAACAAGTAACACGGTACGATTACCAAATATGAGATAGGAACGAAAATTAGAAACGGAAATAACGAGACTACGAAAATTAGGAATGGAAACATACGAAAAATTATTTCGAAAAAACTTTCGCTGCTTTTACACTCAAGTAAACTTTTTTGCTTCCGTGGTTGCAAAAAATACAGAGAGTTATTTTCATCCCCAGACAGGTTCGTATTAAACTAGTGGAATAAGTACGTCTACTAATTAATAATGAACTACCTTTTATAAAAGAAGAAGCAAAAATACTATAAGGTTTATAAAATCCGTCTTCACTGCTATATGTGCTCTTTTTTTCTTTATCAAACCTTGCTCGAGTGAAAATTCCCAGAAATTTTGTAGCATTGTGTCTCAAATTATTTTATTATTTTGTATTGCGATTGTATATTTATTGAACATGCGATTATTTTTAGTATATGTTCAGGAGTGAACGACTATTATTATTTTGGAGATTATTTTGTATTCCTCTTTTTCTCATCAAGAAAAGATTTATATCGTTTTCAAGGTCTAAAAAAGACGCTTTTTCTATGCATATCTTGTACTCACAAGTTGCGTCGTAGATTATTTGTTCTTCTTAACAGAACTCTGATACCAAACGAGAGAACAAAGTTTTGGGACTCACTCATCTTTATAGCCTCATCAAAAAATGAATCTTTCTTAACCAGAAAACGTTTCGATGGTTTAACAGTAGACTAATAAACTAACTAGCTGCTGATAAATAGCACTTTGAAGTGAACAAAAAACTCGCTTTCGATCAGCAGACAGAATTTCACGTTTCCGCTTTAGATAGAACGAATATATTCAGATAATGTTGTCCTCCGCAACTGTATTTTAAAGCATTTCATTGGCCCTTCTCTTCATTTTGGAAGTCATCTTTCAGCGTTATAGCTTTTTGCAGTAGTTTCTATTGTAGTGATCTAAAACGAATTTGTGTTTCCAGGAATATTCAAGAATTTTGTTAACTCGAATACTCAACTTCCTAACCCTAACATAATGGTAATGGAATAATTATTCATTGGAAAATTAGGGTTACGATTCAGTGAATGTTTGGAAAACACTTTCACACTATTTCGACTCCTCCGTGTTGTCAAACCGTTGTTTTTTCTTTGTGTGTTCGGAGCCTGAGTTATGACATATAGTTGTTGAGCTGAAGATGAGAGTTGGTTTGAAGGTATGCTATTAACCAGCAAGGACTTAAAAAGATCTTATGACCTTTTGCCTTTTCACTAAAGGGCCAGGTCCGTTCAAAGTGGACTAAAACCACACAGAGAATAAGCGAAGAGTGGTAATATAAAGAAAAGCAAAACGGACTAAGTTGTGATAAGAAGCGATTATGTTCAGATGGCTGTTGGTGTTTGCGATGGTGGACATTATGCGCCCTCAATGTGCGAACCTATGGGAAAGTACTTCACGAAGAATTATATCGCAAGATCACAGTTCATGACAGTGCTTCCAAAATCGTTTTGGTCCGATACTGATAATCTTGTGGTAAGCTTTTTACTTCATTATAAGTTAGGTGAGCTGTGAACGAATAACAGCAACGGTGTTCAAGAAAGGAATGACAATTTAAAGTTAGCAAGCCATTCCGAAATGAATACAAATCGAGTGAGTTCCTGAACATTTCGAAGATATGGTCGTAGGACACGTGTTGTTGTGGGAAAGCTCAAAGCAGAAGGTGTTTACCGTTTTCAAGCACACAAATTAGAGCTGGAATCTTCGTTTCCGCACTGCAAAATGGGACCGTTGTAGCAGCTTTAAAACATAGTCATATCCACGAGGTCTTCCCATGAATCGACGCCAAACATTCAAAGCAATAACGAGGGAGTGCATATGAAATGAAAAGTCAGAGATCCTATGTCGGTTCAGAAAAGCCGATGAAGTGCCACGTCAGTATGTATTGAATAAGCCAGGCATTTTGCTTCCATGGGGTGATGTGGAGAAGTTTTGATTACGTATTCGGCCTGGGGAACAACTTGAAGTACCATAAGGTGAGCGTTTCATCTTTTTCAGAAACTGCTCAGGTTCAACATTCAACAGAATTTGGCATCGTTTCATGTGATCTTGCTATTTAAGACCAATTATAGGATCCAACCCTTCGTTCGCCACTAGCCGCTTTCGCTTCCTTCAAGAGTCGATATTCAGAAGTGGAACAAACAGCGCATTAGAACTACCAGTGCTTCGCAAAGCTATCTTCACCTAATTGCAGAAGGGTCATTGCTGCAACAGGTCATATCTAAGGGACAATATCAAACGACCAGAGGTTCCTAATCGACTGTGCCACTGAGCGTATTCAGTGTAGGAGCTGACTACATGGAAGGTCATAAAATTATCACGAAACAAGTCATATTAGTATAGCTGTGAAAATACTAGGCGGGACGTTGGTGTCCTTTACTAGATCACCGGTCATAAATTACTATACCATCTTGATGAAGATAAAGAACAGGATAAAGAACGGCGTCCCTCAATCTCTTGGGGGTGCGTCATTCTACTTCTACCGGCTGTCGTGGAAGCGTTTTGAGTGCATATATCGCTATACAATGAGTTGCGGGGACCAGCCGATGAACGAGTCAGCTTTTTATCTTTCCCAGACAAGTCCGATACTTATTCACCAAACTCGAACGGATGGAAGAATTGGTTAACCTGGGGAGAGACACCAGGAACCTGGTGTAGCGTGCTCACGACAGCCGCCTCCTCCGATTGCGCTTCACGCGCCCCAAACGATTGGAGGTCTGAAGGAATCGGGTGAAGGGGCTAGGGTACTCTCAGACTCGATTCAGCGACAGAAATGAATTACATAAACGCTCATACGTGTAGCCATTGGAGAACTGAATGGTCGGAAGAAAGTTCATTTCACGACATCAAGACAGGAAGACACGAAGGAAGAAGAACAAACAAAGCCAGAGAAATTGGATCGCGCCGAGATCTTTGCAAAAAATCAAGCCCCTCACTTGTACCGTTGGGACAATACAGATAAAAGAAATAAATAACTAATATTCATGTACTAGTTACCATTGTATAATTTGTGCTTTAAATAAAAATTAAGAAATATCTGTGCGCCTACGAAGGATTGGCTGGGATAGACCTCGCTCAAGGACGAAGTGCATGCCCATCATCTGGATCTCTCACGCGCCTGTACTACAAGAGGTGTGTTCACTGTGTATCTGCACTGTTTACAGCCTGGATAGGCTTAAGGGCCAACGGCAAGTTTAATTTTTCCAAAACCAACAATGGTGGCCTGCTCACATGCTAAGAATGTACGTATTCCATTTGTCTATCGAAAATGACCAGCTTTTTTGTTATCACTATAGCTTTTCGACGCCTGTTCCTGCTAAGTATGGATCCATTAGATTCATCAACTTCTTTCTAGGAAGTACGAGAAATTTGATTGTAAAACTCGTAGCAGTATCACAATGCTTCTCCATATATGATCTTGATTGCGATCCGCTGCAGAATTCACCTCATATCGTCTAGCCATCGACTCCAGTAGTTCATGCTAAAATTCTTTTACAGGTGTAAACCTTTGACATTAGGCGTCAATGGAAACAGAGGAAGATACGAATTTACGAAGCATTGTTTAACAGAACATCTAAGCTGCTGCTTCATTTCTATACTAAAAGAGTCTGACAGGAGGTTTCTGGCTCAATGGAGGCCATTCAAATTACACAGAATCAGTTATGCTCCTGCTGCCAAATTTTGCAACCCTTTGCACTGCTAATGCGTAGGACAATACGCAGCTATTACAAATAGCTCACTCTACCAACTCATTATACAAGGCGTCCCAAAAAATGTACACTCTGCTTGAAAGGTGATAACTTTGCTTACTAAAGAAGTTTAGGGCTCATATGAAAGCTCAAGAAAAAAGAAATTTTCTGACATATGAGCGCTGTAGAAGGCGCCATGCACTCGTCTGAAATTTTGCGTTTTGCACTCGGTTAATTGTGTTTCGGTTGAATGCTTGTTATAATTTTTTCACAAAGTCGCCGTTTTGATCAATTTATGCTTCTTTTGTGGTTTAAAACTTAAAAACACACACTGCTTAGGAAATGCAAAATGAGAAATGCAGTGTCCTAAAAATGGAGGTATTCTTTGAAGGGTTCTAACATTGTTGCTAGCAACGCTCTTGAAAATGCTTAAGACTCACATGAAAGCACAGGGTAACGACATTTCTGTGGCGTGTAAATAGTTAAGATTGCGCCTTGCACTACCTGAAGCCTTGTATTTTTTAGACTCTATTGATTGTGCATGGGCTGAACGCTTGTCACAATCCTGTTACTACTTGGCCACATTAAGTTGTGCTGTGCTTCTTTTAACGTTTAGAACTTGACAATCACGTGGAAGACACATGACATGCGAGTTTGTTGATTGCATGATTTAACTGTGCGCAGACGCCAAATTTCCAAGACGGATTCTGTGAATTATGAAGCGACATTCAAGCTGAATGGAAAGGTTAGTCGACGTAATTCCAGCTACTGGAAAGTAGAAAACTTTAAAAGAGGCACAGCATAGGTTAATCTGGCCAAATAGTAACGAGATTACAACAAGCATTTAGCCCATGCACAATCATTCGAGTCTGATATGCAAGGTTTCAGACGGTTCCATGGCGCAATCTACACCGTTCGTATGTCTGAAAATTTCAATTTTTTAAACTTTCACATTGTGCTTAACTTCTTCAGTACCTTTACTGTGAGCAAAGTTATCACCTTTAAAACAGTGTATACAATTTTTTTTTTGTTGAGGCACCCTGTATGTAGCGTATCTGAGAGTTTTCCAAACCAAAAAGTAAATACACCGCACATGTTTATTCAAATCTATGGAATGTCTTTTCTTACGACATTGCTGTGAACAGGCACACTTGTCCATTGCCCTAGAAGGATGTATGTATCTTTTTCGAGAAGGAGTGATATACATAAGTGATTTCGTTGCCTTGAAAACTACATATATTACAGCTCATCAAAACAAAATCAAACTGCTGGCGAGATTATCTACGAAGCCGAAAAAAAGTGGAGCGGTGATTTCTCTAATGTGAGGAATTATTTTCAATTAAGCAATGAGCGAAGCCGTTCTTAGAGTTGCGAATGTTGTTTCAGATGAAGACCATCGCCGAGTATGGCTGCAACGTCAACACCAGCTCTAGTGAGTTGGTATGCTACTTCAAAGCTATTTGAGACAATCATCGAGCCAGATTCGAAACATCATCGAAGGGAATTCAACTCGTATTTTATTATATTTCCTTGAGTTGAATGTGCGATAAAGATATGCGAATGGCAAATATTAAGGCAGAATTGTCCCATCAAGTAATGCGAGACTACCCGAACGCTTTCAAGGCTGTCTCAATTTTACAAGTACACAATTAGCCGCTCATTTAAAGTGCAATAGAAATAAGGATATAAGTCTGCATAATAAAAAAGGATTAAGAAATAATCTAACCAAATAAGCAAGAAATAATGGAATTTCATTTCCTGTAGGTAGGGAACAAAGAATTGCAACTTCATATCGGCTAGGGCCACTTTAAATACTGTTGATTTAAAATTTCTCAACCAACCCTTCAATATGCTCTACACAATACCTGCTACATTAAAGATTTGCAGCTCCTTGTCTTCTTCCGTTTCTACCACATGGACAATTTCAAGGCATTACTCTCTGCACTATCACTAGTCCATTATTAGCAGCCATACTATTGAAGTAACTGTGTAACTGCTATGTAGAGCTTGATCCTCCTCATCCAGATCTGTTGGAAGAGCACAGTGATAGCTTTACAGTTTTATAAAAACAATCTGCCAGCTTTGGAGGAAAGCCCAACCAGCAGCAATCATCACCGATAATTTCCGTATAGGCACCGAATACAATTATGCTGGTGAATATGCGGCTGCATCTCTAGCTGAAGCTTATTTGACAGTTACCCTACGGCAAACGTGAGTCTTCTCAAAGTTAGCGAAGTAGGCCACGGAATCCTTTTTTTCAGCTTGGAGCAAATTAGCAAACTTTAGCAAATTCTAAAGCAAAGTTTCACGCAATCTTGTGTGTACTCTTTCAGGTTAAGGTACCAAGCAAATGAGAGAGATACTCCATCGATCATCCAAGCGTCATGAAAAGCTGGATGAGATGCGGTAGCGAAATTTATAATAATGATTTACTTTTCCTTTTTATTCTTCATAAAAGCTAAGAAAGTTAATAGCAAATATAACACCAGCCTAGTTTTGAAAATGTCATTTGTGCTTTTAAAGAGTTCACTTCGAAGTAAAATTTGTGCGATTGTTGATTTGTGGGGGAGTACTGTACTGCCAACAACAATTATTATACTTCCAACAATTTTTGCATAGAATTCTCCGTTTTGCTACGACCACCTTTAATCTTGAAACGGATGGCTTCGAATACTAAAAAAAAACTGAGAAATAAGTAATAAGTAGCTTCAAGTCTTCTGTGCCACGCAGGTTTGTTAAATGCAACTTTATTACGCCTGACGTTTCGACGGTATCGTCGTTATCAAAGGCTGAAGTTCGGTGGTCCGCAGAATGTACACTCATACCGTCAACTGCCCTAATTTTCGCAACCCTGCAGTACCAATGGGGTCCCATGAGTGTCACGAAGAAATTACTCCAATACGAACGCAACTCACCGGTGCTTTATCAGCACTGGAAAACCGCCCTACTATGCGGCAACCATATAGCAAGTGAAACACACTCGGTATACAAGAATATACGTACTTAGAGGAGCATTGTGTCTCACAGCTCACACAGTGGAATAAAGGGCAAAAAGTCACTGGTAATGGAAACGCACTCGTTCCTGCTGTTCATCGTTGAATTGCGTTCATGGATGCATAAGGCTTCGAGGGTCTTCCTTAAGCCGATCTCATTTTCGTGCAGCAGTATCGTGCATTTGATGTTAAAATCGTGTCTGTTGTGAGTCTCTTCACGGTGTCTACCCAGCGGGCTCAACAAGCTTCGCTCAACAAGCTTCGCCTTCGCTTGCCAGCTAGATGCTCTCTGCCTGTTTCCCCGATGTACAGCTCATTACAGGTAAAACACTGCATTTTAGTATATCACTCCCCCTTGAGCGCAGTCTCCATTTCTTCCATAGGGACAAATCACGCAGCTCTTCGTAATACAAGTGCAGTCATAGAAACGGTTATGAACGAGCAGCCGCTTAATGTTGTCTCCTTGGATGTTAATTAGGACAACACCGGATGTTACGTGCGGTCAAACAGCGCCGGTGGTGTAAGGCGAACATCGCTGCCCGGAAAGCAGAAGATGCGGGTCCCGCCTGGCGCAAGAGTTTTGATCGCAGCAAAACATCCTGTAACAACATATAGTCTCTCTACCAGCCGCTCCAGGCTTAAGCAAACGTGTTCAAACGTGCTGTTGTTACTATCAAAGGCAATTGGAGACAGGCTTTGTCCTCGGAAGAGTTTATAACATGCCCGTGTCGTGCTCGATCAGTTCGCCGTTGTCTTGACACGTACCCATTAAGACTGCTATTTGGGAGGTCAGCATACATAATTCCTCTCGCTCCTCGCGTCCCGTTCACATGGCTATTGCTGTTCTGTACATGTTACGGAGTACCGCACGTTTTACAGCCATAGGATGAGCGGATCTTGCATGGACGTTGCTATTTTTGGAGCTGCCTTTGTGGTACCACTTCACATTAAAATCGCAGTTTGACACCCTAACTTGAGTATTCAGATAAGGTAGCCAACACTGAGACGGGATTTCTCGAGTGAACCTGATGTACTGAGATTGTTTATTAAGGATACTAAACATTTCGGATTGTGTTGTCTTTATAACACAGCAATCATCAATATATCGACAGTACATTGTGGGACCTCGCTCAAGCACCGGTCTTTCAATTCTGCTCATAAAGCAGATCGCAATGGTTGGTGCTAGGCGGTATCTCATTGCAAGAAACTGTCCCGTATTTGTCAAATGTGAAGGAATACGGCTGAGAAGTTGGCCAACAATTTTGTTTAGGAACCATGAGATTCGGTCAGTCGGTCCATCAACGCAGCTGATTGTACGCCGTACTTTGTATGCGGCTGCCTCAGACAGCTTGTACGTTTTGACCAAGTGATAGGATACAGGGCATGTAGGCAGGTCCAATTATAGCCTTTTAATAATACTTTTATCAATACCAGCTGACCTACCTATGGACATCCAAACCGCGTTTAACCTATGGCATTGCAAACCAAACTGCCTCTCTGATGATTCGTGGCAAACCGTTAGGTCAGCAAGGTGATTTTTCGCAATTTCTCTGTCCAAAACCTGTTCAGAGTTGCCCATAGCCTTGCTCTGAGTTGATCCCTGAGCATATTTAACCCTCCCACATCCTTTCGGAACGTTAATGCATTTACCTTATGCGACAATGAAAACGAAGGGCCTAAATCCAAGAAACCCAACGCTTTCGAAGAAACTTGTGCGTTTCCAATAACTGCATCTCTTGCCTGATTTGCGACTGAAGTGTCGGTTGTTCACTGGTGTGATTGGTCGTTCGGCAACTGACGAACGGCGGCGGAAGGCCTGTTATTGAAGTAGCATCTCCTATCTTCACTCCTGAGAGCATTGTACTTATCGCAGAGTTTGGATTTCGCACTTGATCGGAGAGTGTTACAAATCTGCTTCGAACCGCTCTCAATCCTTTTCCATGTCTGAGTTGGCAGAAGTCAGACAAATACGAATACGACAATACGACAATACGAATCCCTCTACCCTAATTATGTCGAAGGTTGCTTCAAAGAAGCTTGGTTTTTCACTAGTGTTTTCCAGGAGGAGATCATATTTCCCATTCTAATTCTTGCGAACATTTATAAACTTCCGAAACATCTCATCAGCGTGGGAACCACAAAAAGTGTAAAATGTTTAAAAAGTGTAAAATCTTTGATTTTGATGATCTTGGGCTTATAAATGTTGTAGACCTTACAGATGCAGTATCTCTTCGGCCTACAATGAACCGCATTTTAGTGGATAAGTAGGATTCACCACTTACAGCTGATGAAACATGTTTTCTAATAATTTATCTTAAAAACATTCACGGACGTCCATAAGGCCCAAGGTACGTCCTTAATAAACAGGTTATAAGCCATGTTAAAGGAACTCGAAATCTTGGAATCATTCCGCCTTTCCCGCCATTTCTCCTTAGAAAGGTCAGCTACCGCATTAATTGGGTTGTCCAGCAATTAATGTGGTTTTGCTCATATTTTTCAAAGTGAATTTTTTTATATTAACCTACATCATCTGTCACCTGTCGTCCCATCGATCCTTGAGTTTCTCGAGCGGGCGCAAGCAGTGTCTTCATTGGTGCTTGTTGTGTGCAAGAGATCCTCCTCGCACGAGGGACACGAAGGGCATCATACCGATCGTTATGAGTTTTCACGAAGAAGTCCGACCAACGCGTTGGTGGGCGTCCCGGTGTTCTCTTGACATTCCGCGGGATCCAGTCAGTAACGGCTCTCATCCAGCGGGTGTCTGCGAAGCGCATTACGTGGCCGGCCCACCTAATTTTCGACAACTTGGCCCACTCGACAGCTTCTCTGATCTTCGAACGTTGGCGATGCTCGGAGCTCCGGTGGGCCTTCTCTCAATTGCGTGAGTCGTGTCACTCCGAGCATCGTCCTCTCGATTCTACGCTGCGCGATGTTGATCGCGGGTTCGTCCTGTTTTCGTGGTGTTTAGGTCTCTGAGATGTATGTTGAATCAGGAAAAACGGTAGAGGCGAATAGGTGGGCACAGAGTCGAACGTTCTTCGTCTTCTTCGCGGCTTCTTCGAGGCTCTTGAAAGCTCTCCAAGCCGCTCGTTTCCTCCTGCTCAGATCTGGTGCTAGGTCGTTAGCCATATTGACTTCGCGACCCAGATAGACGTAGCTGGAACATTCGGAGATGTTCGTTCCCTTGAGCGAGAATGGGAGATCAGAAACTTATCCATTCCCATGAACATCGTTAAGATTCAGCTGCAGTTCAACGTTCCCACATACACGATCGAAGTCGGCCAGCATTCGCTCTTCCTGGCTGGTGCTCAGTGTTATGAGCACGGTGTCGTCAGCGAAGCGAAGATGGTGCAGATACCGAACGTCGATCTTCACTCCCATGTCTTCCCATTCTAGTTCGCGTGTGATGTTTTCGAGGGTGGCGCTGAAGAGCTTCAGGTATAGGTATCCCCCTGCCGAACCCCTCTCTTCACGTCGAGGACGACATCGTTGTAGAATGATGAAATGTTGGTCGTGAATAAAGTACTCTAATGTGCTGAGTACAATACCCTGAGTGAGCAGGGCGTCGATGACCGCTTCAGCTTCGACGGAGTCGAATGCCTTCTTCAGGTCGATAAACGTAAGACACAGCGGCAGCTTCGATGAGCTTCGTAATGGTGTGTATGTGGTCGATCATGTTGAATCCTCTTCGAAATCCTACTTGTTCGCATGGCTGCCCTTCGTCCAGCGTTCTGCTAATCCTATTCAGGGTCACTCGGGTGAACAGCTTCAAGACAACGGACAGCAGGCAGATCTTTAATTATCCTGACTCAATAGGAAAATGTGCCACACAGACAGTGTGCTTCCCTTCTGCCAATTTATTCGTACCATCAGTATCGCCCTTTTGCAGCAACTCAGTTATTAAGGCAAACTGAGGTTCCTTTTCTAATTCGCGCATCAATTTCGTTTTTTTTTCTTTACAGTAAATCTGCTTACAATTGCATCACCTAGAACTTCAAGTGTACGGTCCTGATTACCTTTAACGGTTCCCCACTCAAGGCGTTTCTAACTCGTTAGCCTTCCGTTCAACGTATTCAATTCAGACTTATAAAGCTGAAGCTCATGGGACCAAAGCAGCACGCAAGCTGACCGTGTGGTGATGCTATCGGGTGTAAGCAGTTTTGGCGGTAGCCAACGATCCGAGCACCGCCCGCTATCAAGTTTAGCGATGTAATCACGACCTTGAAGTACCGTATAAATAGGAACATCGTGAGAGAACAAGGATAGCGGCTTTCTATTTAGGCATGTAGAGAGCGGCTGCTTCCTATATGGACATGGAGGGTGGTGGCTCTTCCCCAAATAGGCAGCAGCTGTCACTCCCTTACGCTTAGCCCTTCCTCTACATTTCCCACACTCTGTAACTAGAACTAGAGTGGGTAGCGGTAGCTGTAAGGGCCTTGGTATCGGGCTAGTTAGTTAACGGTTCGGACTCCCTTATGGGGTCCAAACTTTCCCTCTTTTAGACGGTCCAGTGGTCCTTTTCTTGTAAGATATTATGGCGGAATTTTGTTGTGAACTATGTATAACATGCAGATAAAGTTGATAAAAAAATCTTGTTGGTTGATCTTCCGGCTAATATCCTAGCGCAAGGATATTACAACAGGCTGTTGCACTTGAACAGTGTAGTCAAAGGCTGGTGATCTGTTTTAACTACTATAGATGAACATATGGAAGCGCCGAACAGCAAACACAACAGCTAGTGCTTCCAAGTCCGTGCTGTAGTATCTTTTCTCAGCTTTGCTCAAACTCATTGAAGCTAAATATGTAGGATGGAGCATTTTGTCCGTTCCTTTTTGAGAAAGTACTGCTAGACCTTTTACACAGGCGTCAGTGAGAATCGGGTTTCTCCCACTTTTTGCCATTTCGACGTCAGATTGAGCTAGTATTGGCGAACTACTGATCATCCTCTTAACGTTCTCCAATGCCTTCTCATGTTGCTTCTCCCATCGCCATTTCGCTTTTGTGGATTGTTAAACTGAATAGGCTCGTAACTTTGAAGAATCTCAAACAAAACTTATAGAAAGACGCCCTCCCCATGATCGTAGCTGCGTAATGCTAATTGGGGTTGGAGACTTGGATATCGTCTCTACTTTGTCTTGGCTTGCATGAGTTCCCTTTCCGTATATGAAGTGCACTAAAAAGGAGGCTTATTCTTGCAAAAGAATACACTTTCGTACCTTTAGCTCTAGCCATGAATCACGAATATTTCCACAAACTTCGCAAAGGAGCTCGGAGCAGAGTTCTTCGACTCGATTAACACCGTCAATATAATAAAAACCGTCAATATAATAAAAACCTCTGACCCACTCCAGAAAGCTTTGTAAAACTGTGTCCTTTAAACGTTGAAAAACTGCCGAGCTAGTGCGAAGGCCGAAGAAAGGTGAAACCATTTAAAAAGTCGATGGCTGCAGATTCTCCTGGGAGGAAGGCCCTCATGAAAGCGTCCATTTGCCCCAGACTACAGGCGTTGACCTCCTCTGTGTGCATTCGTTGAAACGTCTGACTATGCAAATCGAAATGCTAGGACGCGTCGCCCTCGTTTTCCTCGACGTTCCTCTAAGTTCGCTGCAATTCGATTCAGCGAAGCTTTCGGAAAGTGAAACCATTTTCCCGGTCAGTGGCTGGCTGCAGATTACTTTGGGGAGGAAGCCCATTGCGAAAGCGTCTATCTGCCCCTGCAGTTAGCTCTACGGGCGCTGCGAACGCTATCCTCTGGCTGCGCTTGTTGAGATTTTTGACTATTAACTTAAAGGTGTGTATAGAAATTATGCACTCGTAATTAACACCAGTTCCTTAAACGATACCTTCTCTAAAGCTTTTTTTACCCTCTACTGTACACCAGTGTCTTCTGATCTCATCAAGCAATTGATCATAAGGATCTCTGACGTTTGCCTAGAAATCCATGTGTAAGCACTCCTCTCTGCAACCCATAGGCTGTCTCACAACACCCTACAAAACTGTGTACCAACCTCCCTTTTTCTCTGTTCAAGAAAGTCCCTTCTGCTTGGCTATATTTGGAATTGCATATTTACCTGAATGTCAGTAGCAGAGGTTCAATACGAAACATAAGAATTTATAGAAATTCGAAGACGTAAAAATAAAACAAGTCAAAACAATCTTCGACTTCTTGCAACATCTCGCAACTTCTTATCCAACAGCACCGGAAAAACACTCCAATATACCGAACCTGCTGTGAATGAGGTACTCACAAATCACTGCTCGTAAAATTTAGATATGGTTAAGCAAAGTAATATAGGTTCGCATGAAGGCGTTCTCGCGGTAGTTTAAAAGCTATGGCTAACCTAAGAAGTGAAAAGGAAGAGGAAGGAAAGTAAGGAAATGTTCACTTTTGCCACATACTATAATTCTCTGAATATAAAAAACAACTGATCTATGTCGCCATGCCACGAAGCTAGCTTCTTATCGCTTTGCTCTCTTCGACAAAAGGCCAAGTTAATAATCTGCATTGGTATGAGTGATATGCCTTAATCGTTTCTATATGATCAGACGAATGAGCTTTCGTTGACCAATACGTGAAAAAGCACTACTTGGATCGCTTTCAACTCCCATCACACAGATAGGGACACTTCCAGAAGATCAAGTGATTGCGTCATTGGCGGGATCTCGATCACCGTTTCGATCGTCCAGTCCCTCGGCACAGCGGCCAAAAAGGTGGACCGGTCATCACCGCGTGTACACCTCAAGTCAGTTTAATACAACATCCTGACTACAATTAGGATCATGGAGAATGATCCGTAGAATCGCATGGGGTCGTTGAATCTATTGCTATTCGGTCGCTCTTTCCATCCACTGGCCAGCACACAGTGTAGTTTAGCATAGATCACCTGAAAGGTGTTACTGGGGAGTCGACACCACTAGGGGTGAGCTGGGTGCCTAAGCCCTTTTAGGGACTTCCCCTTCCTTGCCCAGGCGAGTGGATCTACACCCAGTGATTTACCCTGTATCGGATGTACGGTGGTTTAGCCTACCGCGAAAGGAAAGGAATGTGGCAAAAAGGGATTAGCCAAAGGAGGCCGATACCGGGTATTCCACACGCGGTCGGTGCAAGACTCGCTTGACGGGGGAATAAATTTAATTAAAATCGGACGAAAGAGTGGGGCCGGCGAGCAGGGATTATTAGGCGAGGAGCACGAAGAGTGTCAAGGGCTATAGCTAACCCTTGGTCACTGTCCATGGTGATAAACTGGAGATGTGCGTGGAATAGTTCGACCCGACCACGATTATGTACGCAAGGATACTCAGTATCCCCCCACTGACTAGAGTGGCAAACGAAACGAGAGTTAACCTACTTCAATCGTCCCCAGAAAATCTGCGTACCAGATGCGTACCCTCGCAATCCTCTCGGATAGCCTCAATGTAGAGGTAGATGCCCTTCCACGAAGTGTGACTAGATGAAACTAAAACACAAACAAAAGGTAAGTGGCCAAGTGGCCGTGCCGCTTGTCCGGTACGAACGCGTAAAAGAGAATGTTCTCGGGACCCAAGCCGCAGCGCTTGATCCGGCGCGGTGCGGTTTCCGCTTCGCTCAATCGCTGTGGATCACCCTCTTCGGCCTTGTTCGGACGGGTCCCGGCCATGGCAAAGAGGAAGAGTCCGAAGAAAAGAGCGTTCCGAAAAAGGAGGGTGCAGAGAACAGGTCGATAAAGTCAATATCTGATGGCCATGGCCAAAGCACGGACGGGCCATTAGGGGACTTGACATGCCCCCCCCCCCTTAAAGATATAGGCTGCTCCACTCAGCCTCAGAGTTCTTTTAGGGCTGCCTTCGTCCGTTGATCCTCCTTCCGCGGTGGTGGTCGTAAAAATGGTTTGGGTACCGACGCTTAAACTCTAATAGAATCAGTGCATGAGCACAATACCGCATAGAACCATTCTTTTCGCGACTCATAATAGAATTTCTCGCCAGTTGCAAAGTGGTCATCCATGCCACTATTGAAAGGAGCGGTTGAATTCCTGAGGGCATTGAAGGGCGGTAAGGCGTCCGCAATACGATGATACAAATATGGACGCTGGGTCGTGAGCTCAATGCAGAAATCAGAAAGAAGGTCGGAAGCAACTGTCCATTCGTTGTCGTCTTTTGGGGAAGGGAGGACGAACAACTCACCTCCATAAGCTTCGCAGATCCATATAAAGGCGAAGCGCCATACTTCGGGAGGGAAATGTCGAGGAGATCTAAAAACCACAATAGCCGACAATTGATCCGTGAGCCATTGACGAGGAATCTAATGTGGATCGGAATAGAACAACGCGATTTGATGATGACGAGTGAAATTCTCGATGAAACCTTCGAACTCCTCGGGGAGGAAGATCGCGACATGCGGGGCCGCGGCCTGGGCGCTGGTACCGGGCGGGACGCCTTTAGTCTGATGGACGCAAAACCGACTGACCGCAACATGTGCGGTGCCCCTCTCTAGGTGTACATGCCGGATGTTCTCTAGATATGGTGAAGATGTAAATAAGTTTTCTCAAAGCGAAGGTAGGCCTCAATTAAAGACTGAGTGGTGATGATGTAGCAGGCTTGCCTTTCGATGCGAGCTCGTTGTAGCGCAACATCTGTGTGTGTCTGATCCAAAATTGCTAGGATCCTCGCCAGTTCTCGACCTGACCCCGCCGTTCGTCCGGCAAAATTCTGGAGCCGAACATTTCGCCATAGTCTCCGGCACACCACATCGTCGTGGACCTGACCCATGGTCAAAAACACCTTCGCAAACGTACTCGATAGAGGACGGGTTGTCCGATCCATATGGAAACTGAAAAAGAAATTTTCAAACAGAATTACGCAGAACCGGCTAATGTAGAGAAGGAATAACAATAGTACCTGATACTAGTCGTTTAAAAGATTCTGATGGCTTACGTTAACGCGGTCATGGCACGTTGAACGACGTCTGCGGCACGTCTACTGAACTTGACATCTAGAGTTGCCGACAGTTGCCACTGTGTTGCGCACCGAAAACCTTCGCTTGCCCTGCTATGGAATCATCCCATGTTAAACGAAAAATGTTCCCACGCTCGATGAGGCGTGAGACATCACCCAAACGTTATCGACGGACAAACTCTTATAATACGGCAACTACAGTATTCTTTGAGTAGTTGATTTTCTTAAGCTGACTTGCTGTTTAAGATGTGTACGATATTGCGTGCCTCAAACAGCTAGGAGTGAAAAATATCTATATTTACAAGACGACACAGAATACCCTACAACAATACAAACTAATCCTGGAGATATACAGACCGCCTATGCCTAGATGTGATGGGTGCCCTGTGGGAGTTCATAGTCGTCAAAAGAGAGTGCAAAATTTCATCGAATTCCTACGGCGTTGTTCTAGTTATTGAAACTGTCTGGAGCATTACCCCTGGGACATTATTATATGCAGAAATATGCTTCAAAAAAATTCATCCACCCTTTGTGTTTGCAAATCAGACACGGTCGTCACAGAACATTCCAAAATAAATTTTCGTAGAAGTTGAACTTGCCTGCCGTATGCACCATAAACGACAGATTACAAAGTCCAAAATCCCCTCCTCTGCCCAAACCTGTATAGGGCCAAAATCTGTTTATAATACAATCAAGTTACCCTAGAATACAAAAAGAACATAAGCTTAAATCGCGGAACTTAAAGTACTGAGTTACGGCAATAGCATTCAGCAGGTGGGAACACATGTAAACAAAGTGAAAAAGTGAAAGTGCGAAGTGAAAAACTGCGAAGTGAAAAAGCAATCTAAATGAATCCAGTTGTGAAGAAGACAGCTTATATAAACAGTCTCTAAAAGTAGCATCATAAGAAGTGAAAAGCAGTCATATATGTATACGAAACCAATTATAAAGTAGCCAACTTATACTAAGAGATAGTCTGAAAATGACTTATCAGACTTTTTCGCCCTCTAACAATGCCCGTAATAGAGCTTTTCTCCTT
This sequence comes from Heligmosomoides polygyrus bakeri, assembly GCA_947359475.1. NCBI lineage: Eukaryota > Metazoa > Nematoda > Chromadorea > Rhabditida > Heligmosomidae > Heligmosomoides > Heligmosomoides polygyrus. Next base: position 25,797,088 of record OX375868.1, read on the forward strand.
CGCGACTCTCCGAATGAAGGAACATGACCTACGCATTAATATAACAGCTTACAAGGTCTATCAGAATGCTATAGAACTCAATACAAATTAGATTACATATAAAGCGACATAATAGAAAAACTAGAAGGAGAACACTCAGCAGAAATAACACCTGTGAGTTTTTTGCCCTCTACAGGTTCTGTTTCCTCTTGCTTCCTTCGTGGGAATCGGCTCGAAAGATGACATCTAAACATGAAGCGAAGTGCATGGAAGTTTCAACAGCAAGCAATACAACAACGTAGATACAAATTAGTCTGACAGTATCCTACTATATCCTATACTATAGAGAGGGGTTCGGCAAGAAGATACCATATCCTCGAAGCTTTTCAGCGCCACTCTCGAAAATGGCATGCGCGAACTAGAATGGGAAGACATGGGAGTGAAGGTCGACGGCCGGCAACTACATCATCTTCGCTTCGCTGACGACATCGTCCTCATAACACCGGGCATCAGCCAGGCGGGGCGAATGCTGGCCGACTTCGATCGTGTATGTGGGAACGTTGGACTGCAGCTGAATCTTACGAAGACGATGTTCATGAGGAACGGATGGGTTTCTGATGCCCCATTCTCGCTCAACGGAACGAACATCTCCGAAAGCTCCAGCTATGTGTATCTGGGTCGCGAAGTCAACATGGCCAACGACCTAGCACCAGAGCTGAGCAGGAGGAAAAGAGCGGCTTGGGGAGCTTTCAAGAGCGTCGAAAAAGTCGCGAAGAAGACGAAGAACGTCCGACTCCGTGCCCACCTATTCGCCTCTACCGTTTTTCCTGATTCAACATACATCTCAGAGACTGTTCTTGTTCACTGTTCTTCGTGCCCTAACATACGCCTCAGAGACCGGGCTATACGAAAGCAGGATGAACACGCGATCAGCGTCGCGCAGCGTGGAATCGAGAGGACGATGCTCGGAGTGACACGACTCACGCAAGTGAGAGAAGGCCTCCGGAGTTCCGAGCTTCGCCGACGTTCGAAGATCAGAGACGCTGTCGCGTGGGCCAAGTTGTCGAAAATTAGGTGGGCCGGCCACGTAATGCGCTTCGCAGACACCCGCTGGACGAGAGCCATCACCGACTGGATTCCGCGGGATGTCAAAAGAACACCAGGACGCCCACCAACTCGTTGGTCGGACTTCTTCGTTAAAGCCCTGAACAACCGCTATGACGCTCTTCGTGTCCCTCGAGCGAGGAGGATCCATTGGACCACTCTGGCACGCGACAGGGACGAATGGAGACGCTGCTGATGCCCGTGATACAGGTGATCCTACTATATATAAAGGAGCAAGCGTGTGTGTGTGTGTGTGTGTGTGTGTGTGTGTGTGTGTGTGTGTGTGTGTGCGTGTGTGTGTGTGTGTGTGTGTGTGTGTGTGTGTGCGTGTGTGTGTGTGTGTGTGTGTGTGTGTGTGTGTGTGTGTGTGTGTGTGTGTGTGTGTGTGTGTGTGTGTTTCCGTCCGTCACAACTGGAGTGCGGGCACTGCGTAGCACAGCACAGTGGCCGAACACGTCGGCGACCGTGCATGGCGAGCCGTAGACGTGCCGAACATATCGGCAACCGTGCATGGCGAGCCGTAGACGTGACGAACACGTCGGCAATCGTGCCTGGGCATTTAGATGATCATCGACGGGAGGGGTTTTGGAGGCAATCGATATCGATCGATATTATCGATTTTTTGAGGATGGCGTTCAAGCGGCACGAAACTTCAACCCTTGGGGTAATCTGGGTCGCTGAACACGAATCTGGAGTCGACCAATCGATATCGATCGATATTATCGATTTTTTGAGGATGGCGTTCGAGCGGCACGAAACTTTAGCCCTGGGGGTAATCTGGGTCGCTAACACGAATCTGGAGTCGACCAATCGATATCGATCGATATTATCGATTTTTTGAGGATGTCGTTGAAGCGGCACGAAACTTCAACCCAATCTGGGTCGCTGAACACGAATCTGAAGTTCGGTTTTGAACTGTCGATCGCCATCAATCGACATTGGGCAAATAAGCGTTTTTGTGGATGTCGTCCATTTGTTCGCTTTTTTTCTAACTTGCCCTAATCGACGTAGTTAAGATGTTCTTTCTGAAGAAACCATGACAAAGGTGTTAGCTACAATTAATGATGAGAAGTTATTGCCACGGCGAAGCCGTCAAAAAGCCGTCGGCCGCACGGACGGCTGGTAAAGAAATAATAAAAAAACAGAACTAAAAAAATAAGGTGAAAAGGTAAAGGTAATAGAGCCTGCAGAACAGTAAGCAAACCGTCAACAGCACTTCTAGCTTTTCAATTTCGCGTGATCGCGGTTCTATTTGCGCGGCGCTCAAATCACCGGGACTTCCTGAGAAGGGGACGAAACATCAAAAACAACAACAAAACCAAAAAACGGCTCGCCACCGCTGCCCGAGCGTCGCTGTGCCGACCACTCCAGAATTTTCGAAACTCCGTGACGTGAAGTGATCGCGGTCCCGAACGGAGTCGCGTCACCTCTGCTACAGTAACACGTAAATCAGTGATAAGGCTCATGTGGTCTCTTGGCTAACTCTGCTATAATAACACACAAATCTGGGGTTGTGAGGCTAAACTAGCCTCTTGAAGTACCGTTTTTGCGCCACCGGAGGTCGAAAAATTTTTGGAGCGTGGAGGTGACCTCGTCCGCTACTGTGCGCCGAAATTAGCCACATCAAGAAAGTCTATCATCGACCCCTATTTGTCACATTCTAGCCTCCGATAGTCCATCTTCCCCAGCTACTTTTCATTTTTTAGCGACTGGAATGTCTACACTTCTCCTTGAATAGACGGAGAAGTGCAGACGGTCTAATGTGGTTCCCTAAATCAAATGAAATACGGGGATGACTAAATTTTCCGGACTTTAGCCCGAAAACCCTTGTCTATCGCTAAGATCCTGATTTCCTCGCCAAGTGTGAATAGTAGGCGCAACCGGCTCCTCCTTCGCCCGAAGCAACCTGAGGAGAAATATCACTCAGACGACTGTTGGAGTGTTTCGTGTCGAATGAAATTCAAGGAAGGGTAAGGCCCCCTTAAGATTTTTTTCGGGCCGAAAATGAGAGAAGAGCTAAAACACTAGCCGCAGTGAAGGCTTATAACAACGTTAGGTTGGCTAAATAAAATGAGCAAAGTGACACATTTTTAAAACTAAAACAACCAGTTATTGGCACTGTTAGTCAACGATCATAGAATCATAGTGAGAAAGTTTACGAATTTCATCAAATTCGTGTTTTATTGGGGTAGACATGTGAAGCGCAAGCGTAGGAGGAAAATGTCGGGGGACATTTTTAGCTGGGCTTATTGTTAACGATACCCTGTGGGAACATGGAAGACGAAAGTTTGTTTGCAATAACTTTTTACTTTTCTTCAACAAACCTTCAGTCTCATAAAAAAACCGTCCGAAAATTGGAAACTCAGGTTTTTCCTCAAAGTATATCCACGTTAAACCTTTTGCTGCGACTAAAATTCAAAATTATTCAACTCAAGCGAATCAAATTGGATTGGACAGGGCTTATTTCCGAGTGCGAGATACATATCGCCATACTGTGTTTCGTTACCGAACTGCAGGGTATCCACCTATGATTAACAGAGTGTGGCTTGTCGAGTTGCTGTACCAAATCAAGAATTGTTCTCGACGTGTAGTAGGATATAGCTGCTTTGTGAGGACACTTGAACGCAAGCATTATCGAACAAATGGATCACAACGGAACAGCAGAAATTGCTTTCGCGGTAGCCCAAGAAGAATACTTTAAAAATATATACACTGTTCGAAAAACCACTACTGAGTTATTAGTGGTCTTGGCTACGGTAGAGCCTCAAGGCACATTTGAAAGGGCAACAGCAAACTTGGTGAATCGTAATAATTTTTTGATTGACGGTGTAAGCCACTTTCAAGTCAATTAAAATCGAAGCAGGCATACTCCAGATTATACAAGACATTCTCATATCACCATTGTACATAAAATCCTCAAAATTTCTGGCGTTGGCAAGCCGCGGATATTTGGCGATGATGTCGAAGCACATGAAGTGTATGAAAAAAGTAAATCGTGTATTGGCTCACGTCTACAGACATTGCATAAAGATAAACTTTGCAAGCTTCTACATCAGATATTCCATTAAACATTAAAAAATGAGACCAGATTTAGAAAGGGAGCTCCTTCCCTGTTTTTCTACGAAATATTCGAGAAATTTGTCCGAGCCTCCTTATACAAAGAAGCTAATATAGTTGTGCTCTCCCAAAATTTCTGATTAACCGAGTATATTCAAACAGCGACGATTTTCGAGCATTCGAATTCAAATAGATTCGAAAATCGCGTTTTTTCGAGCATTCGATTTCGGATGTTCGAATAATCATTCGAGCTCAACTAGGGTTTTGGGAGAGATGATCATTTCATCAAAGCAAATGCGGGGTATACACTATTTGAAAGGTGATAACGTTGCTCAAGGTAAGGGTACTGAAGAAGTTAAGAGCTCATATGAAAGCTGAATAAAATAAAAATTTTCTGACATACAAGCGGTGTGGACTGCGCAATGCACTGATCTGAATTCTCATCATTTTACATTCGATTGATTGTGTTTCACTTGAATACCTGTTGTAATTTCTCCTTAAAAAAACCGTGTCATTTGATTTGGGCTTCTTTCAATGTTTAAAACTTTAAGACACATTATGGCTTGCGAAAAATGCAGGGTATCCTAAAAATGCAAGTATTAATTGAAAGGTTCTAACGTTGCTTCTAGTGAAGCTTTTGGAGCTGTTTGAGACTTATACTAAAGCAAAGAGTAACGAGATTTCTGTGGCGTGCAAATAGTCATATTGTTCCATACCCTGCCACAAACCTTGCATTTCAGACTTGATTGACTGCGTATGGGTCACACGAGTGGGTGGGGCTTTGGAGTAGTCGTACTCTGCACTCCGACGATATTTTACGATTTTCGAGAAGCACATGAGGATAAACGTTTTCTCCTCGAAAGAAACCCTAGGGCCGGCATGACTCCTGTTATGGGCTCAGACGTGTAGAAAGCATTATTAGAGCAATAGCGAGAACGGAAAATTGTGGAATCAATAAAACAGCTTCGAATGTTTCACTAGCAGAAATGTTAGAACTTTAAAATATAATATTTGGTTGTTCGGAAAGTTCTCGGCGTTATGTGGTACTATTTTCAATCATCTATTGTTAAGTAAAAATTCAACTTGCATTGCGCATTAATGCTACTTTCTGCACAGAATTTTTCTATCTGATTTATGTTTCAACGTTGTTTTATACTTCTGTTCTTGAAGCGCTTATTGAAGTATGTCGAAGGAGCAAATCCGAACGATATTTTATTTCGATTTCAAATTGAGACAACCCGTAGCAGAGACAGTTCGACAATTCAATCGAGTGTGGGGGCCTAATAGTGTTGGAGAAAGCACTGCGTACCAGTGGTTCAATAAATTTCGGATCGAAGGTTTCAGCCTCGTATATGGCCCCAGTAGCGGTCGACTTTTAGCAATTCTGGAGGACGAGTTGAAGGAACTGATGGAAGCTGAACCATCCCAAACAGTTCGCGGAATCGCAGAAGGGCTAGACGTCGGTAAAACTGCTGTTGCAGGTGCTTTGAAACGCCTCGGGAAGGTGAAAAAGCTCGAAAAGTGGGTGCCCCACGTGTTGAGTGATCGGCAAAAATCGTAACATTTCGAGATTTGCTCTTCTCTACTTTTACACAACAAAACCGATCCGTTTTTTGGATCGATTCATCACTTGTGATGAAAAATGGATCCTGTGTGATAACAGGAAACGTTTTGGACAGTGGGTGGACGACGATGATCCCCCTACGCATTTTCCAAAGGCGAACCTCCACACAAAAGGTAATGGTAACTGTGTGGTGGTTGGCAGCTGGAGTGATCCATTACAATTTTTTGGCCCCAGACCAAACGATCACAGCAGAGACCTACTGTAAGGAAGTCGACGAAGTGCACCGAAAATTGCGCCAACTTCAGCCAGTATTGGCCAACAGAAGAGGCCAATTGTTTTGCACGATAACGCCCGCCCACACGTTTCGCGAATCACTATTCGAAAATTGAACGAATTAAGGGTTGAAGTTCTGCCTCACCCGCTACACGCTCCAGACCTCTCACCAGCCGACTACCACCTGTTCAAACGCTTTCAGAACTTTCTCGCTGGTAAAATCTTCACCAAACAGGACCAAGCCAAAACAGCTTTCGTGGATTTTGTCGGATCTTGATCACCTCATTTTTTGCTGATGGAAGTCGACAGGTGACCCGTTGGCAAAGGTGTGCTGTTTCGAACGGTGCTTATTTCGACTAAATCCGATAAGACTTGAGAAGGTCATGGTAGTTCAAAGTGAAGCACTCAACACGCTGAGAACGTTCCGTACAAGCTAACAGTTCCATTTTTCGCAAGCCGTAGTGTGTTTTTAAATTTCAAACTTTAAAGAAGCACAAATTAATCAACACGGCCCCTTTATGGAGAAATTACAATTATTTAATTGAAACACAATCAATCAAGTGTAAAATGGAAGAAATCAGACGAGTGCTTGGCGCAATCCACACCACTCATATGTGAGAAAATTTATATTTTTAAAGCATTCATTCCTGTCGTTAATCTCTTGAGCACCTTCACTGTGAGCGAGGTTATCACCTTTCAAACAGTGTACACATTTTTTCAGACACCCTGTATATTGACGACAAGTGCCCTACCCCATCTGTACGTGGGCTTCGCACTTGCTCGCCTAGCTTGATGTCCGTTGCTAATATATATGTATAAGATAAACATATTCATACACTGGGATAAATTAATCGCTAATATTTGGGTAAGATCACCTACACTAATTGTGTCGTGCAATCCATGAAGTTCTTTTTGGTTTGGGTTCGTTCGAACCCGTTGTAAAGATTACAAATTTCAAAGTTTAGGCAAATAGACTTCTCAATGCGGTCGTCACATCATTAGATCTTCTCCATAAATGGCAGCTTCCTTATTTCTCCTCCTCTTGCTTTCCTCTCATTTATACTGTAAAAACATTGAGGAAATAACACACCTCGCCTTTCGCCACCCCTCTAACCCTTATTTAAAATTAACGACCGTTAAGACCTGGCATAACCCTTACCGCTTATAATCCAAGATATGTTTTATCAGTTTGGTTTCCACATACAGAGCAACAAAAGAAAACTAACCGCAGCGTATTCTAAGCTTCTTTTGGAAGCGGATCTGTTTTGGAAATGAAAAAGGTGTCAAAAGCACAACTCCATTTCAGTTTTCAACTTCAACTCCTCTTTCGGAAGTGATAATGCATCAAAACCAACTAACTAGGGAAGGGTCTCAGGAGTAGGTCTGAGCGGGGGAAATGGATCGTTGTCAAAAGGGTCAGATTTGTGATCAACACCCCAGATAAGCCCTATAGACAAAGTTAGGACGAAAACGGTGACCATGACCTTACCATTAGTCACCCATGCCTACTGTAACTTCCCGTACTCCAGCGTAATACCAAAAACGATTCGTGATCAGCACCCAAATAACCCCCCTGGGAGAAGTTCGGGCGAAATCGGTGGTTATGACTTCACAGTCCAAGTCACCCGTACCTGCTGTGAGGTCACTGTTTAACATTCGCTGAAAAACACATCACCTCGCATAATACAAAAAGTGAAAGATGTGAGTGAAGCAGAGCTCAAAATGTAATCTTATTTGACAATTTATAGTGAAATAAATGTGTAGGAGATGTGTAGGAAGCAAATAGGTAAAGGAAGCAGCGGTCATGAAAAAATGCAAAATTAGTGCGCAGCACCGGAGTCGAGCATCTGGGCTAGCACCTGTGAAGCAGCGTGGCATCCTGCTGAGCCACCGACTTGCTCGCCGCACAGCCTTCCGCCACTTCCCATACGTCAGCGCGCACACGTATGCACCTGGGCACTCACTGACGATGCGACCTTCGAGGACCCGTAGCTCTTCTGGTTCAGGAACTGAACGAAACATGCTTTTCTACTGCATGAAGGGTGGAAACTCTCGCAGTACTATCCATTTTCCCCGTTCAGACCTATGCCTGAGATCCTTCCTTGGTAAGTAAAAATTCATCAAAACCGGTCAAAGTCGACTCTTCAAAGCTTCTTTTGGGAACGGATCCAAACGATCCCGCTTCTGTAGATAAGCGAATTGGCGTCGGGATCTGGTCTCCAGGTTACGGGATGCCTTTGTCGCAGAATGTCCCAATTTGAATTCGTAAAGCATGATGACTCGATAGTCGCGTCGGTTCATGATTTTACGGGGCTATGGAGAAAGTCGGCTAGAAAAATTAGAGCGAAATCAACATATACTTTTTGAAAGAGCAGGAAAAAACCTACCGAACGGTATATGTGACTTTCCCTGAGATGGCATGCTTTGGGGTAAAAAACTTATTTAGCTATACATACCTCGAAACGGAGATTAATTTTGCGACAGCCTAACATTATTCTCCCAGGCCAAAAAAAGCAACTCTATAAAATTTCAACCAATGTGTCAACGTGTTGACTAGTGAAATGAAATTTCAAAAAGTTATGCTAAATTTCCTTGAACAAAAATTATTTATTTATTTATATAAGGCATGCATTGTACACCCAATGATACGTTATACAATGCATACATATATCAGGAACGAAATAAAATTTAGAAGAACGCCGACAAGATCAAGGCGGATCGAAGGTGACATTTCTCCTGATGAACGTTTTAAATGCACCTTTCGACAAACTAAGAAGGTTGTCTTGGCTAGTCACGAACTATTCTTTTATTTAATCATTATTCTAACCCTTTTTGAGAGTCTCTAGTTTAATGCGAAAAAATCTCGTTTTGATTTGGAAGATGTTCAGTTGATTCCAATAGAGTTACTCTTGTTGAGAAAACTGTCCAATTTGTCGTGAAATATGTCCATTTTGATTTGAAAAGTGTCCAATTTAACACTGGTTTCCACATTCTGAGCGATAAAAGAAAATCGCCCGCAGCGATAAAAGAAAACTACCCCTGGAGACGTGCCGCCGATGTTGATAACGTGCATGCGGAATCAGAAGACGTTTGGGCAGGTTGTGGGGCACAGTGGCGTTGATTCATGCGAGGGAGGTCTCTTGCGTTGCGAGATTTTTGCATTTCAAAAGAGTGGTTGAGATTTGAGGTGTTTGACGTCTACATTATTCGCTGGCGTTCTCTGTGCATCATCCAGCTGTATGCGTTTCCGCGCTCGAGAGCGCAGAACCCAGCTGCGGACTCCCCTGGGTGACGAAAGCAGTTCCCACACGAGCACACACCCTGGTGTCCCTTCTTAGCCTGGTTCTGCGCTAGAAGAACATACAGCCCTTGAGTTCCCGATGAGGCCGCGCACTTTTCTGATTGGAGCATAAATTATTTGCTTCTGGGATGCTTGAAGCAGGAAAGATAGATTATTTTGTTAGATCGCAGATTTCGTAGCAATCGAACGTTCGACTTCGAATGTTTCGAGCATTCGAACTCGAATACATTCGAAAATCGCGTTTTTTCGAGCATTCGAATTCGAAAACATTCGAAAATCGCGTTCTTTCGAAAGTTCGAATACGAATATTCGAATTCGAATAGAATTATTCGAATTCGAATGCTCGAATATTCATTCGGGCGCAACTATAGAAGCTAAGGCCTACGGTATAGTCCCGCGTGAGGGCCCGCTTGACGACCGGGAGCGGGAGGTGCACGCGGAAGGCGGTAGTCGAACCGGTGCGTTCTGCGGCCGACACGGGGGGGGGGGGGGGGGCAGTCGTTCGTTCGTTTGTCGTTCACCGTGCTGCCCGCCGCCCACTTCCCGCCCACTTCCCGCCCTGCCCGCGCCGCCCTATTTGGACAAGTTTGCTACGCGCGAAACCGTCGTTAATTGGCGTGACGTCGTCCGAGAACCTAACAGCTAGGAGACGATTGGGAAGCGCATCTCGGTGAACTCTGAAGTTATTTTCCAGTCGGTTCGGTTATGGAGGCAGTTGAGGAAAGAGGTCGCTCTTCTCCCTATATTCTTTTAATTTTCACCACAATTCTTTAAATTTTCGCTCCAACTAGAGACTATAGGTGACTTCGGTCAGGAGTTCTACATTGAAGGCTTATCCGTAATTGTGCGCAAAACCGTCTCACCGTCCTCTCTTTCCAAGGATCAGACAATTTTCCTTGTGGTGAAGAACTTTCTAGTGGATGAGCGCGTTGTTGTCATAACATATCTCGCTAAGATGTTGCTGTACTTGTCATAAAATGCGGACGACACCTTAGTACTGAGCAGTGTGGCGGAACCTGAAGAAAGCCTTAGCGCTGCAGCTGAAAACTCTTTTCTTCCAAATATGGTGAACTCTGACTCTTGTCTTAAGAACGAAATCAGTTCAGGATAGAGTTGCAGGGCCAAGGGAAGTGATTAGAAATGCGATGCCCATGTGAAGGCAAGGACCCGGACATCTTTTCCTCAGCGCGCCCCTCGCCCCGCGCCTTTTTGAGGGCGGCGTATCCAACGACTCTCCCTTGCTGACGCAATCAGTTTTTGCATCGGAGCGCGTTTTTGGCGCCGAACTTGGAACGTTGCCAAGTTCCCGAATCTGTCGCCTTCGTATTGGAGCGCGTCTGTTTACTTTTCAGCGCCGGATGTGAACACTACCAAGTGCCCGGAAAAGCCTGGCACTTGGAGATGTGAGAGGACGATGCTCCGAGTGACACAACTCACCAAGTGAGAGAGGGCCTCCGGAGTTTCAAGCATCGTCGACGTTGGGGAATCATATACGCCGTTGCCTCGGCTAAGTCGTCGAAAATTAGGTTGGCGAGCCATATAATTTGTGGTGGCGAGAGAAATAGGCGTAAAAAAATAGTAAGGTGGTGCATGATTGCGTACAATAGTGTGCATCGAATACTCAACCAAGGGATGACAGGTACGCAGGCTGCCGGATTTGGCGCGCAAGACCAGGTGTTCGGGGAAGGAAGGAAGGGGGCTCCAGTCGTCTTCATCGCCGTCGTCATCGACTGCCGCCGTCGTTGTCGTCGCTCTCGTCATCGTCATCGTCATCGTCGACGTCGTCTTCACTGGGCCGTTTCGGGAGTGGCCGTCGTCGTCGGAGTGGCCTGGCTGGGATCTTTTAAGTAGGTGTAGGGATCTGACCCTGTTGAGCTCTTTCGCTGGCTGGGACTAAAACGGGTTAGGGAGGCCATCGACTACTAAGACTTAGGTGGGCATTTGTTGCAGAGCCTAGGGTCATAAGTTCAAGTAGTCCTCTGTTCGTTCTGTGTCATTTTTTTCCTCGCGTTTTATCCTTGTTGTGTGCTGTTTTTTTATTTGTGATAAATTTGTCACTTACCACTCGTGCACTTGTATTCGAACGGTGAAGCCGGTAAATACCTAACTTGGGGGCCAATAAAACCGTTTGAGACTAGTGCAAGAGTGATAAGAAGGTTAGCGACTCCTTGGTGAAAACCTCGAGTGGCTGCTAATTTTTTTTCGCGCTGCTAGCGGGTCAGTGGTTCTTCGAAAGAAGAATCCAACTCGTTGAGCCCAGTGTGGTGTCTGGTTCCCTGATTGCGGGAAATCGATAGTGGTACACCCTATTTACTAAGGGTAACCTCTGCCCAAATTTTTTTTTTGGTGCCAAGGGTGTACATTGCTATCGATTAACGCCGGCGAGGAACCTGACACTACGCGAACGCTGACCGCCTCGTAATGGCTGAGTCGGTGGCTTCAAGCTGTACAAGCAGGCGAAGGACAAATGTTGCAGGTGGTGTGCCACCAGAGACAACAATGGAGGTAGAAGATCAGATGCCTGCCGAGGAGAAGACACGTTTTGAAGAGCTCGATGAGCTAAAGCTTTGTGACCGCCTCATAAAACGTGTGAAAGAGGGTGAGCTGAGGCTAGTGGCCGAGGTTGCGAAAAGTTTGCGCACATCGGATCCAAGAAGGGAAGCTGTTGAGGAGCTGGCTAGCGCAACCACGCAGGACATCCTCGACCTGGTGAGGATGCTGAGAGAGAGCTGCGAAGTTAGAGCGAAAGAGCGCGAATGCTATGCAGTAGTGACGGCCAGTTTGGAGTGTGAGGGGCCTGAAGAGTTGGTAGCGCACATCCAGCAGCTGGTAGAGAGCCCGTTAGTGGTGAGTGAGGTGAGAGCTGAGTTGGGATGGCGGCAGGAGGAAATAGTAGACAATTGTCTGGCACTGAGAAGTGAAGTCACACAATTGCAGAAGAAACTCGAAGCGCAACGCCTAGAAATCGAAAGGTTGCGCGGTGAGGTCGATCAGACGCAGGCGAGGAGCGGTGAGGATGACGCAATCCCTGGTAAGGTGAAGTCTTCAAACATAAGAGCTGTTTGAAAACACTGTAAAGGTACCGAAGTGCACTGCTGACTGACGATAAATCGTTTCAGATTGGCCGCGAGCGGTGGCACACCGAGAAGGCCAACGTCAACGTCAGTCAACTACGAACCATCTTCGACCAGGACACGGCGGGACAAAGGTCAGTGTTCAGTGTCGAGTGAAAGTGAGAGAAGTGAGCATGGTAGTTGTGCCAGTTGCGAATCTAGCAGACTAGGCAGTAGGCTCACGACGGACTCGGATAAAAGTGATATGAGAACATATTTAAGGTTCGTGGCGCTACCTGAGGTACGATGCTATTCAGGCAGTGATAGAGATTATTCCTGGGAAAATTTTGTAGAGTCCTTTTCCTTAAAGTATCAAAAAGGGAGTTGGACGTCGGAGGAACTTAAGACACTGTTAAGGTCTAAGCTGAGTGGAAAGGCAAAGGCGCAGTATGAAGCATTGCCCAGAGATATTCGAAGAGGCTCATTTGAAGGCATAACGAAAGCGTTAGGCGAGGTGAACAGGGTAGACTCGCAGACGGGAAAAGTAATGGCGCTCGGAAAGTTGAGAAGACTGAGGAAAACCGAGGCGCAGTCCATAGCAGAGTACTGTGTGGAACTCGAACGGCTATCGGCAAAAGCTTATCCGGAGTTAGACGAGAGGGACCTGGACACGACGAGGGCACAGCAGTTATACGAGCAAGTGGTACACTGGCCCGAATCCTATTACTTCTTGGAAGCAATGGAAGAAGGAAGTAATAACGCTTACGCGAGACTAAAGGAAGTTGCTATGCGCGTGGAAAGGAGGCGGTTGACGATGGACAACGTCAGGGAGCAACGGCAAAGGAAGGCAGAGCCTAGCCTGGCGAGGTTGGAGAAGCAATGGCACACAGGCAAAAGCCTCACTTGCCTCAAGGTATCAAGAATGAGGCAGCAGTGAGTAAGGAGAGTGCGCCACACTCTTCTGCGAATAAGGAAGCACATGTGCCATTGACGAAAACAGTGAGAAGATGCTACCGCTGCCAAGGCACAACGCATTTAGCTAAAGACTGTCCTCAACGAAGAGAGTTTGGAAGCAAAGCCGCAGAGGTGGAGGCAAGAAATGAGAGTGGTGGAGGTCGGAGGCCGGATGGCGAGGCACCACCATCGTACGGACCGAAGTCTACAACTAAGGTGAAGATTCTTGGTAGAGAGTTTTCCGCCTTGTTGGACACAGGATCGGAGATCTCAATTTTGCCGGAAGCATTTCTGCGACAACTGCGGAAGGAAGGTTGTCGGGTGACGGAGATAGCGGTGGATTCCGCTAGGAAAATAAGAGATGCTTCAGGGAACCACATGAAATTCATGGCCATAGTGGAGGTTCCGATGACTGAATGAGATAATGAAGAGGTCTGGGTACGTATGCATGTGACAAGGCATAAAAGGCCCGTATTGATTGTTGGGACCAATGCGCTACCCGCGTTGGGGTACAGGTTGACTAGGAACGTAGAGAAGGAATGTGCGGTTCCAGAAGAGAACAGTCAACCGGTGGAACGGCCTCAGGTGGTGGAGACTGCCAACGGCCACAACAAGGCAGTGGTGAAGCAGAGAGCATATGTAGCCCCGGGAGAAGTGAAGTGGATCTCTGTGACAGGAGGGCCACAGAGGAGCGAGTGTGTATTTGTTTCCGGATCGGAGTGCCTATACTCAGGACTGTGTGCGCTCGATGAGACGGGAGTAGCAGAAGTCCAGGTTTGGAACCACACTGCGGAGCCTTTGGTGATAAAGGCAGGGCAAGAAGTGGGCACATGGGAGACGGAGGAGACCGCGTATTCGAAGGTAGTGACAAAACAGGCAACGACAGATATGCTTGTTCTGGGAAAACCAGCTCTACCGCCTACCGAAAGAAGGCGCGTGCTGGAGGAATACCTCTGCGCAAACAGTGAATCGGTGGCGCTGGAACCGACTCTGTGGAAGGTAGTGGAAAAATTTAACGCGGTGTTCGCTGTCGAGGATCGGGAGCTAACTCAGACGAGCCTGGTAGTGCATGAGGTGGACACTGGAAGTACCGCACCGATCCGCCAAAAGACACGTCCAGTGCCCATCGGCGCAAGGGCTGAGTTCAAGAACATGATCAAGGAGCTTCTGGACAGGGGAATTATTGAGGAGTCGGAGTCCGACTGGGCGTCGCCAGTGGTGCTAGTAAAGAAAAAAGACGGGTCGCTGAGGTTATGCATTGACTACAGAGAGCTCAATAAGCATACCAAGCAAGACGCGTACCCGCTGCCGCGGATTGAGGTTATGTTGCAGAGTCTGAGGGGGAAGAAGTACTTCAGTACTCTCGACATGGCGGCAGGGTACTGGCAAATACCCTTGTCGGACGAGGCGAAAAGAAAAAACGCGTTCACTACGTCCGAGGGTTTGTTCCAATTTAGGGTGTTACCCTTTGGATTGTGTACCTCGCCGGCCAGATTCCAGAGGCTGATGGACGCAGTGCTAGGACCATTGAGAGATAAGGAGGTGTTAGTATATATATAGATGATATTTTGATTGCGACGGAGACGAAAGAGAGACACCTCGAAGTATTGGAAAGCGTACTACTGGCACTGCAGAAGGCCAACCTGAAGTTAAAGCCTCAGAAGTGTGTCCTGATGAGGGAGAAAGTAGCGTTTCTGGGCCACGAGATTGCGGGCGAGGGTGTGCATGCAGACCCAGGAAAGGTTGAGAAGATAAGAAGTTATCCGAAACCGAAGGGCGTTCCGGACGTAAGGACGTTTCTAGGAATGTGCGGCTATTACCGCAAGTTTATACTCGGTTTCTCGCAAACAGCTCGACCGTTGTTCGATCTGACGAGCAACAAGGCGAAATGGGCGTGGGAAGACGCTCAAGCGAGCGCGTTCCAGACCCTGAAGGATAAGCTGACAACAGCTCCGGTGTTGATGCAACCGGATATAGATGCGGCCAGGTCAGGAGAGAGACCGTACGTGGTCTATACAGATGCATCGCAGATAGGAATAGGAGCAGTGCTATCGCAGGAGGGAAGAGATGGTTTCTTACACCCCATCTGTTTCGCCTCGAAAAGTTTGTCCAGTGCAGAAAAGCGTTACCACGTGACTGATATAGAGGCACTGGCCATCGTTTTTGCACTGCAAAAGTTCCACTACTTTGTCTACGGGATACAAGTAGTAGTGCGAACAGATCATCTGCCACTGATGGCACTGTTCAAGAGACAGAATGTATCACCCAGAGTACTGCGATGGGCATTAGAACTGCAGCAGTACAAGCTAACGATGGAGTACGTCAAGGGCAAAGCGAATGCTGTTGCGGACGCTTTGTCGAGAGGGATACCTGTCGATGGTAAAGAGGAGATAGTGAGGCATCCAGGAGAAGACAAGGTGGTTTGCGTGGCCACGGAGGAAGTACAATCCGAATAGATGCAAGAGCTCGCACAAGACTTCGATTATGGAAATATCTTGAAAAACTTGCAAGAAAGCAAGCTAGACGAGGAGGTCAGACTCCCAGGAATAGGAAGGAAGCTCGCGGTAGCGGACTTTACAGTAGAGGGAGGCTGATAAGAGCGGATGGCGCCACGGTATTGGTAGTGCCCAAGTCTAAGCGCAGAGCCGTCTTTGATGAAGCACACCAAGGATGTCTAGCAGGACATTTCTCAGCGAGAAAGATGCTTGCAGTCTTGAAGAAGAAGGTCTTCTGGGAGACCATGGACAAGGACGTAGCGGCTTGGGTGCGAGGATGTAGAAAGTGTCTGTTAACTAATCCTCGACCTACTACCACTCCACCGCTAAAACCGTTCGTAGCTAGAAGGCCCTTTGAGTGCGTGTGTGCGGACATTCTGGAAATGGGGCTGAGTGCGAGTGGAGTGAAATACATACTGGTAATGGTGGACCATTTTACAAAAATGGTTAGGAGCGTACCCTATTGCGGACAAAAAGGCGAGTACTATCGCACACGTAGTCTTCCAGAGGTGGGTGTGCGAGGGAGGCCGCTGGCCCCAACAGCTGCACACAGATCAGGGTACCGAGTTTGAGAATGACCTGGTAAACGAACTAGCTAGGATATCGGGTATCAGGCACACCGTTACCAAGGAATACAATTCGAGAGAGAATGGCGCGGCAGAGCGCGCCATAGGAACGTTGCAGCGAATCTTTAAAAAGAAGATAGAGCGGCCTGAAGATTGGGATGTGATGCTGCCAAACGCTGTGTTTGCCTACAACATAACATCGCATACGTCGACCGGAGAAAGCCCTTTCTTCTTGCTCTATGGCTTCTACCCGGTAGTACCAATGAATTCAGTGCCAGATAGCAGAGTCCCGCTGGGAGAGATTGATGTGGACGACTATAAGACTCAACTGATCCGTGGCATGCGGATCATTCGAGATGAGGTCTACGCGCAGGCCGAAAGATACAGAGCGGGAATGAAAGCGTACTACGATAAGAAGCGGCATGTAGCGGAGACACGCGCTCCTGAGGTGGGGGAGAGAGTCTTCATGAAGCTGCCGAGAGAACGTGGGCAGGCGAAGCACCCGAAGCTATCGTGTGAATGGGAAGGCCTCTATAGGGTTATTGAAGCTAGCGAGAACTCTGCCTTGATCACGCGGATAGGGGTGAACGAAGAACCGGTGCGCGTGCAATTTGACTTGTTGCTCAAGTGTCCGAAGGAAATTGGGGATGAGCCTGTCAGAAACCAGACTAGCAGAAAGAGGGGTCGTAGACCTAAGGAGAGAGAGAGGAGTATGTCGTGTTGCGATGGCCGTAGTTGACGAAAATTTTTGTAGGCTGGAGAACGACTACGACGTCGATGACGACATGCACTTTCTGCACTTGAGGTTCCGGTGCGATGGACAACCATTTCCAGCGGTGGATGGACGTCCGGCATTTCCCTTACCGTCGTGTCGTGTCAGTCAAATGACGATAGTGAGCGACCTGCTACCCACCGTACCGCCACCGGCAGCGGAAGAGAAGGTGGATTGCGTGCTGGACGCAGCGCGTGTGCTGGCGGTATGGTGGGGTACCGGTTCGATATCGGAGAAGTGTCGGCGTATCATGGACAAGACGTACCTCGCAATCAACCCGAAGGCAGTGGCGGTAGCCTATTTGTTCTTTAGAAGGAGATGTACGCACGTGGCCGTTATGTCCGGAATGGTACCTGCGGAGTCGAGATTAAACCACAAGGGTTTACGCGGCTGGCCATGGGACACAACGAGGATCGTGGAACAGGGCTGGAATCTGAGCCGTGCCATGGAGTGGACCGCGCAGGCGCAAAACCTGGTGGAGGAGGACCAGCACGCGAGAATCGTTATATTGATTCCGAAAGTGCTCCACAGACTTACGTTCTGTGTCAAAGGTCCCAGGACCACTTTGTTTTACTATCGGTCTTTCCGAGAAATCCGACGTAACAACAACGTCATCTTCGCGGACGAGGTTGGGCAGGTGGTGATAGTTTTGCCACCGAAAGAGCCTGATGACTCGTATTCGTGGATACAGCTCGTGAGTGCTGTAGATTTGTGGTTCAGATGTGGAGCCCAAATTTGGATGGTGAATGGGCCGCGCTCCGGCGAGGATGGCAGCTGGAACCGCCTGAACGAGAAGGCCCGAGGGCACGTACTCGGTTATCTGGATCATCATCCGGAATTCGTCGCACAATGGCACGCCCTTGTTCCCGCAGAGGCAGGAAGAGTCAAGGCATCCATGGCGTGTCTTCGCGTTGGCCTAGTACACGACCCGATGAAATGGTGGGACGTCACTTCGGCTATGGAGTTCTATGGTCAGTTATGTACGCAAATGCAGAAGTATGGTCTGATATTGAAAGCGCTTCAGGTGCCTAGGTCATTGAGGCCGGCAGGTAAGCCGCTGGTCGGGAGTCGAGGCCCCAGATCGTCAGGAGCGCCGGTGATCAAGGATGGCCGCGTCTCTAAGAGGCATCTGAAACGGGTAGAAAAGCGACAAGAGAGAAGTCGCTGTAGGGCGGCCGAAAGGGCTCTGCAACACATGGTCGTATAAGCGGTGATCTGAGGACAGATCAGTTTTTTTAAGGAGGGGCATGTGGTGGCGAGAGAAGTAGGCGTAAAAAAATAGTAAGGTGGTGCATGATTGCGTGCAATAGTGTGCATCGAATACTCAGCCAAGGGATGGCAGGTACGCAGGCTGCCGGATTTGGCGCGCAAGACCAGGTGTTCGGGAAGGAAGGAAGGGGGGCTCCAGTCGTCTTCATCGCCGTCGTCATTGACTGCCGCCGTCGTTGTCGTCGCCCTCGTCATCGTCATCGTCATCGTCGACGTCGTCTTCACTGGGCCGTTTCGGGAGTGGTCGTCGTCGTCGGAGTCGCCTGGCTGGGATCTTTTAAGTAGGTGTAGGGATCTGACCCTGTTGAGTTCTTTCGCTGGCTGGGACTAAAACGGGTTAGGGAGGCTATCGACTACTAAGACTTAGGCGGGCATTTGTTGCAGAGCCTAGGGTCATAAGTTCAAGTAGTCGTCTGTTCGTTCTGTGTCATTTTTTTCCTCGCGTTTTATCCTTGTTGTGTGCTGTTTTTTATTGGTGATAAATTTGTCACTTACCACTCGTGCACTTGTATTCGAACGGTGAAGCCGGTAAATACCTAACTAATTCGTCTCACAGACACTCGCTGAACCGAGTGAAGATGCCTGCAAGATCAAAAGATCAAAAGAACGCCATCAACACAATGGTTGAAATTTTTGAAATCTTTGAACAGAAGATGCTTAGGCCTTGAAACACTCTGGCACGCGACCGAACGAATGGTGAGGTTGGTGGCACCAGCTCGCGAGGATTACGAGAGAAAATGCCCGAACCGCGCCGCGTCTATTTCGGTGCGAGAAAATGCCCGCAACCAAGGGAGAAAATGCCCGCGACCAGTGGAGAAAATGCCCGCAGCCAGGAGAGAAAATGCTCGCAACCAGGGGAGAAAATGCCCGCAGCCAGGAGAGAAAATGTCCAAAGCCAGGGGAGAAAATATCTGTGGCCACTGAACGGTTTTCGATAGGGTCCACTACAACAACCACTACAACAAAACACATGGTAATCACGTGGACAGGGATACGGTATTTTTCTCATGGCGTCGAGTAAACGGCATGAGAAATGTGGGCGTGGCAGCTGAAACTGTGGCACCATCATATGGATTGCTTAGCAGAATTGATGGCCCTACCGTGATAGAGAAGCTTTGGAGAATGTGAGGAAAGATTCTCGTTACAACAGGCATGCTCAACGGTTAAATTAGTACCAACGGTGTTTTATGTGAAAAAAAAACTTGAAAACACTGAAAGGGGCGAAAGAGGCATTTTCGCCCAGATCTCAATTTCTAGCACGTAAAACTAGAAAAACGGTATCTGGTAACTTAGAATTACTTTTCGAAGCATTGAGCTGCGGAACTATAGGCCACCTCAATTTTTGAGTTTGTTTTTAAGCCACATGAACGCCACATGGAGTGAACAGTAAGGTACATGCACTTCAAATAAGAGAACAGAAAAGAAAAAGAGAATAACTAATATCCGTTTCTTTCCTACCCTTAAACGGATACTAGTGAAAGTATAAGGTCATCCCCGGAACTCATCAGTAAGGAGGGATGACCTTATAAAGTATGTGTAAAATAAACTAACCTGTCATTTGGATAAGCTCCCCTATAGTAGAATATGGTCAGCGTAGTAGAATAAACTCCATTATCCATGAATAATAAAATTATATAAATACCTGTAAATATCTGTATATCATTATACATATGGTTAACATGTTACGCATTTATCCACAAGTTATTAGATTATTAAATACCTAATCTACAGCACATAAGAAGCAAACTAGTAATTAAGAAAACCTAATAGAGAACAACAGAGGAGGAGAGAGAAAAAAATTGAAGGCAATTCAGCGAAGAAATGATGACTTAGAAACAGTCGTAATTTTCTATGTAAATTGTGTAATGCATACCAAACACCACAAGTTTCAGCCAATCACTAAATTACATATATCCAAAGTATCTAAAACATAAGGGATGTACCGAGCACTTAGAAAGAACTGAATGGTGAATTAAAAGAATGATAGTGATACAAGCTAGTGTCATAATTAATGCCTTAATTAAACGTAGTAAACAATAAATATTAACATGGAAGAATAGATTAGCTAAAAACTCCTTGTAGCTTATTAATTATAAATTCTTTTTTACCATGTATACCATATTTATATAGTATAAATTTATTTCTATTAAAACATTTAAAAATAGCACTTAGAATGAAGTTCTGATTATATCCATTATTAATAAGACTAGAGCTAAGCTGCCTAATCCTACTTGAAAAATCTTCAAATAAAGTGCAAGTACGCGCAATTCTTAGCACTTCAGTATAAATAGTTGCTTTTTTATTATTTTCACTAATCAGCGATTTTGAATGTGGCAATCTAATAACACTAAAGTTGAAGTTGTCAGTTTTATTAAATAGATTTGTTTGCACAATGTTATTGGAAATCCAAACGTTCAAGTCTAAATAGCTACAGCTAGTATCATTATAATTAGTAATTTCTATTTTAAGAACATTTTCATAACTTTTTCAATGATATTAATTATAGTGTTAGAGTTCATGTTGTGTATAATAAGCAAGTCATCCATATATCTGAAAGGCACGAAGGTCCTATTATAGAATAAGTTTGTTTTAGAAAATTTATATTCAAAAAAGATTAATGTAAGATCAGCTAATAGTGAGCTGAAGTTACCTCCTTGTGGTACTCCAACCATTTGTTTAAACACTAATCCACCAAATTGACAATAACTGTTATTAATAAGAAAATTAACGTAATAGACAAGGTCTTGTTTAGTATAATATCTATAATTATCATTATTATTATTATCTGTGTAAAAAACTTTATTTTTATATCTGCTAATTGCTATAAATTTTTTTCCAACGTTATTAAAGCAAATTTTTATTATTTGAATAATATTACGAACAATGACAACATGCGGTATATTGGTAAACATATTAGTAAAATCCGCTGAAAATAGTTTTAAGTTAGCATCTTTAATGTTACATAGCTGATCACTTATATTAATATTATTAATTGACCAAAAACCTATAAAGTTTTTATTCCTGGCCTTAATAGCTTTAACATATCTTTCAAAATGTGTCCTTATAAAAGAAAATATATTATTAAGCTCAACTGCAAGTGGTTTTATAGAACTATTTTTAGCACCTGTGATGAATCTAAATTTAATTGGATCCTTATGCAACTTAGGTATACAATATATATAAGGAATACTAGGTTGTATAACACGTAGTTTCATATTTTTACAAACATTATTATGTAATTTAATTAAATTACTAGCACTATCATTATAAAGTATATAGGTATCATCACCTGGTGAACCACTCCAATAATCTACATTTATACCCATTTCTTTTAAAATTATTAATAAATAATACTTTATGCATGTTAACCCATAGTTATTACTAGCCTTATCTAACGGTGTAATAATAAATTTATTTTGTAAAAAGGATAAGTATTTTTTATCATAAGAGTATGCTATGTTTGTTTTTAAAGTAAACAAAAAAGGTCTAAGCCTTTTATAGATAGTGTCGCTAAAAAACTTACTAATAGCTATACATTTACTATTACTAAGCTGATATTTTTTGTGAAACTTATTAGTAACATTAAAAGTAATATCTTTTATCCAATCTAATATATCTTTAACATTAACAATAGGTGTAACACGAAATTTAGTACCTTTACTCATGATATCAAACAGACCTTTATCCTGAACTATCTCAAGATTACCCGTAACTATATGTCCAATTTTTGCATCAACATACTTTATATATTTGCTTTGTTTACAACAACATTCACTGTTTATTATATTCAAAACTTTATCTCTATCGATATTTCTTAAAAACTGACTATAATTGAAAACCTTTTGAGAAATAGGATTTTCATATTTATATACAATTATACATTTAGTAAAATGTTTAGAATTTACAATATTTTTTATTTTATTGCTGTTAATAATTCTGTTAAGGCTAACGTTATCCAAGATGTTATGAATATAACTAGCCGTAATAGTAAAAGGATTATCTTTATTATCTTCATTTTTAGTAGTATGGAATGAAACACTGCATAATATACATAATAATTGTGTTTTGATATTAAATCTAAAATTATTTAAGAAAGAATGGACATAACAAGAACTTATAAGTTTTTTGAGGTTATTTTTACCCAATGTTTTAATATACCTATATAAACTTTGGATACTACTACAATTATTAATATCAGTAACCATGTCAGCAATATTAAGTCTATGTTTATTACCCTTTTTCTTTTTACAACGTACCCTATTTTTTCTAACAATACTAAGACTATAATAAGGATGGTTATTTTTATATATTAAAGGGTTATTAATTTCAGAAATATTACCATAACCTTTTATGTTATCATTTAAACCAAAAGGGAATGTTGTGTTAAGTAGTTTAATCCAAAACAGTTCCTTATGTAATAAAATATTTTTATCATTGTTTTCCGACATATTGTCAAGTATTGTTACTTCAATATTTCTATTAACACAAGTATTTCTAAAATGATCGTATAAATAATTATTAATATCATTTTTATTAATGTGATAAATGTGTTCCTTAATTCTATACTTAACTGGTCTGGTTGTAATTCCAACATATTGGTTATTACATTCTGTACAAGTTATACAATACACCACATTTTTACTGTTACAGCTACAACCATCAGTAATATTAGTATATATTTTAAGTCCAGTATTATTACAAATTAAATATGGTTTATTAGAAATAAGTCCACAAATATTACAATGTGACCCACATACCGAAGTGACATTACCAAAGTTTTCCAATACAAAGACATTGTTAACCTTGCACTTAAAAAATTTATTAATAAGATAGTAACTACTGGGTGTGATAATGTTTTGATTCGTTGCAGACCAAAATCTAAGTATACGGAAGGTCTAACCCGTATACAGAGGGAGAATGCTTTTGCAGGACTGCTGCAGGGTAGCGACAGACCCATATTGAAAGAAATTGGTAAAAGAATGGTTAAAGTATAAAAGACTTTTTTGGAGGCGCAGGAGCTATTCTCCCGTTGCCCACTCCCACTTGCATAACCCCATCAAAAAAGCCCCTGTGCACAAGAGGTATGTCCCTCTTATCAAAGAATGTATAGGAATGTGATAAAGGAATATAAAGGAGCTTGTAACAAAACCTACCTGGCAGACTTAAATACGTAAGAATAAAGAAGTAGTGTGCAAGGTACAATTACGTAATTATTAATGTAAGATATAGTTGTGGAAAGAAGATGTTAATAATCATGGTGTAATATAGTGTTATAAAATGTAAAATGTTAAACAAAATAAAAGTAATTAAATAAACTTATATTAATATATTGATTTATCAACACAATTACTGTACATTGTATAATACATGGAGATATACATAATTAACATACATACATCCATATGCATATATATATACATATACATATACATATATATACACTTATATATATACATATATACATACGCATACACATACACTCATACATAATTACATATTTATATAAATACATGTACATGTATACTAAATGTGGTTATATATACATATATACATATTTATTTATTTATACCTATATATTATTATTTACTTATATATAACCCAAATTTACCAATACATAATGATAAATATGCATAATACAAATTATATGCTATATACGATATGTAATATAACTATATAAATAGATAAGCATAAGAATATAAACTTGTTAGAAAAGTAAACAGAGTATATTAGCAGATATTTAGTATAAAAAGCAAAAGAACAATATATGTATTAAATATAAGTTTGAAATTGGCGCCAGAATAAAGGAAACATGAATTACGGTATACCGTATCCAGAAAATGCACAAATGTGCAGTGGCCTATTATTTCTGTTCCAGTCAACCTTTTAACTTAACCGAGTCACGTTTTTAGTTTAAATGTTGTATTAAATACATGTAATTTTAATAACATAACAAATTAGTAACTAATTTTGTAAAAATTTAGATGAATAGCAACGAAAAGCAAGAAATTTTTCAAGAACATGTGAACCGCAAGGTGCTTATTGATTGGATTAGGGTTACTGGCATCCCAAATACAAGAAAAAGGAATTTTGACAGTATTTTAGAAGACTTCGCTCATAACATTTTAGGGTAAGTATTGACTAAAACATATACTTAACCCTCCTTAAAGCAAATTAAAGTACTGACAATTTTAGATATCCACGCGAACAAGCATCTCCGTTTTCTTGGCCAACACAAGCAGGATTTCACGGAAACTACCCAGCTATACGAGTAAGTATATAATACATTAATACATATTAACTTAAAACACATATGTATATAACATAAATGGTCATGTATTAGGTACGAATTTCCTACGAGTTCTGGAAATTCTTTTTAAAAACTGGGAGAAAGAATCTTATGGACCACAATAAGAAGAATGGACTGGATATCAAAATAACCCGTGAAAAAACAATGTCTTTACAAGAGTTGGACCGCTTAGGGTAGGTAAATTCAACGAATAGAAATGTAGAAAGAATATGTATGAAGAAGTGGATTATAATATTTGTTTTTAGTTTGTTCATACGAAAACAAGGCAAGCTTATGCAAAATGCGGTACGAAGGGGAAGGATGTATCGTTGATAAAAGGAATGCTAAAGATTGGCGACGAAATGGTGAGTAACAGATACTAATAATTTAAGTATATTATGAATTATTATACATTTAAAATAAAGTTTACAATTGCAGCCGATACGCCCTACCATCGCTGCCGTCAAACTGAATATAAATATGAAGGAATGGACAGGCAGTCCTTTGGAGGAAATGTTGACAAAATCAGAGAAGGAAGAAATTAAGGTATGTAAGTAACCCAAAGGTATATGCTGCTTTGAAAAAGTGAACTGAAATATGTAAAAATGTAACATTTACAGCAAGGAAAACTTGTATATGGTTGCTGGAAATTTCCTGGAATAGATTTGACCACTGCTACAGTACATGAAACCCAGCCAACAAGTAAAGTAAGTTACAAGACAGAGTTTATAATGTTTATATAGATGAATAACATACATAACATTATTTAGGAACCAATCCACAATGCAGGAACAACGTCAACCAACGAAGAAGGAACTTTCCCCAAGCGAAAAAGGACATTGAGTGACTTCATTGTTGAGACGAGAGCCAAGAAGGCTAATGTAGAAGAATAATCGATAAAAAGCATGTATTCTGTGTATTAACTACCATGTTTTATTGCTGTTACTAAACAATAAATGTTGTTTTCAAACAACTTTGTTAACTTTTATAGTAAGAATGAACCCAACAGACTGAAGATTATTATTTAAATACTTATTAAAACATTTAGTGGATACTTAACAACATTTTATAAGTAATTAATACTATAAAGTAATTTTTATTTATTATATCTATATATATATAGTGAATAATAAGTATATTAGTATACAAAACTGTAGATACATATACAGCAATATTATTACAATAATGACTATTATTATTATTATTATTGAAATTAATTGTAAGATTACAAATACCTTAATACTAAATATAATATAATACAATACTTTAACTATCTGTCAATATAAACCAACATAAACAAAATATTAAATATATATGTACAAATTAGAGTTAAAACTAAATAATATAGGAGTAGCTAATAAAGTAAGCACAGGAGACGGAATTATAAGTGAAAACCACCATTGTGGCCGGCCCAATTGGCCGAATTCGGAGAGCCCCAATTGGGCTACAAAAACAACAAACCAGAAAAAAAATACTAAATAACCAAACTGTATTAAAGTATTATAAAAGTACCTAACGGTACTATGACTAGTGGCACCGTGAAAATCCTCGAGAACACCACTAAGTCATAGCGAATCCAATAAGAGAACAGAAAAGAAAAAGAGAATAACTAATATCCATTTCGTTCCTACCCTTAAACGGATACTAGTGAAAGTATAAGGTCATCCCCGGAACTCATCAGTAAGGAGGGATGACCTTATAAAGTATGTGTAAAATAAACTAACCTGTCATTTGGATAAGCTCCCCTATAGTAGAATATGGTCAGCGTAGTAGAATAAACTCCATTATCCATGAATAATAAAATTATATAAATACCTGTAAATATCTGTATATCATTATACATATGGTTAACATGTTACGCATTTATCCACAAGTTATTAGATTATTAAATACCTAATCTACAGCACATAAGAGTCATGATAAGTAGAAAATGAAAAAAATGGCAGAACTTACTTGGAAATTTATTTACAAATTGGCTTTTAAATTTTACTGAGGTTTTACTGAGTCTTTCTGGTGAAGTCTTCATTTTTGACCAATCATTTCCTTCTTTACTGAAACAGGATTTGAACATAGATATTTCAACACTCATTGCTTTTCAAGTGATTTTCAACTGACACACCGTTGGTATCGCAAATACTTGTTGTGCACCTTTTTTATTAAAGTTTTTCTCAGTGTAGGATTTCTATTTTGATTTGCTTTGTTGCTGTTTTTCTGATATTTCCACATATCTGAATAAAGGATTTAAATATCTGAATGGTTAGTTGCAATATAGGTTTTACCAAAAACGTTATTAATATGACCATAACCTACGGTGTTGCACCTCGCCAAAAATCTTTCAAGACGCCTTCTCGAAATATAGTGTTTTTTGAACATGAAATTTTGCGACCAACTTCTTATTAGAGCTTTGGTACGAATGAAACGTTACGGAAATAGACCATTGTATAATAATAACGATACGTCCGGTTAAGGCTCTTCTACGGTTTTTTCCACAGTTTCAAACTTTTCTTACTTTCCCAAGTGGTGATTACCGCTCAAAGTTGCTTTTTTTATTACGGCGCTTTTGCTATTCACCACATGATGGTGTGCTACAGATTCTTCTCGTAGACCCGGGAATTTTCTCTCCTGATCGCGGGCATTTTCTCCCTTGGTTGCGGGCATTTTCTCCCCTGGTCGCGGGCATTTTCTCCCCTGGTTGCGGGCATTTTCTCCCTATTTCGGGCATTTTCTCCGCACGCAACGCGCGCCGTGAGATTCGGGCATTTTCTCCGTAGACCATCGCGCGGCCTGCCCCCATCCCCGCCGGCATCGATCCGCGGGCGGGGCGCGCGCACCGAAGCGGGCATAACCCGCTCCCCGCGCAAAGCCGTCATGTTTATTCGACGCCTACGCCGACCAAGAGCGGCTGCTTTTATCCGCCAGTTCAACCGGAGCCAGCCGCGGGGCCTGGCCACTTCGTCGTCCCAGTCTATCTTGGCATGGACTGCCGATTGGATGGAGGGCGCGGAGTACTCAGTGCAGTGAAGCGCCCGGCCCCTCTGCGCCTCTCTCCACTCCACTCTGTCGGCTATGCTTTTATTCTACTATTGCGTTATCGGCTTCTATCTCTATCCTACTGTGTCAGCATATGGTATGTGATAAATCTGTATTGGTATTCGGTGTGCTAACCGAAGGAATGCGGTGAGTCTGTTCATACCATGTGTCTGGTATTACTTGTATTGTTGTGGTTGTTGGCTTGCGGTTTGTTGACTCTGCCTGAGGAAGTCCCACCACGCGGGTCCCCGCTCAGGGCGGAGGCCTGCGCGTGACCCTCCACGTGGACACAGCGTGGCCAGTGGTTTCAATGCCTGGCAACCAACCAGTTCGTTTGGGTAATGTCTCCCCACGGTATATACTGGCTGCAGCCCAGGGCTGAAGGGATAAAGTTCACTGGTGAGTGAAGGAACGGACCTGGGGAATCCCTACTTCGGAAGTGGCACATCAGGGCATGGGACCATACACCTCCCCCGGGTACTTGGCCTTGGAAGCTTCGGTGCCTCATGGGGCAGGTTGAGGTCCCACGTGTTAACGGCACAGCCGCTGCACTGGGGCCGCCGACTTGCGACACTGCAACTATTTCGATCCGCAACCTCCTAGGTCATTTCAGCTTTATTTTTCTTCCTGGCTCAACTAGGGTGTGCATCAGGACCCTGCACCAGTCGGCCATGCTCTACGTATCTATCTATGTCGACCGTCTGCATCGACTACGTGTAGTAGATGGAGGACGATGGTTTGGATTTCAATGGCTGGTCGTGGTTAGAAACCACTCTACATATGTTTTGATGTTTGTGAGACACATCCCACCTGAAAATACATCCATTTCCTCACGAATGTTTCAACCGGTACTTGCAAATCGTTTTAATTCATTCACCATTTACCGAAATCCAATACAGGTAGGTTGTCTACGAGCACTGACGTAATAGGGGAGATGATGACGGTTCCACGATGAGTTAACATGAACAACGTTCGAAAACTATGAAGACACTGTCAACAAAGACTGTAACGTGGAAATCATGAGTAAGCCGCTGAATTGCGGCACATCCTTGAATTCGTTCACTTTTGCATCAAGTTCTCCTGAACGGAATTACATGAATGATTGGATAGAAATCGTGAAGTGTGAAAACTAGTACCTGCTTTCTTAACTATATAGATCAGAGTCTCCATCTGGTTCTTCAGGATCTCAGCAACTTGATCTTCAGTGGCCTTGTTGAAGTTAGACATAGCGGTGTTCGATTTTAGAAGCGCTGAAAGCTGAATAATTAAGAATTAATTGAGAGCAATGTATGTACACTTTGGACATCCGGCATTTTCACACCCATAGAAACTGACGTAAGGCCCAGATTATTATAGACCCCTTCCAGTACCAAAACCCACCTAGAAATTTTAGTAGGCTGAGATTTGAAAATCTACAAATAGCTATCGAGCGAACAACGTTATTTATACCATTTTCACGTTAAATCGGACATTGTTGAAATCATGGACACTTTTCAAACCAAACCGACACTCTTCAAGACAAGCCTGATGCCTTTGAATGAAAGATGAACATCATCCAAATCAAGGCAAGCTTTTCCTGGTAAATTTCGAGAAGAGGGACCGCAGGGAGGGGGGGGGGGAGAAGAGACAAGGGTAAATGTAAGTGGGAAAAGAAAAAATCTCTTTCCACTGCGTAAAGAGGGACGATACGAGGAAGTCTTTCTCGCCTCAGCATTAGAAGCCAATGATGAACTTGACTACCTTTTCACCACACATCTCTACAAACGTAATCGTTAAGGAAAACTAGGTCTTCCATTAACAACTAATAAACGGTGCAATCCATGTGGTTCATAACTTTATATTTGAAGACAACGGTTTCACTACATACAATTGTGCAAACGCACTTAAAGCCGCATGAGTGAACGAACAAGTGTAAGTTTATATAATGTTATAAAAAAGTGCAAACCTTATCGTTTTCCAAGTGCTTCGGAGGGAATTGGCGGAGTAATGCTGACTTGGGGGTGGAGCTTTCGCCCCTATTGGGTTGGAATTGTCCTATTCTTACACGAGCTCGAAGAAGACGGCTCATTCCTAATAATGGAACTACATAAGAGTTAAAAATCTTCAAAAATAAATAAGAAATACGCAAGCTCTGTACACTACTGCTGCAATTGATAGCAGGATGTTAACTAGAAGACCAGCGGTATCGTGTTTCACGTCCTGCAATAACTTTTCTTTCTAAAAGCAGAACTGGAGAGGGTGAGAATTGTGAATAGTTATCCACCGCCAGTATCTTTACAAATCTTGAACTATAACAGCTTTACCAAAACTCCTAATTTACGCAATTTAACTAACTTACTCAACAGTAGATGTTTATGTATCACACAAGATATGTCAACGTTTATAGATCAACTCTTTGGTCATGTGATAGCAGGAGATTTAAATATTGTTTGAGGCAAATCTTTCTACGACATTATGAGCAAAGGCACTAAATTTTGAAATGGGGAAAAGGTTAATAAACCACAAGTGTATAACTAGATAGAGAAAACTATTGCTAATGTATTAAGCAGGTTTAGGAAAAGATATAAACTTAACCAAGCAAAATTAACTGTATATACAGGTTCCTTAAAACTAGTTTTATTTAAAAAAATTAAAAACACACCTGTATACATAGTTACAAATTAGGATCTGGTTACAGACCAAACATAAACAAAGAATATTTTAAATATTTGCAGGATAACTTTATAATCTGCCCACTTGACAAAGTTCCCAGTAATTACAGTTTTGTATATAAGAAACCTTATGTTCAAACACTTCTCAAATAGATAGTGTAGAATTTATAATTTTTTTTATAATAGGTGTAGAATTTTCATCTAATCATATTAGGCACATGGGTACAAATACCTATGGCTTTAGAGGCTCGGAGATTCTCAAGACATTTTAGAAAAGCACAAAGAGTCTTGTGAAAACCACAACTTTTACGGCTTTGCTCCCACAATATACCACATTTGTACTGTCTTCCGAAGTTACATAAAAAACCCAGCCAAGTTTAGATTCATTACAGGTGCTAAAAATATTAGTATAAAACCTTTATCCATTGAGTTAAAGCAGATTTTTACTCATATAAAATCACATTTCATAAGGTATATAAACTCGATTAAAAACAGAAATAAAACCTTTATTAGTTATTGGGCTATAGATAACACTAACATAAGTGAAAGAATTTGCGGCATTATCGGGGATAATCTACAATTATATTCAGCAGATTTCACTAATATGTTTACAAATCTTCCACATAATGTTATCATAAAGAATATTAGAAACATACTAAGGATTTGTTTCAAAAACGCAGGCAAAAAAAATTCATAGCCTTTAATGGATTTAATAAAGTGTATTATACAAACGTCAATGAAACTAAAGATAATAGAACTAGATACTGTACGATTTTAGACATTCTGTACCTAGTTGATTACATTTTGGACAATAGTTTTTGCAGATTTGGAATCTCTGTTTTCAAACAAACTATAGGAGTCCCAAGGAGGGAACTTTAGTCCTTTGTTAGCAGATATGACTATGTACTACTTCGAGTATACCTTTTCCGTTAATTACAAACTTAAAAACAACTGTATTTTTGTTCCCATTAGATATATGGACGATCTACTTATCATACACAATATGTCTACTGACTATTAATCAACATTCTGAGTAGAGTTTATAACAACTCATTTCAACTGGAACCAACACATGCTACTCCCTTATATTGTAGTTACTTGAATCTCGAAATAAAAATTGTTAATAATTAAACTTTCTACAAAACTTTATAACAAGATAGATAATTTTAATTTTGATGGTAAAAGATTACCTAAAGCAAGATCACTCTTGTCTTTAGCTATCAAAAAAGCTACTATATACACAGAAGCACTTCGAATCGCTACGTACATTTTTCAGATTTTCTAAAACGTATTATTCAGCTTGAATATCCTTTAGCTAGTAATGATTTTGATGAAGACTTTATAAATTGCTTTATATTCAAATGTGTTCTTAAGAATAAGTTCATACTTTTCAAGTATGGAATTAATAACCGTGACTGGCCTTTAAAAGAACTACTCTGAAAGTTCGTCGTTAATAAGATTTTGGAAACAACTTTGTTTACCTTGGGTGAGTTATGCAATATAGCCTTATACGGGTGTTAACACTACTTTCGTATGTTGATTCATACCTGTACTATATGCGAACAAATTCATCATCTACGGTTTACAAAAAATTTCCTTATAATGAAGTTTAGTCTTAGTTATAATCGGTGCCTTTTCACCTGGTGACAGGAAAACTGTGTTCTAACATTCTCTATTGGTTGAGTGGTTATGTAGGTTTTGTAGCTGTTCTCTATCGATTCTCAGTGCCTTTAGTTGATAGGCATACTCGCTGTTTCACCCCGGTTGGTAGTTGACGCGCTCTGTCTAGACGACCTTCAAATTCGAGGCGACGGGCGGGTTACGGTCGAAAAATGAGAAGTTATGATTTTCTTTCGAATTCCTATTTCTTCGCGCTTTCGCTCACTTATTCGAACAGTGTAACTCTATTTCAGGTACACGTCTTCGGCTGACGACGGTGCCTGCGTCCCGGTATTCCTACTAATCTCTGTTTTATTCTTTTTTTGCTTTTTACGTCGTATTCTTGTTTCATCGACTCCATCATTGCGGTGTTTTGTTTTTTCTGCAAGAATCCCTTTGTTATTGAAGAGTTCCTGGGAGATCCTTAGTCTTTCATTCATTCTTGTTACTTACAATTGTCTAACCAAAGAACGAAACGATTGTAAGGTTTGATTGTTTATGTATTTTGATTGTATTAATGTGTATTGATTGCATTTTTGATTTATTGACACTAAACTTATCTTTGACCTCCAGAAAAATGATCCGAGACCATCTAAAAATTTAATTCCCATCTCAAAGCCATCCACCCGATTCGTCTGAATGGGAAGCATGACTCACTTTTTAAAGCGAAGTTTTAAACACGACTCAAAGGAGTCAAGAAAGAAGAGGCAACAAGCCTTTGTTTTCACTAATTCCACAGCCATCAGGAGGGAAATTAAGCTGTGAGTGACGGTCGATGAGCTATTTTTCTTCAATTCTCAGTAATCCCAATCTCAGTGAGCCTATAAAATTCCTAAAAAGCTATACCATACAATTCAACTCTAGAAGAGACAACAAAGATTAAACAAGAACTTACCTACAAATCAGAGTAATATGAGTTTTCGAAAGAACGCCAATCATTCCTGCATACCTTCCAGCAACTGCGAGGTTACTGGTGTTATTAGGCCCCAAGTTGGCACTGAAATTATTTCGCATATTACTCGCCATTAAAGAAAATCAATGTTCACCATTTCATTCGCCTCACTTTTGCAACGAATTACAGAATTAGTTTTCTGAAATAAATTCCAGAGAGGTGACACACTCACACGCTAATGATAAGGTCTCCTGTGTCAATATTGGATAAAAGTATCGTCCAAGGCTTCAATATGATGCTGAAATTCATGATCAGCATTCTAAGACTCTTAGAATTCTTCGTATAGCTGTCTATGAGTAAATCACTTACACCACCGAAGGTGGAATAAAAAGAAATGTAAATAAAACTGCTGTCATAATAATGGAAACGGAACACCTATCGAGAAGATAAGTGTCTCAAGCAAAGCAGAATGGCCGTGAAAGCATGCATGAAATGGTGAACTGATGTAATGTAAACTAATGTAAAACTGTAAGATGTAAAACTAACAAATGCAAAAAACGAATGCAATCAGTGTACATTGAAGGAGAAAAGCAGAAGAGGAATAAACTTCTGAATAGTAAAAATCAATTGCAGCCACAAACCTCGAGAGGAACGTCACATGAAGACGTGCACAGCAGTTCCGTGGTTAAATTTTCATCAACCCCAGTTGACTGAGAATCATAGAATGCGTATTATGGACTGAATTGGGACACCTGCAATTAGTTTTGAGCTAGTTTGATGTACTCTTAAGAAACACAAAGAAAAGACGAGGAGAAGAGAAAATCAGCTGTTGGAGGGTCGCCGACCGACAGCCTCCTGCGGTGTATTGCAAAAGAATCATGGAATCGTCGCGGAGTCGTCCCGCGGAAGGGAAGTATACCAGCCCGTTCGTCGACCGCCGCCGACAATCCGCGGAAAATGGGTGTTGCGGATGCGGCTATTGGGCGCGCGTTGGGTCTCGGCTACATTATTCCCGTTCCCGCGGACATTTCCGCGAAAGTATACCATAGACCTAACCCAGCAAGCATTTGTCGAGGAGGACACTCACAAAGCTGAACTAAACATGTCTTTTTTTTCTTCGAATTATGATGTACTCAGATGAGAATATTGCTAGGGCTCCATATTGTATGAACCCCATTTGAAAAGACAAAAATACAAAGGAGCAGAATTTGCTCACCCGACTTTCATGTAGCTTCTGATGTCTTCTCTGTGAATAAATGATACCACTAGACACAGGCTGGAAACATTTGGGTTGAATACGTTGATAGAAAGACGTATCATTCAAACTAAGTTTTGTTTATCTTAACTAAGGAGTAAGGCTAGCGCAAATACGCGGCTTTACTCTCAATGGGCGCGATTAATTGTGTGATTCGTGTACAATTTGGATACAAGGATAAGTCATTTCGATTTCGTTGCGGGGTGCGCCATGCATTTTGCTTCTACGAAATACCGTGAAGACAATCTGAATTTGTGTTTGACCCCTTGCCAATATAGCTAGTTGCTAACCTATACCAAGTCAACGTTTTTTTTAGCCAAGTCTGGCAGCAACTCACCAACCCCGACGAACAAAAGGCCTGGTTGGTATCTGAGGTTCCGAACAAAGAATCGTGACTAAGCGAGCGACGTTTCCTTCTACTGTGCTACTACGTGTCCCCACGAACCCTACATTCGAATTTTGCCTTGGCTGGCCTTCATCAGTGGGAACGTGTAACACATATCAAGTGACGACGAGTGGAAACTCATTCTTGTAGACTCAAGCCATGATTACTGCTACCTCAATTATGTCGATGGGTGGGAAGGCCATAGTCCGTCTAGTCAATTTTTGAAATTGAAACGTTTTTGAAATATCCTTCTTGCGCTACTGCAAAAGCGCTTTATGCTGTTCTGCTGTGATCCACTTGTTCAATAATGCTTGCGTTCAAGTGTCCTCTCAAAGCATATCCTACTACGTGAAGATAGCAACTGAAAATGGAGAACCTTGATATTCGGCCCATGATTTCTGAAAAAAGCACGAGTGATACAGGTGGTTCCCCTGCTTTGAAAACTATTTCGCAATCCAACAAAACCAGGAACAGCTGAAGAACTCCACCAGGAAGCGGAAGGAGCGCGGGAGAAAGATTTGTCAAATGTAAGGAATGAATACTTTCTTCGTACACTGCGTATACAATGGACCAAGCCGTTCATGTAACCGCTTTTACCGTCTTTTCAGATCAAGACCATTGACGAGTATGGCTGCAACTTCAACATCCGCTCTAGCGGAACAGTATGCTACTTTTAGAAAAACGAAAGAATCTGAAAAAGAGATTCAAAACGTGATTGAAGAAGATTCCACCTTACGTTCATGGCAGCACTTTTTGGCTTTATTCAAAGGGCAATAAAGAGTTTCCAGTTCCAAAGTTGTAGAATTCGGACTATCGTTAGGTAAAAGTGCTTGTTTTCAAACCAAAGCAAATTGCTTTTTACAAGTATGCAGGGGCATCGAATGTGGAGTAGAAACAATCGCAAAGTTTGCAAATAAAGACGCGCGGTTTATGTTTATTCCAACCATGAAGGACAAGAATGTAATTTCTTCTTTTAGTTTTCCTCAACTTTGAGATTTTTTCGGATCAGTAGCGTATTGTCAGTGCGATTTTTCCTTGTATTGGATGACGACCTTCATGGTCAAGCTCCTTACATCGACGATCTTCTGTAGAGACAGTCGATCGGGCAGGTTAACTACGTTGCATTGGCGCTTTTCCTGACAATGAAGCTCCAAAATCCCAGTGCGTTGATTTGACATCTTGAGCAAATTGTAATCGGGACAAAATAGAGCTTTAAAATTATAACAGCTTTCGATTGGGAGAACGTCAAAACTTCATCACGTTATTTTGGAACATCCTGCACTTTGAACGGCAAGATGGATTCATGTGAATTTTCTTATTCAATCATATGTATGTGGGGAAAGCCTCTGTGCGCAGCTCTCGAGCATTGGCCAGGATTACGCGAAAATGACTTGCACTAGGTAAGACCATTTAATAATCGTGGTCGCATCAAATCCATTTTATCTGATGAACAAGGAAACAGGTACGTGACAGATTCTCATGAATCTGAAGCGTTTGCTGATTATTTCAGCAGTATATTGATTCCCTCCGGTGAATCCAGGCCAAATCTCTCCTTTCATTCTACTAAATCGCTTGACATTCATCAGATTTCTTTCCATGAACTTCACAGACTGCCACGGCTCTAAAAGCATCCCAATCTGTAAAAGTATCTTACTGGGCCACTGGGCCACTCACATACACATTTTCAACATATCTCTGATGATGGCTCAAGTGCGGGCGATATGGAAAACTGCTTTTATCACTCCTATTCCGAAAACGAATGGCGCCTCTTGCATTTCTAAGTTCAGACTCTTCAGCATCCTCCCCACTCCATTGAAGATTTTAGAAAAAATCTTGAAAAAGCATCTACTTGAAGAAGGCAGATTTATTTTCAATTTTGCATATTTCTGACATCACCTAGAGACATCATCTTGCCCTATTTGGTTTCATGTTTCTAATGTGTCCGTGTTCCTAATGAGTTCGATTGCACTACACATTCGTTCCTACATTGTTGCACTATCTCCTTACCTAAGCTTTTTTTTTCATTCGTAGTTGTTTGATTAGATGTTTTTTCTAGCACTTTGTCACTGTTCACCCTGGTATTCTAAGGCACACTAAAGACTTCTTGTTTCCCCAATGCAGCTGTGGATGGGAGTTGGTGAAGTTGGCGGAACTACTAAGTTGGTATCCGGAGCCGTTCTCCCTCATGTCGACTTGCAGTGTTGGCGGGCCACTGCCCTTCTTCACCTCTTCCCCATCCTCCCCTACCGGACTACTGTCTGCGATAGTTGTCATGCCTTTTTATTTTCATTACCCTTTTTTTCTAGGAGTTTCTAGTCTCACCGAAAATCATTTATGATGGCTCTGTTTCGTCATATTTGTTGAAATTGTTTTGAGTTTTTTTTTCTTTTATGATTTCTTTTTCGCCTAATATGCTGTGTCCGTAATTAGACCATTTCATGCGCACTATATTGTGCAAATAAATAAATGGTTTGAACGTCTTCCTCCAGCTCTGGCCCGTGCCGAACGTCCTCACAATTCAAGAGTGCGGTAAGAAAATAGACATTCGGTCTGATATCGGTGTCTCTGATGTGTGTTAGCTAGTATAACTCTGTAGAGGAGCTTTCCGAGTTCTATGCTTCTGTTCATTTCGATTCTTTTTCGACTTGTATTCAAGGCGTCAAGCTAGGCGAATTGCTGGGAAGCTAGTGTAAATTAATTTGGTGTTTTTCTTTCTAAACTAAACAGTAGTACATGCTATGCTTTTGAAATCCACAAACTCAGTTTATGACCTGATATACCTTTTAGGCTCAGGCCGGCAACCAGGCAAGCTTAACAGTTTTCGTTGTGCTTCTTTCTTTCGCTGGTTGTTCCTAGAAGCCTTATATTGGAGGGCACCATCAATCTCTTATCCTTCCGTATGGGTTGTCAGCATTTGGATGTCTCTCACTGTCACTTTTGTTACTGGAAAAATACAGATGGAGATTTCATCTTTTTTTCTGTCATTGATTGTGACCAGTCATAGCATGTCCCTTCTGCATTGTCGCCTCTTATCTATAAAATTTTCATGGTAAACGAGAGCTCGGGATACATATTTTCTTAAGCTTTATATTAGCTTTTTTCTTGCTTTGGCCGTTCTATGTTTGAAGTGCCTACTGTTGTTGTTGTTTGTTGTTGTTTCTTTGAGTCAAAGTTTGTATACTGTTCCTTCTTATTGTGCTGTGTTACTGTTCTAGCGCTCCTTTTGGCGCATTAATAATAAACAAATATAATTGTACTTCTCCTGAATAAATCGACTGTCATCTATTATACAAGAGGATTTCCTAAAGGGAGGTAGTTCTGCGTAGATCATGTGCTCAGATTGGTAACCTAAATTGTTGATATAAACAAAAGCTAGAGCAAAAGATACCTTCAATCCCAAGCTTTCCTCGTCAATGACCCATATTCCGTCAGCAAAGCGTAAAATGCTTCTGTTGACGGTGTAAAATCGTGATGCCTTCCACGACACAAACCTTCTTAACGGCCTCGAAGAATTGTTCTCCTAGAAGTTGGACAAAATAATGGGTTATAAGATTGGTCAAAGACCTTGTGGAAGGTTGTTTACTAGACAACAATACAAAACCTAATGGTCCAAAGTTCTGAGGGTTTCCGTCTATCAACTGGCGAAAAAGAGCTTAGATTTAAATGCTTTTCAATGAAACTGGTTATGTATATACCAATTAGATTTCTTTGCGAAATTATTATTGACGCTATCAAGGAGAGGAAGCTGAGCGTGTATCAATGGGAAAATAAACAGAGTAGATTTGATGACTTGTAAGCGTTTCGGAACTCATTTTGCTATAAGTAAGTAAGTACAAAAGTACAAATAAGTACAAAGTAAGTACAAATAAGTACAAAAGTACAATCATTCGATCTCAAGATGCTTTTAAAGATTCTCACCCAAAAGGTCACATAAACCCGTGCATATTTTTCCGAGGCCATCTATCTAGAACAAGGAGAGGTAAGCTTCGGCTATATGTGCCGGTAGCGAGGACCACAGTCAGATCAACATTCTTGACATATAGAAGCTTGCGGGAGTTCAACTTATTACTAGCCCAAAACGAGAATCTCTTAGGATTATCTGAGCATTCGCTTGCTTGATTGTTGTCCAGCGTTGCATTGTTATAACTGTTTCCGTTCTCATTTATTGGTGCCTACTTAGTCCTCAAGCTTGAGTTATCAATGTTTGTGTTGTTTTTTTGTTTCTTTATTATATGCGTGGCTACCACCATGCTGTGAATAAATAAATAAATAAATAAAAAGGGGGCAGATTCATCAACGACCTACAGAGATTCAACGAAGAAACTACAGTCGAAATACCTGATAACGCCAACATTTCTCCATATCGTCTGTTGATAAGCAGCGTTAGATTGTGCTTTTCAGGAATTTTCGCTTTCATTTCTCCGCTTAATCTCTGTAGGTTGTTGACGAATCCGTCCCCAGGGCGAGAAAGTCTACAAGCGCTGAGAAAAGGCACTTCAAGACCCACTATATCATTTTACCATGATGCTGCAAATATAGAACCTCATCTCGAGTACATAGGGCAAGAAGAGGGTAAACTGTGAAAGTTACTCCGCAGCGCAATTCCTATTAGGCGACCTGCCAACATACTGAAAAACTGTTATATGAATTAAATTTCGATGAAGAGCAACAGCGTCATCATACTGCACTTTTCTAAAACATAGAACACTTACCAGGTTAAGAGCGGTCCTTTCCTAAGTAGAATCGCAAGCGGAGCTTGTGATAAAGGAAAAGTCAGCACAAACCGGGGGGGGGGGGAGTCACCCTGCATTCAGTGGTTCTACTCCTTCATAATAAGGCACATAATGAGTGTCGATTTACGTCAGAAATAAACTAGCACAATTCCCCATGGCGTAGGATACACCAATGTTAAATAAACGTTTAAATTTCCTGCTGCATAAAGTGAGGAATGGAACTGCCCTGTATGGTGACCCCTCCCCTCGACCCAATTAGCGCCGAAAAGGCTTTCAAGGGAAGGTGACACTTCTCTGCTGAGCTATGCTAACCGAGAGCGTTAATATTATTCCGAACTTAAAGAAGGATTGGCTCTTGCACACCACTTGTCCTTGGAGCTTTGGCATACCTTTCGAAATTTACAGCATATGCCGTTTTTATAATATCGGGGCTTCACTTCTCGTACACTGAACGAAAAATGAATAACGAAACTTCTTCTAACACACTGGACGTCCGAGGTACGACCAATAAAGTCAAGATTCTCTAACCCCTCGCTGCCATTCCTACCTCTAAGGGACCCAAGCCTTGTGCGAAGCAAGCTAAAAAAAAACTGCCGGATAGTACTGAGGCAGGAGCGTTGCATCTGACGTAACTTCAACCCACGAAAACAACAGAACTCTGTCAGCAAGCTAGTAGGCAATGTTAATGTCACAACGAAAATCTTACCACTTCCCAGCATCCGCGATATCACGGCTATAGCCTCAACGAAGAACGTCTGAATCGTTTCCAATTAAAACAGTAATTTCCCTTCGTCCATCATGAAATACAATCGATGAACATCTTTACCTCTATTCGCGTTTTGTAAACCAAGTAAATCAATGATGAGGTAAGCTCGAAGAGGACTTAAGAAGATGAGCAGTTCCTGATGAATTATATAAACAACAAATAGATATCGTCTTTCCAAACTTTTAAAGAGACTATAAAAATTGGAGGTATTACCATGCGAAATGATACAGAAAACAGATCAGAACAAAACAAAACACTTTCGCAACAGAAAATGTTAACGTCAGAGAGAAAAACACAGTTAAGAAAGCATTTATTGAACGTGAAAGTATTATCCTGTTCAGTGCTTACCCACCGACAGCCTCCCGCGGTGCAATGCATCGCGGCTGGCTGTCGGTCGGCGGGGTCGTTCTGTGGACAGGAAGTATACCAGCTCGTTCACCTACCGTCGGAAAACGGGCGACACGGATTGTTGCTATTGGGCTTGCGCTGGGTCTGCGCCGGATTATTCCCGTTCCGCGGGCACTTCCTCAGACTCCTATAAAAAAGCGCACGTTTTCCTAAGATTATCTGCGGAATGTCATCAAACGACAAGGAGTGAGTTCCAAAGACTTTAGAACCTTAAACACTTCTTGTGGATGCGTCACTATTTCACAATGCCAGGTTGAAACCATTCAACGTTTGGCTGTTAACAAGAATTATTACACATCTTGAGGCAGGTGATCTAAAAATTTCGAAGAATGTCATGCCAAATTTTTCTTGAACAATATTCTCAGCATCTTAGTGTATCTTAGTTTAATCTGCCCAAAGATCTTTTCAATTTGGAAGACTTTGCTTTGATATCGAAAGTTTACTTACAATGGTTCCAATTAGACGTGAAAAAAGTCTAATTTCATTTGAAAGGTGTCGACTCTGACGTGAAAATCGTATTTAAATATATCTTGTATGGAAGCTTGGGGTAACTTCGGATTTTGAAATTTTTGGAGTCAACGATATCTCACCCGTATGCAGTGGCAAACACCAAATCGGATCTATAAGCGCTCAAAAACAACTATTAGTCTTGTAAACGCTAAGCTAATGTTGATGCAAGAATGTTCTGAGATGAGACTGAGATAAGAATAAACAAACACAGTCTCAGCACTGAGTAAAGAAAATGCATTCGCCTCGTTTTTCTTGAAAGTGCGTAGCTTTTATGTTCGAGGCGCAACTGTGAAGAGGCGACACGTTAGCTCGTCGATTTTGAAGCTTCTTACCGTGTCAGGAGTACTAAGGGAGATCACTTTTTAGCTGTATGCTGGTATCCGCTCATAAATTATTTCAAATTTCACACAATGAGATGTCTTCAAAACCGTTATCTTACCGACCAGTTTTTATCAGTGGTAAAGGATATATTTCAGTTCAGTCAATGTGAAGTGAGGTTCATTCGTTGTAATAGTTAGTCTACTGCAGGCAGCCTTCAATGGATCCGAGTGATGAACAACTCTCGGTCAGCGGTAAGTGTTGTCACCCATCCACCGGAAAGTCAAATATATTCCTCTATCCCAATGTGTGGGAGAGACACTACTATCTGATTGACAATGGTGCGAAAATCGGAGTAAACCACATTACACAGTACATGGTGCGTAAAAAGTATTGACGCAGTAAATGGCGATTGTGGAAATAATAATGCGCAGTAAGTTTTAAAATATTCACTTGAGAAATATGGAAAATGATCTTGCAAACCAGATAGAATAACTCGTAATCGACTTTGGCTCCTTTACTGAGAATACAGGAGCGAAAACGACGGAAAAAATCATGAGCACGCGTCGCAAGTACTCGCTTGGATTTCGTTCCGTGCTTTGAACAGGGTAGCCTTCTGCGACTGGTCACTTCTGTTGAAAGTAGCCCAGACCTCATTCTCCAAAGTCGCCTAAAAAGAGCAATCCAACGGATTCATGTTTAAGCTGTGCTCGTCTGAGAAGCTGTCTACACCTGCGCGCGTTATCTGTTTGCCGTTATTGGACAGAGATTGATAATTTTGGATTTGAACGTTATCGTGCTTGAACATATTGTAATCCTCATCTGTTATGACAGAGCCGCGGCTGACGCTTGGGTTGTTGACCTCTTTCCTCACCAACCGTTTCGAACAGCGCCTAATTCTCTTGTTAAGGAAGTATTCAGCACTCTGAGTAACAGACAAAAAAAGGCCACCGTAACGATGACGATCATGCTTCTTCAGTTTTTTCGTGAGTGTTTTTTGAGCATAATACAGACAACAAAAATAACACACAAAAACCTAGAGAGGTAGAAAGAGAAAGCTGGAGCTGAAACAAAAAGTAGGTGCGTCAATA
The DNA here is from genome assembly GCA_947359475.1 of Heligmosomoides polygyrus bakeri. Classification (NCBI taxonomy): domain Eukaryota; kingdom Metazoa; phylum Nematoda; class Chromadorea; order Rhabditida; family Heligmosomidae; genus Heligmosomoides; species Heligmosomoides polygyrus. Next base: position 25,839,459 of record OX375868.1, read on the forward strand.
CTTTTTACGGACCCTGTACAATGAATTAGCCTATAAGAGAACCTCTTTTAGCAATTCCATCGGTAGAGGCCACGTTGCTTGTGTTGGCTTTCTTGTCGACCTAGAGTCCTTCCCTAGCCTCCAGGCTGCTTCAGAATTGAGTACACGTCAAAGCCCCTCAAACCCCAAGAAGTCAGCTGAAGTGCAAGTATGCCACAACGCTGGAGAACCGAACCTTTCCCTCACATGAAGCGATGCCACTTCCACTGCGCCACACACCGCAGGCTGTGCACAAGAGACATCGATCGAACGTGGCAACGTGGACGCCGACGCGCGATCTCTGAGCTAGGAGGGCGTAGACAACCGGTATACGGCCGGGGTACATTCGGCGGAATCATTTTACATGCAGGGGTCGGATTCATCAACGACCTACAGCAATGTAACAGAGAAAATTGCAGCAGAAATCCCTGATAGCGCGGCTTATCAAGCGATATGGTGAGCGATAAGCAGTGTTATCTGAGCTTTCCGCTATGAATTCTGTTAAAGTTATGTAAGTCGTTGATGAATCCGACCCCAGGATATATATATATATATATATATATATATATACACATATATATATAATAAAAGGATAAAGGACGGTGTTACTCAATCCCTTCTGGGATGCGCCAGTGCATTCTACTTCTACGGGATGTCGTGGAGGCGATATGAATGCGTATTCGGCCATACAATGACTTGCGGTGGCCAGCCGATGAACAGGTCAGCGCTTTGTCCTTCCCAGACACGTCTGGTACCAATTCACCGACCCCGGAGGGATGGAAGGCTTGGTTGGCCTGGGGGAAAATCCGAAGCCCAGGAACCTGGTGTCGGGTGTACGCGACAGTCGCGTGCACCCGATACCAGGTTCCTGGTTCGGATTTCCCGCCCAGGCCAACCAAGCCTTCCATCCCTCCGGGGTCGGTGAATTGGTACCAGACTTGTCTGGGAAGGATAAAGCGCTGACTTGTTCATCGGCTGGCCACCGCAAGTCATTGTATGGCCAAATACGCATTCATGTCGCCTCCACGACATCCTGTAGAAGTAGAATGCGCTGGCGCATCCCAAAAGGGATTGAGTAACGCCGTCCTTTATCCTTTATCCTTATATATATATATATATATATATATATATATATATATACAAACAAATACACTCTCACCCACACACAGACAAACGACCGTTCTCGCTTATATGGGAGGAAGTGTGGGAAGTGGGGGGGGGGGGGGGGTTGTAGTAGTTGTGTGGTGTCACCTACGTCGTGTTGAGAGGGGTCAGAAAACGTGTCGCCAATGTCACGCAAGAGGCGTCCGAGTTCCGAGCATGTGTCATCGACGTCGTGAAAGCGAGTGTCCGAGTTCAGAAGAGGTGTCCCTGAAGTCGCGAAAGGCCTGTCCAGATTCAGACGACGTGTTACCAGTCAAGGTGGGACCAGTAATGGGATAGCGGTGAAGGGTGGTGGTCCAGTAAGGAGGGACCGGTAAAGGGTTGACCAATAAAGGGGAACCAGTGAAGAGGGGACCAGTAAATCGAGGTCGGCCCAACACGTGGACGGGGGAGGCAGTCCTTGGCTTCGACCGCCTTGAACATAGCAGTCGGGTTTGGTGACGTGGAATTTCCCCCATTGTACGCGTACGTAGTGTAATGCAAGCTGCACCGAGAGGGGCCTAGGTCAAACTGGTAAAAACCCGTAACTTTTTCGAGTACTGATGGACTGCCCCCTCGTCCACTAGTTGCGCCTCGAGGTCTACTAAAGGTGAGAGCAGTAGCAAGGGCCGACGAAGAGGGGGTGGGGAACGAGTGAAGGGTGAACCGGAAAAGGATGACATTAAAGGGGGACCACTGAAGAGGGAACAGTAAAAGGGAGCCCAATGAGGGTGAAACCGGTGAGGGGTGGTGGTCCAGTGAAGGGGACCAATAAATGGGATGCCAGTGAAGGACCAGTCAAGGTGGGACCAGTAAGGGAGCCAATAAAGGGAACATCAGTTAAGGGAGTTCATTAAAGGATCCAGTAATAGAACCATTGAAGAGAGACCATAATTAATAAATAGACCGAGTACTTAAGAGAACGAATAGCGTACGTGCAATAGAGGGTGAAGCACCATAGAAGCAGTTTTGAAGATTTTGCCATACTGTATTCGGCTATACCATTGTATATAGCAAACCAGTTTTTTTTACTGTAGTGAATGAGAGAAGGCCTAAAAAGGACAAGAAGACTTTCGGGGTGTTCTATTCTCTGGGTTTGAGGCGAAGCCCACAAACCCTTTGGCGCCCCGCAGGCTGTTGAACTTCTGGATATACATATAGGGATATATATAGGGATATATATATATATATATATACAGTCCCCTATCGTTATAACGCGTTTGAAGGGACAGGAGAAAATAGGAGAAAATCCGCGTTCTAACGAGTCGCGTCCTAGCAGGAGCTGACCTTTTTGCACCCATTTTATGCACATATTTTTCTAAAATCGCATGCAGTGACTAAATATGACTTTGACAATAACATATGTTACCATAAAGAGATTGTGAAGAAAAGAAACATCTTAGGATTATTAGGAGGTCCACGTCATCAGAGATGTTCTCTGTTAAATGTGTACAAGTACGACAAATAGGTGTGAGGAATAACGAGTACCAGAGGTAGCTTAGACGTGATCAACAACAAAACTGTGTAACCCTATGGCACAAAATATTTTCTTGCCATCAAAGCTCTCGCGCCAAGTGGGACTTCGACCTGCCCTATTAGCCCATGTTGCTATCAGCGTTGTTACGTAAATCCTCATCTGCCATATTCTCGTTGCAAATCGCTTCTCAGCACTTACCCTCGCTACTGGGATGTCACTTGTGATCAAATAGCGCTGTTACTGTCATGCTGTTCATAAAGCTAGGGTGCAGGTACAAGTCCTGCATGGCGCGAGAGTTCTGATAGCAACAAACCATCATATTACTGCATATAGCCTCTATACCAGCTGTTCTGGATTCAAAACAAACGTGTAGGATATTGTTTTGAATAATCTGAGTTGTAATCCACACCCACTATCGTTCCTGATAGAGGAAACCCTCCAATTTACGGCAGCTTCTGACGACTACAGGGAGTCTTACACTGTGATTGACATACTGCTGACTATGAACACTTCTGTGGGCCGCGTACTCGAGAAAGACATAGATATGCATCTAACACATTGTCACACGGGTGCTGGTCTCACCGTAAGCGAGGCAATAGAAGGGTAGGTCTGATCGCAGACGCGTCAGCGTCTCACTCCTCTTCATTTTTTGTGTGTTACCGGAACTGAACCTGAGTCGCGTTATAACGGGAGCCATATTGAACGGAGAGTTTCCCTCGAAACCGTGCTTTGACGGGAGTAGCGTTGTATCCGACGCGTCCTTGTATTAGGTTGTCCGAAAATAAATGAGCGTTTTGAACTCGAATATTCAAATTATCGTAACCCAGCTCGAAAAAATTTATCAATCAAAGCCATAACCTTTAGAATCAATAAATATCTGCAAACGGAACGCAAGCTTAGTAGTGCCGGTAGCTTAGAAATCCAGAGTGCTGGAGGCGATGAAAACGTTAAAGGCATCTTTGGCGCCGTCTTTGTTTTTGAAGCATTTCTCCTTCAGGAAGTTGTACAAATGCTTGAAAAAATGTTAATCGGTAGGGAAAAATTTTATGAATACGCTGGATGTGGCAGAGTTTCCTATCCCAATCCATCCAGTTTCTGGACAACAATTTTTGAAAAGTGCGGGCGCACGTTGCCGTGCGGTAGGATTGTGCCTCTTCGATTGACCAAAACCGATTGTTCTTCAATCAACTTCCACTCCATCACTTAAATTTCAGCAAAGTACTTCTCCGCTGTGATAGTCTCTCTAGACTTCAAGAACTTTTAATGGGCTATACCAGCCACTGTCCACCACGTGGTCACCATGGTCTTCTTTGTATGGAGACTTGGCTTCGACATCTCCTTGGGACTTTCATTTTTAACCAGCCATTGTGCAGAGCGGCGACCATTGTCATAAGGAATCCACTTTTCTTCACATGTCACGATCCTGCCCCAAAAAGGCTCCCTTACATTGTGCAGCCTCAGCGAACCACAGGTGTCGTGGCGCTTCAGTACCTACCCAGCGGTCAGGTCGTGGGAGATCCATTCATCCAATTTTTTTTCTTTTCCGATCGCATTCAAGTGGCGGCCGATACTGCTGCCAACAACGCCGAAGCGCTGTGCTGGCTCTCTCACAGTTTGACACCGACCTGCGTCCACTATGGCTTTGAGATGGTCGTCGTTGAGGAATGATGGCGACCTAGATTTACGGACTTTCATCTCCAGATCGAAACTTTTCGAACTGGTGGTGAATTGCGCGTTCTATGGCGGAAACCTCCTCAAAACAGCTCTGATGTTACGGGCCGTTTCAGATGTACTTTAACCGAGTTTGACCTCGAAGAAGAAAATTTGGCGAAAATTGCGTTCAGACATCTGATACGGCAAAGCTTAAAATTGGAGAAACTTTTTGCTCTAAACAAAATTTAAAGATATGGTTAAATAGAGCATGAATTCCACTTTCCAAAGGTATATAACACTGCACGGCACAAAACATAATTTATTGAAAAAATGTACTTCAATAATAACAATTGTAAAATTTCCGGACAACCTAATAATGAGCATCCCAGACTACATCTAACTCCATAGGTTTTGTTTCAAAGTTTCATGAGAGGTTGAAACCCTTTCCTAGTCGGTGCTGCATCGGTCAGGATACTTGCACTTGTACTTTTTTTTGATTTTTGAGAAGGAGGCAATTCTGTCCATATGCGTCGAACCGATGGTTCAGACCTACAAAATATTTCCCTGACAAGGTGGATTCCAAGATGAGACCTAGTCAGGCAGTTTTTAGTGATCTTGTTTTGATAGACCTTTAAATCAATTAGGATGATATTGCAGATTACGATGATGATTCGGAATCGACTTACTCCGCATACTCCTTCGCATCATCCGGTGTTGAGAATGGTAATAACATTTCTGAATGAATGTGATGTTTCTGGCTTCTCTATTGCTCACTGAACTAAAATACGTTATTAATAGTCGTTTAAACTGGAAAGTGCTGCGAAACTTAGATAAAACCTGGTTATTCAAACGTTTCGAGCAGATCAAAACTATGTTCAAGTCAATCAGCTCCAGACTTCATACCGCGATCGAGCTGGTCTACTTCACAAAATCAACAGAATATCTGCAAAACCATATACGACTGAAACATGAGCGCGTTTGAGTATAAAATACAACTATACACTTCACGGTGAAGTTGGGACGCTATGCCGACTGTTAAAAAAAAACCCCCATAGCTACCATGCACGAGATACTTTTTAGCCTGTCGAAGCAAATCGATAATAGAAATCTGCTAAGCACCGAAACCTACTCCTTACTCCGGCACCGCCACGCGAGTAGCGCAGTACAATCAGTCGGCAAGACCTATAGTTTTTCCTATATTTTCACTAAGGATAAAGGGCAACGGTCCATGTGAACGAATACATCTATAATACGGTAACGACTGCGTCACATGGATTTTTGCCCTTTACCCTTAGTGGAAACTTAGGTAGAGATTCGTCCCGCGCCATTGTCGGAGCTTAAAGTTGTTTCCAAATTTTCACTGTGTGTAGATGGCAAAGGTCCATGTGATGCAGTCGCTATCGTATTGTAAATGTACTCGTTCACATGTGCATTTGCCCTTTACCCTCAGTGAAAATATAGTAAAACTCTAGGTCTTGCCGACTGGTTGTACGGCGCTGCTCGCGCACCGTTGTCGGAGTTATATACGATGTGGGGGAATCGAAGACATAAGGTATAAGCTTACAAATGAGCCATCAGTATAATGATATGAACTGAATACACAAATGGACCTAAACTGCTACAATCATTACCCACAGATTCCAGGCCTACAGCATCTCGTAGAGGTGATTGAAAACATATATGACCTATATAATGAACAAGTGCTCACGCCTCACTAAGCTAAGGACAATCACATCGAGCTAGCTGCTCTATTGTACAGCTTTTTTCCCTACCTAGGAGTACAAAAGGCTCGCAGTACGTGCAGTGTATAGTATGATAGGGCGATCTATTGGTTCCTCACTACTGGTCCTCCCTTAGTGAAACGGTTCCCCATTACTGGTACTGGTCCCCCTCAATGATCCGCCCTTAGCGGCAACGCAACCTCTTCGGCACCCCTTCTGAATCCCCAGGCACATTGGACGACGTCTTCGGCACGTCTACGTGGATCCCCAAACACGTTTAGCGACGTCTTTGGCACGTCTTTCGAGTCCCATGCACGTCATGCGACGTATTCCGCACGTCTTTTGAATTCCCTGACACGACGTTTGGGTATTTTCCGCTATTTTCGCGCCACGTAGTTCTATCAGTATCGTTTGACGGTGATCGATACTGCAAAAATGAACTTCAGATTCGTGTTTAGCGACCTTGACTACTCCCAGGGCTGAAGTTCCCAGGCAGGGAGAAGACGTCTGGGTATTTTTCGCTAGATTCGTGACGTAATTTTTCCCCCAAATTTTTTCTCAGATTTCCCCCATTTTACGACTAATTTCTGCGGCTGATGGATATAAGACTCAGCGCTTAGCGCGTTATTATAGAGTATGACAATTTGATCAATATCGATTGATGACCAGAGATGCTTCAAAAACGGACTAAGATTCGTGTTGAGCGACCTCGACCACCCGAGGGGCAAAGTTTCGGACCGCCTGAAGGACATCCACAAAAAATCGATAGTTGGATCAATATCGATTGATGCCGGTCGACACTTCACAAACGAACTTCAGATTCGTGTTCAGCGACTGCGATTACCCCAGGGCTAAAGTTTTCAGGCAGGTAGAAGAAGACTGGGTATCTTCCGCTATTTTCGCCACCCGTAATTTGATCAATATCGATTGATGGCGATCGAAACCTCAGAAACGAACTTCAGATTCGTGTTGAGCGACTTCGACTACCCGAGGGGTAAAGTTTCGGAGCGCCTGAACGACATCCACAAAAAATCGATAGTTGGGTCAATATCGATTGATGCCGATCGATACTTCACAAGCGAACTTCAGATTCGTGTTCAGCTGGCCGCCAAACGTCTGATTGGGGCCTCGCCTCCAAACTCTGAGAATGGAACAACCCCAATCTTCCTCCTTTCCTCTTTAGGCCTTCTTACAGTAAAAAAAACTGGTTTTACTATATAGATTAGTGCAGTGGGATATGGTAGGGCAGAATTTTCACTGCGCATATGAAGCCCATCCACCCTCCATCACATGCACGCGATTTATTCTCCGAAGCGAAGCGTTCGTTCTCTAAGTGTCGAGAAACAGGTAATGAGAGTTCTAATCCGGTGCTTAATCAGCAAAATCATAATCAAAATTAATCGGTACTGGTCGACACCGCTTACTGTCCGACGGCAATAATACTCCCCCGAATCCCGTTGTCACTCTCTCTACCCCTCCCTCTCGCTCCCGAAATACCTCATTTCCTATGTGCTGGCAAAGAAACGGAGTGGGAGTCAAGCACTCACATGACACTGAGTACTGATTCACGTGTCACTACGTTGCCACGACGTCTATGACACCCCTTCTGCACTCTAACACACGTGCCACGACTTCTGTAAGCCGTCTTCAGAAATCCGACACACACTGAACGATGTTGAGGGAAAATGCTGGTCCCCCCCCCCCTTATTCACGCTCCCCCTCTAATGGTCCCCCTTTGTTGGTCCTCTCCTATTGGTCGCCCTTACTCGGAATCCCTACGCATGTTGGACGACGTCTTCAGCACGTCTTCTAATCCCTACGCACGTTGGACGACGTCTAGCGCAGGTCTTCTGAATCTTGACTCACGACGTCTAGCGCAGGTCTTCTGAATCCCTTCGCACGTAAGACGGCATCATTAGCACGTCTTTTGAATCCCTGCGCACATTGGACGACGTCTTCAGCACGTCTTCTGAATACACACGCACCTGAACGACGTCTAGGGCACGCTTCCTGAATCCCTACGCTCTGCACTCGATCCCCATTCATACCCTGATGCGTTGCCCCTTGAATATCTCGTAAACTTGGACGATCAGCCGCCAAGGATATAGTTCTACAGCAATCGCCCATGGTTAAGCTCAAAGAAACCCCGGCTGGCATACGTCGCACTGAAGTAGGCATCTTTTGGCTTCAGTCCCCCGTCCCCGTGACGGACACGTGACATTAGCCGATTATGTATGTACCAGTCGTTCAGCGGCCTAGTGGCCGCCTCCGACTGGTTGGGGGCTTCGCCCCCAAACCCCGAGAAGAGAACACTCCGACCATCTTCTTTTCCCAACTTTTAGACCTTCATACCTCAAAAACAAACTTCAGATTCGTGTCCAGCGACCTCGATTACCCCCAGGGCCGAAGTTTAGCGCCGCTTGAACGCCATCCTCAAAAAATCGATAATATCGATCGATATCGATTGGTCGACTTCAGATTCGTGTTCAGCGACCTCGATTACCCCCAGGGCTGAAGTTTCGTGCCGCCTGAACAAAATCCTCAAAAAATCGATAATATCGATCGATATCGATTGGTCGACTTCAGATTCGTGTTCAGCGACCTCTATTACCCCCACGGCCAAAGTTTCGCGCCACTTGAGCGCCATCCTCAAAAAATCGATACTATCGATCTATATCGATTGGTCGACTTCAGATTCGTGTTCAGCGACCTCGATTACCCCCAGGGCTGAAGTTTCGTGCCGCCTGAACAAAATCCTCAAAAAATCGATAATATCGATCGATATCGATTGGTCGACTTCAGATTCGTGTTCAGCGACCTCGATTACCCCCAGGGCTGAAGTTTCGTGCCGCCCGAACGACATCCCCAAAAAATCGATAATATCGATCGATATCGATTGGTCGACTTCAGATTCGTGTTCAGCGACATCGATTACCCCCAGGGCTGAAGTTTCGTGCCGCCCGAACGACATCCTCAAAAAATCGATAATATCGATCGATATCGATTGGTCGACTTCAGATTCGTGTTCAGCGACCTCGATTACCCCCAGGGCTGAAGTTTCGTGCCGCCCGAACGACATTCTCAAAAAATCGATAATATCGATCGATATCGATTGGTCGACTTCAGATTCGTGTTCAGCGACATCGATTACCCCCACGGCCAAAGTTTAGCGCCGCTTATACGCCATCCTCAAAAAATCGATAATATCGATCGATTTCGATTGGTCGACTTCAAATTCGAGTTCAGCGACCTCGATTACCCCCAGGGCTGAAGTTTCGTGCCGCCGACGTGCTCGGCACGTCTACGGCTCGCCATGCACGGTCGCCGACGTGTTTGGCACGTCTACGGCTCGCCATGCATGGTTGCCGACGTGTTTGGCACGTCTACGGCTCGCCATGCGCGGTCGCCGACGTGTTCGGCACGTCTACGGCTCGCCATGCGCGGTCGCCGACGTGTTCGGCACGTCTGCGGCTCGCCATGCGCGGTCGCCGACGTGTTCGGCACGTCTGCGGCTCGCCATGCGCGGTCGCCGACGTGTTTGGCACGTCTGCGGCTCGCCATGCGCGGTCGCCGACGTGTTCGGCACGTCTGCGGCTCGCCATGCGCGGTCGCCGACGTGTTCGGCACGTCTGCGGCTCGCCATGCGCGGTCGCCGACGTGTTCGGCACGTCTGCGGCTCGCCATGCACGGTCGCCGACGTGTTCAGCTGCCGCGCCCCAACTCAAAGTCGGACGGACGGACAGTGTGACACACACACACACACAGTGACACAGTGACACACACACACACACGCTTGCTCCTTTATATATAGTAGGACAAGTGCTCCGACACGCCTAACGGCGTGTCTCGCACTTGCGCGCTTCGCGCGACTTTGTAGCATCACTGACCTATGCAAAGTAGTTTTTGTAAAATATAAAATTCGCTAGCATCTAGGACTTGGTGCGTACTTTATCCGCATCAAGCGCTTCACCACTTCGATACCTTCATCATAGACATTCTTTCCTGACCGGCCAGTAATGTCATTGGTTTGTGCTGCGCAGTACTTCTGTCCCTCAGGTTGTTCCCCCGCAATCGTTCTCATGCTCAACAGCTAGCGTTTCAAGTTGTCGTTGACATGTCTTCCGAAGCCAGGTTCCCGTCTCTCGTTTCTTCTAACTGGATCTAATTGCTGGTCCGCCTTTGCAGATCTTCCCTCCCCCTCTTTAGTCTTCACCTTCCTGGTCCCAACTACTGGCCCACTTCTTTGTTTCCACTATTGACACCTACTGGCCTCTTCTTGCTGCTTTCCCCGTCCTGGTCTCTCCTCCAGGTTCTTCCTTTCCTTCCTGGTCCACCATAGAAGTCCCCTTACCACCCTTCTCCACCACCCCCTTAGTGGTCCTCCCATGCTCACGGCACGGTCGGTGACACGTATTCAGAATCAGGATGCTTGCTGCGCCACGTAGGGGGCCCGTTCTCTAGATCAAGAGGCTCAGAAGCGCGCGCAGTCGCCGCTGTGTCGAGCATGAAGAGGTTATGCATATGGCAAATTCCTTGTTCTCTGTATGAATTCCTTTACGGCTCCCTTCTTCTTGGTTCCCTCCTGATCCCGCCTCCAGGTCCCTTCTTCAAGGTATATACCTCCTCCCCTCCCCGGGATCCTCCTTACTACTCTACCCCAATTAAGTAGGCCTCCCACGCTCACGACACGACGACGGCGAGCGAACGCCCATTGTGTGACATCGGTGTCACATCCTCTAAATCCGGTCTCTCTTAATGGTAATGGATCCCCTTACTGATCCTCCTTACTGTCTCCCTCCCCTGATTGGTAACTTTCTAATGATCCCTACACATTGCCTAAACTCTTCCTGGTGCCACCTCCTGGCCTGCTTCATTGCTCTCCCCATGACCACCACGATGCTCCTCCTGGTCGCTGCCTCCTTATCGCCGTCGGTTCTCCACCCTCAAAGTTCCCCTTCTACCCTTACCCCTTTAGTATTCTTCTCATGCTAATGGCACGAAGTCGGCTTCTGAATCTGGACGCTCAGAAACGCGCGTAGGTGCTGTTGTGTTAAGCAGTAAAGGGCTGTGTTTCCCCTGCTGCAGCAACATCCCATGTTCAACAGCAAAATTTGCCCGCGCTGTAGATGATGAGGCTTACCTCATTCAGGTTAGATCATTCGGCCGCCCTCGCTGTGGTTGATGCGGCGTACCTCACTTAGGCTAGATCACTCCACGGACAAACTCCTTTCTATATAGGTGGTGAGGTGATGGTGATGGTGATGGTGATAGGAGGTGATATCTCACATAGGTTAGATCATTCTACCGCCCTCGCTGTGGTTGATGCGGCGTACCTCACTTAGGCTAGATCACTCCACGGACAAACTCTTTTATATATAGGTGGTGATAGTAGGATAGGATTATTATTGCGCTCACCATTTCATGAACAAGCAAGTCACGCCTCTGCTGAGTGCGCCCATGGAGCCCAACGTGATCCCTCTTCTTCCCCTAAAATTGTCCGAAAACTCTAAATCGTCACACATGATATGAAATCTTCGGGAAAAGTCAAAAGAGACTGTGGCGCGGCATTGAACTATAGAGAGAGCTGTCACCTTTGTGACAGTCCACCCCACCATTTGTGCTAAAGTCGAGTTAAGAAAAGTATATTAAATTGCTTCGGACACCGCGTTATACCCCGTAAACATCAATCTGGCTAAAAAGCGGTCCAGCCAGCATGGTGCAACAACAAAATAGAGAACACTAGTGTGACATTAAATTTCTATTTACCTGCACCACAGCACGTCGCCTTGTTCTAAACTACTTCCAAGCTCGTTAGTAAAGAAAAAATTGGATGATCGTCTGATAGAAAGGATGTGGAAATTGGGTGGGTTTATTGTTAGAGATCAGATAAACGCCTGCGTCATTGCAGGTAGGCCCAGCTCTTAACTTGTACAAAGAAGTAGGTTCCGCTCAACTGTCCGAAGTTAAGCGGATCTTGTTAGTTGTTCAAACAGGCCAACGGTCCAAAATTGAACCGCAGACACGTGCGAATCACATCACTCTTCATTCATCTTCATCTAATATCAATGCGCACAATTTTTCAGAAGAGTCGTCAGATGTAAAAACAGCCCTTGAAGCTTCGTCCAACTACGATTACCAATTACAATTCCTAACGGCTGGTAAGCATCTCAGGCATTCTCTCTCCAACATCGTTTCTTGTGATACTACATCTAGAAACTCTACTACACTGTAGAACGCATGACCGCCTAATGAAGTTTTTTATAACGATTGTCTGTAATATAGGTATCTATACCAGAATAGGTATAGATGGCGAACCAGTGATGGCGTTATGGTAGGAGTCAAATAGGAAGAGCACTCGAGCCCGAGATCGTAGTGCGAGCTGTGCAGTGAATTGCTCGATAACATGGTGACGCGGTCCTCTCTCCTTGCTCGACATGCGCGGTGCTGGTCCTTAAATAGAGACGGATTAGCAAATGGAATGTTCTGATGGAATCTAGGAATGCTACAGTAATATGACAATGCTCGTGAGAACAATAGTGTTCGTGTTCCGACTAAGCGGGACTAACAGAATTTTTGCTACCTCTCAAGGTCTCCGCACAGTTTTGCGGCAACGCGGCATCCCTGTCTTCAAGCATATTGCAGAGACGCAGAGATCGCCACCGACGGCAAAACTTGCAGCTGATGGCGACAGACGCGGAAGCTTCGGCGGCACCGCTTCTGCCACCCATGCTGCTGCCGCTTTGCATAGCTCGCAGGCGCGGTGCCGTCAAAGCTTCCGCGTTTGCTTTAGCGGCAATAATAATTGCAGGCACTATTGCATATTGTGATAATGACAATGATAATAAAACCACGTTGGCGATGGAATGGCGCGGCAAAACTGAGGATGAATGCGCGCCACGTCACTCCTTCACTTTCATCTTTCAGATTTGCCGGCAGTTTTGGACCTGCCGCATGCTGCGTTGCTGCAAAAGTGTGCGGAGTTTTTAATATTACTCTGTCCCTCGACAAGCAGGGGATCTGCAATTCTTTTACAACGAAGGGCGAGAACTCAGCATTAGTATGTGCGTAGTGCTTCCAGTTCTTGCTACGAATAATTCGTGCCTCTGGCGACATGAGAATGTCCGATTTCAGAGGAAGCGTTTCAAATGTTGGATGTTGGATATGGTGTCCTAGAAGTCAAGCACCGAATGCTCAAATATAGAAGGAGTGTCTTATGTTAGAAATTATGTTCCAAGTGCCCGATGCGGTATACAACTCCTGCGAAAAGTGTTGCAACTTTGACCACTCGCGGCTTCACTTCTGATTCTGATTTCATGTCTTCTGAATAACGGCACCCGTTGTACGAATGTTGTGGTAAGACGGGCACCTCATGTCTAACCACAGGCAACCCGAACCACATCCATGATGCGCATCATGGATGTGTGTTTACCAAATGTTTGTTCGAGTCAGAAGGTAAATTGAATGATTGCGGGTAGATAACAACTGCAAAAACGACCAGATTGGTGGCTCTATTTATTTAAAAACTAAGATCTACTCAAACTTTTTCTAGAAAAGCATTTCCACCTAGTATAAGGCACTCTCTAAAGCAAGCTTTTCTGAAACCATGGTAAAACTACCGAATCTAAGCAACCCCTTCCGGATAACGCAGACGCTCTCCGAAAAAGTCAAAAATAATGATTGATTCAGGCAGGCTTACTATTACTTTCCTTAAAAATTTGTGGTTCTCCATAAATTTCTATCTTTCCTAACAAACAAGTTCGACGGCTATTTTTTATCTCATTGATAATGCAACTCCTGCTCTCTTGAGGCTGCCAAATTCATTTCTGCTATTTGCTATTTCTGTAGATATCCTTGCATAAAATGAAAGTCACGACAAGCTGGGTGAGTGCGTGGTGCGATCTCCTCTTTAAAAACCGAAAATTTGCTGTTTTCTCGCACTCGAAAGCAACATTACTCCACTATCATTCCTAGAAATTGAAAAGCGTTTGTAAAGTTTAAACAGTGGTTGTGTTCATTTTTTGTAACAGTTATAAAATTTCCAAGACAAGCGTACACATTGACTTTCTTAGGGTACGCCCGCTTTAATTTGGAAGACGATGGTTTCAATTAGATAGTTTAGTTTCAGTAGTGCGCAGTATTCCTTGAAAATGACAATTTGCTTTAAAATGTGTCCTGTCAGCTTTGAAAAGTGTCCAATTTCACTTGAAAACTGTATGCATCACGCATGTGACCAGCTTACGATGATCAATCCTTTTACAGAAACACGCGAGCAAGATCTTAGAACTGGAATGCGTATCGAAAAGAGTTAGTAGAGAACCTTTTTCAAACTTCCTTTCTTTGTCGAACTGAATACTTTAGCTTTGCAAATCATAGAGCATTCTTTAGGCGATCACGCATTAACAAACGTCAGAACGGCTGTATCGGTTTCCAGCATGAACGCTGAACTTATCACAGCCGGTTTGTCCTTCCAGCAAAACACTTCCTCTAATGCTTTTCTTACCGTTGCAAGTCACGATAGAAGCCCTGAGTCCTCCCATGCCAGTGATGCGTACTATTTAGTAATTGGTACCTAAGTTCTGTTGTTTTTTGACCTCTAATTTCAAATGTAAGTACCGGCTAAAGACTTAACTTTATTAGGTTAAATAAGAACCATTACAATCTACACATCTTTGCTAACGAGGAACTAGTTTAATTATTTCAGTAGCCTAGAGCTCCGAAGATCTAGAAGCAATGAATTCTTCGAGACCAGATTCGCTCTTCGAGCTCGCCGTTTGCAGGTATCGTCAGCGCTCCTGCTACGCAACAAAAACGACCCGTTTCGAATTGTGACCTGTGACAAAAAATGAATTGTCGACGAAAATCCACGGCGAAGTGCTCAATGGTTGGATATTGACGAAGCACCTAAACACGTCGTCGTCGACCATCACCTTTTCCTGGTGCAACTCGTCCAAAGCCGAGTATGCACCAGGAAAAGGTGATGGTGACCGTTTGGTGCTGTGCCACCGATTTAATCCATTATAGCGTTCTCATGCCTGGTGAAGCAATCACGGCGGAAAAGTACTGTCAGAAGCTGGACGAGGTGCACAAGAAGCTCCAATAAATCTACCCAGCACTGATCTACAGAAGGGGATCGATACTTTTGCGCGACAACGGCGGCTGCACGCATCGATGATCACCAGGCAGAAACTCCATTCTTTGGGATATGAAACACTCGACCATCCACCGTATTCGCCCGATCTGTCGTCTACAGACTACCATTTTTTAAAACATTTCGACGGCTTTCTTCGAAAATACTTCAGGAACCGACATGATGCAGAATATGCTCTCGAAGAATTCATTGCTTCTAGATCTTCGGAGCTCTACGCTACTAAAATAAGTAAACTAGTACCTCGTCGGCAAAGATGTGTAGATTGTAATGGTTCTTGTTTCGACTAATAAAGTTACGTTTGGGCCAAGATATCTACATTTGAAGTTAGAGGTCAAAAGACGACAGAACTTAGGTAACGACCTAAAACATAAAGATAGGCTGCTATACATTGTAGTATTGGCTGCTTCAGAACAACCGAAGGACTCATGGGGAAAGCAGTTTCCCGCACTTTAACGGTCATTATTCGAAATCGTTTAGAGTTTTGGGAACTAATAGCACATAAAGTAGATGAATATTCGTTAGTTTTTCCATCTTGTATTGATTGGATGTACACCGTTATGACGGTGTACACCCAATCAATACAAGATGGAATTTTCGGGGCCACTCAGTGCTTGCAAGATCTGCACTATTTTCGGAGAATGTCCAAACTGCTTTGCAGGCCTTGTGGTTAGATTAGAGTAGTACTGTTCTCGTTGAATAAAATCCCGCTACATATGCGTAAGAGGTATGCCGCTAATGTTGCTCGATAGCTATCATTACTGAAGAATTGTAGCTATTATTGAGAAGATGAGTTTTAGTGTTACAGGTGCCCAAACTCCGTGACCACTTCTGAATTTAGATGACGACGCCGAGATTGATGTCGAAACAGGCGCATCAGTATACAGCATGGACACGGAACTACTGACGGCCTGGTCGTGCGTAGAAACGGCTGTGTCTGGTTCCCGTGTGGAAAAGGATCTGCTAGCGGCTTGTACGTACTCGTTCTGGCAGTTAAAAAAATCAAAGCTAATGTAATGCTATTTAGATTCGCAGAATGATGAAAAAACGGCACTATCAGAAATATCTATCTATTCGGAATACTCACAACCACCAAGTGAAACTAATGTGGAAGTCGAATGTAAGCCCTTATCCAACATACGTTTTAGTCTTCGGGTTAGTATAGAGAGCGCTCTTCCTGCAACTTTCACTGATTTTACTAACCCTGCAAGTTATACCATTTTGGTTCACTTCGTAGTATTGGTCGTACAGCTAACTGCCTTTGAATCGAACTCTTGACCCCTATCCTCAAGCCTGAACGCTATCTTCTAGGCGACTCAATTGCTGTTGCTGTCAATGATTCACCTGAGTGTACCCCACGGATTTTTCTGAAAACCTTGGAGCTTAATAGTTTATGATGACCTGACTAAAATTGAAGCTCCAAATCTCTTGCAAGCTAATTTCTGCGCATTGAAAGGATGTTCAAGATGCCATTTTAGCCTCATCAACCCGCGCTGAAGTGCTATGATTTTTCGCGATTTTTCACCTATCCAGTAATTTGAAAACCAGCACGGTGCTTTGAAGGCAATCATCTACCACCCATAAGTAGGTCGCATTCGAAATTTCACGGAGAACTTCATTGAGCTCTCTCGTAAATAAATCCGCAAGTGATGCTTACCATTATCACCTGTACCACCTGCCGTCTCGCTGATCATCGAGTCGTGGGAGCAAACGCTAGCAGCGTTTCCATTCGTCCCTGTAGGCGTGCCAGAGTGATCCCTCCTCGCTCGAGGGACACGAAGAGCGTCATATCGGTCGTTCAGAGCTTTCACGAAGAAGTCCGACAACGCGTTGGTGGGCGTCCTGGTATTCTCTTGACATCCCGCGGAAACAAGCCGGTAACGGCTCTCGTCCAGCGGGTATCTGCGAAGCACATTACGTGTCCGGCCACCTAATCTTGTATGACTTGGCTCATGCGACAACGTCTCTGATCTTCGAATATCGACGAAGCTCGGAACTCCGGAGGCCTCCCATCACTTGCGTGAGTCGTGTCACTCCGAGCATCGTCCTCTTGACTCCACGCTGCGCGACGTTGATCGCGTGTTCATCCTGCTTTCGTATAGCCCAGGTCTCTGAGGCATACGTCAGGGCAGGAAGAACAGTGGAGTCGAATAGGTGGGCATGGAGTCGGACGTTCTTTTTCTTCTTCGACGCTGTTGAAAGCTCCTCAAGCCGTTCGTTTTCTCCTGCTCAACTCTGATGCTAGGTCGTTAGCCATATTGAGTTCGCGACCCAGATACACGCAGCTGAAGCACTCGGAGACGTTCGTTCCGTTTAGCGAGAATGGGGCACCAGAAACTTGGTCGTTCCTCATAAATATCGTCTTCGTAGGATTCAGCTGCAGTCCAACGTTGCACATACACAATCGATGTCGGCCATCATTCGCTCCGCCTGTCTGATGCGGTCTACGGAGAAAATGCCCGAATCTCACGGCGCGGAGAAAATGCACGAAATAGGGTGAAAATGCCCGCGACCTGGGGAGATTATGCCCGCGACCAAGGGAGAAAATTCCCGGGTCGACGAGAAGAATCTATAGCACACCATCATGTAGTAAATAGCTAAAGCGCCATAATAAAGAAAACAACTTTGAAAAAATCACCACTTAGGAAACTAAGAAAAGTTTAAGACTGTGGGAAAAACCATAGAAGAGCCTTAACCGAACGTTTCATTCGTACCAAAGCTCTAATAAGAAGTTGATTGCAAAATTTTATGCTCGAAAAACATTCGAGAAGGTGGCTCGAAAGATGTTTGGCGAGGTGCTACACCGTAGGTTATGGTCATTTTAATAGCGTCTTTGGTAAAACCTATGTTGCAACTAACCATTCAGATATTTAAATCCTTTATTCAGATATGTGGAAATATCAGAAAAACAGCAACAAAGCGAATCAAAATAGAAATCCTATACTGAGAAAAACGTTAATAAAAAAGGGGCACAACAAGTATTTGCGATACCAACGGTGTATCATATGAAAATCACTTGAAAGCAATGATTGTTGAAATGTCTATGTTCAAATCCTGTTTTAGAAAAGAAGGAAATGATTGGTCAAAAATGAAGGCTTCATCAGAAAAACCCTGTAAAACCTCAGTTAACCTAAAAACCAATTTTTAAATACATTCCCAAATAAGATCTGCCATTTTTTCATTTTCTACTTCTCATGACTTTGAAGTGCATGTACCTTACTGCTCACTTCATTTGGCGTTCATGTGGCTTAAAAACAAACTCAACAATTGAGGTGGCCTACAGTTCCGCAGCTCAATGCTTCGAAAAGTGATTCTAGGTTACCAGTTTCCGTTGATGTGCTTGTTTTCTAGTTTTACGTGGTAGAAATTGAGAGCTGGGCGAAAACGCTTCTTTCGCTCCTTTCAGTGTTCTTTTCACATAAAACACCGTTGGTTCTAATTTAACCATTGAGCATGCCTGTTAACTGTGTAGCGAGAATCCTTCCTCGAATTTTCCAAAGCTTCTCTATCACGGTAAGGCCATCAAGTCTGCTAGGGAATCCAAATGATGGTGCTACAGTTTCAGTTGCCACGCCCACGATTTCTAATGCCCTCTACTCGGCGGCACGAGAAAAATACCGTATCACTGTCCACGTGACTACCATATGTGTTGTTGTAGTGGTTGTTGTAGTGGACCCTATCTAAAACCGTTCAGTGGCCAGAGATATTTTCTACCCTGGCTGTGGACATCTTCTCCCCTAGTTGAGGGCATCTTCGCCCCTAATTGCGGGCATTTTCTAGTACCGAAACAGATGCGGCGCGGTTCGGGCACTTTCTCTCGTAATCGTGTGATGCTCGGTGTTATGAGGACGATGTCGTCAGCGAAGCGAAGCCGGCCGTCGACCTTCACTTCCATGTCATCCCATTCTAGTTCGCGCATGACGTTCTTGAGAGTGACACTGAAAAGCTTCGGGGATATGATATCCCCCTGCCGAAAACCTCCGTTCACGTCGATGACGACGTCGTTGTAGAAGGGTGAGATCTTGGTCGTGAATCCTCTGTACAGCTCTCGAAGGACACTGATGTGCTGAGTAGGAACACCCTGAGTGAGCAGGGCGTTGATGACCGCTTCAGTTTCGACGGAGTCGAATGCCTTCTTCAGATCAATGAACATAAGACACAGCGGCAGTTCGTGCTCTCGCGGGACTTCGATGAGCTTCGTAATGGTGTGTATGTGGTCGATCGTGCTAAATCCTGCTTGCTCGCATGGTTGTCCATCGTCCAAGGTTCTGCTGATCCTATTAAGGATGACTCGAGCGAACAGCTTGTAGAGTACGGACCGCAGGCAGATCGGGCGATATTTGCCAATGTCGTGCACGTCTCCCTTCCTGTACAGCCAGACGGTCCTGGTGGTCTTTCACTGAGATGGAACCTTGCACTCCGACAGGTAACGCGAGAAGGGCCTCGCCAGGGTGTTGATGAGAGCTGGCGGGAGGTTCTTCATCTGTTCAGCTCTGATCGTGTTAGAACCGGGCTTCCTTTCTTCACCGACTAGATGGCGTGTCGGATCTCGGAAGGGAAAACGCAGGGGGCGACGCATCCATCCTGTGGAAGATGGCATGGGGGCAGGTGGACGCGGCTATCGAAGAGATCGGAAAAGACCTTCTCCATGGTTCTTCTGGAAGGGACATGCTCCGTCATGACATCAGAGAGCGGTCATCTTGGTTTTGAAGTTGGCGAAATTCCGTCGGGTAATGCGGACGCTCAACCCTGCCTCTGCGGCTTCATCCAACACTTCCGCCATTCTCTCCTTCAGATCCTTTATCGTCGCTCCGCATAGCTTCGCAAGCTCGGACGTCACTTCGTAGTTGCCTGGCGGTCGTGCTGCTCTACGCTGGCGTATGAGCTCGAGAGTTTCCGGAACAGGCGTCTCTTGGTGGTCTTCAAGCTCTCGAAGTGATCGTATTCCTCGTCGATGTTGTCCATAACGGTATCTTTCCAAAGGCCGGCAAGAGTGGTGTAGTGGTCACAGTTGATGATCGTTCTGGGACATCACTTCTTGAATTTTGCGGCCTTCTCTCCTTGACGTGATAAGTGGAACCTTGCGGGAAGGCGGTTGTCCGATCCCGTGCAGAACTTGGGGACAACGGAAACGTCGTTCAGGCAATACTTGCGGTTGAAGATGATGTGGTCGATCTCATTGTGGAACTGGCCACTGGTGTATTTCCAGGTTCATCGTAGGGAGGGCGGCTTTTGGAAGTGTGAGTTTCCAGGATAGTCTTGGTCGACCTGATAAACTCAGATAGCCTTTCCCATTGCTCGTTCCACTCTAAACCGTGGGTTCCGATGTGAAGATCTTCCGGCGACCATCGTGGCTCGATCTTGACATTGAATTCGTCGACGATCACCTTGTAGAAGGTGTGGTCTTCCTTATATAGAACTTATCCGGCTCCACGTAGAAGACTTCGACCTCTTCGACGTCGGGTGTTGGGGCATACGCAACGAACACAGTCAAAGCTGACGCGAAGCCACACCTTCTCAGTCGCAGACGTCCGCCTCGGCTTGTCAGAGACTCGTACGAATCGATGTTCATGGCTATGTGCGTGTTGACGAGGACACCAACGCCGACTACTCCCCTGCTGTCGCATGTTCCGAGGAACAGTTCTTCTCCGGAGTCGTAGGCGGCGTGTAGGGGGTGGTGTCGTCTCGTCTCGGTCAGTCCGATGCGTCGTACTTGATCTTCCTGGCTTGCATCGTCAGATCCTCGATGGATACTTCCGATTCGAGCGTGCGTGCGTTGTAGGTACAGTTCGTCATCCTAGTCCTTCTTAATTTGCGCGGCCTGGTTAGGTCCTGAAATGTTAGCGCCTCTCCGTACTCGTCCTTCCCATCGCTGCAGAAATGGGGCTCTTTCGGGGTCAAGGGAATGAGGCCCTTTAGTGCTGCGTTTTTGACTGGAGTACACACGGGTAGCTAGTCAGGCTCTGTCGTGCGGGCTAAGAACTCCGGGCAGCCAGCCAGACTGCCAGAAGGTACGCGGCGAGACTTAAAGCGGCCTCGAATCGCCTTACATGTACTCTCAGCTTACGCAATCTCACAGATTCACTTTCAGATGACATTATTGCCGGTGCATCTCCGGTTAGTACTGCGGTTGATGGTAGCGCTTCTTGGTACACTCTGCTTAACTCTGAAACTGAAAAAGAACGTAAGTTCAGATTAGGACTTAGAATTTCGATTCTCAATTTAGCGTGTCGAGTTCCTCCTCAAGAGGTCGTGTCTGAAGCAGACCTAGCTGGAGGGTCACCTCCTAACGATGTTACAACTAAGAGAAACACAACATATAACCGATAACACATCGATATAAGTAAATGCAGCCGTCCAGTGCTAGCCCTTTCCGAATTTCTAGTTTGGAGAGGCATCCTAAATGTTGCTCTTTATCCCAATAAACTGGCTAAGCATCAGCAGCAGTAACAACATTCTGCACTAGTATCTAAACAACATAAAAGAGAAAAGAATAGATCCTTTAGCGGATAAACAAGTGAGATCAGTCGAACAAAACTAGAATTGGGGCTAAGAGGGCAGAGATCATTCACTTTTTGAATACGGTATGTTAATCCAAGGGTTGGACTCAAGCCCCTAATCCTATATATTCTCAACTGTTTCTACACAATTCAATGGAATCCCATTAATATACTTGTATTCTATGGAGTGGGTGAAATCACAATGGTGTGGCTCCCTCCAACTACAAATCCATCAGAAAAGTTCAAATTTCGCCTTTGACTGACAAGAGAATGATTAAATGCGTCATATTCGTCAGAACTGACCACCTTTCTCTGCTAACTGCGTCTAAAACTTTATTTCTTGATGAAAAATGTTTGCAAGAAGATTAAAACGTTTTCTGCATCAAAACACCGACAATAATCGGTTCGAACTAATGCGACATCTTTCAAACCACATGGCTGCGGCGTTCTTGCTTAACAAAAGTATCCTCTTTTTGGGAGTTTGAAAGCTAATCATTCCAGCGAATCCAACATTTATGGTCGGTAGTGTCAGCGTGACTGATTCGATTGAGTGCCTCCTCAAACTTCCGGACGCCAAACTTCGGCCCGTTGAAGAATTTGAGAAGTCGGGCATAAAGTTACTCAATACGGGTAGGATGTCGTTACGGTTCTCTCGGTCTTTCGGCATGCAACCTAACATTTTCAGGCATATCAAAAACAGACAGCGATATAGAAGAAGAACAGTATGAATACTCCTACTACTCGGATGGACCCTCGGAAACAAATGTGACCATGGATGGATTCGACGACTTTGAAGACAGAAGACGTGAGCAAACCCTTGAATGCCGATTTCAATTTGAAAAGCTTTGGAATTGCATGCATCAAAACTATTAATATAAACGCTGTGCTTAAAACATTTAAGATCATCACACAGTTGAGTGAATGAAGCAACTTCTGGATTTATCATAGTTGGGTTCACTTCTAGAAAAGCGAACCAGATACACGAGTTGCGCATCCAAGATAAGAAATCGCAAAGCACTGCGTGAAAATCGAGTCGGTGGTGGGATCCACCCGAAATTCTTATTTAAGTTACGATAGAAATAAAAAAATGCAACATAAAGCACAACCACGCTGGCGTTATGTCTTTTAGTCCCAATACTCGGTGAACGCCAAAACTGAACTCCTAGATGGGGAGGGAGAGGTGAAAAAACATGGTAGTATGAAGTAAAACCTCGATCAAATTCTATATCTGCGTAAAACGTTAAACGACGTAAGTACGCTAGCCCTATACGTAACATGAAACTGAATAATTCACAACCTCCTGGATGGGAGGGGCTGGTCCCGTAGAGTACAAATGCCAACGAAAAGAATATCAGTGTACTGGACTTGCTCCCCCGCGACTCGACCTTCTCCGAGCAATGTCTTCCCAATGCCAAGCTTACTTATTGTTAGCTCTCTTTGAATAGCAGCTCACTTTCAATGTAATCACAGTCTTCGATGCCTATGCGGTCTAAAAAAGAGCCCCTAATATGAAGTGGCAGGAATCACCGTTTCTACTCCCCGTTCGGATCATCCTATCATTCGATTACATTAGAGTTTGTGAACGGCAGTAGGATTGGCGGGATGAAGAGAAGCTCCGAATTAGCCGGTCTTGGCAGATCTGCGCTAAGTACGAAATTTGCCGTTAAGATCCCTTTTGCGATGTACCACACGTCCTGCTTCTATGTATGATATCCGTGAAAGCAAGTTAAATGTACAGTTATGGCCTATTCTAATCGGAGGGGGCAAGCGGTGTTTTACCTCTTCATCCCTTCCCATTGTCGGAGCGCTTCAGAGCATACATGCGCCCTTCCGACTGCGCTACCCATGCAAAGAAATATCGTTTCAATGCGATTTCGTGAGACAAGCACAACACCTGGAAAAAAATCTACGCGTGAGGATCGCTGAACACAATCGCCCCGAACATTCGGCAAAAGAAAAACAGCCTCTTCAGTCTCTTGATGTTATCCACTTGAATGCGCCGTGCACTCAGCTGCTATGTACGTGGCATCAAATAGTCACCTGAGCTTGCGTTTCACTTTGTTAGTGGATTGTGGGGGCTGTAGAAGACCCAGTGGTTTGTCGTTCTCAGAAACGTACACATTTACTAAAATGATTGGTTTGAAACCGGAACTGAACCCAGCGGTTGTTCAGTTTATTTTTCAATCCATTTTTTGAAGCAAATAGTAACAGTTCGCGGTCCTTCTTAAGCGACGATTTCACACCTACGTCATCGACATATTCGTCCACTTCTTCCGGGTTACTAATATGCAGTGCTTCAACATAAATGTGCTAGTTTAGGCGTTGAGCATCAGGCAGATGGAGATGTTTCTGAACACGGCATGGAAGAAACGGCAGAAGTGAAATCCTAGTAAGTAGGCGCATGGCCATCTGTTCTTTGTAATCTACCCTCCTGGCAATCGATATTTGAGCTGTTTCAGAATACGAATGGCATCGAGCTAAATCAAAAACACTGGCTTGTTTTGTAGATCTCTCGTAGAGTTTTTTAATAAACGCTTTACGAAATAAAATCTGATTCGAAATGATTTTGCTCCACACAAGTTGTAATTAAGCTTGGCGACATCACAGTGAAGGCTATTATGATTAGAGCAGCAGGCTTTGGCACAGAAATGTACTCTGTCCTATCTGCTGAAAACAGAAATGTACTCTGTCCTATCTGCTGAAAGTCAGACGCAGTGTCCATCCGAGCACTGCAATATATGACACAGTCTCTTCTCGTTATAACGCGTTTGAAAGGACCGGAGAAAATTCGCGTTATAACGGGAGCCGTGTCCTGACCAGAGCTCACCTTTTTTACACTCTTTTATGCTCCGATTTATCTAAAGTTATGTGAAATCACCGTGTGGCTCTTCAATCAGCTATTACAGTTGTAGCTGATTGGTCTGCGACCTGTAAGCTCCCCCTCTCGTACCAAAACGATTTTTCTTCACCTCGGAAGAGTGGAAGATGATTACGCTTATTACCTCAATGGAAATCAGATAAATGAAACCTATAAACATCGGGACTTAGGCTTCATTTAAGGCATATGCCATACCATCGCTCACACCTAGCGAAGCCTAATGATAGGCTACTTATCTCCGACGGGAGCGGAACATACTCCCGTGCGACGGGCAGCGATGGCGGAGGGGAGAGTGCTTACCGTGCCCTATTCCGTACACTTCCGCTCACTTATTTCGACACTTCCTTGGTTCGTGACCGTAATACAGCGATTTCAACACACGTCTGGTGATATTCTGGTGGTCATGTGATGCCTCTGTTGTTCTCCTCGTAGGGTTTCCGTCATGGCTAGGCTAATTTCGGGCTTTTTTCCACTGTGATGTTCCTCGCCGGCACCGAAATCTACATTTCTGTGCCGGACAAGTCACAGGGAGGTTTTGTTGGCATGTCCGGTGCAGAAACGTGCCAATTGAATGGCTACTTTTTGGAGAAGATATTTTCGTAGACCGTTTCTCCCACATGTGTGCCGATTCCTGCATTTCTTCTTATGTGAACGTCCTCACCGGCACCGAAACCCACATTTCTAGGCTGGACAAGTCATAGGAAGGCTCTGTTGACATGTCCAGCACAGAGATTTGCCAATTGAAGGCCGATTTTTTCAAAGTCATGTTTTTCTAGCGGGGTTTTTTCCGCGTCTTCGCTGACTGCAGTATTTCGTTTGATTCTCATGTTCCACATAGGTACGGAGACGTA
Source organism: Heligmosomoides polygyrus bakeri (assembly GCA_947359475.1). Lineage (NCBI taxonomy): Eukaryota > Metazoa > Nematoda > Chromadorea > Rhabditida > Heligmosomidae > Heligmosomoides > Heligmosomoides polygyrus. The sequence continues at coordinate 25,864,845 of OX375868.1, forward strand.
CAGTTTTGTGCTTTACAGGTCATTAGAGGGCTAGCGTGATGCGTTGAATACAGAAATCTGCCATATGAGTTCCAAGTTCTTTAAAATGATGCTTTTGAACTGGGTTTTTTCTTGCCCGTGCTCTCTTCGGCATTTCTTTTCAAACAACAGGAAACGCTAACCGTTGCAGAGTCATGCTTCCTAAGCGTACTAAAGTGGAGGTGATGGAGAAGGAGAAGGAGGGCCTTACTGTTCAATAACAGTATTCGATGCCAAGAAGATCGCCGGTGACAAGGAAAAAGTGCACTCTCGTGCCTTCTCAGCTAACCCAACGGCCCTCTTTAGGGCCACAGATGTGTACTACACGAATTGAATATGAAATCCAGTTGATTGCTTTAATAATAATTAGATAATTACAAGCTATTATTGCGACATATGCGAATTGCAAAGTCGAGGGAATTGGTTTGATGGCGTCTGTCGTGTGACATGGGAATCTAGCGGCTGAAACGGGTATGCGTGGCATTACCAACCAGCCAAGTTTCTGAGATCAGGCTAGGTCGAATAGCTCTGTCTTTCATCTTTGCAAAGGCAAAACGCCAAGAATGCTTTGCTTGAAACCTCTACTATGTGCATGCGCACATAAAGTTCTTACGATGGCTTCTAAAAATGTCTTCCCAAGCCTAATTTGACTCACTCAACGTAAATTAACCAAAAATAAAAATATCTGCTTACACGTCTTCCAACGTGAGCCAAGAGTACTGCATTTAATTTGGGTCCAACAATTTCGACTTACGAGCAGTGGGCGTCTACACTCCTCTTACGATTAGAGGTCTCAAGTCGTAGGCATGGCGCATCCAACGTCTATGCTCGCGCGTTACTTTAAATATCTACCAATTTAGATCCTTCGTTATAAACCCACACCACAACATCTTCTCTATCAGGTTATCTGCGGCCAAGAAGTTTTCCACAGTGCCTTTTCCCTTTCTTCTTCTTCCTGTCTTATCACCACTGTCATAATCATCACCATCACCACCTATATATAAAAGAGTTTGTCCGTGGAGTGATCTAACCTAAGTGAGGTACGCCGCATCATCCACAGCGAGAGCGGTCGGGTGATCCAACCGAAGTAGGGTACGCCGCGTCATCCACAGCGAGAGCGGTCGGGTGATTTAACCGAAGTAAGGTTCGCCGCATCATCCACAGCGAGAGCGGTCGAGTGATCTAACCTAAGTGAGGTACGCCGCATCAACCACAGCGAGGGCGGTCGAATGATCTAACCTATGTGAGATATCACCACATATCACCATCACTACTCACTACCTATATATAAAAGAGTTTGTCCGTGGAGTGATCTAACCTAGGTGAGGTAGCCGCATCATCCACAGCGAGAGCGGTCGAGTGATCTAACCGAAGTGAGATACGCCGCATTATCCACAGCGAGGGCGGTCGATGATTTAGCCTGAATGAGGTACGCCTCATCATCTACTGCGCGGGCAAAATTTGCCATGGAACGTGGGATATTACTGCAGCAGGGGAAACGCAGCCCTTTACTGCTTAACACAACAGCATCTTCGCGCGTTTCTGGGCGTGTAGATTCAGAAGCCGACTTCGTGCCATTAGCATGAGAAGACTACTAAAGGGGTAAGGGTAGAAGGGGGACTTTGAGGGTGGAGAACCGACGGCGATCAGGTGGCAGCGACCAGGAGGAGCATCGTGATAGTCGATGGGAAGAGCAATGAAGCAGGCCAGGAGGTGGCACCAAGAAGAGTTTAGGCAGTATGTAGGGATCGTTAGGGAGTTACCAATCAGGGGAGGGGGAGAGTAAGGAGGATCAGCAAGGGGATCCATTACCGGTAAGAGCGACCGGTTTTAAAGAATGTGACACCGATGTCACACAATGGGCGTTCGCTCGCCGTCGTCGATCGTGAGCGTGGGAGGTCTATTAATTAGGGTAGAGTAGTAAGGAGGATCCCGAGAGGTGGGGGGGGGGAGAGAAGGAATCTACCTGGAAGAAGGGACCTGGAGGCGGGACCAGGACGGGGAACCAACAAGAAGGGAGCCGTAAGGGAATTCATACAGTAAGAGGGATCAGCAGGAGGACCGATTGCCATTAAGAGAGACCGGATTTAGAGGACGTGACACCGATGTCACACAACGGGCGTTCGCTCGCCGTCGTCGTGTCCTGAGCGTGGGAGGCCTACTTAATTGGGGTAGAGTAGTAGGGAGGATCCCGAGGGTAGAGGAGGAATCTACCTTGAAGAACGGACCTGGAGGCAGGACCAGGACGGGGAACCAACAAGAAGGGAGCCGTAAGGGAATTCCTACAGTAAGAAGGATCAGCAGGAGGACCGATTGCCATTAAGAGAGACCGGATTTAGAGGACGTGACACCGATGTCACACAACGAGCGTTCGCTCGCCGTCGTCGTGTCGTGAGCGTGGGAGGCCTACTTAATTGGGGTAGAGTAGTAGGGAGGATCCCGAGAGGTGGGGGACGGGGGGAAAAGAGAAGGAATCTACCTGGAAGAAGGGACCTGGAGGCGGGACCAGGACGGGGAACCAACAAGAAGGGAGCCATAAGGGAATTCATACAGAGAACAAGGAATCTGCCATATGCATAGCCTATTCATGCTCGACACAACGGCGACTGCGCTGTTCTTCTGACTTCTGTGCTTTTTGATCCAGAAAACGGGCCCCCTACGTCGCACAGCAAGCGTCCTGATTCTGAATACGTGTCCCCGACCGTGCCGTTAGCATGGGACGGCCACTAAGGGGGTGGTGGAGAAGGGCGGTAAGGAGGACCTCTATGGTGGACCAGGAGAGCGGCCACGAAGGAAAGGAAGAACCTGGAGGAGAGGCCAGGACGGGAAAACCAGCAAGAAGAGACCAGTAGGTGTCAATATTGGAAACAAAAAAGTGGGCCAGTAGTTGGGACCAGGAAGGTGGCGATGTCCGTTCCTTCACGTGGTGCCACTGGAAACGGTTCGCTCTGCGAGCTAAGCCGATCACGGACATTCGATTGCAGGCGACAGGCCCTTGTGACAGGCCGGCCTACGAAGACCCATGTCACATCACATGGTGTATGACTGCTCAGGTTTATCGAGATAGTGCTACGGCGTCCGCGGGAGCCGACGCGCACTCGCAAAGCCCGGCGAGTGTGAAGAGTATACGAGGGTCCCTGATGCGAGAACGGCATCGGCGGGCAACTGAGCTAGTCCGAAAAACCCGTAACGTAGGCAAGACCAGCGTAGCAACGTTGAATGTGGGTACGTCGAGGGGCCGCTCGTGCGAGTTGGTAGAAGGACTGGAGCGAAGAGAGATAGACTTCTGTGCGGTGCAGGAGACGAGGTGGTCCTGCTGCAAGTCGAGAGGCATTGTCCGTGGCTTCAAGGCGATTTTGTGCGGTAGTCCCAGGACCACCAGTGGTGTCCGATGATCGTCTCCGAACGATTTCGTGACTCGATTGTAAGCGTCGAGCGCTTTGACGATCGATTGATGAAGATCGTTGTCGCCGCTAAGGAGCGACTCTATCACTTCTTCTCAGCGTATGCTCCGCAGACTGGCTGCTCGGATCAAGCCAAGGAAGAGTTTTGGAGCCTGCTTGATGAGAAGACAGCAGTGGTACCGTCGAAAGATGTCATCATAGTCGCTGGTGATCTTAATGGGCACGTAGGTGCCACGAAAGACGGGTACAGCTGTCATGGTGGGTTCGGATACGGATCACGTAACGCCGATGGTGAGCGCATTCTTGATTACGCGGAATCGCACAACAAATATGGATAATGAACACCGTATTTCGCAAACGCGATTCCCACCTCATCTCGTTCTATAGCGGGAACCCCAGGACTCAGATAGACTTTGTCCTTGTGAAGGATCGAGACCGAAGTCTTGTCACAGACGCGAAGGTCGTGCCGTATGAGACGGTCGCCCCACAGCATCGACCGCTGATCTGTACTTTAAAGATCGCCCCTCCGAGGCTGAAGCAGGTCGAGCGATGCGGTGCACCAAGAATCAAGTGGTGGCGAATGAAAGAGAAGGAAGCAGCTGTGATTTCTCGCGTGCGGTTACCGACAGTGACAACTGTCGACGAAACTTGGGAGAAGGCCACCGACGCGATTCGTCACGCTGCACGGTCGGAGCTCGGCATCACGAAGCCTGGACGACGGAAGGTCGACAAGCGGGTCTGGCTGTGGACAGATGACGTGAAAGCCAAAGTTCGAGAGAAGAAGACGCTATATCACGTGCTTCTCGGCGAAAAGACAGCCGATAACTGGCGGAAGTACCAAGAAGCGAAGAAAGCTGCAAAGAAGTCCGTGGCTGTTGCAAAAGCCACTCATTATGGAGATGTCAACGAGAAGCTCGAGTCGCGCGATGGTGAGCGGTATCTGTACCGACTCGCAAAATATCGCCATCGCCAGACCGAGGACATCGAGAAGTTCTTCGGCATCAATGATGAGAACGGCCATCTTCTTACGGACCGCAAGAAGGCATTGAAGCGATGGCGCGATTATTTTGAGGAAATCTCTACTCATTTCCCTCATCCAGCCATCCCCTCAACGGCTCCAACCCACGGCCTCGTTCAGAAGATCACCGCGGACGAGATTGAAGCGGCTTTGAAGAAGATGAGGCCAGGCAAAGCGACTGGGCCCGACGCAGCAGAACTGTGGAAGTCGAAGTTTTGGTACCCTGCTGAGTGGTTGGCGAAGTTCTTTAATCAGGTTGTGGCGGAGAAAAAAGTGCCTGAGTGTTGGCGCCAAAGTACGACGATTCCGATTTGGAAGAAGAAGGGCAGTCCTGCAGACTGCTCCAATTACCGTCCGATTCGCTTGCTTTCGCACAGCATGAAGATCTTTGAGCGAATTGTCGACGGACGAATTCGTGACATCGTCCAGCTGTCCAGCAATCAGTGCGGCTTCGTGGCTGGCTGTGGCACCATTGATGCCATACACGCCGCCCGCCTCCTGATAGAGAAGCGTCGCGAGAAACAGAAGTCGGTGCATATCGCCTTTCTCGACTTGGAGAAGGCCTTTGACCGCGTACCGCGTGAAGTGATATGGTACGCCCTGCGACAACATGGAGTTCCTGAAGAGCTCATAGAGTGGGTGCGAATTCTCTACTCTTGTCCAAAGAGTCGAGTTCAAGCTGCAGCTGGAACCTCGATGGAGTTTCCTATCTCTATCGGGGTACATCAGGGTTCTGCGCTTTCCCCACTCCTCTTTGTTGTCGTCATGGATGCCATCACACGAGATCTTCAGAACCCCGTCCCTTGGACGTTACTTTATGCTGATGGCGTAATGCTCGCTAGCGAAGATAAAGATGAACTCGAGCGAGAGGTGCAAGCTTGGTGTGATCGCTTGGAGCGGTTTGGACTCAAATTGAACGTGAAGAAGACCGAATATCTAACGACGGACGTTACTGAGTTCAACTCCATCAAGGTTAACGGCATCGATCTCCTACGCACTTCGGTCTTTAAGTATCTGGGATCAGCAGTCACGTCTGACGGCAAACTGATGATTGAAGTAAATTCACGCGTGAGTGCAGCTTGGTCCAAGTGGCGCTCGTTGACTGTGGTGCTGTGTGATAGGAAGATACCGGAGCGCTTGAAGTCGAAGATATACAGAGCAGTCGTCCGGCCAGTAGCGATGTACGGCGCTGAGTGTTGGCCTGCGACCAGGGAAGTTGAAACGCGCCTCAGCGTCATGGAGACGAAGATGCTGCGTTGGACGGCTGGAGTCACGCGCATGCACCGCATTGGAAACGTTGCTATTCGGCAGAAGTTCGGTGTCGCGCCGATAGCCGACAAGATGCGCGAAGCTCGCTTGCGATGGTACGGCCACGTTCTGCGTGGAAAGGAAGACAGCGTCCGCAAGATACGCCTTAACTTCGAGGTAATAGGAAAGCGGCCTAGAGGGCGCCCGAAGCAGCGCTGGTTAGATACGTTACATGCGGACTTGAAGATTACTGGTGTTTACCCTGATCTAGCGCTGGATCGGGAAAGGTGGCGTCATAACACCAGAATAGCGGACCCCGCTACGATGCGGGACAAACGCTGAAGAAGAAGAAGTTGGGACCAGGAAGGTTGGGGACTAAAGAGGGGAGGGAAGACCTGTAAAGGCGGACCAGCAATTAGATCCAGTAAGAAGAAACGAGAGAGGGTAAACCTGGCTTCGGAAGACATGTCAACGACAACTTGAAACTCTAGCTGTTGAACATGATAACGATTGCGGAGGAACAACCTGAGGGACAGAAGTACTGTGCAGCACAAACCAATGACATTACTGGCCGGTCAGAAAAGAATGTCTATGATGAAGGTACCGAAGTAATGAAGCGCTTGATGCCGATAAATTATCACACCAAGTCCGAGATGCTAGCGAATTTTATGTTTTACAAAAACTACTTTCCATAGGTTAGTGATGCTACAAAGTCGCGCGAAGTGGGCAAGTGCGAGATACGCCGTTAGACGTGTGGGAGTACTTTTAAGGAACAATTCAATTAAGGCACAGATTTATTTAGACCACTGTTATCAATCCACTCTTGCACTCAGCATGAGTTGTTTTGACATTCGTATATGTCACAATTGTGGCTCCAAAGAAGGCCGTTGGGTGGATTGAAATCATTGACTTCTCCAACTTAAGTGCGTTCACCGTGGATGTCCTTATGATGATTACAGCCACTCTCATCGCACTGTTTCTAAAAAGCAGGAATATAAGTTATAGGTACCTAGGCCAAAGCGAATCAGCACATACACGAATCCCCTCCCCCCCCCACCCCCAGGAAAACATCACTTTGCAAAGATTGGGCCTCAACTGGGACGATTCCATGCTGGACACGTCACGTCGGATTCCGTGCCTGTAAGTGGAATGAGAAACGAAAGAAATGCATGAGTGGGCACAGGCATGACGGACCCCCCCAGGAAAACATGGCACACGGCACCCACAAAATACCCTTGAAAACAACAATCCTACAACGGTACACGGATCAGAAGGCGAAAAAAACGGGAATAAAACGCAAAATCACGAAAGAAACGATCGACAAAACAAGTAATCCAAGAAAAAATGCGCTAAATCAGCTGATTTGCTAAAATTCTGCAAAAGTCTCCGTCTGCAGAACTGCTTGAACTATATCAGCCTCAGCGACGGCGACGGCTCGCGACGCGCCGCGACCCATCGCATCGCTGTGCAATTCCGCGTCGCTGCAGCGGACGGAAGTATACCTTAGACAATAAACTTATGTTTGACGAACATTTAGAAGTAACAGCGAGTAAGGCCATAGAGTCATTCACAGTTTATTTAGGGGATTGTCCACAAACTCAATTAGTCACCTCATACTGGCTTACAATTCTTATGTCCGCCCCATACTCGAATATGGCACGACTGTGTTCAACCCATCTTCTAAGCGCAATCAAGCCAGGCTAGAATCGGTGCAGAATAATTTCACTCGAAAGCTTTGGATACGGCTTCACGGTTATGATTACACATCCATTCCACCATTCAATGTTCGGAACAAAATTTTAAATCTTTCTAGTCTGAAACTTCGCAGGAAGGAAGAACGGTCTGCTCATGATTTACAAAATGATCACTGAGAGAGTAAGCGAAGGCCTTGAAAATTTTTTACACAACTTCCTCTTTGAACACGCGGAGTTGCAAGTCAACAATTCGCTTTCCTAAGGCAAGGTCTCGACTACGAGCTTCTTTCATTGCCCAAAGTGCTGGTTCGGGGTTTTTAAAATTTTCTAAAAAATATCTGCGTCGTGCAACATCAAAAGCCAAAATCACGAGCCATAACCAGTTGGCAGTTTAATGCTCTACCCTTCTCATACAAGTCTGATTTGTATAGACTCATGTAATCTGTTGCGTCTAGGAGTAAGTTTGCTTCCTCGAACTTGAGATCGACCCATGCAGAGTCGAAATCTTCACTTCCTATTGCTATCACGTGCCAGATAAGTTTTTAAATTCATGAGTTGCTTCTAGTGACAGAAAAAAAATCATAAGCAACTTTGAAAAGCAAGACCTCTTGAACGCTCCTCAAAGTGATTCTTGAAACCGTATTGGCATTACGAGTGATTTTGTACCATCTCGGACATTCGCTCTCGAGGGGCCGCACAACCACTTGCTATTGGGGTGAAAGCCTGTTTCTATGTATATACGTGTGTATATTGTATATACCTACTTATATGCGTAGGCATATATATATGTATATATTAGGTACGAGCTAGATATATGTGGGTATATGGCTGCACGGGCGCGTGTAGCGCAGTCGGAGGAGGCGCGACTGCTGCGTGCACCCGATACCAGGTTCCTGGTTCGGATTTCCCGCCCAGGCCAACCAAGCCTTCCATCCCTCCGGGGTCGGTGAATTGGTACCAGACTTGTCTGGGAAGGATAAAGCGCTGACTTGTTCATCGGCTGGCCACCGCAAGTCATTGTATGGCCAAATACGCATTCATGTCGCCTCCACGACATCCCGTAGAAGTAGAATGCGCTGGCGCATCCCAGAAGGGATTGACTAACGCCGTCCTTTATCCTTTATCCTTTATATGGCTGCACAAGAATCCTGCAACACTTTTGCAACAGGAACCGACCCTTAAGCGTAATGGTATACTTCCACAGCTGCGTCAACAGAACAGGTAATCGCACGGAGGCTCCTCACCTGGCCATTCGGCGCAGTCCTCCACACCCACTGCAACCCGCTCTCATCGCAAAGCAGGTGGTTGTGCGACCCATCGAAAGCGAATGTCCGTGATATGTCGTCACTACATTCAAAATTCAAAATTCAATTCAAATTCATTACTGCCTTTTAAAGTCTAAGCATAGCAAGCAAGGAATTGTGAGGTTTCCTGTGGCAATGAAAATTATCAGAATCGATTTCTGAACTAATTGCTTCACAGGACTGCGCCATGCGTTCTGGTTCTGAGTGACGCATTCTGCTAATGTGCTGCACTGCTCAGCAATTTGTGTGATCGAATGTGGCCTACCACATTGGAGCGGTCGGTCATATGATGGTTTGATCTCGCCCTTTGCAAACATCGTATGGTACGCTCCCCCTCAGAAATTTTCCGTGTTTTGAGCAGATAAAATGCATTTTTTAATTAACTAATTGCCTTTTGACGAGGTCGCTCTGTCAAAGTCTAAACATGGCGCGAGATCTTGAAGAGAATTCTATCTCACGAACTCCTCAACCAACTAGTGATCATGATGCTGCTCGTCACCTTCTCCGCATAGAGGCAGGAATTTTGGCAGGGGTGTTTTGAGTAGTAAAGGTAACGTAGTGCGTTCAACCATCTCATTGGGCGGTCCACAAGTTCCTCAATCTTTAAGATACAGGATAAAGGTCGAAGAAAGCCAACTCCTTTGCAGGGGGCGCCACGTACAACAGGTCTGGTAGCTATTCAACGACTCCGAATGAATGTGCTTAAACGCTAAACACCGGTGGTGTGATCCTCATAGTGCAGACCAGTGGTCTATGTTATATGGCGACCATTTCATGAGGCACGACAATCACGTTCGTGACAAGCCCTTGGTCACGATTTCGCAGAAGGACAAAGTCGACCTTTTAGAACTCCCGTAGTAGAATGAAGGTGGGATTCACGCTTGCAGAATCTAGTGTTCACGATGATGAGGTTGTGTGACTCCGCAAACTCGGGGATATGCTCACCAACAGCGTTACGTGAACCAAGACCGAGACCACCATGGTACGGGTGTAAAGGTGGTCTCTGTTTTGGTTCACGTAACGCTTTCGTAGGCTAGCCGCCAACATGTCCGTTAAGGTCATCTATGGCAACGATTATGTCTTGTGACGGTTACCTCTGTATCCAGCCGTGTATTCACGAACGTCCCCGGGATCTTCCTGGCTCCCCACGGGAAGCGATCGAGGCGAGAGAGCGAGGCAGGAGATAGAGGCGAAAGATGATATCGCTTATCTCCCGCTCCCGCGGCTTCTTGAATACGGCCTCTGGTGGTTCCTTATCACGCAGGCTCCAAAACTCATTCTTGGCTCGCTCAGAGCACACAGTCTGTGGAGCATACGTAGAGGAAAAATGATACTGATAGATGATCTTCGGCGATAACGACCTTCACCAAGCAATCATTGAAGCGTTTCACGCTTGCAATCACCTCTCGCCACCGTTCGGAGACGATTACCGCTGGTTGCCCAGAGGCTGCCACACAGAATGGCCCTATAGTCTCCCAATTTCGCTTGACTTGCTGCAGGACCACGTCTCCTGCACCGCACCGAAGTCAGTCTTCCTTCGCTCCAGTGCCTCTGCCAGTTCTTAGGAGCGACCCGACAACGTACCCTCATTCAGCGTTGCAAGCGTGACTTTTAGAACTAACACAGCTTTCCTTCAATGCCGTCCTGTCGCTCGCACTCCAGTGTCCGTGTTCTGCTCGACTTTCAAAAGCTAGCAGTTTCCAGTGCCACCTCGTGGATGAGTGGGCATCTCCGCCGCTCAAAAGTCTTGTGCACAGTAATATCGACCTCTCGAGTAAGAAGATTGCCTTTAAGCTAGAAGCTCCTGTTTTTCTTCCTTCAAAATCCGTAATATTATAATAATTAATATTGCTATATTCTCGCCAAAATTTCTGCTCCATAGAAATTCAAAAAATCACCCAACTTAAGCAAATCGAATAGAACAGAATTTTGTCCCTAGAACAAGATACATATCAAAATATTGGGTTTAGTAACCGATACGTAAGACATTAATCATAGGAAACACGGTGCGCATCATTACGTTATTGTAGCTAGTGACATAGCAGATGAACGTACCATGGGTGACAGTTACTTTCGGAAACCGTAAGCATAACTAGGATCCCACTTTCGCAGTTATTCAAGCAATTGGCAGGATGCGATAACTTTGTAAGGGCACTCGAACGCAAACATTATTTTCTTCAGATCGATTGAGACTCCTTCTCACACTTTATTGGAATCTGCTAATAAAATGCGAGACGTTTCTGGAGTCTCAGATGTACTGAAGAAAATCAATATATGAGACACATGGATAGCTCAGTTTGTAAACGTTGTTGAGCAGACAAATGGCAGCACGGAATGGCAGAAAGCGTTTCCACAGCTGTCCGTACAGCGTATCTCCAAAATGTATACACTATTTGCAGAGCCACAAGGTTCCTTTTTGGCTTTGGCTACGGTAGGGTCTCCTTCAAAGGACAAGAGCAACCTATCGCTGTTCAAGTGTTGAGAGTTTCTGGGCTCACCTAGAAAATCATGATGTATTTTTGACTCATGGTGCAAACGCCTTCCAATTCAGTCTTTATCAGCATTGGAAGCGAGCTTAAACTTTCAGAATCAAAGCGGAGGTTTTCTAGATTATGCAAATCGTTGGCACATCTCCGCTGTGCAGAAATTCCTCATACCTTCTGCCAATGTTGCCTCTCAGCAAGGTGAAACAGATGGATCTTCGTTTGCCTCTTCAGGCATATGCTGTAAAGATAAACCTCCATGCTTCTAAACACGCTTGGGCAAATTCAGGAAGTTAACCTTAATAAGCGCGGCTAATGGTGAGATCCAAGTGCACTGTCGATACAGAAATAAAGAGTGGCAGTTCTGTTGCGTGCTGCGCAGTGCCTTTTACTCCTATGTAAGCCATTGAGGCAACCTGAATGTGTTGTAAGAAACCTGTCCCTCAGGGGCCGGATTCATCAAAGCTACTGCAGTAACTTTGACGGAGAATCGTAAGCGAAAAGCTCAGATAACGTGGCTTATCGCTCACCATATCGCTTGATAAGCCACGTTATTTGAGGCTTTTTCTTACAATTCTCCGTTAAGGTTACTGCAGTAACTTTGATGAATCCGGCCCCAGGTTTATTCTCAAGCAGATCACACGGCCTCTTGAGCCCTTACATAACAAAACACAGCTAACATAACAATTTTATTATCAATAAAGGCGCATATGAACGGTAGCAAAGGGCTACGGATGTAAGGCAGTGGGGAGGGGGGAGGCTGAGAGAGAAGGAACTCCTCAAAGGAGGGAAAGCGCCGGAGCCGACACTACACCAGCGGCGATCAGACTAGGACAAACCCTGCAGCATTTGTAGAGGTGTTTTTATATCCGTCAGCCAGTGGGATGAAACAACGGCTGTCACTGTTGCAACATGCTAAGACCGTTGAGAGTTGATCCCTGAACAGATGCCTACGTTCATTACATCCTACCCTATTTGGAAGTTCCTGTCCCCAGGGACTGAAAGGTGAAAAAAAAATTTCGTGAATTCTGTCATGCGAAGCGATGCGAGCACTGTTCTTCCAATGAGATGTTGGCATTCGTGGCGGCTTTCCATTCCAGTCGAGAGTGAAAAGATGCATAGTAGATACCTGTTGTGAATGTCGTCCTCACTCGTTTGGTGAAGAAATATCATCGTCGGGGATAGCAGATCAGATGTAGATGAGGTGACGAAGGGATAGGTGCTTATGATAATTAATATCTTCAGCAAGGGAGTCGAAAGGGAAGGGCTGTGGAAGTGAAAGGTTTCGGAAGAGGACGGGACCGACTGGTAAAAGTGTAACTTGGGGCGGTGGATGATGGGTAGAGCTATAGTAAGCGTCAGAAGCGACTTGGTTGACTGATGTGAGGCTGATGATGATCAAGATGGCAAAAATTGCAGAGCAAAAAATGGAGAACAGGAGCGACTCTCTGCGGGCGCGCGCCTGTCTATTCAAAATTATCTTATTGTAACACTACGAGGTTGGGAGAAGGGCGTTGCATTATTGGGTGCAAAGCGGTTGGCCGGTGGATGAGATTGGTTGCGCCTGGAGCACGATGTGGAGTTACGCAAGTGGGCTGTAATACGACAATGTGAATGCTCGCAGGATCTATTCCTAGGATAAAAAACTGGGTTTATGAAGGCAGCTGCCGTGTAGAAACGATTGCGAAAGACGCACGGGAAAGCGGTATTAGTAAAACTTTGGCCATGAGAAAATAGATAGATGATGCTGCATTTTTTCTATTAGCTTAAGCTCCTAATATGTCACATTCCGTGAAAAATTAAGTTCTTTCTGCATTAATATTCGGACAGAATTTGATCATTACAGCGCTTATTCCGCCACCACCGTCATTATTCATTGAATAATTTTATTGCACGAGGTGTGGTGCGACCTGGCTAGAATTTCACTTGTAGCTCAGAAATATGTAAGAATATATGCAATTTCTGGTTGGCCTCGTGCTAGAGGGAGCAACTCATGCGCTTCGACTTCGTACGAAACGAAGGAAAGAGAAGAAAGATTCAAATTAGTACGTAAGAGGTGCGAATGTCACAAATTTAAATTTCGCACGAAATATTATGATTTTGCCGCATCAACAAATATGTGGAGGAATTTTAACCTACAAAGATAGAAGGGGTGGTAAGGGGAGGAGTTCGTTCATTAAGGTTTATTCTGAAAACCCTAGCCGGGACCTCCATGTAATAAACCTGTGCCCTCAAGTTTGTTCGCTGGGACTCCATGTAACAAACCTGTCCCTCGGGTTTATTCTCAGGTAGATCACACGGCCTCTTGAGCCCTTACATAACAACACACAGGTAACATAACAATTTTATTAACAATAAAGGCGCATATGAACGGTAACAAGGCGCTACGGATGTAAGCCCGGGCGGGGGTGAGAGAGAAGGAACTCCTCAAGGGCAGGGAGGCGCCGAAGCCGACACTACACGGGCGGCAATCAGACTAGGACGAACCATGCAACATTCGTAGAGGTTTTTTATATCCTTCAGCCAGTGGGATGAAGCAACGGCTGTCACTGTTACAACATGCTAAGACCCTCGAGAGTTGATCCCGGAATAGATGCCTACGTTCACTACAGTGTATCTGGCATATACAACGACGTGCCGTGCACCGTCAATGTTTTATTCATCTTACCAGGAAACTATCTCAACAGTAGGTCGGAACGGCCCAAGTGTTGTACATGGGCAGAATCGCCTCTCTCTGGGAAACAAGAAAATGCAAATATCTCGACCTCAGTACAACTCTGCGCAGATTCAGGGACGGCAGAAGTTGGGCCGTTGGAGGTGTTAGCCCTACGTCTGCACGTGGAGGGCGAGTTCAAGTTGGCTGGAAACAGCGATTATGGGGATTATGCCGCCCCTCTACGCACTGCGCCACCATTACCCGCTCGCCATCGCTGCTTCCAGCCAACTTGAGCCCGCCCTCCGCGTCCAGGCATAGGGTTAACGCCGCCAACGGCCCAACTTCCGTCGTCCCTAACTTTGTACAGAGTTGTATTGGGGTCGAGATATTTGTGTTTCGTTGTTTCCCAGAGAAAGGCGATTCTGCACATATACAACACTTGGGTCGTTCCGACCTATCGTTGAGATAGTTTCCTGGTTAGACAAGTCTTGAAGCAAATCAACCGGCAGGGACGAAAAGCCTGGATTGCTTGCGAGGTTCCGAACCACGAACCTTAATAGGGCGAGCATGCGAGGAACTCCTTTCACTGTGCCACATACTGCGTATTCTCACGCACATTCCCGCAAAATTTGTAGAAAAAAATACGCCTCAGTGTTTAGCAATCTAATCAACAGTTGCGTCATTTAAGCAACTGGTTTTACAGTAATTAGGTTAAGCAGCTAGGAAAGCTGGACCTATCCCGGCTGATAGGATGTGGCAACATATTATACTTATGCTCTCTCCAAAATTTCGAATATTCGAATGGCTTCGAATACCGAAAATTTTCGAACATTCGAAATCGAATGTATTCGAAAAACGTTGTTTTTCTGAATATTCGAATTCGAATACATTCGAAAAACGCGATTTTTTGAACATTCGAATTCGAATACATTCGAAAAACGCGATTTTTTGAATATTCGAATTCGAATATTCGAATTCGAATGAAAAATCAGGCTGGCTGATAGACATGATAGACAGCCTGGATGGAAAATGGAAGCAATACACAAAGGGTTCCTTCCTAGTTAAGCACGAGGTTTTTATCAACAGGCTTCTCATAAACCCCCTTATGGACGGTAAACATGAGGTCGCCGTCTTATACATAGCAGAATCAAAAGGCTTATGGATGCATCTAATTTTCTTGTTTGCTAGAACACGAGTTTTTTCCAAAGGAGTACTTGTGTGTTGTAAAGTGCTACTCATGAGGAACAAACGGAAGGTTTACAAGACAATTGAAGGGGAAACTATCTGCTTGAGCCGCTGCAAGCTTCTAGGTCACTTCAAAATGGTCATTTTTGGAATCGGTGGGTGACTGAATGTTAAAGAACTCTCATGAAACAAGCTAAAGGAGCTAATGACTGACCGACAAAGAAGTATTACGTGTAAATCTAGAGCAAATCTGTCCTGCTCATCCAAAAACGTGGAATATCACACGTGGAATAACGTGGAATATGGTAGAAGCAGATATTTCTTATTTGCGAAGAACTTGTTGCGCATTAATGCTACTTCCTCTCAGAATTTATCGCTCTATCTGACCAAATAATTTACGTTTCAGCGTTGTTTTACATTTCTGATCCTGAAGGACTTACTGAACTATGTCGAAGGAACAATTCGAACGATATTTTATTTTAACACCAAATTGGGCAATCCGCGGCCGAGACAGCTCTACACACTTCAATCAAGTGTGAGGGTCTAATAGTGTTGGAGAAAGCATTGCGCGCCAGTGGTTCAGTAAATTTCGGACCGGAGATTTCAGCCTCTAAGATGACTCCCGTAACTGTCGACCTAGAGCAATCCTGGACGACGCGTTAAGAGAATTAGTGGAAGCTGAAAAATCCCAAACAGTTCGCGGGATCGCGTAAGAGCTAGATGTCAGGGAAACTGGGGTTGCGTATGCATTGAAACGCCTTGGGAAGATGAAAAAGCTCGAAGAGGGGGTGCCCTACGAGTTGAGGGAGCGGAAGAATTGTCACGTTTCGGGATTTGTTCTTCTCTACTTTTACGCAACAAACTGACCCGTTTTTGGATCGAATCATCACTTGTAATGAGAAGGGGATTTTGTATGATAAAAGCGAACGTTCTAGACAGTGGATGGACGCCGACGAACCCCCTCGGCATTTTCCAAAGGCGGGCCTCCACCAAAAAAAGGTAATGGTCACTGTGTGGTGGGCGGCGCCTAGTGTAATCCATTACAACTTTTTGGCACGAAGCCAAACGATCGCAGAGTCCTACTGTAAAGAAATCGACGAAATGCACCAGAAATTGCGCCAACTTCAGCTATTATTGGTCAACGGAAGAGGCCCGACTGTTTTCACGATAACGCCCGCCCATACTTTTCACAAATCACTTCAAAAATTGAACGAATTTTGAACTTCTGCCTCACCTGTCATATTCTCCAGACCTCTCACCAAACGACCACCACTTTTTCAACAACCTTCAGAACTTTCTCGCTGGTGAAACATTCCACAGTCAGGACCAAGCCAAAACAGCTTCTGTGGATTCTGTCGAATCTCGACCGCCTCATTTTTTCGCAAACGGAATAAGTTCACTGGTCGCCCGTTGGCAAAAGTCTGTTGATTCGAACGGTGTTTATCTCGACTAAATCCGATAAGCTTTGAGAAAGTTATCGTAGTTCAAAGTGAAGCACTCAAAACGCTGAAAAAAACCCTTCTGAAGCGTTCGTTACCCATACCGACCGTAAGCACCCGGGGGAGTTTCCATACAACCTAATCATATAGCTTTTGCGGAACCGTAGTTGTAGAAACGAAAAACAGAATAGCATTCAGCGACCACGGAGGAGCAGAAGAGCATAACGAGCAGCGAGAGGAAAATCACAAGGCAGACTCCATAAGGCACTGCTCTGCACGAGAATACATCGGACGTGGTATTAGACTGAAGCGCATCCCTGTTGACCCTCGCTCTCATCCTGCAGACATTTGTTGGCCTATGGTCTCAGACTCCTAACTGCAGCGTGAAGGACAAGTAGCGTCCGTTTGAAACACCGTAAGAATCACAATTTCCAAGTTTTAATTGCAGTTAAGAATTCCTACTCTTCCTCGACCTCTTTGCACAGCCGATGATCAGAATCGACGAGGCGCTATCGTAACAGAGATTTGATTCACAGAAAGAACCGTTTTCAAGACCCTAATTACTCGAAAAACCTAACAAGCCTGTTTAGAATACGTCGCTACACAAATTCTCGTTGGACATTCGAATGACACTTTTCGAGTAGTCGAATATTTTTGGCTTCCCGAGAAATTTTGAATATTCGAACAGTTTCGAATACCGAAAATTTTCGAGCATTCGAAACCGAATATATTCGAAAAATGCGATTTTCCTGAATACCCGAATTCGAATACATTCGAAAAACGCGATTTTTTGAATATTCGAATTCGAATAGATTCGAAAAACGCAATTTTTTGAACATTCGAATTCGAATACATTCGAAAAACGCGATTTTTCGAATATTCGAATTCGAGTATTCAAATTCGAATGAAAATCATTCGAATACCTATTCGAATAGGTCATTCGAGCATAAGTATACCGCAGACCTGGTTCCGCGCCCGCCACGGACGAGGTTTCAGTACGAGATGAGGCGAGTCGAGCAGAGCG
This sequence comes from Heligmosomoides polygyrus bakeri, assembly GCA_947359475.1. Classification (NCBI taxonomy): domain Eukaryota; kingdom Metazoa; phylum Nematoda; class Chromadorea; order Rhabditida; family Heligmosomidae; genus Heligmosomoides; species Heligmosomoides polygyrus. The sequence continues at coordinate 25,882,318 of OX375868.1, forward strand.
CGCATTGCTGCCGTGGGGCAGATTCCATACTGACGCAGAACGGGCCTGATTCTTCACCTTTTTTTGGCTCTGTATTCTTCTTTTCTGCAAGTTTTGGGTCCGATCATATGCCATCTTTGAGATTCCAAAGACGAAATGGAAAAAGGAGCACTCAGAGCCGGGTTCGTACGTACTGTTTTTCTGTTTTTCATATACTGTTTTTCATTATGATTTTTCCAAAAATGTTGCAGAGGATAGTGATTTGAACAATTGAGCCAAGAGAAGAGGTCACGCTCAACATTGTACTTTCTCTTTACATTTCATTCACTACTGGTGCACAGTAATTCATGAATAAGCGTATATAAAGAGACTTTTGAGCTGATGAACGACTTCGAGTGGGCCTATATAACAAGTGTTTCTAGGGTATTTGTGATCACATCACAATTTTGCACCCCTGTAAATGTCACTCCTCATTTCCGAACCCTGGATCCGCTAAAGTATGCTCATATGATATTTGTATTATAAGACACTGACGAGAGAAAATCTAACCAACCTCGACGGGCTTCAGACGAATGAGTGTCTCAAAGCGCAGCAAACCGCACACCTTCACAAATCGCCGTGTATCACGGTAACCAAAGCCGCTGACTGGCCCTAAAGCTGCTTCCAGTATTCTTATGAATCAAGGCTAATATAAAGCGACGCTCACCCTATTAAAACTGTACTCCCTCCTCGATCACAACACAGCTACTTAACTTAGCAGAGTTTCCCAGTGTTTTCATTGACAAATTTGTTTCGTTCTTTCTTGTCTAAGATGGTGAAAGCATCGCCCTTGTGGTTGGCCACGCTTTCAAGATTAACTGTAGCGAAAATGGAGCAGCGTAATCGTTCTTCAACACGCAGATGGCGATGTTTTATTTGAGAGGGCGGCTAATCCAAACACTATCGAACACAGTGAGTAACTGTGGCAACACCAAGATCCATCCATATATAATAAAAGGATGGTAGGCTCTGAGAATCAACTGCATCGAGAATGGCATTGTTCTGGAGCACAATTGCCCTGGTGAGTTCCATCGTTTCGGCATTTCATGGCTAAAGTAGACTGAAACGAAACCAAAAACTGGAGTACCACTTTGGCCCGCAGTCTTCGGCCGATAAAAAAGAACATCTACATCCTTCAAGATAGTTAGAATAATTCTTCGATCAAAGAAGATTTGGCTTAGGCTTAGTTTTTACTTCACTTCCTTCACGAAAATTATTTTGTGTCGCAGGCATTTAGCAGTCTGTCAAAATCCAAGCCCTATTAGAAATTTTCCGTTTTCTGTCCTCAAAACTGACGAGTGTTTTCAATTCTGTTTTGCAACATTTTTTACGAGCCGTTTGGCCGCGAACTGCATCTTCAGAAATAACCAATAAAGGAAAAAGCAAAACGAATAAGGGTGTCATAGAATAGTAGTTTAGATGACCGCTGCTGTTAGTTATGGAGCTCATAATGCGCCGTCGATGTGCGATCCTATGGGAAAGTACTTCACGGAGTATATTCCAAGATTTGCCTTCGTTTCAACGACTCGTTCGAATTGGTAAGATTCTAGTCATGTGGTGGTAAGCTTTTTACTCTAATTTGGACTAAGAAGGCAGTGAATGAATATCTGAAGTAGTGCCAGTAGTATTCTGGAATAGAGTCACAACTCAAAGATGTTATGCTACTATGAGTTCGAGATAGACTCCGAAAATACGTTCGCAAAACACCGTGTACATAAGGGAATGTTCTCACAGAATGGGCTGCTGTTTCATCTGACGTTTCGGCGTTGTCGCCTTCTTCAGAGCCTGGAAAAGTCGAAGTCATTTGAGAAACTACCCTCCCAAATGCCATTTCATTCTGCAGGAGCACATCCAAAAGGCTAAGAGACCAAGAGAACGACAACGTATAAAGTCAGTAAAAGGCTAACCTTTATGAGTGGACAAATAAGCCACTGACACCCTAGCTGAACGGAAGATGGGTGAATGACATAGAGCCCTTGGGACCACATGCCTTAGGGACCTAACGGGTCATGACCCAGAGGTCAAAACCCACACAGGGCGACGTACGGCGCCAGCTCCTGGGTCACAGCCAAGCACTCGTCCTTCCTATTGATTTGGGGGGACCTCGCCGCAATGTACCGCGCCTCGAGAGTTCGGCGCGCCGAAATCTCATCTTCACGCGCAAGGATCTTGACCTCCACCCCAAAACAGCTGTTCGCATGCCGCCGCACCCGGTGCTCGCCCAGGGGAGTTGAGACGTGGGACCTGCGCAACCCATCCAAGTGTTCCTTGACCCTTACACACAAGGGTCTTCCTGTTTCCCCCACATACTCTTCCCTGCATTCCAAGCATGTAATGAGGTATACTACCCCAGACATAAGGCAGTCTCCCTCCCATCCGAAAGGGCAAATAACGCACGATGGAGTTGTGCACAGTCGGTCGTACAGACGATTTCGGACCAGCTGCCCTTTCAGATTGGGTTTTGACCTCTGGGTCATGACCCGTTAGGTCCCTAAGGCATGTGGTCCCAAGGGCTCTATGTCATTCACCCATCTTCCGTTCAGCTAGGGTGTCAGTGGCTTATTTGTCCACTCATAAAGGTTAGCCTTTTACTGACTTTATACGTTGTCGTTCTCTTGGTCTCTTAGCCTTTTGGATGTGCTCCTGCAGAATGAAATGGCATTTGGGAGGGTAGTTTCTCAAATGACTTCGACTTTTCCAGGCTCTGAAGAAGGCAACAACGCCGAAACGTCAGCCGAAATAAAGCCTTGTACCAATCTTGGCTACGCTAAACAAGCTACTGGACTATCGCAACATCAAAGATGCCAAGGTTGATCGAGAGTCGAACATGGAATGTAATGCTGTTTCATCATTTATTTATTCTTTCAATTTAGCGAAAAGGCGCAAAACAGAAGCTTCGTGCTTGTTTTGCGAGTTCTTGTTTCTTGTCCAATGAGTATATTCGAATTTTGGGCTTCACCGAATATTCGAATAACTAATATTCGAACATTCGAATTTGAATTTACAGCTGATAATGTGGACTATGTTCTCATAATAGAATTTACAGCTAACAGTGAGGACCATGGTCTCGTAATAGTTTTGTCTTGCATATTATTTTTTATATGGCAGTGTTTCGACCCCTTCTTTGAGAGAGAGGTGCCATTCTAATGAGCGTTTCTCGTGAGTAGATAAGAACAAAAATCACGTACATTTCCAAACGATATTCAAGGCTACGCCGAAGAATACGAAAAAAAAACGAGGAGTATTCGCAGATTTCAACGCAGAGTTCAATTTCTCTCTGCTTTCCAAGTCGTTGCAGTATATCTCGTAGAAAAGAAGGAGTAGCAAAAGAAGTTGCGAAATTCCTGATTCTAACGATGGATAATGTAATATCTATAGTTTTGGCTAAAGCGATTTATATCATAACGAAAAGGCTTTTAAAGGCGTCCATTATTGTAGCACAAATCGCTTCAGATGAAACTTTGGGAATAGATAAAATAGCCACCAGTTCCATCACATTTTTAGCTTTCAGTCCATCTAGATAACATGAAGATTTCGTTTCTTTCTACAATTTTATGGGCTTAAATATGAAAGGACCTTTAGGTTTGCATCGGCTTAATACTAAAATTGAATTGAATTGGAATAAATAAAATAAAATAAAATTTGAATAAAATTCGGTAATTAGCTTTCGCCAAGAATTTCAGTGCTATTTGCTTTGTTTGAGCTTGATTTTACATAATCGATATCCCACAGAAATTCAAAAAGTCCGGCCCAATCCAGCCATTAAGATCAAACAAGACATTTCTGCAAAAAGATATTCTTTGTTATGTTGGAGAAAGGCAGCACAATAGTTTACCATTAAAATATCGTTTTCCAACGCAAATCGTGAATTAGATTCCAAAATGGCTCACATCTTTCGGGGGGCAGTCGTTCGGTACACCGTGCTGCCCGCCGCCCACTTCCCGCCCTGCCAGCGCCGCCCTATTTGGACAAGTTTGCTGCGCTTGAAACCGTCGTTAAATGGAGTGACATCGTCCAAAAACCTAACAACTGATAGGGGACGATTGGGAAGCGCATCTCGGGAACTCTGAAGTCATTTTCCAGTAGGTTCGGTTATGGAGGCAGTTGAGGAAAGGAGAATATCCTTCTCTCTAGATTCTTTCAGTTTTCACGCCAATTCTTTAAATTTTCGGCATTTTCGGGAATTTTTGTTCCAAATATGGTGAACAATGTTCTGACTCTTGTCTCAAGAACGAAATCAGTACAGGATAGAGATGCAAGGCCGAGGGAAGTGATTAGAAATGCGATGCCTCCATGTGAAGACAGAGACCCGGACATCTTGTCCTCGGCGCGCCCCTCGCCCCGCCCCTTTCTGAGGGAGGTGTATCCAACGACTCTCCGCCACATCTTTCGACAACGAATACCGGAGACAAGAGGTTAACTTAACAGTAAAATGAATGAGGTACTTACCATAAAACAACACGACGAAAAGGACGGCATTCTGTATGTCATCACTGTTTCTTCATTCAGTTGCCCTCAGTGTTATAACATCGATGATACTGTAGCCGACTAATAGCCGACTAAATGAAATGAGTGAGATGTAGATGAAAAGTGACTCCCAGTAATCTAATTTGGAATCCATTCGAATTTGGACCTTGACAAATAGTCGAATAATGGAACCACCCACACTCATCACCCAGTTCGATTATATAGCAGTTTCGTCAAAGGGAGAATAATGATCAGCTTGCCTCCTCTCCTTAGAGAGACTGTTTCACGCCAGCATTCCTGCGCTGGTTTCCTTTCACTTATACCGGTCAGTACCAGGATTGGTGACCTGATCTGACCTGCGCTAGGAAACGGCGTGATTTCTGAGCGTTTTACTTTTATGCTGGCTCGACAAAAACTTCCAAACTAAACCCATAACTAACTACCCTTGGCAATAGTTAGTTGTGGGTTTCGTTTGGGAACTTTCCGTCGAGCCAGCATAAAATCAAAATGTTCAGAAATCAAGTCATGTCCTGGCAAGGTCTATGGTATACTTCCGCGCCGGCCTCGACGACAGATCAAACAACTATAACTGATGGTGGCGTAAGACACATTGTTTCCACACGGGACCCCGCTGCAGTGGTGAACGGCACAGCCGATTTCGCGTGAAGAGCTGTAGAACCGTGCTAGCACGACGTCTCATGGGGAGTGTGATCCGTCCGAGAAGCGTATGAGAAATATAGTTGAGAAGCAAAGACCGAGCAATTTTGTCGGCGAACAGTGCACAGCGACTAGCGACAGACGCGGAAGCAGAGCATTTGTCATTGAATGCCACAGCCTCCCTGCGAGCCTTTTCCCACTGATATACATCTGCAAAGTCTTTACAGGAATGCGGCAACGGCTCAGAATCATTTGTAAATGGTTCCTACCTGTTGGAAGCACAACTTTTCTCAGAAGAGGGACTCGACCTAACGAGACGACTGGAAAGTACCTGGAAAATATGAAGGGTGTGGAGTGACGTTTATGGCTCACCGGCTGCCGGTTCGGAAGGTGGCTACTTGGAATTCAGAAGTCACTGGCATTGGAATTCATCTGAAGAATTCACATTTTGACTTAGACTACCCCTCATTTGGGTATGAGCGAGTTCCGCAACTACTTCGGCATAGTGAAGCCTGCTGGGGTAGTTGGAATTCATCTGGAGAGCTTAAGCTGGATCAGAATGAATTGACCCCGTACGCACCATCTAGGCTGACGTGCACGACATTCCATTGATTAAATCATGTTCCGATGTGGAAGAGGTCTAGTTTCGTTTCAAAAGCGCGGGGCCTTCTTAGAAGAGTGTTTAATTTGATCTCAAAAGTGTTCAGTTTGATGCCAAATGTTTACCATTTTTATGTCAAGTCAGAAGTTTTTTAAAGCAAATCAAATTATGCACATTTCCAACCAAGTCGAATACTTTTTAAGACAAATAGGCAGTTTGCAAACCACATAGTACACTTTTTAAATCAAATTTTACACTCCTTTAATCAAGGTTAACACTCTTGGAATCTAACACATCTTTCAGATTAAAAGCAAATTTATTCAAATGAATGCAAATGAAAAAACAAAGACAAAAAGAAAACCGAAAGAGAAACAAGAACTTGAAATACGTAAACAGTTTTTACCGTTTCGCTAATAGGTACGTATTAAAATAACTGTAATAATAGAACGGTAAACTAGGTGATTCAAATCAGTTTCATTAAGCCTCAATTGGCTGGTACCGAGGATGTAAGCTGTTACAACGATGTTTTGTTGCGATCAAAACTTCTTGCGCCAGGCGGGACTCGAACCCGCACCTCCCTCTGACCGGGCGGGAATGCTCTACGCCATTACACCACCGGCGCTGTTTGATCAAACGCAACATCCACACCTCGTGGGACCTATCAGCACTCACCCATATATCGGGATGAGCCGGCCGCTGATATCAGCATGGAACCAGTTAAGCTGTAGGTCTAAATAGAAATGATTCAAATCAGTTTCATTAAGCCTCAATTGGCTGGTAAACTAGGTAACTTTGTTGGGAACTTTTACGCATAAACACGGTGTATTTTAATCATACATTCGGAATATCAGGATGCGCATCCATTTTGGAACCTGGAAAGCTTATTAACTTTGGACTGTGAATCGCTCACTCACGCTCAATTGTGACTCTTTTTTAGAACGCTACTACTGTTATTTAAGCACACGGGCACTAATTTGAGCGATAAAGGAGATGTAACAAAGAAGCAGATAAACTCGCCTGAAATTGTTTCACTTCCAGCGGCCAACTTTTTTTACCTTAAATAACTTTTAAGAAATATCTCTGTGCGTACGAAGGATTGGCTGGCATTGACCTTGCGCTAGGACGGGATGCATGCCCATCATGTGGATCTCTCACGCGCCTGTATTATAAGAGGTGTGTTTATTGTATAACCGCCTTCATTAATTTTAGCATTTAACATCACCAGCTAACGCAGCTAAGATATGCTTCTCAAGCGGAAACCAGAGATCTATCCTAGTCCGGGGGGGGGGGGGGGGCACATGAATAAAAAGCATTATATATAACAAATCCACTTAAGACTTACTGAGCGGCCTTTACGGAACAACACGGGACCTAAACAAGAAAAGTTACAAAGAAAAAAACGAAAAAATTGCATTTGTTGCGGCTGTAAGCCGGCAAAGTGGTGTGCACTCCTCACCATGCAGCTTTTTTCGAGGATTTAAGGAAGTTTTGACTGTGAGACCCGCAGTAGCGAAGGGTGTGTCTTGCTTGTACTTTTCCAGGTAAGGTTATGACATGTCAGGCAGCGGTCAACACGCGGCATGCGGCTTCATGCGCGCTATTCATCATGTTAATCCCGGTTATAACATGTCAGCCGGCAGTCAGCACGCGGCATGCCTCCATTCCGTCGCTCTTTGACCGCCGGGACGGTTAAAAACCCCGGCGATTTTTTATTTTTTTGTAGGTTCATTTTTGGATTCTTTTAGGTTCCAACCCCTTCTCTAGGCGCCGCTCGGTAAGTCTCTAATCATTTTGTTACCCACTTTTTAGTTATGTGCCCCCCGGAGTAGGATAGATCCCCATCTGCTTAAATTCGCGCAATTTATTCCATTTATCTTGTCGAAAGTTACCTATACGTTATCACTATTACCTTTCTACACGGTATCTTGATTATGTGAATCCATTTGATCGGCAGCTTTTTTCGAGGATTTAAGGAAGTTTTGACTGTGAGACTCGCAGCAGCGAAGGGTGTCTTGCTTGTACTTTTCCAGGTAAGGTAAAATCTTGATTGCAGTTCGCTGTAGAAATTATCTTCTAGTTTTCTATGGTCGATCTTGGCAGTTTTTTGGTAAAGTTTTGCGGCTTTTTTCTAATCTTTCCGAGTGTATTCAGCGCACACCCTTGTTGGAAAATTGGACAAAAATACTCTCGTCGTTTGAGTGGGCGTTTAATCTACGCCCATGTCTGCTTCAGCAGCATTAGACTTAAGGTTTCCTACCCAATATAGGTTCAATAAACTACATAGACATCAGGGATTCACAATCATAGGAGTGATCGCGACCAACAATAGAGGGCATTCAAATCTAGGAGGTGGGTGAGTTCAGGCACTGGTGACGTAGTTGGAAAGACGTCTAACTTCCATCCTTCCAGGGTCGTCCATTTATACCATACATCTATGAAACCTACTATGGGCTGATTTCTTCATGAGCTTTTCACCACGAGCCATATGCAGACCAAGAATGCATACAAGCTGCCTTGATAATATTACTGGCGGTCACAGGTGGAGGTCCGCTGCGCATGTTGGAGCTTCATTTTTATTTAAGATTGTTTCAGGGACATTCTACTTCCGCTTTTCTAGTTTTCATATCTCTCCGCATTAGGACTGCACAATGCCTTGTAGTGGCTAGCCTGTAGAATGCTGGTATTTCACCCATCTCATTCCACGTTCTTCTTAGATCTTGGGATACTATCGAACAAGAGTACCGATCCGCGTGAAACCAAGATTGTTATGCAGACTTTATTCGGCTGAGTCGGCCTAGCATAGAAAAGTCAAGAGGCATCGGAGGAGCCATTCATCCAAAGATCATTCTGTTTGGTCACAGTCTTAATTCAAAAAGAAAACCTGACGATTGATCACTAAAACCACCCAACAATGGAAACGGGCAAAATGAGGGCAAGTTGTTCGATGAAGACAAATGTGAGTGAATAAGAGGTGAATGAGTCTCACATCTCTCCCTCCAAGGGCGACTTATGAATGTTTCCATACGGTTAGTTGGGCTGTTTTACGCATCCTTTGCCTCGTTCTTCCAATTCGTTTTAAACGGCAAAAATATGAAAAATTGTAAATCGTGTTATGAAAATGTGCTTGGATGAACAAAGTCTCTCCTCATCTTTTTCAGACTTAAGTTAAGGTGATCATAGCGAAACATCAGAAGAGTAGAGTTTGCAGAACAGTTTTAGTTTCACAGCTTGGTGGTCTTGCTATTTGTCCTCTCTGTTGAGTTTGATAGCAGTTCGTGGAACCTGGTGAAGGAATCGTGGTTCGCAATTCGAACTCGGCATCGGTTTGGATGGCAATGAAGAAGCGTTCCTTTTAATGAAGTTTTGTGAGAATCCCATATAGGGCTTTGTTAAAGCGACTGCACTATGTTAAAAAAAAACTCCATTAAAGTCGTTAGAAAGGACTTGTAATTTGACAGCGGCTGCGTTCCATATCTGATGTTGAAACTAGAGCAGTTTAAGCCCAGTTTTATTTTTGTTGTTTGTTCGTTATCCGTTTTTCCGTTATTCGGCGATTTTTGGGCAAAATTATCCGTTATCCGGGTTTGAAAATTTTGTTATCCGCTCATCCTTGATAGACATGGTTACTCTCGCGCTGATGAGATCGTATAAGTATCCGAGGCTGAAACTTCTGCTCGCTGCAGCGAAGCACCTACTCCTCCTTTGCGTAGCTAAACTGTGTGGTTTCAATAAGGGATGGGCAAAATTTCTAGCTTCTACTTTCTGCCTTCCGATTTTCTGTCCATTTTGCGCATTTTTCTGATTCCTTGTTCTGGAAGAGGGGCCAAAATTAGGCGGAAAAAAAGAAAGTAGAGCTGCGTGCAATATTATATAATAGAAACCCAAGCAAAGAATTTGATATTGATATCTGCCGAAATTACTTCTTAGTACATTTCGTACCTCTTATATGTATAATTTGGCTCCCTCTTCCTTGCAGTGCCATCCATCGTTAATGCAACTGTATATTAATGCTACAAAGCATGTGTTTTAGCTTGCACTTAGCTATTGACTGTCCCATGATTACAAAACTCATCGTTATACTCGTGGTATAATAGTTCCTTTGGATCAAAATAGAATCAGAGATATGATAGTGTGTTCCGGAGGTAGCTTCATGTTTTAACGACCTCAAAAGGACAGATAAGGACAGACAGAGTGGAGAGATTTCTACGTGTTTTCAAAGCGCATAGCGTTGAAGTCTTCCTAAGCCAGACTGGTACGAAAGCTTACTGTTAGCGGGGTTTACTAGGGAGGCCAAAAGTAATGAGACAAATTGAAAAAAAAATCTTTATCTCTTTATAACTCACTTACAACTCATCGATGCTGAAGAATGTATTTGCCATTAAGGGCAATGACCTTGCTGCCATTGCTCAGTTAACTTCCTGATCCCATTCTTACAAAACTGCTTGAGCCTGGTGTTGATCAACTGCTCGATATGGTTGTCAAGCACTGCTTGGGTTCTTGTGTCCCTTCCGACTAGGAAGTCCTGTAGGCTCAAGTAGTAGTGGTAGTCGCATGGAGAGATGTCCAGCGAATACGGTGGGTGAGGCATGAAAACGTAGCCCAGCTGGCCAAGCTTATCCGTGGTTACTTGTTCCCGATGGGGTGCGGCGTTGTCGAAGAGGAGAACTTTCCTGAAGCGCTGCGAATGAATGAGAGCGAGTCGCCGACCCATCTCTTCTATTTCGTTCACCATGGCCTTGGAGTTCATCGTAGTGCTCTTGGAAAACAGCTTCCGGTAAGCCGAGTGCAGACCCAAAACTCCAAAGGTGCTTCTCGCCGTGAGCATCTCGCCGAACGAAGGTTGGCAACAGGTTACCAAGCCTCACCCAGACTCGCTGCTTGGCAGGGTTAAGGTAGAAGACATGCTTCTCATCTTGCATGACTATTGAGCACAGGCTGCTCGGGGTTGAGAATTGGGCGAGATTTGCGCGACACAGGTCGACTCGTCAGACTGGGGTTTCGGCATGAGACAGACTGCGGTCTGGCATGCTTCTGAAAAGGGCGGAAGTGGCAACTTCTCAGATGGGCTTCAGTAAGTAGCATACAAACATACATATACGACAAGCACGAAACCAGACTCCAGCCACGAGATATATGGACATGGCATGGGGTGTCTCATTACTTTTGCCCCCCCCCCTAATAGATCACATCATAAGGAAAATGGCCTCTAGCTAGCGCCCATTTTTGATAGCTTCATGTGGACTCTAATTTAAATTTTGGGTATATGTCGCGTAGGTGAGCAGCATTGGTAGGTGGGAACGCCTAAACCAATCAGACCGCATGGAATGGACATGCCATTCAGAGAGGGTATGTACAGTTGGTACCCTGATGGGCTGGCATGTGTTCGGCCTGTGCTTTGTTTGGTTACTATTGGCTGGCACGCTCCCACCTACCAATGCTGCTCACCTACGCGACATGTACCAAATTTTGTTTTAACTTCTTAGAACCAACAACCAACTTTATCAGTACTTTGCTGATGCTATAACACATCGCTACCAAAAAACCTGCAAGCTCACGAAAGCCAAATATCATCAAAAATCATTTATTACATAAAAAAACTCACCAGGAAAGGGTCTCAAGCGTATATGTCTGGACGCCGAAAATGTATACCATTGTGAGAATCTCCACCCTACAAATAGTGGAAAAATGTTTCTTTTTTGCTGAACATGAGTTCTTGAGGGGGCTGGGGACCCTCAAAGTTTACTATGGAATCGCACTGTCAGCTGATACGTGCTATGTGCCAAGTGATGATTTAAGAGAGGCGGCGAAAGGCTATGCTGCAGCGGATTGGTGGGTGGGTGATGCTGCTTCGAATGATACCACCAGTATACAACAGTGTGTATCATCTGCCAGTGCCACAACTTCTCAATGAGCGACTGTAAAATACATAGGTCCTCTTAACCAGAGATGTGCGAAAATCGCCGCCCGTCAATTGTTCAGCGCATATTTTTTAGGCGGAAAGTCGGTAAGTTCTGATAAATTCGATGAATACGATCACCTGTAGCACCTGTCGTCCCGTTGATCATCGACTTGCTCGAGCGGGCGCCAGCAGCGTCTCCATTCGTCCCTGTCGCGTGCCAGAGTGCTCCAATGAATCCTCCTCGCTCGAGGGACACGAAGAGCGTCATAGCGGTCGTTCAGGGCTTTCACGAAGAAGTCCGACCAACGCGTTGGTGGGCGTCCTGGTGTTCTCTTGACATCCCTCGGAATCCAGTCGGTGACGGCTCTCGTCCAGCGGGTGTCTGCGAAGCGCATTACGTGGCCGGCCCACCTAATTTTCGACAACTTGGCCCACGCAGCGTCTCTGATCTCGGCGAAGCTCGGAACTCCGGAGGCCTTCTCTCACTTGCGCGAGTCGTGTCACTCCGAGCATCGTCCTCTCGATTCCATGCTGCGCGACGCAGATCGCGTGCTCATCCTGCTTTCGTATAGCCCAGTTCTCCGAGTCGTATGTTAGGGCAGGAAGAACAGTGGAGTCGATTAGGTGGGCACGGAGTCAGACGTTCTTCGCCTTCTTCACGACTTCTTCGACGCTCTTGAAAGCTCCCCAAGCCGCTCGTTTCTTCCTGCTCAGCTCTGTCGCTAGGTCGTTGGCCATATTGACTTCGCGACCCAGATACACGTAGCTGAAGCATTCGGAGATGTTCGTTCCGTTGAGCGAGAATGGGGCATCAGAAACTTGTACGTTCCTCATGAACATTGTCTTCGTAAGATACAGCTGCAGTCCAACGTTCCCACATACATGATCGAAGTCGGCCAGCATTCGCTCCGCCTGGCTGATGCTCGGTGTTATGAGCACGATGTCGTCAGCGAAGCGAAGATGATGTAGTTGCCGGCTGTCGACTTTCACTCCCATGTCTTCCCTCTCTAGTTCGCGCATGACGTTTTCGAGGGTAGCGCTGAAGAGCTCCGGGAATATGGTATCCCCTTGCCGAACCCCCTCTTCACGTCGATGACGACGTCGTTGTAGAATGGTGAGATCTTGGTCGTGAATCCACTGTACAGCTCTCGAAAGACTCGGATGTATCAATGCCCTGAGTGAGCAGGACTTCGACGACGCTTCAGTTTCGACGGAGTCGAATGCCTCCTTCAGGTCGATGAACATAAGGCACAGCGGCAGCTTGTGCTTTCGCGACACTTCGATGAGCTTCGTAATGGTGTGTATGTGGTCGATCGTGCTGAATCCTCTCCGAAATCCTGCTTGCTCGCATGGCTGTCTTTCGCCAAGCGTTCTGCTGATCCTATTCAGGATGACTCGAGTGAACAGCTTGTAGACTACGGACAGCAGGCAGATCGGGCGATAGTTGCCAATGTCGTGCACGTCTCCCTTCTTGTACAGAAAGACGGTCTTGCTGGTCTTCCACTGAGATGGAACCTTGCATTCGGACAGGTAGCGTGTGAAGAGCCGCGCCAAGGTGTTGATGAGCGCTGGCGGGAGGTTCTTCAGGTGTTCAGCTCTGATCCTGTCAGGACCGGGTGCTGTACGTTTCTTCACCGACGAGATGGCGTGTCGGATCTCGGAATGGAGAACAGAGGGGACGACGTATCCATCCTGCGGAAGATGGCGTGGGGGCAGGTGGACGTGGCTATCGAAGAGATCGGAGTAGAAGTCGTGGATGACCTTCTCCATGGTCCTTCTGGAAGAGGTGACGGTTCCGTCAGGACGTCGGAGAGCGGTCATCTTGGTCTTGAAGTTGGCGAAGTACCGGCGGGCATTGCGGATGCTCAACCCTGCCTCTGCTGCCTCCGCCCTTCTCTCCTTAAGACCCTCCTTTATCGCCGCTCTGCATAGCTTCGCAAGCTCGGACGTCAGTTGGTAGTTGCCTGACCCTCGTGCTGCTCCACGCTGGCGTATCAGCTCGAGAGTTTCCGGAGACAGGTGTGTCTTGGTGGTCTTCAAGCTTTCGGCTCCCTTAGCACTACCGCAGAGATGGTGCATGAAGCGGTCGTATTCCTCGTCGATGTTGTCCTTAACGGTATCTTCCCAAAGGCCGGCAAGAGTAGTGTAAAGGTCTCAGTTGATGGTCGTTCTCGGACTCCTCTTCTTGAACTTCACGGCCTTCTCTCCTTGACGCGAAAAGCTTGAAGCGCGAAAAGCGTCACCTTGCTCGTTCCACTCCAAACCCTGGGTTCCGATGTGAAGTTCTTCCGGCGACCTTCGCGGTCCGATCTTGGCGTTGAAGTCGCCTACGGGGAGATCCGTAGAATTTTAATATTCCCTCAAAAACAACTAGTTTTAAGCGGCGGTGATGTAACAAAAGCGTAGAACGTGTGTTCGCCAAAACGTCGTTACGTTCAGAAAACCATAACATCCTTATTTTATCACACATTTGTCGTCCTAAAACAAAAGAATAAGGATAAAGGACGGCGTTACTCAATCCCTTTTGGGATGCGCATTGCGCAACACATTCTACTTCTACGGGATGTCGAGGAGGCGGTTTGAATGCGTATTTAGCTATACAATCACTTGCGGTGGCCAGCCGATGAACAAGTCTGCACTATATCTTTCCCGGACAAGTCTGGTACCAATTTACCGACCCCGGGGGGATGGAAGGCTTGGTTGGCCATGGCGGGAAATCCGAGCCAGGAACCTGGTATTGCAGGCGACAGTCAGCGCCTCCTCCGACTGCGCCACACGCGCCCATCCTAAAACAAACAATGCAATAAATGCAACGAGCATCCTTCAACAAGTAAAACAAGCAAAGCTCTCAAAACAAAAACTTCCAAGAAAAACATTGGAGGTGGAGGTCACCTTAGAGATCAGTATGAGCGAAACTTAAGAAACAGAAGAATTTTCAAATACACACATTACCTACTGATCAAAGTCGATCAACGGAATCTTAACCTTGAGAAAAAGAAGTGCTGCAAAATTTTCCGGGAATAAGTGCCTTACGGAACCCATTTAAAATTTGACAGGCGGCCAAGAGGACTCTTTCGGTTTCAACCGTTCCCGGGAGGAGCACAAAATTGCCTTGAAATTAGTTGAGTCAAATAAGGAAATACAGATTTTGTGACAGGATTCGTCCTGTACTTCATGTCTAATGGCTCTGAATAAAACTTCTCTTATTCCTAAAGAAATCAACATTTGAGGAGCGCACCACTTCGCCTCATAATGTGATCATGGATGTTTTAATGGGGTTGAGGACCATGGACGCTAATAGTAGGATATCGGAGAAAATAGATGCAATCACTTCTAGACTAAGATCTGTAGTATGTTTCCTTGTCCATAGTAAAAACGTGATTTTGCATGATAAAGCCGTTACATTTTCCGGTAAATTTGGGACTTTGCAGTTTCTGCGAAAATACTGGTAAATCCGTTAAACCGGAAAATCGTTAACCGTTAAACGCACATCCCTGGTTCAGACATACGCTTCATGCATAGTCTCCGAGCTGGATGTATGTATATTTTCATTCTTCTGACTTTCGCTCGTTTTCCCAGAAAACAGAAAAATACACAAAATCGCCTGGAAATCAAAAATCAGAAATTCTGCCGTTTCCTGATCAGAGTCTCTTTACACGCCGAAACCATTTTAGACATAAACGAAATAAACAGTAAACATTGAATGGAATTTCTGACCATCCCTCATCACATTTCAGTAGAGAGGCACGCCGATCAAAAACCGATTCTTTAAATGAGCTAGAAGAGTATATGCATCTTACCAATTGTTCAAGCAAGGGTGATGTGCGGGATTTCACTGCTTTATGAAAACAACATTGCAGCACATCAAAACCACCAACAGGTGGTGAACTCGCCTACGAAGCGAAAAATGCATGGGATTTGTCTAAGGTAAGGAGCAGTTTCTTCGTGCATCAAATAAACAATGAACCAAGCCTTTCATAGAGTCACGAATATCTTTTTAGATTGGCACCATTGACGAGTATGGCTGCAACTTCAAGATCGACTCTGGTGAGATAGTGTGCTACTTCAAAACACTGTGAGAGAATCCACAAACGAGATTCAACATATCCTTGAAGGATATTCCAACTCGAGTTCTAGTTAGCTTTTCTTTGACTTTATTCAGTGTGCAATAAAGGGATGTGAACGATAAGTGTTAAAGTAGAATTCTTTCATTAAGGACAGCAAACCTGCTAAAATGCCTTTAGAGCAGAGTAGTTTGAATTTTACAACTATGCAATTAGCCACACGTTTATGTGCAATGAAAAAGAATATTAGTCTACATCACAAATAAGATTAGTGAATGCTCATTTTTAGATAGTAAAAGAAAATGAAAAAGTGAAAATTTTTTCCCATTTCGGCTTCCGTTGCGAGAGATTCTGTTGATTTAAAATCTCCACCATTTCTTCTCCGTTCTATACGAAAGTCTGGCAGATTTTTTCTTTTTCGGCTTCTATTTCGAGTGATTGCTGCACAGTAACCAATTCAGTATTAAAGTCCTGCTATTGTATTGGACCATCCACAATGTAGTACCCTGACCCTTTTCAGCCAGAACTAATGAGGAGCAGGAAGGCAGCCCTATACGTTTTCTAAGACAATCTGCTAGCTAGGAAATAAGTCGAAACACTGAAAGTAATGAACACTAAGTTCTATAGTGATACTGATGACATTTGTGCTGGTTGATATGCGTCTGCCTGACCACTTCTAGCTTAGTAGACGGCTCCCCTATAGCAGAAGAATCCTTACAAGGAAAGGTTACAAACTCATGGTGAGCTTTTGCGATGCTATTTTGGCAGGATGTAGGGCCCTGTGAGTGGAATGCAGAACCACAATCAGTTTTTGCTTAACGCTTCTTTAAAGGCCTGAAAAGGAGGTCTGAAAGCGTGCGCGCAACTATTATCAACCCCTGCGGTACCCAATGAGATGTGTCTCGGTGGCACAGGCGGTGACACCGTCGCCTCATAGGAGCACACCGGCCGGTTTTTCAGCTCACGTCCGAGTGCTGCCATTGTTTTTGCACGCATTAGTTTGTTGTTATTACACTTTCTTATGTTCACAGGAGTCAATTTTAGACCACCAATGCTTACAACAAACCAAGGATCTCTAATTGCGCCTTCATATGTGCTAGTTTTTCAACTGTGCATATCCCTACCACCACATCATGCCGTATTACCGAGCGTATCGCAAATGCGCACAAAAACGCTCATCTCACGGTTGAATAGTATGAAACCGGCCCATATCGGTTCATAAATGCACCAAAAATGAACGTGTTGTTGGCCGACTACTTTCCACCTTCACACCGGATTTCACTTCTACAACAAGGAGAGAGATTGCGGTTGCGGATGCCATAAAAGGTCTCCTCCTGGACGCTATTTGTGGAGATATCGACTGTCAGGAAGAAGAAACGGTACAGGCTAGAGGTAATGAAAATGATGAGATACAGGTTAGTATAATGAAAATGACACCATTCTACTCGTATCATCTAGGTGGGTTCATAGGTGCGTTTCGATGAGTAGGTGGATGTCGACTGAACACCTAATGATGACTGTGAGGGGGAAGACAACAGTGAGGTTACGTCGATGCTCACCCAGGACCTTTTTCTACACCCACAGATTACTCGTTCAGCGAAGAAGAAGTGGTCATTCCTTGCCAGGGAGAAGATTGTTCCTCACTGGCTTTTGTAAGATGCTGCTGGTGTGACAAACGCTTGTGTTTTACTTTTTTATACTTTTGTACCATAGCTGTTGACTGTAAGGAAAATAATAAGTATAAAACTTTTGATTTATTAATGAATGGGATAAGACTTTTTATTTGCAGAAGAGTAATATGGTACAGATATGCATAGCTGAAAAACTAGCACATATGAAGGCGCAAATAGAGAGCCTTGGTTTGTTGTATGCATTGATGGTCTAAAATTGACTCCTGTGATCATAAGAAAGTGTAATAACAACAAACTAATACGTGCAAAAACAATGGCAGCACTCGGGCTCGAGCTGAAAAACC
Organism: Heligmosomoides polygyrus bakeri; assembly: GCA_947359475.1. Lineage (NCBI taxonomy): Eukaryota > Metazoa > Nematoda > Chromadorea > Rhabditida > Heligmosomidae > Heligmosomoides > Heligmosomoides polygyrus. Next base: position 25,899,999 of record OX375868.1, read on the forward strand.
GGTAGGTGTGCTCTTATGAGGCGACGGTATCACCGGCTGTGCCGCCGAAACACATCTCGTTGGGTACCGCAGGGGTTGATAATACAGTACCGGACGCGTCTTTTGAATAGACGCCGAAAAAACCGCACTTTTGCGGTTTTTGCGTCTTTTTGCTATAACTCGCCCACAAGTCATCCATTTGAAAAAGCAAGAGTACATTTGAGCTCAGGAGAACGAGCTCTATCGTTTGGTATATACAATTCATATGAAAGGTCAAAAATGGTCAAAATTGAAAACTTGCGCTCCATTGAGAAGGCCGGCCGCGGACGAGTTGTCGGCCGCAAGGCGTCGAAAACCGTTGCATGCTCACAATTCCTCTAACTTTTTGAGAAACGGTTCATACTGTTCGATTGGTCTACCCGAGATCTACACAATCATATATACAACTTTGCCAAACCACCGCATTTTCGCAGTGGGTGGTCAAAGATGGTTGGAGCAGACTTTTTGCTATTGGAGAAGCTTATATTCCAGGACTTGCATGTTCTCGGAGCATCTCAAGCATGGCGTAAAGTGTAGTTTTGCGCACGCTTTCAGATCTCCTTTTCAGGTCTTTAAAAAGCGTTCAGCAAAAACTGACTGTTGTTTTGGACTACACCTACAGGGCCCTACATCCTGTCAAAATAGCATCGCAAAAGCTCACCATGAGTTGGAAACGTTTCCTTGTTAGGCTATATAAACTAAGCACCTTCTATATTGATGGACAGCAAAACGTTTGTTTTCCTGTTCGGCTTGGAGCGCAAATTCTGACAGAAAGGTTTGCAATAAATCCTATGAAATTAAATTCGTAACTTGAAGGCTTATCAGAATTCTAACCTGTGCTCATAGGTCACAAGTAAATGACATTTACTCCATTGCTCTTCGAACAAAAGTAAGGATTGATTTAACTGCACGCCAGTTTTTATTATGGTACGACACATTTCTCTACCTGAAGAGACGACCTCTGGGCCTGAAATTGTACTCGTATAAAACTTAGAATTAGTGTGCTAGCTGCTAGTAGAGGTTCAATGATTTCCTTGCAAAAATTTTCGATCCACTTTTCGAAATGATAACAGAACTGTAATCGTATACTTTATTTGTCACGGAAATATTTCTTCTACCTGAGAGAGACATGAAGATAAAATTCTAACCCCTAAAATTTCGAAACGAGTTTTTCTGATAGTTAGCGAGTAGTAGTCAAACTCATCGTTTTTCACAAAAAAATGTTTCTATCTGAACGAGACGACACATGAAGCTAAAATCGAGGATTACAAAATTCCATGCAATATCTGCTAAAAAGGCAAGTAAATTGATTTAAATAAAATTAAGTTTAAATTTAAATTAAATAAATTTTTAAGGCATAATAAACGTGCTTCAAATTTAGCAGGAAACAATTTTGCTTTCCTACGTCACCTACGTCTTGCAGGAAAAAATTATTTACGTGACGAGTCGATTCCTCGGTAACGACTCCTGCCCCATTAGAGAGAAAACAAGATAATCCTCGCAGTGCTAGCACTTAAATCAACATTACCAACTAACACTCAAAATTATATAAAGTAGATTAAGGCGTTGATCCACCAGGTAGAAAATGTGTCGTACTATAATATTCCACAAAAATCGGTAAAAATTGAACTCGTCTTGATTGATACGAAGACTGCTCTATAAAGCCATGCGTCGTACTTCCATGTACGGTAAAAGTGGATGCACGTTGAGTTCTTACTTGAGATCTAGCCGAACCGAAAATGGGCTTGTACGGTTTTGCTTCTGCTCCCTGCTGTATTTGTCCGAGAGCTTCAGCTAAATTGTACGATAGCGCTCTTGCCAGTTCAATGTGGTGTCATAGGACACTGGACGCAAGCGTCAGCCCAAAGCTGCGCCATACCGACTAGTATAGACCGCGTAACAGGCCCATACACTAACATTTGGAGGACTGTCTCAGATACTTCTGCTACCAAAGGTCGGCTTCGTGGGGCGCAATCGTGAGCAGGACCCTAACCATGAAGCTCGATTCAGCATTGTATATACGCCTCCTCCGCCACACAAAGTCTCTATGCACAGAGTACGTCTTCAAGGCGATTTCATGATGTAAGTGTGCAGTTTGTGTCTCCCAAAGCCTGCATCATGAACATCGAACTTCGTAAACGTCCCCAAACGTTTGGCGAAAGAAGGAGCCTATTCATTGAGCCTGAAAGAGACTTTCATTTGTTATCATTAAGTTATCCACGTGGGTACACTACACACTCAGCTTCTGCGTGGCGCGGAACACTCACTTGAACTTGTATTTCACTGTTCCAGCAAACTGCGGAAAGCGTGGAGTTAGAGACCTCTTAGCAGCAGTTCTCCGAATAGTTTAGAGCCGCGCAAACCCCAACATTATTTATACAGAACACAGAGTGGTTTGTAGGAAAGCAATGAGAAGAACATTCCAAATATTCAAAGGGTTGTCCAGTCGAAACTGTTCTCTTTTCGTCAGAGTTTACACGACGTACATTAGATCAGTAATGGAACCGTGTTCTTTTTCAGCCATAAAGAAAGAAAACGTAGAGCTGTTTGAAAAGTGTAATGTAATTTAACACGAACGACTATTTTTCTGTACAAAGATTTCTTTTATTCAAAGATTTCTAAGATTTCTTTTTTGAGAGAGCATAGATGTACAGACCCTTCAAAACAAGCTTCTGGACATCTATACTCTCGCAGAAATACGAACACAGAAATATAGATGACGTTTGCAGCGTTTTCAAAATCTCGGCAGAAATGTTTGGAATCAGGGCCACAATTTTTACAAACTTGCTCCTTTTTAACAAATTTTGGAATCTCTAGAAGAACTGCCGAAAAACTCTTCCTCAGTACTAAACATCCCTGACCACCATGACGAAGGATTTTGGGTAGTGCTTATAATTATAATGTCTCAGATACTTCTCGTTGTTATCTTCAAGTATTCTTGTAGCATGTTTTGTAGAAGTTTAGTTTTTTGTGAATGCGGTGTATTCCGCAGGCATCCATTAAAATATGTTATCTCACCACTGTGTTATGCGGCCATAATAAATCATTATTATTATATTAATCAATGTTCGCACTCCTTCTGAGTGTGGTTTTCATAAGTGTGCTTACGCCGCGTTCGTCTGTCATTCATTCATGGATCGCTATAATCGTTCACTCCTTTCGTTGCGCTATTATCTAGATATAGCGCATTGCTTTGTCAAAACGAATGCGCTAGATTTAGGAGTCGACCATGCAGGTGGAGATATTTCTGAACACGATATGGAAGAAACCGCAGAATTAAATCCTAGAATCTAGGCGCATGTCCGGCGTTCTTTGCTGTCATCATTCTCCTGCCTTATCAATAACTGAAATCGTTTCTGATGTCGAATGGCATCGAACAACATGAAGAACCCTCGCTTGTCTTTCAAATCTCTTGTAGAGTTTTTGTTAAATAAACGCTTTACGAAATAAAATCTGATCTAAAATTATGTTAAACACACGCGGCAATTAAACACAGTTTTCGGAACAGCAGGTAGTAGGACTTGGAGGTACTCCTTCTCATCTGCTGAAGGTCCCTCCTACGCAGAGTCCATCCGAGCACTGCGATGGCTGGTATGTCGTGCAGTCATGGTCCCGTAAGCAGGAAGGCCCCGCTTCGTAAGGGTCAATGAATGATGGAGAAGCTCTGGAAATGGATATACCACAAGCACAGGCTCACGGGCACGGGCACAGACGACGATTTCCTTGAATGCTCAGCCAGGATGGTACATACATCCAATGAACAGGGTCGTAGCGTCAGTGCAGTAGACGTAGGAGCATCCGATCTGTGTCGTCCGCCCGGTAATCATCTGAACGTTAGTCAACATGGGCATTACATTTGGACACCTCTTCGGGACTATTGACCCACTGCTGACCCAGTTATCTACACTACCAGTTTAACGGCTCCATGATTACTAGACAAACAAATTGCACTAAAAGGCTCACTATCTGTTGCTCTTGAATCGCCCAGCACGCTCTATCGTGGAAACTGGAATGTTGTGCACAAACTTGGCGCAGAGAATAATATGCCAATCCAGGCTGACACTTTATTTAGTGACAATGTTTTAACACATTTGTTTAAGCCAGAGAGCGGCTACTATGTACAGAGGCGATATATTGTTGCATGGTATTTTGTTGCAATCAAAACTCTTGCGCCAGGAGTAATTCGAACCCGCACCTTCCGCTTTCCGAGCAAGAGGCTACGCTTTACATTACCTGCGCTGTTTCATCGCACGCTCGAGGATATCACGTTTTGCTGGCACCCGCATGACGAGAGTTCTAATCGACCAAGTTCCGTGAAATTTCAAAAAATCACCAGGACCCAGATTCGTCATTGACTTTAGGCCCTAGTTTATGTATACTTGCGCCTGCGCACTGAGCAGCGGCGGACGCTGATATTCAAAGCCACGATGGTGTTCTCCTCCTCGTTCTTCACATCCTGACGATCCCTCTGTCCTAAACAGTGTAGTAGTTACCTATGAGTTATGTTTCTATCGCTCTAAGAAAACCGTTTTTTTTAGTAGTTAACCTGGTCACGGATCGTCCCACGGATCTCCCTCGATAGAGAGCCTTCGGGCTCTCTTGTTAAGAGGGATCTCGGGCCGCTTGTCGCAGGGCCACGTGGCGCGTCCCCGGGTGGTGGATAGGGGAATTAAACGCGAACCAAATGCGACCGTGTACTGCCCAGAGACGCAGGTGGAATGCAGGGGATGGACTCCTTGCTCCTGCTGTGTCGGGTCGATGCGTTCCTTGTGCGTGGGAGCGGCATGTTCGTGCACAGTGTGCGTGGATGTGTCCGTGACTGTGCGGATTGTAACTGTGTCGGCTCGGCCAAAAGCTTGCACTCGGTAGACTGGGAGTACATGTAAGGCGATTCGAGGCCGCCTTAAGTCTCGCCCCGTCCCTTCGGGCAGTCTGGCTGGCTGCCCGGAGTACCCCGCCCGCACGACAGAGCCTGACTAGCTACCCGTGTTGTATTCCAGTCAAACACAGCAGCACTAAAGGGCCTCATTCCCCTGACCCCGAAAGAGCCCCCATTTCTGCAGCGATGGGAAGGACGAGTACGGAGAGGCTGCTAAAATCTCAGGGCCTAACCAGGCTGCGCAAACTGAGAAGGACTAGGATGACGATCTGTACTTACAACGCCCGCACGCTTGCGTCGGAAGCATCCGTCGAGGACCTGATGATGCAAGCCAGGAAGATCAAGTACGACGTCATCGGACTGACCGAGACGAGGAGACACCACCCCCTACACGCCGCCTACGACTCCGGAGAAGAACTGTTCCTCGGAACATGCGACAGCAGGGGAGTAGGCGGCGTTGGTGTCCTCGTCAACACGCACTTGGCCATGAACATCGATTCGTACGAGTCTCTGACAAGCCGAATCGGACGTCTGCGACTGAAGCGATGTGGCTCCGTGCCAGCCTTGACTGTGTTCGTCGCGTATGCCCCAACATCCGACTACGACGACGAAGACGTCGAGGCCTTCTACGTGGAGCTGGAGAAGTTCTATAAGGAAGATCACACCTTCTACAAGGTGATCGTCGGCGACTTCAATGCCAAGATCGGGCCACGAAGGTCGGTGGAAGAACTTCACATCGGAACCCACGGTTTGGAGTGGAACGAGCAAGGTGAAAGGCTGTCTGAGTTTATCATGTCGACCAAGACCATCCATGGAAACTCGCAGTTCCAGAAGCCTCCCTCCCTACGATGGACCTGGGAATCCCCCGGTGGCCAGTTCCACAACGAGATCGACCACATCATCTTCAATCGCAAGTATTGCCTGACCGATGTCTCCGTTGTCCCCAAGTTCTACACGGGATCGGACCACCGCCTCCTTCGCGCGAGGTTCCGCTTTTCGCGTCAAGGAGAGAAGGCCGCGAAGTTCAAGAAGAGGAGTCCCAGAACGACCATCAACTGGGATCTCTACACCTCTCTTGTCGGCCTTTGGGAAGATGCCGTCATGGACAACGTCGACGAGGAATACGATCGCTTCGTGCACCATCTCCACGATAGTGCTAAGGGAGCCGAGAGCTTGAAGACCACCAAGAGACGCCTGTCTCCGGAAACTCTCGAGCTGATACGCCAACGTGGAGCAGCACGAGCGTCAGGCAACTATCAACTGACGTCCGAGCTTGCAAAGCTATGCAGAGCGGCGATAAAGGAAGATCTGAAGGAGAGAAGGGCGGAAGTGTTGGCTGAAGCAGCAGAGGCAGGGCTGAGCATCCGCAATGCCCGCCGGAACTTCGCCAACTTCAAGACCAAGATGACCGCTCTCCGACGTCCTGACGGAACCGTCACCTCTTCCAGAAGGACCATGGAGAAAGTCATCCACGACTTCTACTCCGATCTCTTCGATAGCCACGTCCACCTGCCCCTACGCCATCTTCCGCAGGATGGATACGTCATCCCCTCTGTTCTCCCTTCCGAGATCCGACACGCCATCTCGTCGGTGAAGAAACGTACAGCACCCGGTCCTGACAGGATCAGAGCTGAACACCTGAAGAACCTCCCGCCAGCGCTCATCAACACCTTGGCGCGGCTCTTCACACGCTACCTGTCCGAATGCAAGGTTCCATCTCAGTGGAAGACCAGCAAGACCGTCTTGCTGTACAAGAAGGGAGACGTGCACGACATTGGCAACTATCGCCCGATCTGCCTGCTGTCCGTAGTCTACAAGCTGTTCACTCGAGTCATCCTGAATAGGATTAGTAGAACGCTGGACGAAGGACAGCCATGCGAACAAGCAGGATTTCGGAGAGGATTCAGCACGATCGACCACATACACACCATTACGAAGCTCATCGAAGTGTCGCGAGAGTACAAGCTGCCGCTTTGCCTTACGTTCATTGACCTGAAGAAGGCATTCGACTCCGTCGAGACTGAAGCGGTTATGGAAGCCCTGCTCACCCAGGGCGTTCCTACTCAGTACATCAGAGTCCTTCGAGAGCTGTACAGTGGATTCACGACCAAGATCTCACCATTCTACAACGACGTCGTCATTGACGTGAAGAGAGGGGTTCGACAAGGGGATACCATATCCCCGAAGCTCTTCAGCGCCACCCTCGAAAACGTCATGCGCGAACTAGAATGGGATGACATGGGAGTGAAGGTCGACGGCCGGCAACTGCACCATCTTCGCTTCGCTGACGACATCGTGCTCATAACACCGAGCATCAGTCAGGCGGAACGAATGCTGGCCGACTTCGATCGTGTATGTGGAAGCGTTGGACTGCAGCTGAATCTTACGAAGACGATGTTCATGAAGAACGGATGGGTTTCTGATGCCCCATTCTCGCTCAACGGAACGAACATCTCCGAATGCTCCAGCTATGTGTATCTGGGTCGCGAAGTCAACATGGCCAACGACCTAGCACCAGAGCTGAGCAGGAGGAAACGAGCGGCTTGGGGAGCTTTCAAGAGCGTCGAAGAAGTCGTGAAGAAAACGAAGAACGTCCGACTCCGTGCCCACCTATTCGACTCCACTGTTCTTCCTGCCCTAACATACGTCTCAGAGACCTGGGCTATACGAAAGCAGGATGAACACGCGATCAGCGTCGCGCAGCGTGGAATCGAGAGGACGATGCTCGGAGTGACACGACTCACGCAAGTGAGAGAAGGCCTCCGGAGTTCCGAGCTTCGCCGACGTTCGAAGATCAGAGACGCTGTCGCATGGGCCAAGTCGTCGAAAATTAGGTGGGCCGGCCACGTAATGCGATTCGCAGACACCCGCTGGACGAGAGCCGTCACAGACTGGATTCCGCGGGATGTCAAAAGAACACCAGGACGCCCACCAACGCGTTGGTCGGACTTCTTCGTGAAAGCCCTGAACGACCGATATGACGCTCTTCGTGTCCCTCGAGCGAGGAGGATCCATTGGACCACTCTGGCACGCGACAGAGACGAATGGAGACGCTGCTGGCGCCCGCTCGAGCAAGTCGATGATCAACGGGACGACAGGTGATACAGGTGATACAGTTAACCTGGTCAAGAAGTGACATTTACTAAAAGTCAGGTGACAAAGAATACCGCCGTTTTTCGTTCATTCGAGGTAGCGCTGCTGCCGTTCAAAACCTCGCATACAGCTCGTCATGCTAAACATCTACACATCTTGTGCAATAACTCGATCAGTATTGCTCCAACGCCAATGAAAATATTGGAAAAAATTATACGTGAGAAACTTGTGTGCTGGCTGGAGAAACGCAACATCTTGCCACCTGAGCAGCATGGTTTCCTCATGGGTGCATCTACTACAACTCAACTTCTTGATAGCCCTTTTGACTGGGATTCTGCTCTAAATGATAATCTTTCCCTGGACCACCACCTATATATAAAATAGTTTGTGCGTGGAGTGATCTAACCTAAGTGAGCTACGCCGCATCATCCACAGCGAAAGCGGTCGAGTGATCCAACCTGAATAAGGTGCTCCTCATCATCTACAGCGCGGGCAGAATTTGCTGTTGGTCGTGGGATGTTGCAGCAGCCTTTACTGCTTAACACAACAGCACCTACGCGCGTTGTTGAGCGTCCAGATTCAGAAGCCGACTTCGTGCCACTAGTATCAGAAGACTACTAAAGGGGTAAGGGTAGAAGGGGGACTTTGAGGGTGGAGAACCGACGGCGATAAGGAGGCAGCGACCAGGAGAAGCATCGTGATGGTTGATGGGGAGAGCAATGAAGCAGGCCTGGAGGTGACAGCAAGAAGAGTTTAGGCAATACGTAGAGATCACTAGGGAGTTACCAATCAGGGGAGGGGGACAGTAAGGAGGATCAGCAAGGAGATCCATTACCATTAAGAGAAACCGGATTTAGAGGATATGACACCGATGTCACACAATGGGCGCTCCCTCGCCGTCGTCGTGTCGTGAGCGTGGGAGGTCTGCTTAATTGGGGTAGAGTAGTACGGAGGATCCCGACAGGTGGGGGGGGGGGGGGGGGGAGAAGGAATCTACCTGGAAGAAGGGACCTGGAGGCGGACCTGAACGGGGAACCAACAAGAAGGGAGCCGTAAGGAAATTCATACGGAGAACAAGGAATCTGCCATGTGCGTAGCCTCTTTTTGCCTCTCGACACAATGGCGACCGCGCGCGCTTCTGTGCTTTTTGATCCAGAAAACGGGCCCCCTACGTCGCACAGCAAGCATCCTGATTCTGAATACGTGTCACCGACCGTGCCGTTAGCATGGGACGACCACTAAGGAGGGTGGAGAAGGCGGTAAGGAGGACCTCTATGGTGGACCAGGAGAGCGACCAGGAAGGAAAGGAAGAACCTGGAGGAGAGGTCAGGACGGGGAAACCAGCAAGGAGAGACCAGTAGGTGTCAATAGTGGAAACAAAGAAGTGGGCCAGTAGTTAGAACCAGGAATGTTGAGGACTAAAGAGGATGAGGGGAGACCTGTAAAGGCGGACCAGCAATTAGATCCAGTAAGAAGAAACGAAAGAGGGAAACCTGGCTTCGAAAGACATGTCAACGACAACTTGAAACTCTAGCTGTTGAGCATTAGAACGATTGCGGAGGAACAACCTGAGGGACAGAAGTACTGTGCAGCACAAACACATTACTGGCCGGTCAGGAAAGAATGTCTATGATGAAGGTACCGAAGTAATGAAGCGCTTGATGCCGATAAATTATCACACCAAGTCCTAGATGCTAGCGAATTTTATGTTTTACAAAAACTACTTTCCATAGGTCCGTGATGCTACAAATTCGCGCGAAGCGCGCAAGTGCGAGACATGCCGTTAGGCGTGTCGGAGCGCTTGTATCATATATTTTGATTTTTCAAAAGCGTTCGATACAGTTAATCACTCCAAGCTTTTGATGAGGTTAAATCAAGTATACGCATACGTAGAGGAAAGATGATACTAATAGATGATCTTCGGCGATAACGACCTTCACCAAGCAATCATTGAAGCGTTTCACGCTTGCAATCACCTCTCGCCACCGTTCGGAGACGACAACCGCTGGTTGCCACACAGAATGGCCCTATAGTCTCCCAATTTCGCTTGACTTGCTGCAGGACCACGTCTCCTGCACCGCACAGAAGTCAATCTTCCTTCGCTCCAGTGCCTCTGCCAGTTCTCAGGAGCGGCCCGACAACGCACCCTCATTCAGCGTTGCACGCGGGACTTTTGGAACTAACACAGCTTCCCTCGATGCCGTCCTGCCGCTCGCACTCGAGTGTCCGTGTTCCTGCTCGACTCTCAAAAGCGAACAGTTTCCAGTGGCACCTCGTGGATGAGTGGCCATCTCCGCCGCTTAAGTCTTATGCACAGTGATATCGACCTCTCTAGTAAGAAGATCGCCGTTAAGCTAGAAGCTCCTGTTTTTCTTCCTTCAAAATCCGTAATATTATAATAATTAATAATGCTATATTCTCGCTAAAATTTCTGCTCCACAGAAATTCAAAAAATCACCCAATTTAAGCAAATCGAATAGAACAGAATTTTGTCCCTAGAACAAGATACATATCAAAATACTGGGTTTAGTAACCGATACGTAAGACATTACTCATAGGAAAAACGGTGCGCATCATTAAGTTATTGTAGCTAGTGACACAGCAGATGAACGTACCATGGGTGACAGTTACTTTCAGAAACCGTAGGCATAACCAGGATCCCACTTTGCAGTTCTTCGAGCATGTGGCAGGATGCGATAGCTTTGTGAGAGCACTCGAACGCAAACATTATTTTCTTCAGAACGATTGAGACTCCTTCTCACACTTTATTTTAATCTGCCAATAAAATGCGACCCGTTTCTGGAGTCTCAGATGTGCTGAAGAAAATCGATATATGAGACTCATGGATAGCTCAGTTTGTAAACGTTGTTGAGCAGACAAATGGCAGCACGGAATGGCAGAAAGCGTTTCCACAGCTGTCTGTACAGCGTATCTCCAAAATGTACACACCATTTGCAAAGCCACAAGGTTCTTTTTTGGCTTCGGCTACGGTAGGGTCTCCATCAGAGGACAAGAGCAATCTACCGCTGTTCAAGCGTTGAAGTCATGCGCTCACCTAGAAAATCTGACGTATTTTGACTCATGATGCAAACAACTTCCAATTCAGTCTTTATCAGAATTGGAAGCGAGCTTAACACTTTCAGAATCAAAGCGGACGTCTTCTAGATTATGCAAGTCATTGGCACATCTCCGCTGTGCAGAAAATCCTCATACCTTCTGCCAATGTCACCTCTCAGCAAGATGAAACAGATGAATCTTTATGCGCCTTCTACAAACACGCTGGAAGATAAACCTCCATGCTTCTAAACACTGGGCAAATTCAGGAAGTTAACCTTAATAAGCGCGAGTAATGGTGAGATCCAAGTGCACTGTCGATACAGAAATAAAGGGTGGCGGCACTGCTGCCTGCTGCGCAATGCATTTTACACCTATGGAAACCATTGAGGCAACCTGAATGTGTATTTGGCATATACAACGATTTGCAGTGCCACGCCAATGTTTGTTCACCTTAGACAATTCTGGAAGCAACTCAACCGGCGGGGACGAAAAGCCTGGATTGCTTGCAAGGTTCCGAACCACGAACCTTAATGGGGCGAGCACGCGAGGGAATCCTTTCACTGTGCCACATACTGCGTATTCTCACGCACATTCCCGCAAAATTTTTAGAAAAAATACGCCTCAGACCCCAACTTCTCTATTCTTGAAACCTCGGCATGGTGAGTTAGTTCGTACCAATCCCACTGAGTGGGTCTCACTCGCCTCTACTGGTCTTCTAGCGTGGGCGAATACCAGCTCCTACGGTGGATCCTATGCGTGAGTTCGTCTCTTACATTCGGGCTCTCTGTAGTGACTCCGGGAGTGGGTCGAAAATGCTAGAGCGGCTAAGGGCTTAGTGAGGTAGAGCGCAAATATAAACCTTTTGCTCCACTTTCAGGCCTCTGAACACGACGGAAATCGAAACGTCAGGCCGCAATAATAAAGACCCACCTAAAAACCTCGTCTGGCACAGCATACTGACAACATACGCCTCAGTGTTTAGCAAAATAATCAACAGTTGCGTCATGTAAGCAACTGGTTTTACAGCAGTTATGTTAAATAACTAGGAAAGCTGGACCTATCCCAGCTGATAGAATATGGTAAGATATGTATACTGTTTTTCATTACGATTTTTCCAAGAATATCGTAGAGGATGGTGATTTCAACAATAATGCTAAGAGAAGAGATCGCGCTCAACATTGTACGTTCTCTTAACATTTAATTCACTACTGGTGCATAGTAATTACTTAGCTAGCTGATATGAAGGGACATTTGAGCTGATGAACGACTTCGAGTGCACCTATATAACAAGTGGTTTCTAGGGTGTTTGTAATCACCCTGTAAATGTCATTCCTTATTTCCGAACCCTGGATCCGGTAATGTATGCTCATCTGTTATAAGAACTGGCGAGGAAAAATCTAACCTTCCTCACCTGGCTTCAGACGAATGAGTGTTTCAAAGCGCAGCAAGCCGCACACCTTCACAAATCGCCATGTCACGGTAACCAAAGCCGCTAACTGGCCCTACAGCTGCTTCCAGTTTCCTTGTGAATCAAGGCTAATATAAAGCGAAGCTCATAAATTTGTGAGTTCACTGTGTAAGATTCACCATGTGTGTTCATGATCACAAGAACAGTGTTCTGTTGGATGAAAGCCCTATTAAAACTGTATGTACTCCCTCCTCGATTACAACACAGCTCCTTAACTTAGCAGAGTTGTCCAGTGTTTTCAGTGACAAATTTGTTTCATTCTTTCTTGTCTAAGAGGGTGACGGAATCGCCCTTATGGATGGCCATGTTTTTAAGAATAACTGTAGCGAAAATGGAACAGCGTAATCGTTCTTCAACACGCAGATGGCGATGTTTTATTTGAGAGGGCGGCTAATCCAAACACCATCGAACACAGGGAGTAACTGTGGCAACACCAAGATCCATCCATATATAATAAAAGGAAGGTAGGCTCTGAGAATCAACTGCATCGATAATGGCGTTGTTTTGGAGCACAGTTGCCCTGGTGAGTTCCATCGTTTCGGCATTTCGTGGGTAATGTAGACTGAAACGAAACCAAAAACAGGAGTTCCACTTTGGCCCACAGTCTTCGGCCGATAAAACAGAACATCTACACCCTTCAAGATAGAATAATTTTTCGATCAAAGAAGATTTGGCTTAGGCTTAGGAGGGTTCTCTCTTTGTTTTTACTTCCCTTCTTTCACGAAAATTATTTTGTGTCGCAGGCATTTAATAGTCTGCTGATTAAACGAAATTTTTTGGAAAATTTCCGTTTTCTGTCCTTAAAACTGATGAAGTTTTCAATCCTGTCTTCCATCTTTTTCTACGAGCTGTTTGGCCGAGAACTGCATTTTCAGAAATAACCAGCAAAGGAAAAACCAAAACGAATACGGGTGTCATAGAATAGTAGTTTAGGTGACGGCTGCTGTTGGTTATGGGGCACATAATGCGCCGTCGATGTGCGATTCTATGGGAAAGTACTTCACGGAGTATATTCCAAGATTTGCCTTCGTTTCAACGATCCCTCGTTCGAGTTGGGAAGATTCTGATCATCTGGTGGTAAGCTTTTTACTCTAGTTTGAACTAAGAAGCAGCGAATGAATATCTGAATAGTGCCAGTAGTATGTGTTCTGGAATAGAGTCACAACTAAAAGATGTTATGAGATCAAAATGGACTCCGAAGATACGATTGCAGAACACCTAGGTGACCACTTTCTCCTGTTCCTTCTTTTAACAATATTTTCTTGCCGGGTTTATGCCTGTAGAGAAGAACCTATCAATCGAGTGGGTTCGACAACTGGTAGAGTGAGCGTTTGGAGAATGCTATCATAAATTTCCAGCAGCCCTACTAAGGAATTGCTCTAATGCTGTCCGGCTAGCCTTTAGAGTGCGTCAATGCATATAGATTGCACGGGCGGGCGTGTTCGGAGCGCAATAACTCTTTCGAGTTCAAATCGTTTCAGCTGCAACTCGGAGGTTCTTGCAGGCAGTAAAATGGTCTAGTAGCACACCAAAGTAAAACGGTGTAGCTTAGGAAGAGATAATGTTACAGGGGTGCGAAAATGCAGGTGAGGCTTGTGTGACGCATTTTTTTTTTCGATTTCGATGGACCACTGTGGGAAGATCCAACGAGCAAACGGCCTTGAAAAGCGCAGACAAATAGAGAGCTTAAGGTTAAGGTGCTTCACTGTGACGTGCTCAGAACTCCTCAGCTTCCTAAGCTGTCCTAGCCTCAGCTGCCAGTTTAAAGCGGCGGAAGATAGCGGTTAGAGTTTAGCTCTTACTCCCCCAGACGAGAGTGTTCTACAGGAACAATGGCACCATTCTGTTCAGCATGAAAAGCGCTATCGAACGGTACCAATTTCGGCCGATTCTGGAAATATCGATTTTTTGACAGTTTCATATCGAGGGCGAGGCCGTTCGAGGCCGCGGCAGATGGACGATGACGTCGTCGAAAACCGTATTTTTCGAAATGGGCCATGCTTGGTATCGTTCGATAGAGCTTTTCATGCTGAATTGAACGTTGTTATTGATAGTAGAGAAAACGGCATTCTGAGAGAGTAAGAGCGAGGAGAACATCGACCGTTGTTGTGCCAAACTGCACGCGCGGGCGTGTTCTGAGCGCAATAACTCTGTCATTTGTGAACCTTTCCGGTTGCAGCTTGTTTTGTAGGCAGCAAAATGTTCTAGTAGAGCTCTAAAACGCAGCGATGTAGCTTATGATTGCAGAAAGTTACAGCGGTGCGAAAATGCAGGTTAGCCTTGCGTGACACGATTTTTCCCAATTTCAGTGGACCTCTGCGGGAAGACGCAGAGAGCTAGCTAATAGCCTACAAATGCATAGGCGAGCAGAACGCTTAAGGTTCTTTACGATGGCATGCCCGCAACTCCTTAGCTGATTAAACTGCCTTAGCATCAGCTGCCATTTTAGGGCGGCGGAGTTTTAGTGTTGAGGTTTCCTGCGCCATTATTCGCCCAGGTTCGAGTGTTCGACACTCGAAGTTTTACCGTTCTGTTCGATATGGAAAGCGCTATCGGATGGTTCTAATTTCGACCGATTTTGGAAACATCGATTTTTTAACAATTTCCCATCGAGGACGGGGCGCTCCAGGCCGAGCCTGCGCTGACGACGTCATCGAAAGTCATCGAAAGAAAGATATTTTCGGAATTGGCCGAACTTTCTCGTCCAAAATCATCTAGGGGTTATTTGGGGCGCTGATTACGAATCCCACGTCCGTTTTTGAAAATTCCGCCGATTTCGGTAGGTTTTGGATATTTTTCAGAATAATTGGAGGTGGTCGGGTCACGATCACCGATTTTGCTCAAACTTCGTATAGGGGCGGGACTTATTCGGGGTGCCGAATAAGATGCCGAAGTTCATTCGGACGCTTACGGCAGGAGACCGCCCATACCGATAACTGAAGGTGATCGGTGGTCCTGACGCGACCACCCTCAAACAAAAAGTAACCTATTGAAATCGGCGGAATTTTCAAAAACGGACGTCGGATTCGTAATCAGCTCCACAAATGACCGCCTAGATGATTTTGGACTAAGTTTGCACGAGGAAATTTGGCCAATTTCGAAAATATCGGTTTTCGATGACGTCATCGTCCGCCCCGGCTTGGCAAGTGGCGCCCACGTCATCGATGGGAAATTGTCCAAAAATCGATTTCATTGAAATTGGTCGAAAGTGAAATCATCCGATAGAAACTTTTCGTGATGAACAAAATGGTGTCATTGCGAGTGTTGAAAACTGAAATATGGGCGAGTAAGAGCGCAGGAAACTTCAGCCGCTAAGTCCGCCGCCCTAAAATGGCATATGGGGCTAAGGCAGTTTAGGCAGCTGGGGAGTTGCGAGCATATAGTCTTAAAGCACCTTAGGTGTTCTGCTCGCCTACGCATTTGTATGCCCTTGGCTCGCCGTGTCTTCGCGCAGTAGTCGACCGAAATCGGAAAAAATTGGGTCGCACAAGCCTCACTTGCATTTTCGGAGCGCTGTAATTTAGTCCATTCATGAGCTACACCGTTCTGCTTTAGAACAGTCAAGAACCTTGTACTGCCTACAAAGTCCTCGAGTTGCAGCCGAAACGATTTTATCTTTATAGAGTTATTGGAGTTATGTACTCGCCCGCGCGTGCATTGGCAAGCGGTCGCCCCACTGTATTGATAGGTTCTATACTATGTATGTACATTGTTCACAGCGTACTCTAAAGCCTCCCCGAGATGGAATACAGCAATTCCTGAGTAGGGCGGGCGGAAATTTCTAATCGAATCTAATTTCAAACAGTCCTATCGTATATGCATTTTGCACGGCGCACTCTCTCTTCTCGCTTCTTAAAACCTCTTCATTTGTATAAGCTGCTGTCAGTGTGTGCACTAAAGCACCTAAAGAGGGGAAGCGTTGCTGTTTAGCACGACATTTGAACCGTTTCCGCTCACTCGATTGATAGGCTCGATCCTACGTGCATTGTGTACGACACACTCCAAAGGCTCGGAGCAAATCCTAAATAGGACGGACGGGAATTTCATATAAAATTCTCCAAACGGTGCAAGATAGTCTTGAAGGCTTTACATTTTCCGTTAAATGAAGATAGAAACCCAGTGGACATGCTTCTGCCCATTCGATTGATAGGTTCGATTCTTTATGCATTGTGCACGGCGCACTCTCGGAACATGCCAGGCATCACAGAGCACTGACAACGCACGCCATGTTTGAGAACACTGCACGTCCTTGGGAATAAGGTGCTCTAATCGCAAAAGCCTGCTGCAGTTATCTTTTTAGGCCACTCACAGCGAAAACGCGGTGGCCTTGTTAAATTTTGTACATGATTTTATAGAACTCGAGGAGACGAATCGAATCCAACTGTTTCTAAAACAACTCAAAATTAAAGGAGTTATGAGCATGCGACGGTTTGCGACGGATTTTTCCTCCAAATCCTTGTACCCAATTGAGCAGCTGAAGACGTTCTTTAACTACGTTAACGAGAAGACGACTATTCTCATCGTTGATGTCGCAAACCGTCTTTTTGACCGCGCGACGCGGGCGGTATTGTACTTCCGCACTGATGGTGGCGTGAGTCACATTGTTACCTCACGGGAACCCGCCGTAGTGACGACACAACCGATTTCGCGTGAAGAGTTGCCGAAACTTCGCTAACCGTCGTCGCGGGAGTGTCATCCATCCGAAAAGCGTGCAAGGAATATAGCTGCTAAGCAAAGACCGTCGTTCATCGCTCCCTGAGCAGCGCACAGCGACTAGCGACGACGACGCGGAAGCAGAGCGTTTGTCGCTGAATGCTACAGGCTCCCTTCGTGCCCTCTCGTCGAAGTTTCGCGCGGGTGTATATCTGAAAAGTCTTCATAGGAATAAGGCAATGGCTCAGAATCACAAGCACATCATTTTTTAGAGGAGGAAAGTATGTATAAAAGGTGTGGAGTGAGTTCGTGGCTTACTGGCCGCTACAAGGTGGCTACTTGGAATTTAGAATTCACTGGCATTGGAATTCCTCTGCAGAATTCAAATTTTGACTCATAAGGAGAGCCTCCAAAGTGGCGTTCAGCTTTTGCGTCGGAATTTTTACAGGAGGTAGGATCCCGTGTGGGGAGTCCAAAACCATAGTTAGTTTTTTCGGAATGCTCTTCTGTGGCCAAAAAAAATTCTTTTGGACTCGTGAGCGCGAAGTTCATGACGCCCTACAGCCAACCAGCCAAACGTGGTCGGTTGGCGTAGTGGTAGTGTTGTAGCTTCACAGAGGCATAGTCGTGGGTTCGATTCCCCCTTGTACTGGTGTTTTCGCATTTTGCGATTTATCGTCCGTGCTACTCTCTATCACCATTTCCGACACATTTTTAAACAAGAACGTGGCAACAAATGTCCTTCACGTTCATCGAGCTCTTTCATAGTGGAAAGGTGCGAATTTTTGACGTCCAGATTGAGCAGGTCAAAAACTGATGCCATATTCCTGATCAGCACCCCAAATACGCCCCCACGCACAAAGTTTGGACGATATTGGTGCATCCGATCTCACCACCCTCACTTACTCACACATTCTCTAACCTGTCATAAGTAAACGGGAACTCCAGAAACCGATGTCAGATGCATGATTAGCACTCCAAGTAACACCCGTAACCAAAGTATGATTAATTTTTTTCTACCTCACTAGTACAGTGCATGGCCCCTATCGAACAGTCAAGCTGTCTCAAGACGAGGTGTTGTAGATAGCAAATTCTATTATATTCTTTACATGGATGGAGTCAAAATTGCAGTAACAACTGGAAAGAATAGCTAGTGATGTACCAACCTTTTTCAACAATGAAGGGGGATTGCAAAAAACATTGTAAGCGAAATACACTCTCACAAACTGTACATCTACGCTTTTATCTACCACCCGTTGAAAAAATAACGTAGTAGCACCGATACTTTACTCTCTGTGTAGCTCTCAACCGCTTAACGTATTCAATTGGTTTCCAACACGAAAGGTTCCACACCTCAATGGCCGCCCTTGCTTGACCATGAAGACCAAGGTGCAAAGCTCGCTCTAAGCCCAGGCTCGAGTGAGGGTGATGAGGTCAGAGGCACCAATATTGGGGTAAAGGGTCCCACTGACGAGGGCGTCATGAACTTTGCGCTCACGCGTCTTTTTTCGATCACAGAAGAGCATTCCGAACAAATTAGCTATGGTTTTGAACTCCACACACGGGACCCTATATCCTGTAAAAATTGCATCGCAAAAGCTCACCGCCACTTTGGATGCTCTCCTTGTCAGACTACCCCCTACTCGCTGATACCCAATCGGGTATCAGCGAGTTCCGCAACTACTTCGCCATAGTGGAGCCTGCGAAGGTAGTTGGATTTCAGCTGCAGAGCTTGAGCTGGCTCAAAATGAACTGACTCCGTAGACATCATGTAGGTTCACGGGCACGGCGTTCCATTGATTAAAGCATGTTCTGGTTCGATAGAGGTCTAGTTTTGTTTCAAAAGCGGCAGACCTTCTTAGAATTGTCTAATTTGATTTCAAAAGTGTTCGAATTGACGTGAAATTGGCAAATATTTACCATTTTCATCTCAAGTCCGGAAAGTTTTAAAGCAAATCAAATTATACACACTTCTAACCAAATTGGACACTTTTTAAGCCAAACCGGCACTTTTCAAACCAAATAGGACACTTTTTGAATTAAATTTTACACTCCTCTAATCAAGGTTGACACTCTTGGAATCAAATATAATACATTTAAAAGGAAATTTATTCAAACGAATGAAAATGAAAAGACAAAGACAAAAACAAAGCCGAACGAGAAACAAGAACGAACAAGAACGTTAAAGCACGTAAATAGTTTCTTGCCGTTTCGCTAATAGTGACGTAGTAAAAATCTAACTTTAATAATAGAACGGTAAACCAGATAATTTTGTTGGAAACTTTCCCGTATAAACACGGTGTACTGCAATCATACTTTCGGAATATTAGGACGCGCATCCATTCTGGAATATGGGGAGCTTATTAACCTTGAACTGCGGTTTGCTCACTCACGCTCAGCTGTGACTCACTTTTAGAACGCTACTGCACTTACTCAAGCGCTATTTTGTGCGATGAAGGAGACGTAAGAAAGAAACAGATGAACTACTTCGAATTTGTTTCACTTACTGCGGCCAACGTTTTCTCCTTAAATAACTGTTAAGAAATATCTCTGTGCGTACGAAGGATTGGCTGGCGTTGACCTTGCACTAGGACGGGATGCATGCCCTACATGTGGATCTCTCACGCGCCTGTATTACAAGAGGTATTGTACAACCGCCTTCATTGTAATTTTAATAACCATTTAACAATATCAACTAACGCTAGGATGTGCCTCTCGAGCGAAAACCAGAACCATCTGCTTAAATTCGATTTTTTCCGTTTCGCAATTTATTCCATTTATCTTATCCCATCACTGTTACCTTTCTATACGGTATTTTGACAAATTTGGATTCATTCGACTCAATAGCTTTTTCAAGGATTTAAAGAAGTCATTGGGTGCGGTTATGTAGATATCGCGCCATGCTATATTGCTTTGTTATATATTGTAATTGTTATGTTATATATTGCTTTATTTGTTTGGTTGATGGAGTAAGTAAGCTGCCGAAAGTCCTTCTTCGCACATTTTATGCCTCTTACATTCATAATTTGGCTTCCTCTTCCTTGCAACGCCATCCATGGTTAATGCAACTTTATGATAATGCTACCAAAACAAGTGTTTTAATTTGCATTCAGCTAGTGGCAATCATATGGTTACAAGACCCATCGTTATCACATTATACTCGTAGTCTAATAGTCTCTTTGGATCCAAAATGGATTCAGAGATAATGTGTTTCAGAGGTAGCTTTATGTTTTAACGGCCACAAAAGGGCAGATAATGAAAATGGAGAGATTTCTATGTGCTTTCCAAGCGCATAGTGTTGAAGTCTTCCTAAGCCAGACTGGTACGGAGGCTTATTGTTAGCGGAGTCTACAGCGGGGATCACATTCTGGGGAAAATGGCCTCTAGCTAGCGCCCATTTTTGGTAGCATCATATGGACTATAATGTAAATTTTGTTTTAGCTTCTTAGAGCCAACAACGTTTAGCAGTATTTTGGTGAAGCAATAACACATTGCTACCAAAAAATCCTGCAAGCTCACGAAGGCCTAAAAATGATCACGTGCTACTGTGCTCACGCGATTGATTCTCTCGGGCCTATACTCATTGTCCACAGCACGCCATGCCGGCAGTCAGCTCCAAACAACAGGCCATGCTCGTCCGAGCGCATGGGCAGGCTCCTTCCATCAGCCTATCGTCCAGAAGTTGAGGACGCTGCGCCCTAAGGCGCCTTTTATACTCTCGCCGCGGCGCGGCGCGTCAAGACTGGGTGCGGCGCGACTGGCCGCGCCGCGCTCCGAATTTGACGCGCCGCTGCGCGATTGCAGTCAGAAAGGGGAGCGTCAGCGACGCGCGACCACGAGCTTTTGAGCACTACGACCCGCGCTCCATGACGGATGACGGAAAAAACGGTCCATGAGTCATTGGAGGACCAAAACAGAAAGGATTCGTCTGGCTGATCAGCGGAATGCATCTTGCCAATGTTAGCGGTGAGATTCCTATGAGGAACGACGAATCCTCTCTTGAGGCTTGGGTCGAAGTTGTCCGCTCAACCTACGGTTGTAACTGGTGAGCGTGGTATGGAGTCGAATCTCCTGCAATGCAAATGGCACTAAACGACCTTTTATTTTGCAACATGTGCGGGTCCAAAACTAAAATTGCTAGAAGGCACTCGTCGTCGAGAATCAGTCAGCCAGAATTCTCTCATATGGCCATTTCGGGTTCATTGTGCATTAAACACATCTTTAGCGTAGTAGGTGAAACTTCGGGTCCACATATCTCCATTCGCTTCTTAGGTTACGCTTGTCGAGGGGGGGGGGGGGGGGGGTGGGGGGCTATGTTCATAGTCACCGATTTCGCCCAAGCTCCAGCGTAATACAAAAAACGGATGCCGGATTCGTGATCAGTCAGCACTCTAAATAACCCCCCCCCTCCACCCCGGGCGATGTTGGGTCGAAAAAGTTCTTTTCTCCTCGAGCTCTGGAGTCCTGAAAGTACAGTAGTGCACCATTCTGCTACACCCTTTTTGTTCTGTTAGTTAGGAGGCCAAAACAAAGCAGGCATAGCAAAATGATCCATTCCGGTGTGAAATCTCCCACTCCACACCGAGTCTGCCGCAGCTGATCGCGCCGCATCGCGCCCTTCCCTCCAGCGGCGCGATTCGCCGAATACCGTAATCCAAAATTCCGTCAAATGTGGTGTTTTGGGGCGGCGGAGTATGAAAGTGATGCGGCGCCGCCGGGCGGCGCGAAAAATCGATAGCTATGTCGGCCATCACGCCGCGCCGCGCAGCGGTGCGAGTGTAAAAGGCGCCTAAGGCCCCGTGCATACTTCCCGTCGCCGCGATGGAATCGCGGCGATGAGTTTTGCAGAGCGACGCGAAAGAATTTGAATTTCTCTGTGCTCGGCGCATCGCCCATCGCTCTGCAATGGGGCGCGACGGCGATCCGTCCAGGACCAAACGCTAAACACCGCGCGCGGCGCGAAAAAGTATGCCATGCCCGCGATGGGCGCGGGAAGCCATCGCGCATGCCGACCGCCACTGTTGCGGCGGCCGCGGCGAGGTTTTCTTTGACTATTCGGCCGCGTGCGGCGGAATGGCCATGAACTGAGCGCCGCGATGGCATCGCCGCGATGGAAGTATGCCCCCGGCCTAAAAGACTTGCATCCGGCGCGACGCGTGGCGAGAGGAAAACTGAGCTCTCCGTCGTCCTTTTGCGGTTGCGGGGCCACTCGCCCCCGTGAGCGCGGTTCCGAACGTGGTAGGTTAGACTCCAGACGGAAAAATCCGGCCTTTTCTGTGCTCTCCTCCGCGAGAGCGGAGGAGAGCACAGATTCGGCTAGGGAAGGGACTCCGAGGTGGCGACTCACCAGACGCGAAACAAAACAGGGCTCGTGCGATGGGACTGCGGTCGTGGGGGAGAGATGTCCGGAAACCCTCTTTTGCGTCGCTTCTCATCTTTCGCGCCGCTTGTACTTGTTGGACGCAGCCGCATGTCCAGTACTGTATGTGTCAGGTGACGATTTAAGAAAGGCGCGAAAGGCTGTGCTGCAGCGAATTGGTGGCTCAGGGGTGGGTGATGCTGCTTCGCATCATACCATCAGTATACAACAGTGAGTATCACCTGCCAGGTGCAACAATTCTCAATAGGGTATCGCCGACTGTAACATGCACACAGTACCGAACCCGTCTTTTGAACAGACGCCGCAAAAACCGCGATTTTTGCGTCTTTTTGATAAAACTCGCCTAAAATCGCCGATTTGAAAAAAAAAACGCATATTCGACCTGAGAAGCTGGAGCTCTATCATATGTTATACATACAACGAGTCGTTGGTAGCAAAGCGTCGGACACCGTTGCATGCTCAAGATTTCTCTAATTTGAAGTCTTTTGAGAAACGGTTGGTACGCTTCGAATCGCCTCTCCGAGGTCTACACAAAGGTATGTACAAGTTTACCAGACCACCGCATTTTCGCAGTGTGGCCAAAACGAATGAGTGAAGCAGGCTCTTTGCGATTGGAGCAGCTCATTTCCCACGACCTACACGTTTTCGGAGTATCTCAAGCATGGCGTACGTCGCCAGTGCTCTGTCATGCCAGGAATCCGAGAGTGCGTCGTACACAATGCATATGGGTTCGAACCTATCAATCGAGCGGGCGCGGCGGCTTGTAGTGTGAGCGTTTGAGGAGTTTTACGGGAAATTCTCAGCCGGCCTACTCACCAACTGCTGCACTCTGTCCCAACTAGATTTTGGGGTGCGCACAATGTATATAGGATTTATTTATTTATAAAAAATAAAAATATAGGATCGAACGTATCAATCGAGTTGGTGCGACAGTTCACAAATTGCGCCCGCGGGCGTGTTCTGAGCACAATAATTCTGCCAAGTTTAAATCTTTCCGGCTGCAACTTTTGATACGAGGATTTTGTAAGCAGTAAAAGATTGAAGAAGAACACTGAAACACAAAGACGCAGCTTATGAATAACGGTGCAAAAAGCAGGTTAGCCCTATGTGACACGAGTTTTTTCGAGTTCAGTCGACTACTGCGAGGCGAGCTAACGGAATACAAATACGCGTGGGCGAGAACGAGACTGAAAGCACTTCACGACGACATGCTCGCAAGTCCTCAGATGTCTAAACTGCTTTACCACCAACTGCCATTTTTTAGGGGCGGAGGGCACCGGTGAAATTTCTTGAGCCCTTACTCGAAAAGATTCGAGTTTTCGACATTCACAATGGTGTCATTCTGTGCACTTCGAAAAGTTCTATCGAACTGTGTCAACCTCGACCAATTCTGGGAAAATCGATTTTTTGATAATTCGCATCGAAGGCGAGAGCTTTAGGTCGAGGCAGATGGATGGCGGTGACTTCATCAAAATCGATCTTATCTAACCGGGCCAAGTTTGAAACCATTCGATAGAGCTTTTTGTGGTGAATTAGAGGGTGCTGCTGCGAGCAGCAAGAACTGTAATCTGGGCGTAATAGCGCGGAGAACATCGACCGCTGTTGTGCTAAATTGGACGCGCGGACGTGTTTTGTGCGCAATAACTCTGTCAGATGTGAACCCTTCTGGCTGCAGCTCGTGCGTTTTGTATGCAGAAAAAAGGTCAATAGATGCGCTGAAAGACAGCAACGTAGCTAGTGTTAGTACAAAGCTACAGCGGTCCGAAAATGCAGGATAGCCTTGTGTGACACTATTTCTTCCGAGTTCAGTCGACTACTGTGGGAAGTCGAGGCGAGCGAACGGCATGCAAGTGTTCAGGCAAGCGAATCGGTTAAGGTACTTTACAATGACGTGCTCATAACCCCAGCTGTCTAACCTACCTTTCTCCCATTTCAGAGCGGCGGTGAGGTTTCTTCCGCCCTACTCGTTCAGATTTGAGTTTTCGGAACTAGCAAGAACACTATTCTGTTCTGTACGAAAAGCTCTATCGAAGGATGTCACTCTCGACCAATTTCGAAAAAATCTATTTTTGACAATTTCCCATCGAGAACGTGGGCGCACTGGGCCGAGCCTACGCGGACGATGACGTCATCGAAAATCGATACTTTTGAAATTTGCCAACTTTCCTCGTCCAAAATCATCTAGGGGTTACTTGGTGCCCTGATGACGAACACGACGTCCGTTTTTTGAACATTCCACCGATTTCGGTAGGTTTTGGATTTTCCTCTGGATAATTGAGGGTGGTCGGGTCAGGATCACTGATTTTGCTCAAACTTTGTATAGGGGCGGGGACTTATTCGGGGTGCCGAACACAATGCCGAAGTACATTTGGACGATTATGGCAGGAGACCACCTATACCGATAGTTGAGGGCGGTCGGTGATCCTGATCCGACCACCCTCAAACGGCAGGTAACCTACCGAATTCGGCGGAATTTTCAAAAACGCACGTCGGGTTCGTAATCAACGCGCCAAATAACCCCTAAATTGTTTTGAACGAGGAAATTTGGCAAATTTCGGAAATATCGATTCTCGATGAAGTCATCGTCGTTCTACCGCAGCGTTCAGACCCTGCATTTTCGCGCCGCTGTAACTTTGTCCAATCAAAAAGCTACGTCGCTGTCTTTCAGCCCGCTTCTTGAACGTTCTACTGCTTACAAGATCCACAAATTGCAGCCAGAACGATTAAACTTGCAATTTGCGATCTGTCGCGCCAACTCGATTGGTATGTTCGATCCTATATATGTACATTGTGCATGACGCACTCCAAAATCTCGTCGGGACAGAGTATTTTCATAAAACTCTTCAAACGCTCACACCACAAGCTGATGCGCCCGCTCGATTGATAGGTTCGATCCCATATGCATTGTGCATGACGCACTCTCGGATTCATAATGTGGTCATGGATGTTTTAATGAGGTTGAGAAACACGGACGCTAATAGTAAGTTATAGTAAGTTATCAGAGAAAATAGATGCAATCACTTCTGAACTAAGATCGGTAGTATGTTTCCTTCTCCACTCAATAGATGGAAACGTGACTCTGCATGAAAAAGCATCACATTTTCCGGTAAACATGGAACTTTACCGAAAAATTACGCTAGAGAATTTCTGTAAAAATGTCGGTAAATCCGCTAAACCGGTAAATCGTTAGCCGTTAAAAGCACACCCCTGGTTCATAGATAGTCTCTGAGCTGGATGTACATATATTTTCATTTTCTGACTTTCGCTCAAGTTCCCAGAAAACAGAAAAATACACAAAATCGCCAGAAATCAGAAAACAGAAATTCTGCTCATTCCTGATCAGCGCCTCCTCATAGCACACCGAAAACATTTTTCGTCATAAACTAAATAAAAAGTAAACATTGATTTGAATTCCTGACCATCCCTCATCACATTTCAATAAAGAGGCACGCAGATCAAAAACCGATTCTTTAAATGAGCTGGAAGTTTATATGCATCTTACCATTCATTCAAGCAAGGGTGATGTGCGGCATTTCACTGCTTTATGAAAACAATGTTGCAGCACATCAAAGCCAAAAACTGGTGGCGAACTCGCCTATGAAGCGAAAAATGCGTGGGATTTCTCTAAGGTAAGGAGCAGTTTCTTCGTGCATTAAATAAACAATGAACCAAGTTGTTCATAGAGTCGCGAAAATCTTTTAGATTGGCACCATTGACGAGTATGGCTGCAACTTCAAGATCGACTCTGGTGAGATGGTGTGCTACTTCAAAACACTGTGAGAGAATCCACAAACGAGATTCAACATTTTCCTGAAGGATATTCCAACTCGAGTTCTAGTTAGCTTTTCTTTGACTTTATTCAGTGTGCAATAAAGGGATGTGAATGATAAGTGTTAAAGTAGAATTCTTTCATTAAGTATAACAAACCTGCTAAAACGCCTTCAGAGCAGAATAGTTTGAATTTTACAACTATGCAATTAGCCACACGTTTAAGTGCAATGAAAAAGAGTATTAGTCTACATAACAAATAAGATTAGGAAGTAAATGAAAATTAAAAAATGAAAACTTTTCCCATTTCGGCTTCCGTTACCAGAGATTCTGTTGACACCATTTCTTCTCTGTTCTAAACAAAAGTCTAGCAGGCTCTTTTCTTTTTCGTCCTCTAATTCGAGTAATTGCTGCGCAATATCGAATTCATTATTAAAAGTCCTGCTATTGGACCATCCACACTGTAGTACCCTGACCCTTTTCAGCCAGAAATAAAGAGGAGCAATCAGGAAGGCAACCCTATAGGTTTTCTAAAACAAACTGATAGCTAGGAAATAAGTCGAGACACGTTGAAAGTAATAAACACTAAGTTCTATAGTGTTACTGATGACATTTGCTCTGGTTGATATGCGTCTGCCTGACCATTTGTAGCGTAGTAGACGGCTCCCCTATAGCAGAAGAATTCTTACAAGGAAAGGTTTCGAGGTGAGCTTTTGCGATGTTATTTTGGCAGGATGTAGGGCCCTGTGAGTGGAGTGCAGAACCACAGTCAGTTTTTGCTTAACGGCTCTTTAAAGGCCTGAAAAGGAGGTCTGAAAGCGTGCGCTCAACTATTATCAACCCCTGCGGTACCCAATGAGATGTGTCTCGGTGGCACAGGCGGTGACACCGTCGCCTCATAGGAGCACACCGGCCGGTTTTTCAGCTCGCGTCCGAGTGCTGCCATTGTTTTCGCACGCATTAGTTTGTTGTTATTACGCTTTCTTATGATCACAGGAGTCAATTTTAGACCACCAATGCTTACAACAAGCCAAGGCTCTCTATTTGCGACTTCTTCATATGTGCTAGTTTTTCAACTGTGCATATCCCTACCACCACATCATGCCGTATTACCGAGCGTATCGCAAATGCGCACAAAAACGCTCATCTCACGGTTGAATAGTATGAAACCGGCCCATATCGGTTCATAAATGCACCAAAAATGGACGTGTTGTTGGCCGACTACTTTCCACCTTCACACCGGATTTCACTTCTACAACAAGGAGAGAGATTGC
Organism: Heligmosomoides polygyrus bakeri; assembly: GCA_947359475.1. Taxonomy (NCBI): domain Eukaryota; kingdom Metazoa; phylum Nematoda; class Chromadorea; order Rhabditida; family Heligmosomidae; genus Heligmosomoides; species Heligmosomoides polygyrus. Next base: position 25,927,589 of record OX375868.1, read on the forward strand.
GGTTGCGGATGCCATAAAAGGTCTCCTCCTGGACGGCATTTATGGAGATATCGACTGTAAGGAAGAAGAAACGGTACAGGCTAGAGATAGTGAAATGATGAGATACAGGTTAGTATAATGAAAATGCCACCATTCTACTCGTACCATCTAGGTGGGCTCATAGGTGCGTTTCGATGAGTAGGTGGATGTCGACTGGACACCTGATGATGACTGTGAGGGGGAAGACAACAGTGAGATTACGACGATGCACACCCAGGACCCTTTTCTACACCCACAGATTACGCATTCAACGAAGAAGAAGTGGTCATTCCTTGCCAGGGAGAAGATTGTTCCTTACTGGCTTTTGTAAGATGCAGCTGGTGTGACAAGCGCTTGTGTTTTACTTGCTTCATAGTTTTGTACCATAGCTGTTGACTGGAAGGGAAATTTTTGATTTATTAATGTATAAGACTTTTTATTTGCAGAAAAGTGATATGGTACAGATATGCATAGTTGAAAAACTAGCACATATGAAGGCGCAAATAGAGAGCCTTGGTTTGTTGTAAGCATTGATGGTCTAAAATTGACTCCTGTGATCATAAGAAAGCGTAATAACAACAAACTAATGCGTGCAAAAGTAATGGCAGCACTCGGGCTCGAGCTGAAAAACCGGTCGGTGTGCTCCTATGAGGCGACGGTGTCACCGGCTGTGCCACCGAGACACCTCCCATGGCGTGTCGTAGGGGTTGATGACTGTTGCGCGCACGCTTTCAGATCTCCTTTTCAGGTCTTTAAAGAAGCGTTCAGCAAAAACTGACTGTGGTTCTAGACTCCACTCACAGGGCCCTACATCCTGCCAAAATAGCATCGCAAAAGCTCACCATGAGTTGGAAACGTTTCCTTGTTAGGCTATATAAACTAAGCACCTTCTATTTTGATGGACAGCAATCGTAGTCAACGTTTGTTTTCCTGTTCGGCTTGGAGCGCAAATTCTGATGGGAAGGTTTGCAATAAATCCTGTGAAATTAAATTTGTAACTTAAAGGCTTAGCAAAATTGTAACCTGTCCTCATAGGTCACAAGTAAATGACATTTACTCCATTGCTGTTCGATTAGATAGGGACTGATTTAATTGTCCACCAGTTTTTATTATGGTGCAACACATTTTTCTACCTGAAGAGACGACCTCTGGGCCTAAATTGCACTCGTATAAAACTTACTATTGGAGTGCTAGCTGCTAATAGAGGTTCAATGATTTCCTTGCAAAAATTTTCGAACCACTCTTCGAACTAAAAACTGTAACCGTAGACTTTGTCACGGAAATATTTCCTCTACCTGAAGGAAACAACGTATGAAGATAAAATTTTAGCCCCTAAAATTTCGAAACGAGTTTTTCTGAATAATTGTATGTGTCAAACTCATCGTTTTTCGCAAACCATGTTTCTATCTGAATGAGACGACACATGAAGGTAAAATGGAGCATTACAAAATTCCATGCAATATCTTAGACAGTAGAATGGCAAGTAAATTGATTCAAATAAAATTAAGTTTAAATTTAAATTAAATAAATTTTTAAGGCATAATAAACGTGCTTCAAATTTAGCAGGACACAATTTTGCCTTCCTACGTCACCTACGTCTCGCAGGAAAAAATTATTTACGTGACGAGTCAATTCCTCGGTAACGACTCCTGCCCCATTAGAGAGAAAACAAGATAATCCTCGCAGTGCTAGCACTTAAATCAACATTACCAACTAACACTCAAAATTATATAAAGTAGATTAAGGCGTTGATCCACCAGGTAGAAAATGTGTCGTACTATAATATTCCACAAAAATCGGTAAAAAAATTGAACTCGATTGATTGATACGAAGACTGCTCTATAAAGCCATGCGTCTGATACGAAGACTGCTCTATAAAGCCATGCGTCCTACTTCCATGTACGGTAAAAGTGGATGCACGTTGAGTTCTTAATTGAGATCTAGCCGAACCGAAAATGGGCTTGTACGGTTTTGCTTCTGCTCCCTGCTGTATTTGTCCGAGAGCTTCAGCTAAACGGTACGATAGCGCTCTTGCCAGTTCAATGTGGTGTCGTGTCATAGGACACTGGACGAAAGCTGCGCCATACCGACTAGTATAGACCGCGTAACAGGCCCATACACTAACATTTGGAGGCCTGTCTCAGATACTTCTGCTACCAAAGGTCGGCTTCGTGGGGCGCAATCGTGAGCAGGACCCTAACCATGAAGCTCGATTCAGCATTGTATATACGCCTCCTCCGCCGCACAAACAAGTCTCTATGCACAGAGTACGTCTTCAAGGCGATTTCATGATGTAAGTTTGCAGTTTGTGTCTCCCAAAGCCTGCATTATGAACACCGACCTTCGTAAACGTCCCCAAACGTTTGGCGAAAGAAGGAGCCTATTCATTGAGCCTGAAAGAGACTTTCATTTGTTATCATTAAGTTATCCACGTGGGTACACTACACACTCAGCTTCTGCGTGGCGCGGAACACTCACTTGAACTTGTATTTCACTGTTCCAGCAAACTGCGGAAAGCGTGGAGTTAGAGACCTCTTAGCAGCAGTTCTCCGAATAGTTTAGAGCCGCGCAAACCCCAACATTTATACAGAACACAGAGTGGTTTGTAGGAATGCAATGAGAAGAACATTCCAAATATTTAAAGGGTTGTCCAGTAGAAACTGTTCTGTTTTAGTCAGAGCTTACACGACGTACGTTAGATCAGTAATGGAACCGTGTTCTTTTTTAGCCATAAAGAAAGATAACGTAGAACTGTTTGAAAAGTGTATTGTAATTTAACACGAATGACTATTTTTCTGTACAAATATTTCTTTTATTCAAAGATTTCTAAGATTTCTTTTTTCTGCGAGAGTATAGATGTCCAGACCCTTCGAAACAAGTTTCTGAACATCTATACTTTGGCAGAAATACGCACGCAGAAATATAGATGACGGTTGCAGCGTTTTCAGAATCTCGTCAGGAATGTTTGGAATCAGGACCACAATTTTTACCAACTTTCGAATCTCTAGAAGAATTGCCGAAAAACTCTTCCTCAGTACTAAACATCCCTGACCGCCATGACGAAGGATTTTGGGTAGTGCTTATAATGTCTCAAATACTCGTTCTCGTTGTTATCTTCAAGTATTCTTGTAGCATATTTTGTAGAAGTTTAGTTTTTTGTGGATGCGGTGTATTCCGCAGGCATCCATTAAAATATGTGATCTCACCACTGTCATATGCGGCCGTAATAAATCATTATTATTATATTAATCAATGTTCGCACTCCGTCTGAGTGTGGTTTTCATAACCGTGCTTACGCCGCGTTCGTCTGTCATTCATTCATGGATCGCTATACTCGTTCACTCCTTTCGTTGCGCTATTATCTAGATATAGCGCATTGCCTTGTCAAAACGAATGCACTAGATTTAGGAGTCGACCGAGCAGGTGGAGATATTTCTGAACACGACATGGAAGAAACCGCAGAATTAAATCCTAGAATGTAGGCGCATGTCCAGCGTTCTTTAATGTCATCATTCTCCTGCCTTATCAATAACTAAAATCGTTTCTGATGTCGAATGGCATCGAACAACATGAAGAACCCTCGCTTGTCTTTCAAATCTCTTGTAGAGTTTTTGTTAAATAAACGCTTTACGAAATAAAATCTGATCTGAAATTATGTTAAACACACGCGGCAATTAAACACAGTTTTCGGAACAGCAGGTAGTAGGACTTGGAGGTACTCCTTCTCATCTGCTGAAGGTCCCTCGTACGCAGAGTCCATCCGAGCACTGCGATGGCTGGTATGTCGTGCAGTCACGGTCCCGTAAGCAGAAAGGCCCAGCTTCGTAAGGGTCAATGAATGATGGAGAAGCTCTGGAAATGGATATACCACAAGCACAGGCACACGGGCATGGGCACAGACGATGATTTCCTTGAATGCTCACCCAGGATGGTACATGCATCCAATGAACAGGGTCGTAGCGTCAGTGCAGTAGACGTAGGAGCATCCGATCTGTGTCGTCCGCCCGGTAATCATCTGAACGTTAGTCAACATGGGCATTACATTTGGACACCTCTTCGGGACTATTGACCCACTGCTGACCCAGTTATCTACACTACCAGTTTAACGGCTCGATGATTACTAGACAGAGCAAATTGCACTAAAAGGCTCACTAATCTGTTACTTTTGAATCGCCCAGCACGCCGTACCGTGGAAACTGGAATATTGTGCACAAACTTGGCGCAGAGAATAACATGCCAATCCCAGCTGACACTTTATTTAGTGACAATGTTTTAACACATTTGTTTAAGCCAGAGAGCGGCTACTATGTACAGAGGCGATATATTGTTGCATGGTATTTTGTTGCAATCAAAACTCTTGCGCCAGGAGTAATTCGAACCCGCACCTTCCGCTTTCCGAGCAGCGAGGCTACGCTTTACATTACCTGCGCTGTTTCATCGCACGCTCGAGGATATCACGTTTCACTGGCACCCGCTGGACGAGAGTTCTAATCGACCAAGTTGCGTGAAATTTCAAAAAATCACCAGGACCCAGATTCGTCATTGACTTTAGGCCCTAGTTTATGTATACTTGCGCCTGCACACTGAGCAGCGGCGGACGCTGATATTCAAAGCCACGATGGCGTTCTCCTCCTCGTTCTTCACATCCTGACGATCCCTCTGTCCTGAACAGTGTAGGAATTACCTATGAGTTATGTTTCCACAGCTCTAAAAAACCGTTTTTTTAGTAGTTAACCTGGTCAGGAAGTGAAATTTGCTAAAAGGCAGGTTACAAAGAATACCGCCGTTTTTCGTTCATTCGAGGTAGCGCTGCTGCCGTTCAAAACCTCGCATACAGCTCGTCATGCTAAACATCTACACATCTTGTGCAATAACTCGATCAGTATTGCTCCAACGCCAATGAAAATATTGGAAAAAATTATACGTGAGAAACTTGTGTGCTGGCTGGAGAAACGCAACATCTTGCCACCTGAGCAGCATGGTTTCCTAACGGGTGCATCTACTACAACGCAACTTCTTGTCTTCAGCACTTTTGACTGGGGTTCTGCTCTAAATGATAATCTTTCCGTGGATATCATATATTTTGATTTATCAAAAGCGTTCGATGCAGTTAATCACTCCAAGCTTTTGATGAGGTTAAATCAAGTCGGCATTGATGGTGCTCTTCTGAACTGGTTCGTCTCCTATGTGACAGATCGCCACATGTGGGTAAGACTAAAAAATAGTTTTTCTAGGCGTTATTATTGTCCGAGTGGTGTGCCTCAGGGTGCGGTACTATCACCTCTCCTCTTTATCATCTACTGTTTCGACCTACCCGACAAACTAAAAACCCACACCTCGATAAGGGTTCAGCTTTATGCCTATGATATAAAGGTATATGGTATCTACGGAAGGGAGAATAAGAGTGAAATCCATAATGCCGGAGTTAACGGAGTTCATCACCTGTATCACCTGACGTCCCGTTGATCATCGACTTGTTCGAGCGGGCGCCAGCAGCGTCTCCATTCGTCCCTCCGCGTGCCAGAGTGCTCCAATGGATCCTCTTCGCTCGAAAGACACGAAGAGCGTCATATCGGTCGCTCAGGGCTTTCACGAAGAAGTCCGACCAACGGGCGTACTGGTGTTCTCTTGTCATCCCGCGGAACCCAGTCGGTAACGGGTCTCTTCCAGCGGATGTCTGCGAAGCGCGTTACGTGGCCGGCTCACCTAATTTTCGACAACTTGATGACATTGCTATCAATAATTGTAGTGAAATACGAGACCTAGGTGTTGAATATAAGAGCCCATTTAATTTCCGGTCACATATTAATAGCACCGTTCGTAAGGCCTTTGGTAGTGTTTTTTATCTTTCGAAACGTACACTCCAATGGTGAAAGAATCTTTTTAAGACTATCAGGCTTATGTGCTCCCTCAACTGGAGTACTGCTGTCAGGTTTGGAACCCTCATGGGAATAGAGAACTTCAAAGGCAGATCGAAAAGGTTCAACAAACTTTCACCCGAATTCTGGTGCATAGAACACACAACTTGAATGGTCATAGCCCTTTGTCCAACTATGCGACTAGATTGAGAATGTTTAGACTAAGAAGCCTTTTGTATAGGAGAGTGCAACATGATATAGTGTTTTGTTTTCGCATCTTACGCATGGAAGTAAAGATCATAATCAGCAGGTATTGGGTGTTTAGACCCACTTGCGGTCGGACAAAGAGTTTTGTAATTGACCACAGACCTCCTAAAACTAAGTGTTGGTTCAAAATTCATAACTCGTTTTTCTATCGGACTGCGCGTCGGTTGCAAATGTTGCCCAATGATGTGCTGATGTCTCCGAGTCTCTCGATATTTAAAAGCGGACTGGAAACAATTAATATCCTTTCTTTATTGAATATTGAAGACTTAGATTTTTTGAAGGATTTCGCCATTTTTGCAGTCTCGATCGACGTGTCTTATGGCTATACCATACTGTGGGTTCAGTTTTCCTTGGCCAAAAATTTACAGTTTTTCCTCCTTCTGAGCTGCAGGTTAGCTAATGCTGACTAGCCTACTCTTCCTATGTTACACTGCTTTTTTGGCGAAAAATGAAGAAAGTTGTCTTGGTTTCATTTCTTAATATTTCTGAGTATTTAACAGAGCTACGATTCAGGCTGTGGCAGTCAGGCTGTGGCAGTCAGGCTGTAGCAGTCAGTGTTTGGTGTCAATGTTTCTGAAATGCTCAGGGATGGCTGATAATTCTTATGGCAGAACTTTTATAGGCTTAGTACTGCAGATCTCTTTATCATTATAGCTTGATAGTCATGATTATACCCGTATTTATTTTTCTTCCGTTTTGATTCATGTTGAACTGCTATTATATATTGTGCGCTATCGGCTAGACGATGATTGTTTTTCTGTCTTTAAGGAGTTGAGTTTTCTTCTTCATATGTTCTGCATTTCTTGGTGCCCACTCTCCGTGTTTTTGTTTTGTAGGGGCTGAAAGGATGATGGTGATCTCGTCGGTGAATTAGCGCGTTGTGAGGTGCCAGGGTTGGGTTTGTTAACCACCTATTGGTTTTCATGTTTACCTACGTTTTCCCATCAGGCTCCTTGCCGTGATTCTAATACTATGGGGGTCTGGAGCATCATCACTTTGAAAAGGTTTATTTATTGCCAAATCTTCATGTGCCTCAGAATCACTATCATAACAATACTGCCAGTTTCTGACAGCTTGTTACATGCATCAGGCAAAAGTGCTGTCTCTCAGTATAGCATGGGCAAGCTCGTCTGGTTTTCTGTAGTGATCATGTTAATTGTGGGTTGGCTGTCCTACCCTTCTCTGTTACGTTCACCTCCATAGATGCGCAGGTTCATAGAAGGTGGGCTTTCCTCAATGTTCTCGATAGCTTTTTTTAGCGCTTTCACTGATTGTAAGTTGAGTTCTGAGTTTTTTCCTATTCGTGTTCTTTCCATGCAATTTTTTCGCGGCCTGTTTTCGATCATTGGTGGCACATTCCCATGGATGTATTAATAAATAAATAAATAAATAAATAACTCGAGCACTGCCTCCTTTCTAGCATTTCTTTGCACACCGAAAAATACATACCCCTTCAAAATGGTGGTAACCGCCTTGAAGGATGTCTTTTACAATCGACTCACCCAACACTGCTACCAATAAAGAATTATTTCGGTAGTGCAGCACCTCCCTCCAGCCAGGGAAGATTTTGCAAAGACCGTCCCTTGAATGGTGGCACGAGCCTGTTCAGACCCAGGAGTGTTTGTGAACAGAGTTGTCGCTTTCAGTTCCTCGTCAAGCGCCTAAATGGATCGTCTTGCCGTCCTCGACGCATAGTACGTAGTATGTCCAAGCTCGCATACGTTGCTTACGCTCACCTTTCTACCTAAAAGCGCTCAGCGGCGAGTCAATTTTGGTGCGCTGTGAGAGTATAAAAGCCCCCTTACCGACCGATCATGGTGTAAGTTACTGTCGCTCCTACCCTCCCCTAGCCAGTTACTGCGATTCATCAACGCGCGGGTTCGTGGTAACGGTTATTCCGCTAGCGCGGTCAGTAGCGGTGGCGGCAGCGGCAGCGCGGAACTGCTAATTTCCACGTAATACAGCGAATCGGGTTCGTCGCCAAGGTTAACCTCTCCTTCGCATATTCATGACTGAAAAGGTAAGTTTCCGGTAGTAAACCAGTAAGTTAAAGTTGTGGTATGATTTGTCCCCGGTTTTGCTCATGAAGCTGGGCTCAGTTCATCCGCCAACCGGTTAGTCGGACTTCTTCGTGAAAAACCTGAACCAGCGATGTCCTCCTTCTGTCTCTCCAGCAGTAAACTCTATTAAAGTATTTTGGCATGAGTATGGTGTTGCTGGCGCCCTCTTGAGTAATTCGATGGTTGACTGTGCGACAGACGATAGAGATGCGGCGCTACAAGTATGTACTAGCGAGCCGAGCCGCTAGCAGAAAGCAGTGTTCCGTATTACTTTCGCGGTTGGCATGCAATGAAAGGGCGCGGTGCAGCTCAGTGTGTTCGCAGTTCATTATCGCATGCAGCTTCTGCTCAATATCGTCGGCGAATTTCCTCTAAATAGCGTTTCAGTTCAGGCTCTATGAAGCAATGATCTGTTGTGGCGAGAGAAGTAGGCGTAAAAAATACTAAGGTGATGCGTGGTTGCGTACAATAGTGCGCATCGAACACTCAGCCAAGGGATGACAAGTACGCAGGCGGCCGGATTTGGCGCGCAAAACCAGGTGTTCGGGGAACGAAGGAAGGGGCCCCAGTCGTCTTCATCGCCGTCGTCACCGACTGCCGCCGTCATTGTCGTCGCCCTCGTCTTTGCCATCGTCGACGTGGTCTTCGCTGAGCCTTCGCTGAAGTGGCCGTCAACGTTGTAGTTGCCTAGCTGGGACCTTTGAGTAGGGATCTGACCCTGTTGAGTTCTTTTGTTGGCTGGAACTAAAACGGGTTAGGGAGGCCATCGACTACCGCTAATGGCTAAACTAGGACTAAAGGCCGCCACAGACTTCTGCGGCGCCGCTCGGCGGCGCCGCTGCCCTATGCTTAACCATAGGGCAGAGACGCAGAGCTCGCCTCCAGCGGCGCCAGCGGAGCGGCACCGGCGGCACCAGCGGCGTCGCTGGCGGAAATGACTTGAATCATTCCACCCGGCGGCGCCGCTCCAGCATCTGTCTGTCTGCGCTCTGCGCTCTGCCCTTTCGCGGCGGGATCCAGAGCGGAGACGGTCGATGCCGGCGCGCGATCGTCATCGGGGCGCGTTATTGTTAAGCACCAGTCGGTCCCCACTAGAAACAGTACAGTACCTCGCCGTCACCGCTCCCACTGATGATGAGTCAAGCCGCTGAGCGGCGCCGCTCAGCGGCACCGGCGGCGTCGCCCAGCGGCACCGCTGAGCGGCGCCGCCGAGCGGCGCCGCAGAAGTCTGTGGCGGCCTTTAGGCGGGCATTTGTTGCAGAGCCTAGGGTCACAAGTTCGAGTAGTCCTCTGTTCACTGTGTGTTCTATTTCTCGCGTTCTTTTGTTTGTGTTGTTGTTTTTGTAATAAATTTGTTATTTATCACTTGTGCTCTTGTGTCCAAACGGTGAAGCCGGCAAATACCTAACTTGGGGGCCAAGACAAAGCGTTTGGTACTAGTGCAAGAGTGATAAAAAGGTTAGCGGCTCCTTGGTGAAAATCTCGAGTGGCTGCTAATTTTTTTCGCGCTGCTAGCGGGTCAGTGGTTCTTCGAAAGAAGAATCCAACTCGTTGAGACCAGCGTGGTGTCTGGTTCTCTGACTGCGGGAAATCAATAGTGGTACACCCTATTTTTTAAGGGTAAACTCTGCCCGGGCGCGTGTAGCGCAGTCGGAGGAGGCGCGACTGTCGCGTGCACCCGATACCAGGTTTCTGGTTCGGATTTCCCGCCCAGGCCAACCAAGCCTTCCATCCCTCCGGGGTCGGTGAATTGGTACCAGACTTGTCTGGGAAGGATAAAGCGCTGACTTGTTCATCGGCTGGCCACCGCAAGTCATTGTATGGCCAAATACGCATTCATGTCGTCTCCACGACATCCCGTAGAAGTAGAATGCGCTGGCGCATCCCAGAAGGGATTGAATAACGCCGTCCTTTATCCTTTATCCTTTTTAAACTCTGCCCAATTTTTTGGTGCCAAGGGTACACTTTGCTGTCGATTAACGCCGGCGAGGAACTTGACACAACATGAACACTGACCGCCTCGTAATGGCTTCAAGCGGTACAAGCAGGAGAAGGATAAATGTTGCAGATGGCGCCAGAGACAACAATGGAGGTAGAAGATCGGATGCCTACCGAGGAGAAGACACGTTTCGAAGAGTTCGATGAGCTAAGGTTTGTGATCGCATTATAAAACGTGTGAAAGAGGGTGAGTTGCTGCTAGTGGCCGAGGTTGCGAAAAGTCTGCGCATATCGGAGCCCAGAAGGGAAGCTTTGAGGAGCTCGCTAGCGCAACTACGCAGGATACTCTCGACCTGATGAGGATGTTCAGAGAGAGTTAGAGCGAAAGAGCGCGAATGCTACGCAGTTGTGGCGGCCAGTTTAGAATGCAGTGGGCCAGAGGAACTGATGGCACTGTTCAAGAGACAGAATGTATCACACAGAGCACTGCGATGGGTATTAGAACTGCAGCAGTACAAGCTGACGATGGAGTAAATCAAAGGCAAAGCGAATGCTGTTGCTGAAATTTTGTTGAGAGGGATACCTTTCGATGGTAAAGAGAAGACAGTGAGGAATCCAGGAGAAGACAAGGTGGTTTGCGTGGCCACGGAGGAAGTAATATCCAAATGGATGCAAGAGCTCGAACAAGATTTCGATTATGGAAATATCTTGAAAACTTGCAAGAAAACAAGCTAGGCGAAAGTTCAAACTCCCAGGAATGGGAAGGAAGCTTGCGGTAGCGGACTTCACAATAGAGGGAGGAGAACTGAAGCTGATAAAAGCGGATGGCGATACGGTGTTGGTAGTGCCCAAGTCTAGGCGTAGAGCCGTCTTTGATGAAGCACACCAAAAATGTCCAGCAGGACATTACTCAGCGAGAAAAATGCTTGCAGTCCTTAAGAAGAAGGTCTTCTGGGAGACCATGGACAAGGACGTAGCGGCTTGGGTGCGAGGATGTAGAAAGTGTCTGTTAGCTAATCCTCGACCTACCACCACTCCACCGCTAAAACCGTTCGTAGCTAGGAGGCCCTTTGAGTGCGTGTGTGCAGACATTCTGGAAATGGGGCTGACTGCGAGTGAAATGAAATAATGCTGGTGATGGTGGACCATTTTACAAAATGGTTGGGAGCGTACCCTATTGCGGACAAGAAGGCGAGTACTATCGCACAAGTAATCTTCCAGAGGTGGGTGTGCGAGGGCGGCCGCTGGCCCCTACAGCTGCACACAGATCAGGGTACCGAGTTTGAGAATGACATGTAAACGAACTGGCTAGGATATCGGGTATCAGGCACACCGTTACCAAGGGATACCATACGAGAGGGAATGGCGCGGCAGAGCGCGCTATAGGAACATTGCAGCGAATCTTGAAAAATAAGATAGAGCGGCCTGAAGATTTGGATATGATGTTACCGAACGCTGTGTCTGCATAGAACGCAACACCACATACGGCGACCGGAGAAAGCCCTTTCTTCCTGCTCTATGGCTTCGACCCGGTAGAACCAATGAAATCGGTGCCAGATAGTAGAGTCCCACTGGGAGAGATTGACGTGGACGACTACGAGACTCAGCTGATGCGTGGCATGCGTATCATTCAAGATAATGTCCACCCGCAGGCCGAAAGATACAGAGCGGGAATGAAAGCCTACTACGATAAGAAGCGGCATGTAGAAAACGCGCTCCTGAGGTGGGGGAGAGAGTCTTCTTGAAGCTGCCGAGAGAACGTGGACAGGCGAAGCACTCAAAGCTAGCGTGTGAATGGGAAGCCCCATAGGGTTATTGAAACTAGCGAGAACTCTGCTTTGATCACGCGGATAGGGTGAACGAGGAACTGGTGCGCGCGCAATTTGATTTGTTGCTCAAGTGTCCGAAGGAAATTGGGGATGAGCCTGTCAGAAACCAGACTACCGGAAAAAGGGGTCGTAGACCAAAGGAGGGAGAGAGGAGTATGTCGTGTTGCGATGGTTGATTAGTTGATGAAAATTTTTGTAGGCTGGAAAACGACTACGACGTCGACGACGACATGCACTTTTTGCACTTGAGATTCCGATGCGATGGACAACCGTTTCCAGCCGTGGATGGACGTCCGGGATTTTCCATACTGTCGTGCCGTGTCAGTCAAATGACGCTAGTGAGCGACCTGCTACCCACCGTACCGCCACTGGCAGCGGAAGAGAATGTGGAATGCGTGATGGACGCAGCGCGTGTGCTTGCGGTATGGTGGGGTACCGGTTCGGTATCGGAGAAGTGTCGGCGTATCATGGACAAGACGTATCTCGTGATCAACCCGAAGGCAGTAGCGGTAGCCTATTCGTTCTTTAGAAGGAGATATACGCATGTGGCCGTTATGTCGGGAATGGTACCAGCGGAGTCGAGATTAAACCAAAGGGTTTACGCGGCTGGCCATGGGACATAACGAGGATCGTGGAACAAGGCTGGAATCTGAGCCGTGCCACGGAGTGGACGTCGCAGGCGCAAAACCTGGCGGAGGAGGACCAACACGCTAGAATCGTTATATTGATTCCGGAAGGTCCCAGGACCACTTTGTTTTACTATCGGTCCTTTCTAGAAATCCGACGTAACAACAACGTCATCTTCGCGGACGAGGTTGGGCAGGTGGTGATAGTTTTGCCACCGAAAGAGCCTGATGAATCGTGTGCGTGGATACAGCTCGTGAGTGATGTAGATTTATGGTTCAGATGTGGAGCCCAAATTTGGATGGTGAATGGGCCGCGCTTTGGCGAGGATGACAGCTGGAACCGCCTGAACGAGAAGGCCCGAGGGCACGTACTCGGTTATCGGGATCGCCATCCGGAATTCGTCGCACAATGGCACGACCTTGTTCCTGCAGAGGCAGGAAGAGTAAAGGCGTCCATGGCGTGTCTTCGTGTTGGCCTGGTACACGACCCGATGAAATGGTGGGACGTCACTTCGGCTATGGAGTTCTATGGTCAGTTAGTGCGCAGACGCAGAAGTATAGTTTAACGTTGGAAGCGCTTCAAGGTGCCTAGGTCGTTGAGGCCGACAGGTAAGCCGCTGGTCGGGAGTCGAGGCCCCGGATCGTAGGAGCGCCGGCGATCAAGGATGGCCGCGTCTCTAAGAGGCATCTGAAACGGGTAGAGCAGCGACAAGAGAGAAGTCGCTGTAGGGCAGCCGAAAGGGATCTGCAACACATATCCGTATAAGCGGTGATCTGAGGACAGATCAGTTTTTTAAGGAGGGGCATGTTGTGGCGAGATAAGTAGGCGTAAAAAAATACTAAAGTGGTGCGTGGTTGCATACAATAGTGTGCATCGAATACTCAGCCAAGAGATGACAAGTACGCAGGCGCGCAAAACCAGTGGCCGTATTCATGAACGTTCCCGGGAACGTTCAAGGCTTCCCGCGGGAAGCGACCGGCGCGGGAAGCAAAATTTCGTATTCATGAACCTGGCGGGAAGCAACAGGAGCCTCCCTCGCAGATGGCGGGAGGCTCCCGGCCTACCCGCACTCAACCGTTCGGGAACACCGGGAAGCTGTCGATGAAGAGGTGTGTGTAATTGCACGCAATAGGATTTCGATGGCTGTTTTGGCATCGAAAGCCATCTTAACGGGGAGTTATCTTCGCCGTTCGTCACGTAACGTTTTCCTAGGCCATCTTCGAGGGTGAGGGGAGGATATTCTCTTCCTATCAAGTGTGATTGCTGCTTTCGCAGTTTATCAGTATAAATGGCTTGTTAATTTAGGTAAGAGATAAATTGAAAGGCAAGTGCTTCAAAATGCATAAAACTAGACGATATTTGACACTACTAGCCATGGTGAATCAAAACTCGAGAGTCCGCACGAAGAAAATGAAGAATCTTCAATGTTCCGGACAGCAAAAAGTTTTGCTGCTGAGAAGTGCAGCTAAAATATGCTCTGCGATCTATGTTAACCTAGAAATGCAGAGTATCCCAGAAAATGTCGTCACTGTCTTATAGCCTACTTTAAAAAGCAGAAAAACAAACTTCCAATGGCTGGCTACGAGACGTTGAACCATATGGGGCTTTCATGAGACAGTAAAAATTCTCTAGATTTGCAACTTTTTGATAGAAACGTGTTTTTTAAGCCGTCTCAGAGCTTGATCGCGGTAAAGGATCACAAATTATTAGCGACCTATGTAACGAACGATGAAATTATGCTTCATGCAAGCTATACGCGAATTCTTGGCTGATCATGGAGTA
>OX375868.1:25942167-26115921 GCA_947359475.1 Heligmosomoides polygyrus bakeri
TGCAACACGGCTGCAGTCGTCCATCGACCCGTCGCGGCGTTACGCCTGTCCTCTGAAGTGCTCCTTCAGAATTTCTCCCTTCCTTTAAGAAGTTTAACTTCCATGGAGTGTACTTCTGTGTGTGCAGGAAGGGGATTATTGTCTACATAGTCCATTTTGTAATCTCCTAGCGGGTGGGGCATCCATCAGCAGCGCCAACTTGGACCGGTTTACAACCGCCCGCCTGCTCTGATCGCCGTTGAAGCTGAGTCGCTGATGCGACGTTGCTGTGCTCTTTTGGTATCAGTTGTTGGCCTGTGCCATCTTATCACCTGCATTCCTGCAAAAATTCGTGGACAAATCTTATCGTTCTAGAGGACCTCTGCTAAACCTCTTAGCCGAGATATTTCAGGATATATTGGGCGTTCTTCGATCAAATTGGACAGTTTTCAAACAAAATTGGACCCTTTCCAAGTCAAACTGAACGCTCTTTAAACCATAATGGATATTTCAAACCAAGTTGTACAGTTCACAAATCAGATAAATTGGATACTTTTCAAACCAAATTTGGCACTTTTTAAATCATGCTGGGACCTTTTTAAATCAAACTGCAGTCTTCTAAGCAAGCTTGACACTTTTGATATCAAATTTAACATTTTCAAAGTTGAAGTAGCCGTATTTAAGATTGAACTAGAGAATTTCCGAGAATGTCAGAATAATTGCTTATTCACCAAGAATTTAGTATGTCTTTCTTTAAAAATTGGCTACTTACAGAGCAGAGGGTCCGTGCGCGAAAACGAAGGCGATAGCGTTCTGTACTCTCCCCTGCTGTCGTGGAGAAGAGCACGGACTGAGCAAAGGAACTCCAAGATGCGGCCAATCTTGACCTAGGCGTGGCACGTGGACCACATCTTGGTGTTTTTTGAATCCGCACCGGCTCTCTGCCCTATAAGAACCGAAACTTTTATTCACTCGCCCCCAATAAGTGAACGCACCTTTTCAACTTTCAGAAAATTTTTGTTTTTCAAGGAAAAATATTTAAGGTCTGACATAAAACGCGGGAAGGCTGCAATTTTTCAGTACTAAGAGGAGAGATCGCGCCATGCACTCGTTCAGTATGTCGCGATTTTTATAATATTTCATTGATAACAAAAATTCTACTCGCATGGACTTACAGATTTGTCAGCGGTACTATGCACGAAAGCAATAGCACATACATCCACTTTACTGTGTCAAGGAAGCAGCAATTACACGATCATTCAAATGAAAATTGCAATGAGATATGGCGCGATCTCTTCTTATAATAGAATTCCTAATATTTCTTTTAAAAAACGGCTGCTTTTGACACTCTAGATACAACAAGCTTAGAGCCACATTTCTTCCTTGAAAAATAAAAGTTTAAAAGATTGCAATCAGTTTGTTCCCTTATTAGGGCAGGTGAGCTGAAAAATCAAAGAAATTCCTATGCATACGGTTGAGGTGAAACAAAATATCTGCGCATTTTTTGAAATAAAAAAATAAAATAATGAAATAAAACGTCATTCAAGTGTAGGTAAAACTAAATTTTCCTTGAAAATCTTTTCTATGCTTTTCCGAGTGTCTCTAGTTAGATCTGAATGCGGAAGACGCTATTTCTGATTTCGAAGATGCTTAGTCAGATTACAAAAGCGTTAAGCGTGCTTGGAAGATTTTCCAATTTGACGTGAAAATGTGTCCCATTCGAGGTGAAAATTGTATATTTCAAGCGAAATTGGACGCTTTTCATAGCGTGGTAAACTTTCTGAAATCGTCTTCCACATTAAAACGGGCTTCCTTGAGACTAAGCCACTTTTTAAGAGGGATAAAATAAATTTTTGTTAGGGGAAATTCAATATTACTTTCTAAGACGTTCGAAACCCATATATCTCGGAAGGTGTTCGAAACTTTATAAAAAAATTTTTTGTTCTAGCAAACTTGATGGTCAAAACTTATCTTAACAAGCAGAGGCAAGCAGCGTTTTTTGATCAGATAAGCAAGAAGTAGCGATTTTCCCTTGACTGATGGCTGAAAGTCTGTTTCCGTGGAGCTGTGCACTAGTCTACAGTGCAGCAGAAGTAATTCTCGAAAACTGACGCATCGCCATTTCACGGTTTCAAGTACATACTCAGCACCTACACTATCAGTCAAACGATTATCGCGACGTGCTGGGCGAGTGCATGTCACGATTTCTTCCTTTAAGATACTCAAAAGTTGCTGATTTCTCTTGCTATCTAATATAAGCTTTGATTCATTATTTCTGCTGAAAAGTGGAGATTTAATAAATGTCCAACACAGTGTTCACTGTGCAGTTGGAGGAGACGCCGTCTGTCGAGCGCACTCCGACCCAAATGTTGGATCTGGTTCGGGTGCGGCTTAGACCAGCCAAGTCTTTCGTTCTTCCAAGATCGGTTAATTGGTACTGGGCTTGTCTGGGCGGGATAAAACACTGACTTCTTCATCTGTAGGTCTTATTGTCATTGTATAGGCATTGTACGATATCCCGTGGAAAGAGAATACGTGGCGCATCCCAAATGGGGGATTGATTAACGCCGTCATTTATAATATTTTATCTTTCGTATACGTGTCTATTAATGGTCGGAAATTGATGCCAATGCACCCCTCGTTCTCTCTTCCCGGGTTGTGATCGTTTACCTTGCCAGACCAACCATTTTTCTACGCCAGCAGACCTCAAACACTTTTATAGGTGGTCATACGATGCCGTTGCGGGGCTCTTATCGCACTTTTATCAGCGTGGATGGAGACATGGAGCGATGCCGCGTCCGAAACGTTCCCCTAGAAGTCAAGCGAATGCAAACTCGCCATTCTGAGGCGAGGGGTGAATTTGGTAACAAAGGATAAGGGATAAAGGAGTCAGTCCCTTTTGGGATGCCCCGCGCATTCTACATACGTCAAGGTAGTGGAGGGGATTTTGAGTGCGTATTTGGCCTATACGATGAGTTGCAGTGGCCAGCCTAGGAACCTGGAACCAGGTATCGGGTGCACGCAGGAGTCGGCACCGTCTCCAACTGCGCTCCACGCTCCCGTTCGAATTTGGTGGCAGTTAACAGAATTCCATTACTTGTCTCTATTCTCCTTCACGATTAGTGCAACCTTAGCGCAGGAGGTACTGCCGATCAGTACGTCACAGATCACCGGTGAAGAGGAATTCTTAGCGGCTAGTGGTTAATGCTTGTCTACACGTATGGTGTCAGTTCAAGTGTTAGTGACTATTATCTCGACTGCCACCTTTAAAAGTCGAGGTGGCACCCTTGCAGTCTGAACTGACATCTGACGAAACGACTCTTTGTTTCGAAGCGACTGACTGATAATGAGAAACGTTTTTTCTTCACTATCAGTGAGTCGTCTCGGATTGTTTTGCCAGTTTTCTCCCAGGTGGGGTTGTCCATGACAAGCGGGAATGTACTTTTCGTGTTTTGTGCTCTCCCTGGGTTAAGAGCATCACCTGGGCATGACATCCCACCTAGAAGAGTGTACTCTGTAGCACCCCTTGCCCTGTTGATTATGGAGCTACTGAAGCCGGCGTCAACAGCGTCTCCACTTATTCTTGTCGCGCGCCAGAGTACTCCAATGAATCATCCTCGCTCGAGGGGCATGAAGAATGTCAAATCGTTCGTCGAGGGATTTCTATAATAAGTCGGACCAATTTGCTCGTATGCGTATGTTCCTTCCGACATCCTGCGGAACCCAGTCTCCGACGACTGTTGTCAA
Organism: Heligmosomoides polygyrus bakeri; assembly: GCA_947359475.1. Classification (NCBI taxonomy): domain Eukaryota; kingdom Metazoa; phylum Nematoda; class Chromadorea; order Rhabditida; family Heligmosomidae; genus Heligmosomoides; species Heligmosomoides polygyrus. Next base: position 25,945,894 of record OX375868.1, read on the forward strand.
GCTATTGTTTGCGAAACGTTACCATTACCTGGCCAGCCGTCTAATTTTCGACCACTTGCAGCGCCGCTGATTTTCGAACGTTGACGAAGCTCGGAACTTCGGAGGTCTTCATTCACTTGTGTGGATCGTGTAGCTTCGAACATCGAGCGACGCGATTTGTTCACTATAGATGGCATCGCGTCGCTCGGCGTCGGAAGTATAGACAGGGCCTTAGGGACTTCCTAGCAACATTAACACCACTGAACTTAATTGATTGATATCTATTGATTCACTGGTTTTGGATGCAAAGCATCCGAGTGTGGTAATTATTGAGTGTAGTTTGGGATATGTAAACAAAGTCGTTCGTCCAGTACTAGCAGTCTGCTTTGTCGATCTTTCTCACCAGTTGACTATTTGAGCTGATTGTGATATGCGCGCATTATGGTGGACGAACTCGCTTCTCCCTTTTTTTGGCTAAGATCAAAGTTTAGTTTTTGTTCCTATCGAATCAATCTGTGATAACTCCCAATAGATAACTAAAGTCTGACCTTATCGAAACTTGCAATTCAATAGGCCAGCTACTTGCAGTAGACAATAGGCCAGCTACTTGCTGGAAAATGGTGGAGGTCGTCACTACTTAAGCCATTTTCATTATGCACAGTTATTCTCCTGTCGCAGTGTTCAATGTGTTTTTGACTTTACGACTTCCGCGGTCAATCGACAGAGACAGAAGTTAGGGTATCGTCCACTGTTCAGACGTCTATTACCGAGTCTCGACTTCGTACGGATGGACAGGTTGCTTGGCCTTTGATGTGCCCTCATCGTCATGACCCCTATAATGTTATCGTTATCATAATGTTGCTGACTGTCAAACCGTCTTATCAGCTTCTTCCGTGGGCTCGTTTGTACCGGTGCTATTGAGCGAACTTGCGGGAAAATATGACAAAAGAGTTACTGTTGTAAATATGACTATTCATTCAATGTGGATTCATAAGGTGAGCATTCCACTCAAAAGTCACTATTTACTAGAAGTCTCACCAGGATACTATCTCAACGGTAGGTCGGAACGGCGCAAGTGTTGTATATGGGCAGAACCGCCTCTCTCTGGGTAGTAACAAACTGCAGGTATCTCGACCCCAATACAACTCTGCGCAGAGTTAGGGGCGACGGAAGTCGCGGGTTGGCGCTCTGTTGATTCACGTGCTCCACAGCTGACGGGCGCGCGCGGGATGAGGGTAGGTATCGCGGCTCCGCGCAGTGCACATGTGGCGTAGTAGGGAAGAGCTCGGGCTCGTAAACGCGGAGTTGAGGGTTTGGATCTCGCAGACTGCGTTCGTTTTGCACTTTTACAAAATCCATGTTTATCATATAGGTAATCCACCTAGGGGTATTATAGTGTGTTATTGAGCATGTTTACATATAACATATCACCCATACCGTTTTCAAGTGTGGTCCAGGCAGGGTCACCGATTTCACTGAAACTTTGTCTAGGGGGGTTATTTGGGGTGCTGATCACGAATCTTACATCCGTTTTTCACGATTCGGCTGAATAATATAGATACAATATGGCACAGGCTTACATTCTTAAAATTTCTGCCGATGACGGCAGAATCGTGAAAAACGAATGTCAGATTCGTGATCAGCACCCCAAATAACCCCCTAGACAAAGTTTCAGCGAAATCGGTGACCCTGCCCGGACCACCCTTGTTAACGGTATGGGTGGCCTCCCACCGCATCGTGAAAAACGGATGTCATATTCGTGATCAGCACCCCAAATAACCCCCGTAGACGAAGTTTCAGCGAAAAAATTTTTTGAATGTGGAGTCGGAACTTTTAACTAGTGCCACAAAATATCTATCGCTACATAACTATAGCTTCACACAAAATAGGCTTAAAATAAGTGACACACAGAAGTGAACATTTTAGCTAATCTGTAGTTTGAAGCATATGTTATATGTAAACATGCTCTATAACACACTATAATACCCCTAGGTGGATGACCTATACGATAAACATGGATTTTGCAAAAGTGCAAAACGATCGCAGTCTGCGGGATCCAAACCCTCGACCCCTCGTTCACGAGCCCGAGCTCTTCCCTACTACGCCACATGTGCACTGCGCCGAGCCGCGATACCTGCCCTCATCCCGCGCGCCCGTCAGCTGTGGAGCACGTGAATCAACAGGGCGCCAACCCGCGACTTCCGTCGCCCCTAACTCTGCGCAGAGTTGTATTGGGGTCGAGATACCTGCAGTTTGTTACTTCCCAGAAAGAGGCGGTTCTGCCCATATACAACACTTGCGCCGTTCCGACCTACCGTTGAGATAGTATCCTGGTCAGTCCAAGAAATAAAAGGATGAAGGGCGGCGTTATCCAATCCCCTTTGGGACGCGCCACGCATTCTACTTCTACGTGATATCGTGGAGGCGATTTTAATGCGTATTTGGCCATACAGTGACTTGCGGTGGCCGGCCGATGAACAAGTCAGCGCTCTATCCTTCCCAGACAAGTCTGGTACCAATTCACCAACCCGGAGCGATGGAAGGCCTGATTGGCCTGGGCGGGAAATCCGGACCAGGAACCTGGTATCGGGTGCACGCGACAGTCGGCGCCTCCTCCGACTGCGCTACACGCGAGTACGCTTATTCTCGGTCACTGATCAGCCAAGAAATTAGGTTGGGATGGCTGAAATGCTCCATGAGGCTCACCGGCTGTTACATGGGTTGGGCTATATACACTACGTGGAAGACGGATTAGATTTTTTGAGCGCGAAACTCGGAATAGAACACGACTTCCTCCGGGTGAGCACTGAGGCAATGCATATTTCAATTTAATAGTACTGGACACAATAAGGTTTTGGGGGAAGGCCCTTACCAAGATAACTTTGTTGCATTTTTTTCTACCAAAGTTTTCTATTTCAATGTAGGTCTAATGCGGGTGGGGCCACTGCGAAGAATACTATTCTACCGTAGTCATAACCAAGCTACTCGTGCCAATATTGCTCGCGTCGCTCAGCGGAGAAATGCACACTTGGGTTCTGCATGGCCTTTGATCAGGTCTAGGTAAAGGAAGGAACTCCGTGCTGCGATCCATCTAAGCCACTGTCAAAACTTTGCTACATGGTATGACCGATAGTTTTGAACCAAAACCAATAACTGCTGTAAGTGTTCCTCACTATGGGTTTATTCAAACTTCGCGACGGGAGCGACCGGTCGTCGGTCGCCATTATTCAGCACCGGCGGCTGCCGCGCCGCGGCGTCGTGTGCGTCGCATTGCGGCGTCGAGTTCGCCGCACCGGCGTCGAGTTCGCCGCACTGCAAACTCCATGCGAAAAGCAGCTCCGCTCCAGAGCGTCTATCTGCCACAATGGCAATAACTCGACTCAATAACAACGGTTGATTTCCGTTATAATCTAGCGGTCTTACAAGGAAAGGATAACAGGTGGCCAAGGAACATTGAGAAATGCTTATTAGTGGATGCAGCTTCGGCCACAGTAGATCTATATTCCTTATCTGAAACTAGGATTGGCCAAGGTAGTTACGAATTTTACTTTCGTGGGCTATTGTCAAGCCAATTCTGATGGGTATTCATCCTAAACATGCGGTAGTCAGCCGACTGAAGAGTGTTTTATTTTTCCGCGGCCAGTTTGGTAGCAAGGCACCGTCTCAGGAGCGATGAAGGCCAGGCTTGCCTGGGTGAGTCCCAAATTTAGAATCAAACTGGGATATAATACATGCGATAGCCGGCACTTCCTTCCACTTCGGTACACGCGGCTTTTATTCTAGGGATTTTTCGCATGTTGTCGTCCCTTTGGAAATTCGAACTACACATCTCGCCTCCAAATATCACTATTACCTGATGTACGCTTCTCTGATTAGTAGAAATATAGGTGTTCATACTCTGACTCGTGCCTTATCCGCTGACGTTGCCCATGTTTAACGCGTACGAGCAAACTCGGTAGAACGTTTCAAAAAGGTGATCGGCTGATAGACCCAGATTCCCTTATTACCTTAATTCTACTGCAAATATTTCCTCAACACAATATACTTCCCACCATAGTTGGAGCTCTGCTGGACTGTCATTTCACACCTAGTTTTCGGCGTCCCCTTCGGTCAGTAGGAAAGGCAGTAGCCATAATTCTGACAGCGTTTGGTGGAAATGCGGGCACTATTGTACTTTCACAACTCCACGGGTCGAGGAGAGGTCGAAAAAAATTTTTTCGCCCAAACTTCGGCTAGGGGGGTTATTTGGGGTGCTGATCACGAATCTGAGATCCGTTTTCAAAATTACGGCCGATTACGGTAGGTTACGGTAGGTACGGGTGACTAAGGCTGCCAAAGTCATGATCACCGATTTCGCCCAAACTTCGGCTAGGGGGGTTATTTAGGGTGCTGATCACGAATCTGAGATCCGTCTTCAAAATTACGGCCGATTACGGTAGGTTACGGTAGGTACGGGTGACTAAGGCTGCCAAAGTCATAATCACCGATTTCGCCCAAACTTCGCCTATGGGGGTTATTTGGGATGCTGATCATGAATCTGACATCCGCTTTTCGTTTTACGCTGGAGTTTGGGCGCAATCGGTGACCATTACCTTACTCACCGGTACCCACCGTAACCTACCGTACTCCAGCGTAAAACGAAAAACGGATGTCAGATTCGTGATCAGCACCCCAAATAACCCTCCTAGCCGAAGTTTGGTCGAAATCGGTGATCATGACTTTGGCAGCCTTAGTCACCCGCACCTACCGTAACCTACCGTACTCCAGCGTAAAACGAAAAACGGATCTCAGATTCGTGATCAGCACCCCAAATAACCCTCCTAGCCGAAGTTTGGTCGAAATCGGCGATCATGACCTTGGCAGCCTTAGTCACCCGTACCTACCGTAACCTACCGTAATCGGCCGTAATTTTGAAAACGGATCTCAGATTCGTGATCAGCACCCTAAATAACCCCCCTAGCCGAAGTTTGGGCGAAAATTTTTTTTTCGACCTCTCCTCGACTCGTGGAGTTGTGAAAGTACAATAGTGCCGAAATGCGTAATATATCTCTGCAATCCATGCATTCCTGCACAAGTTCTATCAATGTAGAATAGTGCAATGCTCAGCTCGCGGGTCAGAGTATTGGTGTGTCAGCGGATCTCGCGCTCGAAGCAGCTGAGTCATAGCGCGGCTGTGCTCAAACTCTTATTTCGCGCTCTAACGCAAGCATCTAATTCGTTCTAAGGGCTTGTTCGTACTTCGCGACAAGAGCGACAAGACCGACTGGAGCGACGGATGTAGTGTGGTGTTTGTAAACAATTGCGTACTCCACACTCCGTCCGCGACGTATATAGTGTGATATGCGTAATTATTTACGTACACCACACCACATTCGCCGCCCCAGACGCTCTTGTCGCTCTTGCCGCTTTTGTCGCTCTTATCGCTCTTGTCTCGAAGTATGGACAGGCCTAAAGGCCCCCACAAAGTTTTGCGGCAGCGCCGCGGCCCTATGCTTAACCATAGGGCAGAGACGCAGAGCTCGCCGCCGGCGGCGTCCTGCCCTATCCTTAACCATAGCGGTGAGCGGCGTTGCCGCAGAACTCTGTGGGGGCCTTAAGGGCCTGTCCATACTTCTCGACAAGAGCGACTCGTCGCCCAAAAGCGATTCGTTTGCAAAAGATGCGTATCGATTAGAACTGAGCGCGCGCCGCCGAAAAGTGTTCATTCTTGAGCGCCGGTGCTGTCGCTTCTGTCGCTTTAGTCGCTCCAATCGCTGCTGCCTGTTCATATTTATGCCCGCTACGTATGCCGTGCACGCCACGCGTGCCGCGCTCGCGTCGCTCTTGTCGATGCTGTCGCGAAGTATGAACAGGCCCTAACTTTAGGCCCTGTTCATACTTCGCGACGGGAGCGACAGGAGCGACTGGGCCGCTGGTGCAACGCGTACGGATCGACTGATGCTGTGTGCTCGCCAGCAATAATCGATACGTATTATTTGCCTGGGGGACCATCGCTCCCGTCACGAAGTGTGAACAGGTCCGCTTTTCTTTGCGATTCTCCTGTTACTTCGCAACATCATGCAGTAGTAGCTTCGATGAATTTCCATTATACTTCACGACTAGTTCGACAAAATCTTTTACTGTGAAACAGCCGATAGCGAAAGCGGGCAGTTTCAAGAGCACAATCCAGCTACTGAACTTCCGAAGTGAGGCATAGCCCTGAATAAAGTCATTGAAAGACAAACTCAAGGCCATGCGTTCAGTAAATTGCTTCTGCGAGTTGCACTCCCTATCTCACCGCCTTGCAGCCACACCACGTGGGTGAATTTCGATACTTTTTACTCGTTTCCGCCGCTGTGGAATGTCTGCCGCAAGATGCTGGTTGATAGCGAACACTGGTGCGGTGCCCCGTGCGCCCAGACCCCGTTTTTGTCATCAGATCGCGTGCACCGTGACCGCAGATATGCTGTGCGACACTGCTTGCTGATAAGTTCTCATTGGACCGGTCCTCTGCGGCCCATTCCTTCTTTCTCGCATTTTGCCGTTGCGTGTCCGGCTGCGAATAAACAAAAAATAGGCGCTATAACGTTGCACGTCTCAAGTATGAGTTTCAGAACCGCTTCGGCTCCAAACCGGCAAACAAGCTACGCACCCCGTCAGCTATCACACATCTTCAAACCTTCACGGAATTTCCAACCAACTGCCTAAGAACTCGAGTAAGTCTTTATTTCTCGGATTTTTCCTTTCTGTCATGGCACTAATAACAGAACAGGTAGTTCCAGAATGTCTGAATCGTTATAGTACGGCTCGTTTCCGGACTATTGAAACAATTTCGTTGCAAGTCTAGGAAGGGGTCCATCATTTTCCTCTATAAACCCTAGGCAGGTTGTCCAAGAACTTTCAACCTAAAGTGATATGCATAGACATACTATTTACAGCTCTAAAAACCCCAAACCTATCTCGACAGGGCAAAATTGCCAAATCGGTTCTAGTCGGGGTGGGGGAGGACATAACTAGAAATTATGTGACAGATTGAGTTGGGCTTCACGGAGCGACTTCGAGAGGGAAAGATAGGACCCAATTCTGAACAAACAAAAAACAAACAAAGCGCCGCGATTGTAAAAACGTCTCGGCGGGCAAAGCGCATTCAAACATAGCTGACCGTCGCCTGACATGTTATAACTCGGATCGGCGGTACTACGGGGGGGGGGGGGGGGGACACAAGACGTTCTTACTAGGGTACCACGTTTTCAAAACGGTTACCGTAACAACAATCGTTGCGGGACCATCATGCCTCTGGTTCAGCGCTGGCGCTATGCCAACTGCACAGTAATTAACAACGTAGCTGCGGAACGACGGAATGAAGATGTTTTATACTGTTTGAGGTCTTAGATGGAGCATCATGGGAAGAATTACTACTTGGCGACTCTCTAATGCTGGACTGCAAGAGTGCCCACGTTGTATCATCAAAACTCTCTATGGTGTGTTCGACGGCATGTTAGGTGAAACAGATCGTCATAACGCTGAACTGCAATAACTGCAAAAATGTGTCCGAATTCTGTAACCCATAGGAGCGATGCAATATGGTTAGATGGCCACCCACGGGATAGGTCTGCCTCGAATCAGTTACATTCACCTTGAACGTCTACTAGGTCGTTGAGCACTGTAGAGCTAAGGCCTTTGTTATACCATCGCTCACCGTGAGCGACGATTAATGATATGCTCCCATATTGATCGCGCGGCGAGTTGGGATCAATATGGGAGCACATCATTAGGCGTCGCTCGTGGTGAGCGATGGCATAACAAAGATTTAAGACGTTCGAGCAATATATTCACCACACATGTATGGTTACATCCTGTATTATATTCCTAAAAAATGAAACGCATTTGCGGAAGCGCCTCATTTACATTACGCCAGCTCTCCAGAAACAGGCTGTCTCTTCCCAATAAAAAAATATGCTCAGCAGTTCTAGCAAAGGGAAAGAAACTGTTCCAATGACTGTTCTAACGTCTACCTGAGGAAACCGCTGCTGCACCGTTTTGAGAACTTCTCTCTGTGTAAACAGCAGAAGTAAGAATGATTGACCGAAATGAATGCTTTGCAGAAACATGATCACCTGATTCTGTACCATTTGCTGTTCGTTTCCTTACAAAGGATCAAGATATTTGATCTGCTTTCTTAGCAGTCTAAATCCGTACCCAACACTTTTTTATCATTTAGGCAGTCAGCTGCTTGTAGGGTAAGTCGGCGTGACTTCTGCATAATCCAGAAAAGTCGCGAAGATTGTTCTTGGGTGATACTACCTGAGCACTCTTAAAGGTTAGTTCTGTAGAACCACCAAATAGCAATAGCAATAGCACTTCCTCACAAAATTTCCCATCCAGAAGCTCCGCAGAGAGTATAAAATCCCTCCTTTCCGTACCCCAGCAGCTCCATTATTGGTTACCGAGGAGTTGGCATAATGCCAGCGCTGCATCAAAGACATGATGGTCCCGCAACGATTGTTGATACGGTAACCGTTTTGAAAACGTGGTACCCTAGTAAGAACGTCTTGTGGGGGGGGACAGCTTATGGGCTTCCCGACTTAAGCGTAGCGTAGGTGACGTGGAATTTCCCACATTGTACGCAGACTGACGCGTATATACGTGTAATGCGAGTTGCAGCGAGAGGGACCTAGGTCAAACGGGTAAAAACTCGTTCAAATGTGGGCTGGCCTCCTCATAGTAGCATTGCGCCCTCGGATCTATCACAGGGAGGAAGAGGTGCACACAACTTTGTCTGTTTACAACGGTGGCGAAGCCGAATCTGTTTTTCTGTGAATTTTGTCGGTTTAGGTCTTATTTTGTCCTTTAGAGGCCGCTCCGTGAATCCCAAGTCAAGTTGTTACGTGATTTTTAGTTATGTGTTCCGCATGAGATCCGCCAGATCTGAATGAGGCTCTCATTTGCAGTAGCGTCGGAGTGTTGGTGGTAGTAGATCCCTGACCATCTTCCAGGGCCATTGTTCCTCTTGCACTGACATGAAGGCTATTGAGAAAGGTAGGCGCTAATCAATCCATTTCTGGAATTCCACTTAAACGGAACATCGTAGATAACAGTTGAATGTGTGTTTCTCTGTACTTTCGATGGTTAGTCGATGCACTAGCCAGTATTTTACCTTCCTCACATCTGGTAGTAGGACAGTGCGCTGATTCCATCCTTCCTTGGCCGGCGATTTGCTGCCAGACCTGTTTTGAAAGGAAAAAAAGTGACTTGTCCATCGCCTGCGCACCGCGAGTTATTGCATAGGTCAATCAGGTTGCCTCCACTATCTCACCATATCCTGTAAGAGTAGGATGCGTGGTGCGTCCAGGGATAGATTAACGCCGTCCTTCAGCCATCCACCATTATATTGACCAAGCTCATGGTAATCGCGACGAGACTGTCTTAGCATCGATGCTGATACCCCAGAGAGCCTAGTGGATCAGAATGCATAAGCTTTTTCTCATCCCTTCCCCTCTGACATCACTTTCCTGTTTCGATGTCGTCTCGCGTTTTCGTCTCACCACCAATCTGCGGAAACAAATTGTTTCGTCTGGCGTTCTGGACATTACTTTCGATTTCCCTACTGTGAAGGATAAAAGATGGAGGGGAGTGGTGAATGCGTCGTGCTTCTCACACATGTTTTCCCCTCCATCTCCTGAGGGATGGCAGGCTTAATCGGCGTAGGCGGGAAACAGAACCAACAACTTAGATTCGACGTACACGCGAGAGCGTGCGCCTTCTCCGATTGCGCTACCACGCGCTCGCACTACCGTATCGCCCGGCAATTCCACCATTGAGAGGCGGAAAACTTCTTTGGCTTGGATGGGATCTAGAATCAATTCGCTGAGGAATTAGTTGCTTACCAGAACCGAAGGATGACAGATGGAACCCAAGTATACCGAGGTGTTGATTCTTTACTGGCTGAGAGTCATGCGACAACATTCGCCTCCTTCGACTGAGCACAATGCGGTCCTTCAATAACGTGCACTTCAGAAACCTAAGCCTCTCATAACCAGCAGACGTTCAGCGGCCTAGCGGCCGCCAAACGTCTGGCTGGGGCTTGGCCCTCCAACTCCGAGAATAGAACACCCTCGTCTAGGCCTTCTTACTCGCGTTACAGTGAAAAACGGGTTTCACGGGAAAGCGGGACGGTAAGGCACAACCTTCAAAACTGCGCCTATAAAGCCTATCCACCCTCTATCGCACTTACGCCGATTTATTCTCCGAAGTACACATACTCTGCGTGGCAAGGAACAGATTGTGATAATCTTGTGAGGGCTCTATACCGCTAAATATCCGACGGCAATAATAATCCTCCGATTCCCGAAATCTTTTTCTCACTATCGTCCAACAAAAACGTCGTACAACGTGCGTCTAGATCAAAAAGATGTACCCCCCCCCCCGCCGACAATACACAATACCCCTTACCCATGTGCAGGCAGAGACAGGCAGAAAAATGTAGTGAGCAACAGTTGGCAGTGAGAGTGAGAGGCATGTACACGCACACGCTCGCTGCCTTTCAAAGGTCGTCTGAAAATCTAACGCATGCTTCGCAATGTTTGATCTGTGGCACATCTTCTTGATATAGACGCACGTTGAACGACGTTCTTGTTGGATGATAGTGAGAAAAAGTACAGGTCCGTCCTTACAGGTTTCTTCCACTGATCCCCCTCCTATTACTGGTCCCACTTTCACTGGTTCTCCTTTTACCGGTCTCTCTCTCTCTCTCTCTCTCTCTCTCTCCCTTCACCGGACTCTCCCACTTCACTGGTTCCAGTTAACTGTCCCCCCTTTTGCCCTCCCCCTCACCTAAGTGGTGCCCTTATTGGTCCCCTTCACCTACTCCCATTAATGGTCGCCTTTAACGGTCCCGCCGTTACCGGTTCCCCTTCACAGGGCCCTCACACTTCACTGGTTCCCGTCACCCCCCCCCCCTTACTACCCCCGCCCCCACCCTCACCTTAGTGGTATTCTTTATTGGTCCCCTTCACTGGCTCCCGTTAAAGGTCCTACCCTTACCGGTACCCCCCCCCCCCCTTACTGGTCCTCCAAGCCTTCACTGGATCCCGATTACTGGGCCCTTTAGTGATCTCCCATTACACGTGTTCAGAATTCGGACACCCATTGCGCGACTAGGTGATACCTCTTCTGAACCCAGACACCCTTTGCATGGAATCCGTAATAACTTTTCTGAGCCCAGACACCCCTTGCATGACATGGGTGGCATGTCTTCTGAACCCAGTCCCCCATTACGCGACGTCGTTTCCACGTCTTCTGAAACCGCACGCCTGTTGAACAGCGTCGGGGACATGTCTTCTGACCGCAGACGCCCATTACGCGACATCGTTGACACCTCTTCTGAACCCAACCACCCAATGCGCGACATCGGACATGCCTTCTGAATCCGAGCGCCTGTTGCACGACGTCGGTGACACCTCTTCTAAACCCGGATGCCTGTTGAGCAACGTTGCTCGCACATCTTTTGAACTTCGAACGCCCTTTGCGCGACATCGGTGACACTTCTTCTGACGGTTTCGACACGGCGTGAGTGGCACCTCATCTGAACACGGACACCTGCTCCTCGACTCTAGGAAAGGCTAGACGAATGAGTAGACGGACGGACGGACAACCACTAACTCCTTTATATATAGTAGGATATGGACACTGAACATGGACAGTAGCTCGGTTCATGAAAGTGAAATAAGTCCTCCAGATTCCGACCTTCATCAGCGTTCGAGAGCCACCACGATTATCTTGCAATTAGTGTAGGCTCCTAAAATCAATTCGCTGAGGGATTAGTTGCTTACCAGAACCGAAGGATGCCAGATGTAACCCAAGTATACCGGGGTGTTGATCGACTTTTTCGTGACAGCGATGTTGAGTTCACGTTAATGAAGGCTGCGTGAATGATGTGACCATCAGATTCGTTTGTTAATTTACAGGATGAGCGAATTACTGTTAACTGCTGAAAACGAAGGACTGAACCTCACCGACTGCCTGCTGCCGACCGCCACTCTAGGCTCGTGGAGCGTTTGGGGAGAGGAAGAAGCCTCCCCCGCCAACCGTCTCGTAAGTATTTTCTCCGTTAGAGATCATCCCCGCTGCGGCTTCGAGGTATTTTGGTTGTGTTACAGGAAAGCACTCAGCGCGATCGTTGCGAAGAAGAGTGCGTTAATCGGCGGTCCATGCAAGCAAATCGTGTTTTTAACTGGGCCGAAACCACCACCGCCACCACTGCCGTCTGCCTCCTCAAGTCCGACGACCTTAAGCGAGAAGATACCCCGGTGAGTGCGCCGTTCGATATTCTGGTGTTTTCTCAAATCTAGAAATCACTAGCTTTCAGGCTGGTCCATCCCCACCATGTTTTGGTTGTGGATCAGGACGGTGTTGTATTATCGGATCGCCCGCGTATCATTCCTCCTACGTCAGTTCTGTCCAGCAGGTTAGTGTATTCAGAGCTCTTTGATGTTCAGTGTTAAACTTGAAGCCGACAAGACTTTTTGTAGGGCTTGTTCTGGGAGTGGACTTAGTACTTAAGCTTTTCACTTCAAACAGGACAGTTTTCAGGTCGAAGTTAACATTTTTCGAATCAAAGCCGCTGATAAAGAAGGTCATCCTAGATTTTTGATTCTTTGAAATGTTCTTAAAATTTTGGTCATACTCACGATATACACAGTTCAAAAGCTTCTTTAATTCTTACCATTTCAGCTGTAGGAATATTTTCAATCCAATATCGAAGAGTGATTAAATAAAAAAATTCTGTTGTTTCAACTGGAAAGGGTGCACCATGCACTGTACAATAAGGGTTATGTTTATCTTATTCACTGCGTGTTATTTACTTTGAGTAGAAACAATCGACGAGAAAATAGGGTTGTATTCCCCGAACTTCATATAAACGGCATTTGCAGTTTTAATAAAATACACCGTGCCGGAATCGGGTCGTCCCGGACCACACATGTTGCAATCCCTTCATACGGCACATCTTTTTGCAGCTGTTCTTAACTCTGAGAATGTTACTGTAACCATGTTTCGAACAGTCTGAATAGCCCTCTTTTGAGCTACAAGTTTTTAATAGGGATAGGGATATTTTTGTAGGATGAAAATCACACAAATTAAGGTTAAAAGATAGTTTCCGAGAGAATAGGGCACAGGAATCTGTGTGGGACATACAAATCCGTTAATATAGAACCTGTTCAGACCGACATATGGCGACTCCAATTTAATGCTTTTTTTGTTACCTTTAACAGTAGAACGATCTCTTATGCCCTAAAAATTGCATACAGCATCGCTAAGTAGCCAATCACATAGTCAAATAGCGATGTGAAACAAACTAAGGCTCAACCTCAGGCAGAAACTCGAAGCTCTAGTGACTTGTTTGCCATGTTACGATGTTGTTCATTTCATTTATTGCTTTTCCTTCTTCTTGTTTTTTTCCTTCAAAAACATGATTAGTCACCGTACAGCGAGTGCGCATCGAGTAGTCGTCCGGTCTTTATCGATTCCCACAAACTGCATAGCTACGTATCGCGTTGTCGACGAAGTGTGGGCGCCGACTTCGATTTTGTTGATTCCTTAAAGCTGTTACACATAGGGGTGCGACAAACGTGAGCAACTATGGGTCTCAACGTGACCGCAGCACACTTTTTGGAACGAACCGCTATCCGCTGAGTGATATCATCAGTGCTCTTATCGTCATTGTCATCCATTACAGCACTTTGTCACCGTTCTCTAAAAATGCGACGGACGGTCATCAACCCAGCAGCCCCTATCTATACGACCATGATCAAGACTATGCAACCATGTACAAATCGCCTTCAAGTTATTCACCGGAATTCGCAACAAAACCTTTCTCGCCTTCTGATCACTACACCGAGCTATCGAGCGGCATCTCCGATATGTGAGTGTATAGGAGTTGTGTGGAAGCTTCTTACGAGTAGGCTATAAATGAATGTGCTTATAGATATGACCTGGACTTTGACTATTCACATCTCATCTGCTCTCACAACATTGACGATTTTGGAGATGACATCGCTTACGGCCAGCCAGGTAAGAACTTGATTTCTATACGGACTCACTAGCGTTGCAGTGCGACAGGGGTTGTTACATAGTGAGGCTGTGGGGAGAAAAAAGTCACCATAAGAGCAACTGCGTCCTGATAAAAGCTCCCATTGAATTTGGAGGTCTATGTCTTTCAGGAACCTGTTCCTTGTCATCGACACCACGAGAACCGTGCCAGTCCAGGACAGAACCCGACTTCTCGTTCATTGACAGCATCTACGAAAGCGTAAAGGCGGAAATTGAATCCGAACAGGCAAGTGCAGTACTATTTACGCTGTCGTACAGCTTGGTAGTTTTCTCCTAGAAAACAACATTTATCAGTGCTCAGGATTAAGAGTGTTCCTCTCAGGCTGATGGTTCTTTCAGCTGCACGAACGTAAGGGAACAGGGAGAGTTTAATGGTAGATTTGGGGCACTTTTTAAAGAACTTTATGTTGGGAATACTCGCATGGGGACTGCTTAGCAAGTGGTTCTGATATTTATTTTCGATGCAGAAATAAGCAAAACTGCAAAAAATTGAGCGTACTTTTCTTGCACTCCTTCGCTTTTGTCTCCTCATGACTTTGATTGAAAGTCATCAAATGAAGCATACACTTTCTCCTCAAGGAGTTCAATAAACCTCTTGTTTGTAGTGGTCTTAATGGTAGTTCTACTCTGTCGCTACTTTGCTTCATAGACGTCACAAATACGCTTTTTCGAATTGCCGAGTAAGCAGTGTGTTCAGAGAATACGCTGGATAAACTGGAACGTAGCGACCGATGCTTTTTCTATTGCGTAAATTGGTGCCTTATAACGCTTCAGTAGAGGATAACTGAAGCGATCAATTGCATCTAAGAACGCTTTGTTCGCTGTTCTAACTGGTTTTGAATTGTGTTAATACCACGTAGTTCGTGCGTATCCGTCCTAGCGGGGAGAGGCACTAATTGAAAGGCGAATCGCCAGCGTTTCATGGGTAGGAAATTGCAAAGAGCTGGTCCCTCATAGGTTAGTTTAGCAAGTTGTCTTTGTAGAATAGTCTTGCCTTTTCAATGTTGCGCCGTTTTCGAAAGGACAAAGTGAAGTGCATTTACCCCTCCACCTAATAGGATGTCTGGTCCTGACCGCACTATTTCTACTTCCTGCTGTAGTTACTGAAGGAAGTAGGGCTATCCCTACCCATATGGGCTTTTTAGGAGCCTTTTTTGTACGGGAATTGATGTTTTGTTGCGATCAAAACTTTAGCGCCAGGTAGGCTCGAACTAGCTTCCCTTGCTTACCGGACTGATTGCTCCAGGCCATCACACCATTGATCGAAGGCGAATGTGCGCACCTCATAGGACCAAGCATCACTATCCCGTACATCGTGAATCATTTCTATCAAGACCTGCAGTTTAACTGATTATGTGCTGGTATCATCACCTGGCTCCTTCTTGTACAGGTGAGTACTGATTGGTCCCATGAGGTGTAGTGGCATTCGACCAAATAGCGCCGGTGATGTAATGGCGTAGAGCATCCTTCCCGCTAAGCAGGTGGTGCAGGCTGAGCCCACCTGGCGCTAGAGTTTTGATCGACACAAAACATTATAACAACCTAGAACCTCAGTGACCGCTTAAGGAAAATGACTTGGTTGGTAATCTGTTTTCGGTACTTTTCGGCGTTCCGGGATGAAACCTTGGGCCCAAGCTTGGCGGTGAGTGACACTGGGAAGGATCCGTGCTTTACTACGGAAGGAGAGCACGTGGTAAGGCAATGGAAGGTTCCCCGGGATGGGTCCCCGACGAGGGTGTGTAGTCACTACGCTACGGCGGCACTGAGCATCATCCCGGAAATTAACCTGTTTTCATTCCAAGAAACGCATTTGTCTTCTAAACATCTGTTTACAACTGCATTATGGACCACTTCTGGTTAGGTAGATCTAACTGTACAGCCTAACGTGACAAACATAAAAGTGGGTAAATCTAATAACCTTCGCCTACCAGAGAAAGACAGGTTCCTGCAGTTGCTCCATCCAAACTTGAGTTACAACATTTTTCACTTTTTATTGTTCTAATTTTTTTCATCAACCCAGTGACGTCCATTTTCAAAGCTCAACGGCTGACACGGAAACAGGAAGCGCGAGGAAACTGGAAGCATTAGAGAGGGAGGAAACTTTTTGACCGACTGACCACACAACTCAAAAGTTTTGAGCAAAATAAATTTGGCATGACTTCTTGGTTTCCTGTCCGCGTCAAGACAAGAGGAAAAACGCTGTGTCTTCTTCCGTCGTTTATGCTTTGTCCTACTTTAGAAGGTTGGAACCTCTCGTCCCAGCCCAAGCCCCGAAGCCCCAGGCACTCCGGTCATCACCCTCGATGTCAACAATCCTGTGACTATTGTGGTTGGAGATGGCAAGGAGTACAAAGTGGTTCTACAAGAAGTAAAGCCAGAAACGAAATCAGCCACGAAGAGGAAGTCATCCAGCCCAGCGGTAGATTATCTTGATGCTACCTGCATTGCCAATAATGGCGCTCATCTCGCTTTCTGTTGCAGCTGTGCCCGAAACCGAAGAGGTCTCCTGGGGTGTCGCTCGCCGAGCTGACCATCGAAGAGATCAACGCCAGAAAAAGGGAGCAGAACCGAGTGGCCGCACAGCGATATCGTGAGAAAAAGAGGAACTGCAAAGAGACCGAGAAAGAGGTCAGTGGTTTCAGGACGAGTATGCGAAGTGTACCACGTTTACCTCAAGTTGGGCGCTTAAAATCAAACTGGACACTCCTAAGCAAGTATGACACGTGAAATCAAACTGACCATCCTCCGAACCGATACTAGCTTCTTCCACATTAAACTGGAGGCTGTCGAAAAAGGTTAGAATAATTTTTTTTGTCCAGGGAACATTTCAGAATGGCTTTTTTTTTTGAAGTTTTAATTCACCTACTCAATAAGTGACACACAGTTTGAATTTTTTATAAAATTTTCGTTTAGAAAATAATTAATTGAATGTTGTCACAAAGAACAGGGGAGCAGTAGTCCGGCATCAGAAGAAGGATCATGCCGTACACTCGACAGATCGCCGCGATTTTTATTCCATTGGGTTGAGGGGTGTGATCTTGGAAGGCTTGGATATCTTCGGCATACACCCTGTGGTAGGATAGAATAACTTTTTACTTACTTAGCTTTTTTAGCGGAGCCCCTCCCCCCCCCCCCCCCCCCTCTCCCACTAGGATTGTGCTAGAAAAGGAACTCCAGTATTTAAAAAGGCGAAAAATTCATAGTCAAAACTACACCCTCCTCCCAACCCATACTGCGCTTTCGATTGATACCAAAAATTCTGTGTGCGTGGAGTAACCCAAATGTAGGCGGTACAACAAGAACAGTTTTGATATGCTCGCGTATCCTCACATCGCTATTTCAAGTGAGCATCACTGAGGCTATCAGTCAGATAAAAAGCTGCGATCAAGTCGAGTGCACAGTGCGATATCTTGGTTTAATACACCAAATGATTGCTGGCTTTGTGCGCTGCAGAACAGATTGCTTTATTTTTCCATAATAAAAATTTATAAAATTTCAAAAAGTGAGTTCACTTTGGAGGAAAGTGAATTGAAAAATCTCAGAGAAAGTCAGACTCACTCAGTCAAACAAAATTTATTCCAAGCGGCTGGGAGAGGCTCTGTTTTAATGTGAGGGAAGCTCATTTTGGTTTGGAAGATGTTCGGGTTGATTTCAGAAGCGTCAAGTTTGCTTAGCAAAGTGTCCAGTTTGATTTTGAAGCTGTACAGTTTTATTTGGAAAGTGTCCAACCTGACTGAAAAATGGCACATTCTGGACGTGGCTTCCTCACGGCGGTGCCTGTTGCATTTCATGTTCCTCTTGTTTGTGATAAAAGCCGGTGTTTAGGAGGAGGAACGACTCGAGAAACGCAACGCCTTTCTTCGCGTGGAGGCTTCCCGCCTGCAGGAGCAGATAGACGAGCTACGAAAGGCCATTCTCAGCAAGGTGGGCAAGTGATGACGAGCTGCTGTGCGGAGAGCCATATGGCCGAGTTCGAAAGGATCCATCGATGACAACCTTGTCAAGTTCTGCACTGGAAGCCCGTTAGGCCTCTGTTATACTCCCGCGGGAGCATCCGCGGAACGTCCGCGGACCAATGGTGCACGGCGGAGGCGGGCGTGGCGAGGCGCGGCGATTGGCCAGGTGAGGAGTCTCGGCGCGATTCCCGCCCTTCCGCGGATGCTCCCGCGGGAGTATAACTCAGGCCTTAGGGTATGGAGTGGTTATGTCCCCAGATGAACTGCTTCTTGGAAGTCCCTTTGTGCTCCTTCTTTGTTGTGAGTGGATAGGAGTAGGAGTCTTAAGAAAGTGGAGTTCCTCTAAATCGATCCCTAGAATGACCCCAAGGTCCGGCATAAGTATCCACCTTTTATCATCGGAGTGGTTTCGCTCGAAATATTGTCCGTCATCCGTCTGTGTCTCGTCGTTTCACATCAGACTGCACTTGACTGTTAAAGATTACCAGCGCTATTTCCCGGATCATGTCACATTTCCCCTGTATATAGCTGCTGTTCCGTTGATGATGTCGTTCCGAACTTTGTAGTAAATTTCCATTATTAATCTCGTACAGTAATCGTGTTTGTGCATTTAAGGGCTAGGTGTTGGTTTGTAACGTTCTATAACATTATTCTCTCTTTCTCTCTGGTATGGTGGACGTAGTTGCTAGTTATTTTACATTACTGAATAACAGTATTGCTGTTGTGCGTTTTGCTCAGACACAGTTGCCGGGGTCGTGTTTTTCTCCAATACAGTCGCGGAGGTATAGGAGGTAGGAAAATGGGTTGGAAAGATTGCCAGAAGAAAATGGGTATTCAACGGGTGGGTAATGGTGATTATGATAGACTGTGAAGCTACGATGTCGCGAAAGTGGTGCACGGAAGGTCGGAAGCGCCAGCCAACCAGGCTGAAAGTATTTGGCCCAATTCTCCAGCTGTATGCTATGGAGAGTAACTTTCTTGCGACTTGTTTATTACTGGCCGGTTTTTTACCAAAAGACAACGAGAGAGCTATTCAACGGCTCCGTAGACGAAATCCAATTGAAGACCTACCACTTCCTCTGAAACAAGCCCAAAACGTTTCATATGTCCACTGCCTGCTTGCCCCTTCACATCAGTTCATCTTGCGGATCCTAACCTAATTTTTCCACCACTTCCAACTGTTCGTCTTCGTCAACTTCAACTTGACGTACTTCGAGAGTGTCCTGGCTATCCGATCGGCCAGCTTGATTTCTTCCCTCGAAGGCTCCTTGCCTTAAAGTGGACCACACTTCAGTGTGAGCAGGTGGATCACCACTCGAGCGACGTTGTTGGTGTTAGGTTTAGAAAACCTTCAGTGGACCTCTGATTTGCACAGACAAAGATGAGGGAAAGGGCGTATCGATGGTCGTTGAGATCAATTTGTGGAATCCACAGACCTTGTTTCATATTTTAACCACTTATCTCGTCATAATCCCTTGTTTGCCAACTTCATTCTCTGAAGAGACATCTAGGAACAAAAAGAAAGAACTGAAAATATGTAGTGGCAATATTACCTTGGTTGGAAACTTTGGGTATCGACACGCTGCTTCAATCGCGGTTGGACATTGAGCATTGTTTACCTGCTGTTTTCCTATTATGTCAGTTACTTTGAGGAGAGGAGCACTCTTGATAGACCGCAAAATATTAGGTTGGTGCACAAGTTCTCGGACATTTGATCCCTCCTGAATTATAGTGCATTTTCCCGCCAAATTTCTCACATGTATCAACGCGTAAATGATCGATCGATAGAGAAAGGAAAGGGCTACAAAACTGTTCCTAACATTTACTTCTGCGTTGTTAACGTCAGCTATTATGGCTAAGCAATTCATCCCAACTGGGACGCATATTCGGCACGTCACGTTATTCGTGCACCAATCTGGCCTCAATGCCAACGAATCGTATCGTCGCCTGAAGGATGTTTACAACGAGAGTGCTCCAGCTCGAAGTACTGTGTACCAGTGGTTCTCGAAGTTTGCAGTTGGTGAATTCTCCGTTGAAGATAATGAACGAGAAGGGCGCCCGATGACACTGGATTTGGATGGCCTCCGAAGTAGAGTGGAAGCGGACCCATACCAAACCACTCGCGAACTATCAAGCACTCTTGGTGTTAGTCACTCAACAGTCGCTCGAGGATTGAAGTCGATTGGCAAGGTGCAAAAATTGGGTCGCTGGGTACCTCACGACTTGACGCAACATGACATGGATCGCAGAGCCGATGTCGCTCTGTCTCTCCTTACCCTCAGACGTACCCACGGATTTCTGGACAACCTTGTCACCGCGGATGAGAAGTGGATACTCTACTCTAATTATCACCGGCTGCACAATGGGCTGACGCAACTGGAGAGGCAGAGGACGTTCCGAAACCCGACCTTCACGTTAAAAAGGTGATGCTGTGCATTTGGTGGAGCGTTCTTGGCGTAGAATACTGGGAGCTGCTGGACGAAGGGACGAACAGTGACGGCAGAGGCTTACGTCAACCAACTGAGGATGTTGAGGGCCCACCTTCAAACCACACGAGGAGAGCAAGTGAAGGTGTATTTTCAACACGACAGCGCTAGACCGCATATTGCTAGAGCGACGGCGGCTGAGTTGGCGGACTAGGATGGACCGTTCTTTCACATCCACCTTACTCACCAGATCTCGCTCCTTCTGATTATCATTTGTTTTCAAGCCTTCAACGCTATTTAGACGGCCGGCAATTTAGGAACCGAGAGGATGTCAAGGAGGCACTGCTCACATTTTTCGAATCACAGCCGTCCACGTTTTGGAGAAAAGGCATCCATGACTTACCAGCAGGTTGGCGAAAGAGAATTGATGTAAAGGGTGGTCACTTCAAATGATTTGATATTGTTGTTCGTGTGTTGTGATAATAAATACTTCATGCCGCAAGTGTCCGAGAACTTATACCAACCTAATATCAAGTGAAACGCTTAATGCCGAAAAATCTTGCTACCTTCGCATTGGAACAAAATCAGGGAATAAGCAGCAATCTTATTGTCTTCGCGACACTGAGCTTAAGCTGGTAGATGATGTACAAGATTTAGGCTTTATGATAACTAACAATTCGAACTTCAGTAAACATTATAAGATGTTAGTAAAGAAGGTAAATCATCGGATCTACAACCTTTTCAAAATTCTTAAGTCCAATGACCCCCAAGTGTTGCTGCGTGTCCCTCATCACTTTATAAAAGAATGAAACTAGCTGACCTCTTAATGAGTTACAAAATTCTCACAGGGAAAGTGTCTATAGACCAAATAACATTTTTTGGTCATCCATTGCCAAGAAGTAAGAGAGGAAAAACAATGCTGTATGTCTTGGTTGATAGAACACGTATTAGATTATGTTTCATCACTTACAGGTGTCTGAGTGTAATGAACTCGTTACTAGCCGAAACTGACAATCTTCTTAGTTTGTCGTAAAATGCATTTAAAACGTTAGGTAGGAGAAATGTCACCTTCGATCCGCCTTGATCTTGTCGTTTTTGTTTGCAAGCCTTTTTTCGTTTGGGATGTGTACATTGTATATTATTATATTTTGTTGCTTGGTTAATGCATGCTTTAAATGAATAGAAAAAAAGGGGAAGACGAAATACGGAACGGAAACGCTCAAAAATGGCCGGAAACCAGAATACGAAACGCGGAAACGGAAGTGACACATGTCCGCCATTTTTTCAAAAATTGCATCTGAAATGACGTTGGATGCGGCTTCTATTGTACCTTTTCTTAATCAGAACTTTGCGAGCTTAATTTACAATCTTCCACATGTTAATGCTCATCCTAATCATAACATAACATAGTGTGTTATGAGAATGAGCACTAATCCAAGCAAGAAATTCATACTATCGCTCTGATAACCTTTTAGCTATGGCTGAGCGATAAACGAAAACAAATTTAGGGGCTTATTTCACTATTTCTCACTATTTCAGCATGCAGTCTCTCCAGTTCCTGCCACGGGTTTTTCGCTGACTTTTTTGATGCTGATATTTTTTGAACGGTAGACTTGACCGACTTAACCAATAGAGGTTACTTACAGACCTGCATTAAAAAAACTGACTCGGGTGAAGTCTAAAACTAGAGTAGCCACCTAGATCATTTTTCGACTAGGAAAGAGATTCCTCTCAACATTTTTAGAAACCTGTGGCGTCATGGACGACGTGATGGCTGCACAGATATCTGCATGCTCAAGACTAGCAGTTACATTGTAATCACCAAAACCAGAACCCAGAATCCAATCTTGGGTCTAAGACGATAACTGGATGACTGATTAGTCATGGTGGGTCCATACTTCCACAGGAATATTCAGTCTGTGCCAGCCTAGAAACCTTACGTCCAAGGTGACGCAGCTGGACAGTTCCAAGATGGTTCTCGAAGCAATATTTTGTGACAGAATTCAATAAGTCACCATAGTCAGCCAAAATAACAGCCCGTGATAGATAACCGTGATGCTTCATTAAAAAATGAATCTTATAACTCCATATGGATGAATGTCACACCTAACGAAATTAAAAATTGAAATGTGCACCTTCGGTCAGGAACACTGATGTAATCTTGGAGCAGACAACCGCATGCCACAACCTTCACTGAACCATTTGTTTCATGACTCTGCGCTATATGCTTCCAAAGCTTTTGTAGCTATTTGTAACTAATGAATCAGGAATTTTATGATCATTCAAATGTTGAGTGCACTTTCTTAGCATACAGTGCATAGCCTTTGCGACACATTAATTTTGCACTGCACCCAGCCGTTGTCATTTTTGACCGCTTTTTTGGTTGTCTAACCAAATTCAGGATTAGTAATACTAGAGTTGTCAAGCAGTATTTCTCTTACAATTATATCTTTCTAAATGAGCCGTTGATTGTGTTCAATAGAAAACTAGTGTGGAACAGTGCCCATTTCCATTTCCGCCTTCCGGCGGAAAAGCAGGCGGAACACAGAACGGAAGAGCCCAAAATGGCCGGAAACCGGAATTCGGAACACGGAAATGGAAATTCCGCACATTCCTGCTGATAAGCCATCACCATAGTTCGAGGAGTGCTGGCAGGTTCACATCCAAGTCAGTACCGCTCAATGCGTACAACGAGAGCAACATGTGCTACCGAATGGTTGCAAGAGATGCTTCTGAAGATCACTTCCGAGCGTGTCGCAGTACCTGTTGAGCATAAGTAAGATGGTGAAGTGAGGTTTCCACCACAGGGGAAGAAAAGAAACGTGATGGATTTGTGTAGGGGAGAGATTGTATAAAGCATTGAACACTCACTGCACCAAAAAGCGATACAAAATAAATGTTCTACCTGCATTCATCTGCTCATAGAGCCCTCTCCTCACAAAAGCAAAAAACAATTCTCGTCGAAATTCCTCATCGATGATCCGTTACTCCAACGATTGATGTATTGGCGACTAGATTCCCGTTTCAATGCGAATTATAAAGGAAAGCCGTCGGCAGGAACGGTCGCGGGTTTAAAGTGTTGAGCTCGAAGCCGACGACACATCACTTCCTAAACCCGCCACCATCCCTCTAACTGCACGGATCCACGGATCTACGACGGCGGTTCGTGTCCGTCAGCAGCCAAGCTCATTGCCTTCGCCGACAATCACTGACTGTGAGGTACTGACCGAATGAAAGAAAAGTACGGGTAGAACGTCATGGATTGCTTCCCGTGAAGATCCGTCGACGTCAAAGGCGAGCATTACCGGCCGAACAATGGAGCCATGTGATCCTCTGGAATAGTAATCACCTCGTTTACGGCCGTACCACGTCGAAGCATGCCAGCGCTAGCATGAGTTGCAGCAACGAGTGGTTTCGACCCATTGACCTCTGGCTTATGGGTCAGCACACCCCACTGTGCCACGCTGTTGACGGGCGTCCGCTGTCCGCGCCTCCATGATAAGCACCACGAATATGGTGTGCCCATGATATCCCGTAAAAGGAGAACCTCCCGGAGACTCTTACAAAACATAAACCTATATAGTAAAAACGGATACTACACAACGCATGTGTGCCAGAAACTCCAAATCTAAAGTGCCCTTATGATACCCCGTAAGGTATA
Source organism: Heligmosomoides polygyrus bakeri (assembly GCA_947359475.1). Classification (NCBI taxonomy): domain Eukaryota; kingdom Metazoa; phylum Nematoda; class Chromadorea; order Rhabditida; family Heligmosomidae; genus Heligmosomoides; species Heligmosomoides polygyrus. The sequence continues at coordinate 25,970,004 of OX375868.1, forward strand.
ATGCGTGTCGTATCTCAAACACGGACCGATTAGTGGCGGCCTTTATTCGATGACTACATTTGCTTGAGGGGACTAATCAATGAACAACGCAGCATTTTACATTACTCAGACAAGCCCTGTGCCAATTCACCTTCCCCTAGAAAAAACTGGTAGCAGGCCACTTGTCGGAAAGAAGCTCGAAAGCACTTAGTAGTCCTTCGTGTTACCTGAGCCAATAGTCTTGATTCGGAGTGCGTACGACAGCGAATGCCTTCTCCGGTTGCCTGTGCCCTAACCTAATGTGGGACTACGCTAGGAATAAAAATGGCTTCAAAAATATGTCACCGTCATCCTCTTTTATTCGAGACACGGGCAGTTGTTTAGCAAAAGGATTTTAAGGAAACATTAAAAGAACAGCAGAAAATGGGGTGGATGTAACCATCACTCATGTAAGGAACACATCATGAACAACACGTTTTGCAACATACCTTTACATTTAACATCTGGCAAGTCTTGTACAGACTTGAGCAGATTCTCCATAGATCTTCCTGCTTGCGGAGCACCAGACTGAATTTCTTGAAAGTTTAGAAGATTAAGAATCCTGGTTTTTAACAGCTATGAGATTCAACTTCCTGTCATGGATCTTAGAAATATCTCATCAAAAAGCTTTCTGAGTCGACGGAAACTTTATTTGATGGAATTTTGTATGTTGTTTTTAACCTTCTGAAGTAAGAGCATCAGAGATTGAAAATTTGTACCATCTTAAACTTTAAGATGTGATTAATATGCATTAAGAAAATTAAGCTTCTTCGCCGCGATCTTCGGTATGGTTAGGGAGGATCGTATACCAAACTTTCGTTTTTCATGAAAAATTAATTTTTCACCTGAAGGAGATCATCTACACAGTTAAGATTCTGTCACAAAAATTTCAACTCTTGACCCACACACAGTGTAAAAAATCATGGTTTTCTGAAACGAATAAATTGGATCGACCCCTAGCCAACATGGCACTGGCGTCTTTGGAGCGCAGAATTGAACATTCCCAAAAATGATTACAACTCGGTAAGCTTTTGGAAATTTGAAAAAAGCCAATTTCTTTTTCAAAACAGGAGAAAAGAGCTTTCATTCAGTGTAAAGTCGGTTTTGAGGAAAAAGGCAAAAGCTTTTTGAAAACTAAAAAAGCGCTTTCGAACCATATAGGAATTAGTTTTAAAAAGGGAGATCCTCACACGGGGCGGTGGGGATTTGATTTCTGGTCCATTGTTGCATAAACGCGTGCCAAAGTCGAACCCCCTCGCGCATGAAGGTCCCTTTTTATGAAACGGTTTTTATATGGTTAGAAAACATTTTATCTCCACTTCTCCCAAAACTTTAAAATTTTTGAATTTCAAAAAATGAACCGTGTTATGATCAATTTTGTGAAGAACTTCTCGCAGACTCTGACCGGTTCTGCACCGACGACATTGGAGTGATTTCACAAAAATGATCATAGCTCGGTGCTAGGAATATAGTAGTTTGGTGCATAATTCCTGTCCAGAAAGGAGCTTGACAACCAAAAGTACAATCACCGTTAGAGTCGACAAATGGAGGCGTTTGGAACCCTGCACTCAAAACGTAACGCAAAAAAAAACCTTAGTACGATGTTAGGTAACCTTAATTACATTGCAAATCTTCGTGGCCTTCCAGCCACAAGTTAGCCGTGTGAGGTTTAGGGAAAACCCTTGCACAGAAATACAACAACAAAGCAGACCGTTCTTTTTAGTATGACTATAACTGCATCGAACAGAACTCTCGGTCTCAACAAGGCATCGGAGGGAATGCTGTCATCACAAGGGCTTCAAGCTGCTTGTCATCCGAGGAACTTTTAGTTGAGGTAGAACGACAAAAGTGAAAGCAAGAGCAAAATGGAACAGAGCTGTTGAGTTGTGAGGAGTGTTCCATTAGATTTCGCGGCTTACATTCAGGAACTCCTAACGTGGCTTAGAAAAAGCTTCTTCACAAAACAAAAAACGTTTTGCTTACTAAATCAAAGCTTCTCCCTTCGTAAAACCTCGCCATTTCAAGTTCTTCAAGTGTTAGTATTGTGCCAAAACGAGGTTATTAGGATGAATCTTCTTTATTTATGCGTGGCCCAACGTTTTCGACGAGATCGTCGTCTTCAGAGGCGATTCGATCCACCAATAGTGCCGATGCCACTCTGCGTTAGTAAGGTTAGCGAGGACGAAAGTTTTGCTTACTACATCTCTGACCTTCTTAGAGGTCGCAACTGCCGGCAGTAGTACGCAGTATTGCGTACAGTAACCCTCGCGGCGCCGCACCACCCGCCGTTGTCATGGCGGGTCCGCGGCACCCACAAGACTGCTGCCGGCCTAAAACGCAAGCCTGGAACTATGATAACAACTTCGCTAAGAGTTCAATGAAGAACAGCTACGAATTTATCATGACAGTGTAGATGATGATCATGTACATACTTACTGCTTCAAAAACAATTTTTTCGATGTTTTTCATTTTGCTTAAGCCTAGAGCGGCTGTTATAGAAGATATCGTGGATGTTCTGTTCGGTCAAACAGCGCCGGTGGTGTAAGGCGAACATCGCTGCCCGGAAAGCAGAAGATGCGGGTTCGAGTCCCGCCTGGCGCAAGAGTTTTGACCGCAACTAAACATCCTCTTAACAATTTTTTCGATTATTCGATTGTCCGTCCTGGAAGTCAAGAAACATCCAGTTAGGGTTGCAGACGCAGGCCAATCGCAGGCAAATGTTTGGCCTTCTGATGGTTCACAAAATAATAACTGGTGCTTGCGAAATAGCAGCGGACGGTTTCCTTAATCTGAGGCCATCTTCAACTCGTGGTGCCACAATAAAGCAGTTCATACCCAGAGCCAAGCTTGCATGTAGGAGTCAGTTCTTCGTAAATAGAGTTACTGCAGCTTATGTGTAATTCTCCAAGAACCGGGCATCACCGATTTCTCTAAATGCTTTCAAATGCATCGTCAACAAACACCTCGCTAAATGTGGATATGATGCATCCTCCGACAGACAAATTTGGCCTACATACGCTTTTCTTTTGTTTTTATTTGTCTTTTCCTAAACTCTTTATCTTATGATGTTCCTGTTGTTTGTTTGCTTTCTGCATCTCTTCCTCTTAGAAGTGATATTGTTGTAACACATAAAATTTTTCATGTAATAAATAATAATATTATTAACAAAATTTTCACTCTCTGGCAACACTATCAGATTTAAATGAAGTCTAACAGAGGTGGATCCTAACTACATATACTGTCACCGCAGGAAAACCAAGCGATTATCATAGATTGGACCATTCTTTGTCAGAGACGCACGTGTTTGCGCAGTTGAAGAAAGGGCCGGATGTAACATGGCTCCGGAATAGAGGTTCTAAGTTCTGGCCCGCCTAGGCTATCAAGGCTTCCATAATTCCGGGTTCGGTAGGTTGCGATCATTCTGGGGGTTGTGCACAACCTCCACAGTGAAAATCTTTACATTGGTCCAGATCAGATCCTCGCTGCGGCCTCGTCGCAGCTCCAACAATTTCTTTCCCTTCAGTGGCCGATTCAGATTAGACTTGAGACTTGGGAAACACTGTCTCGTTCATCGGCTGGCTACCGCAGAGCACTGAATACATACATAAGCCAAATACACACTCAAATTGGAAAAGCGATACCCCGTAGAAGCAGAATGCGTGACACGTCCCGTGAAGGGACTGCACAATTTGCGGGATGTGTCAGATAAGCAAGACTTGCAAGGATCCTCCGCCTTCTTTCTAGTTATTTTCACATAAGATCGAGGTGAGCGCCGACGTGTTCGTGTCTGCTCAATGCCAAAAACATGCACAAGTCTTTGCAAAAACTCATTTAAGCAGCAATCAACCTGACAGCGCAAACAGAGGCGCTGCCATAGATCGGGGTGGGATCTTTGCCCTGAAACATCTTCGCTTTACTGCTGTTTAGCTTCACATGCACCATTGCTTCTGCCTGTTCTCAAACTAATGAATCGCTTAGTAAAATAACAAAGGATAGAGGAGACCACGCTAATCAATCTTAGTGGGAAGCACCATGCATTTGACTTCTGAACCGTGGAGGCAACTTGAATGCGTGTTATTGATCTACTCCAGTCGAAGGAGTCACCTTTAAAAAAGAGGAACATCCCCAACTGGATGCCGTCTTTCAGATGGAAAATTGAATAAAAGGTCCACACGTAGGCTATTTACAATGACTATAGGTGGGCAGTATAGTTATGCTATCGGAATTTTTTCGAATATTGGAATATTTTCGTATGCTCACAATTTCGAATATTTGAATTCGTATATATGGGAAATCTGAACCAAGAACCAGGAATCAGATGCACACAACAGCTGGTGCCCACTCCCCGTACCACGCGCTGTCCTTAATAAGCTAGTTGTAGATAAGGCTTTGCCCATTCCATTACTTACTTCTAAAAACACTGACAGACAACATGAAAATATTCATTCGTGAAGTAGGTTTGCTGTCAGAATGTTGTTCAGAACGAATGGTTGAGGGTGAATTTGCACGAACTGTCTGCCTGCAACGTCCGAAGAGCTTTATCAAGATGAAACAGACGCTCACAAGAGTATATAGGTTACTATACTTAATACGGAAGTGCGCTTGATATGAATTGTGAGGCATGAAACTTAATCTTCACAGCGACAGATTTTAAAAAGAAGCACTATAATAAGTTTCCAGTTCCTCTAGATGACTCCCAAGGAAGAAGTTCCACTTGCATGGCCTTCATAAGGCAACGATTAAGCTCCAAGAGCGTATTCATGTTGCCTTCAAAAAATCTGCGGATGAACACTCTACCGAGATGGTTTGCATGGAAAAACTGGTTTCTCAACAGTTCTGTATTCTTTAGAACACATGCTCCCCGCTTAGTTCCCTCTCAATCGTTAGGCCTATGGTATACTCCCGTCCGCTGCAGCGACGCGGGAGTGCACAGCGATGCGACATCGCTGAGGCTGACATAGTCCGCACAGTTCTGCAGACGGAGACTTTTGCAGAATTTTAGCGAATCAGCTGAATCAGCATGCCTACGACTTGTGCTTCCTTTGCATATAGAAGTGTGGACGCGTACTTCTCATAATTCTTAATTGTTGGAGCTAAATGAAACGCAGTACTCTTGTTTGGAGCGAAATGGAACGCAGTACTCTTAGAAACGCCGAAGATAGCGCGGACGCGAAAAAATCGAGTTCAAAACATTATTTTTAAAAAGATGGAGCTGAAATGGTAGATTTTTGTGATCAACGCGTCACGATAACCCTCTAATGACCTGACAAGCGCAAAACTGAGCGTCTTCCTGCCTATGTGCAACCTGAGAATCAAAAGAAATACTGCAGTCAGAGAATACGCGAAAAAAACCCGCTGGAAAAACATGACTTCGAAAAAATCGGCGTTCAATTGGCACACTTCTGAGCCGGATATGTCAACGCACCTCCCTGTGACTTGTACGGCACAGAAATGTAGATTTCGGTGCCGGCGAGGAAGTTCAGAGACGAAAAATGCTAGGATCGGCACAAAAGTAGGAAAAAAACGGCCTTCTCCATCGAATTAGCACCTCAAGTCATTGCATAGGTTAAATGCGAGATCCGTACTAGTGGAGGGGCTTCACTCAGTCTGATGAATAACAAAGGCAAAACTGAATGTGAACTATTTCACAAGGACGACACATTCAAGTAGCTTACGGGAAGATATTTTACTTATTGTTTTATATTTCCTGCTGGTAGGAACCTGTTGGTGATTGCTTCCCTTTTCTAGCGGTGCCTACTCCGACTATTATAGATTCAAAATACGTATTCAAATTGTCTCCAGGGTATCCTGTAGATGTGGTATGAGTGCAGCAACCCGCAAAGGTATTGACAAGGGCCAAACTTTGTCCTTTGTTCTTCATCCTTGTTTAGCTTTTCCTGTCAGAAGGCCTTGTTTTTTTGTTTCCTATACATCAGAAATTGCTGCGGTGTTGGCACTTCTCAGGAACGATAAACGATAAAGGATAAGGGGTGGAACAGTTCAGGTCCCCTTGCGGGGCACGCCTCAAACTGTGCGATATAATACTTCTCCGAGATGTTCTGGAAGCGAGTGGGTATTTCGTAGGCTCTAGATAGTCAGTCTATGTGCACTACAGTGTTTTTACCCTCCGTAGACAAATCTGGCAGGAATGCACCGACCACAAAGGGCTTGGTTGCACATTGCGAGACCCCAAACCATAAACGCCGACTTGCTTTGCACGCCACACTCTGCGCCACATCCGCCTGTGTTGCATGGACTTTAGAATTTATAATTTACGAATATAATAAATAGAAGAATAATTGCAACACACCCTCGAGCAGTTGGTAGATGGAGGATCGTTAATCATTAAAAAATTATAACATCCCTTACCCCACTCACGAGCGACGGGAAATTTAGCATGAATACTGCACGAGGAAAGGTGTGAAACACACCATTGAACTCTTTTTCAAATCCTATTATTCCCTTCTAAACTTTATCTTGGTATGGTAAGGCGAGAATCGTATGCAATAGTTTGGGCGCTGCTTTGACCACGGTTTTATTAGGTTGTCCCACAAGTCTTCGCCGTTTTTTTAGCGATTCACTGCAGATTTCGCCGGCGGTCTCCTGCATAGCGCTGCAGAGCTTTCGAAAGCGAGTGATTTGCTCTATCAGAGCATGTATTGCCTTCTTTTTTCATCATGAATTTTGTCAATTTTTAGGTCGTTGAAGTGAAAAGCGAAAAAGTGAAAAAGTAGCCATTTGCGCACTTGTTTCCTCCGCTTAGGTTTGCAATTTTTTGGGCAGTTTTCTATAGCACTTGGAAGACAATGTTCTGTGCTATAAGAATATGTGTTAGTGCTATTTGCTCATTTGTCCCTCATTGATTTTTAGGTCATAAAATTGGGACGTCCGAAGTAGGATGGTTATTTTTGACGACAGCTCCTGCTCTGTGGTTGGACTTTTTGGGTAGGTGTTATATGTCTACAGCACGACGATTTCGATTTGGAAGAAGAAAGGCAGTCCTGCAGACTGCTCCAATTATCGTCCGATTCGCTTGCTTTCGCACAGCATGAAGATCTTCGAGCGAATCCTCGATAGACGAATTCGTGAAATCGTCAAGCTCTCGGAAAACCAGTGCGGCTTCGTGGCTGGCTGTGGCACCGTTGACGCCATTCATGCCGCTCGCCTCCTGATAGAGAAGCATCGCGAGAGACAGAGACCAGTGTATATCGCCTTTCTCGAGTTGGAGAAAGCCTTTGACCGCGTACAGCGTGAGGTGATATGGTACGCCCTGCGTCAACATGGAGTTCCTGAAGAGCTCATAGAGTGGGTGCGAATTCTCTACTTTTGTCCAAAGAGTCGAGTTCAAGCTGCAGCTTTCCCATCTCTGTCGGAGTACACCAGGATTCTGCGCTTTCCACACTCCTCTTCGTTGTCGTCATGGATGCCATCACACGAGATCTTCAGAACCCGTTCCCTGAACGTTGCTTTATGCCGATATGTGATGCTCACTAGCGAAGATAAAGGTGAACTAGAGCGAGAGCTGCAAGCTTGGTGTGATCGCTTGGAGCGATTTGGACTTAAACTGAACGTGAAGAAGACCGAATACAACGACATACGCTACTGAGTCCAGCTCCATCAAGGTTAACGGCATCGAGCTCCCACGCACTGCGGTCTTTAAGTACCTGGGATCAGCAGTAGCGTCTGACGGCAAACTGATGGTCGAAGTGAGTGCAGCTTGGTCCAAGTGGCGCTCGTTGACTGGCGTGCTCTGCGACAAAAAGATACCAGAGCGCTTTAAGTCAAAGATTTACAGAGCAGTCATCCGGCCAGTAGCGATGTACGGCGCTGAGTGTTGGCCTGCGACCAAGGAAGTGAAACGCGCCTTAGCGTCATGGAGACGAAGTTGCTGCGCTGGACGGCTGGAGTCACCCGCATGGACCGCATTCGAAACGAAGCTATTCGGCAGAAGTTCGGTGTCGCGCCGATAGCGGACAAGATGCGCGAAGCTCGCTTACGATGGTACGGCCACGTTCTACGTGGAAAGGAAGACAGCGTCCGCAAGATAGGCTTTGAGTTGGAAGTGTCCGGAAAGCGGCCTAGAGGACGCCCGAAGCAGCGTTGGTTGGATACGTCACACATGGACATGAAAGTAACTGGCGTCCACCCTGATCAAGCGCATGACCGGGAAAGGTGGCGTCATGACACCAGAAGAGCGGACCCCGCGACGAAGCGGGACAAACGCTGAAGAAGAAGAAGAAGAAGAAGAAGAAGAAGTTATATGTCATTCGAAAGAAAATGTCTTGCTCTATAAGAATATGTGTCGCATTTATTGATTTCTATTGAATGTCAACAAAATGCCCAAAAGAGAAAAATCGTCTTCATCAACAACTCCTTTTCCTTCTTCAGTTGTTAATATTCGACAAAAATCAGCGTGAGCCAATAAACGCGACACAAGATTTTACTGAGCAAGACATCCTCTTCCAAACGACATATAACACCAAGCAAAAAAGTCTAACCACAGAACCGGAGTTTTGGTAAAAATTCGGACGGGAAAGTCGGAATTCCCAATTTAATGGCCTAAAAATGAATAAAGGGCAAGTGAGAAAATGGAACCAACACATATTCTTGTAGTGCAGATCATTGTCTTCCAAGTGCTATAAAAAACTGCGCAAAAATTACAAACCTAAGCGGAGAGAACAAGTGCGCAAATAGCTACTTTTTCACTTTTCCACTTTTCACTTCAACGACCTAAAAAAACGCAATACATATTCTGATAGAGCGAATCAAAGCTATGCAGCGCTATGCAAGAGACAGCCCGCGAAATCTGCAGTGAATCGTTGAAAAAAACGGCGGGGACTTATGGGACACCCTAATGGAAAGTTCTTGACATGTTTTTTGTTGCATTTTGCATGGGTACTTTAAGAAAGCTTGCTTTTATTGTTTTTCCGGAAGTCATATGCACCTTAATCATATGCGACCTAGAATGGCATAACTTTGCCTCTTTATTGTAACTAATTTCTTAGGTATTGAAGAGGCTATTGTAAATTTTTTGCCATTGAGTGGGCTAGCTTTTTCTGGACCTTTAGCTTTTCTGTGCCATTTTTTTGACTTTGCACTTTACTGGACTTGAATTAAACTTAACAAATGATTGTCACCTCTGACAAATCCCTATGCTTATTTTGGTTTTGTGACGTTTTGTGCACAATACTACCAGAACTACTTTAGTGACGGTAAATTGTAGATAAGGACGTGGAACAGACAGGTACAACAACGACTTCGTGTAGCTGTGAATGTACATAGTCTCCTTGCACGTAGAAGCTCTGTGAACACAGAAAGAACTAGTGACTTTTGTAGCTTGCACTATAAAAAGAAGTGCACCCATAAAAGCAATGGAACTTTCACGTGTTTGTACTATAGTTCGAAACGATTTGTTTGTTCTTAAATGAGGACATTGCCTCTTTTTACACATAAACTCATCTGTGTTTGTTAGCTAGGTCACTCGAGGGAAAGGGTCAGCTGCGCCAGGCAGAAGTTAGGTCACGAAACGAGATTTCAAGCGCTCGCTAGGCACTTTGCAGCTCACCGGGAAGAGGGCTCGGTGCTGACCGCGAATACGTGTTTCAATTTACATTGCTCTCAATCTCAAGAGCGCTACTGAAAAGCGGCGGATCAATTATTAATAATTGAATATTAATTAATGATAATTTTTCATCAGGATGGGCTATCGCTCCCAGATTGATTACTCTGAAGTTTGTGCTTCCAAAAGCCACTACTAATCATGGGAGATATCTGGTAATTGTTCTCTTTTTTTCTGATTTTGGAACTGTGCACTTGATGATGTAAAACAAGCATTTCTAAGCTCATGCACGGTAATTTTGAAAATGGGAGAAGGAATGCCTGAGAAATGGAGAGGACAGTAAGGCCGTTATTCTCCTGTGAATTCTATAGCGGACTCTTTATTGAACAGAACCGGCTATAACATATGGCTCTAAAACCAAATGCGGCTGCCGAATTTACGTCTTGGCTGCTTTTTAATCTTAGCTTGCTCCAAGCTGGTACCCATCTCTAAGGAATGGTAGTCAACTCTGTTCCTACTGCTCTCTGCAAAGCTTCTTTCTTCATCCATTTGACTATTATAGTAGGTTGAGTAACAAATTTTGCAAATAATTTGTCTTTCAGCAAAAATAAAACTACATCACAAAAGAAAAATATTACCGTTATTTTCAATGAGTTTCTTCCGCTTTCCGTGCACTGAGTGATTACGTTCCTGCAGAATTTCGTTGGTTTCGACCTGAAGAAGTCGTGTACCCCGCCGTCGAAGCGCCTACCATGGAGGAAGTGACCAATCGATCGAAGCAGATGGCTCTCATACGGCGCAATGTCGGGGTGTATGGTGGATGCTTGATTTTGGTCCAGCCCAATTCCTGGATTTTTCCCAGCGTCTGAAGTGCCGTAAGCGGTCAGCCGTTGCCCGGTGGATGAAGCATTGGCTCGTATCGGCTTCTTTCTCCACTTATTTTTGCTGGATCTAGTCGAGTTGTTGGCAAATGCGAGACCGTCGTGTATGGTTTAACTATGAGGAGCAGCTTCCTTTTCACTGAACCATTACATATCCATCAAACGCACAGCAGGAGCTTCTTTCGGTGGAGCTCACCTCGTTGAGTTCCAGTTTTGCTTTCCTGCTTTACAGTTGTAGTGAAGCATCCGCTTTTCGTCACTGGTAAAGAATCGATGCAGGTCCCCTCGTTTGAACCGATGCCAGAGCTCTCAAGTCGGAAGCAGAGAGTCGGAAGCACAGCGATTTACTTCGATTTCCGTCAATGTGTGAGGCACTGATGAAGGCGGTTTTGGTGACCTTCCAATCTTTTGCAACCAACTAGCGGTGGTTCACTGAAACGTGTGGAGAGCAGCGGTCACTACTAGTGTGGTTGGAGAAGAATTCGACTTAATGGATTGGCGCAGGTGCCCTTTGTTTTCAGCAGTTGATCATCCCCGGAGTGGTTTGCCTTTGTTGCACTTTTGGGCGGAAAGGAACTGCTGTTTCCATCTCCAATAATTTGTTCGGCTAGGAGAGCACTTGCCGGCGGCTTCCTGGATGTGCTTGGCCCCCGTCGCTGAGTTGCTGCCGAGCCTGAACTAACTGAAAATAAAATCACACGCTTTTTCACCTTGAGTGGTCATCGTTCTAGAGAATAAAACTTTTCAACAACGCAAGGAAAATTAACGTTTCATAGCTCAAGATGATTTCTGGGAAACAAGCTTTCAAGCAGATTATAATACTTCAGCGGGTATACTTTGAAATCTAGAAAAACGGAAATGTTGCAAAATTTATGACTGAACCTAATACTTGCAGATTTTATCAAGGAACGGCTGTGGTTTGATGGTGTTTTTCTACACCAAGCTTTAAGTCTCAACAAATAGCTAAATGCAAATGCATAAATAAGCTGTTTAAATATTTGAAATGTGCTTCATTCTCTTGAATCGCAATTACCTTGGTTGGTGATACTTACCCACTGTGACGTGAGAAATCCAGGTGCTAAGTGTGCTGCAAGCAAATACTATATTAGTAGACTAGACACCTTTACGAGCTGTAAGAAACCTCGTCAAGGGCCTGGAAACCAAGGCTGCCACTCTCCACCTACTACTCAACCGACGCAGTTATGCTGGTGTGTTGTTTGACATCAGCAACGACGTTTTCCGCTGATATTGTTAGGTAGGTCCAAAAATCAATCCGATTCGAGCTGTCTCTTTCAATTTAATATATCTCCTCTCGCAGCTCAGATTTCCGCCCAATCTAAGACTTCTAGAATTGGTATGTCTTTCCTGATAATGTGCTACTTCTAGAATTTTATCGGCTTAAAATCCTAGAAAAAACATGTTGAATGCGCATCATTGGGAGGTCGGAACGCGCCAGCTGGTTATAACCCAACACAGCACCGACCGTACCCACAACAATACATCAGTCAAGGCACCGACCGTGCACGTCCTCTCTAAATGGTACACCCATTCGTTGCGACCTGATTGGCTGGCACGTCCCCACCTATCAATGCTGCTCATCTTCGCCACATATACCATTCAAACTCTTACTGTCGACGAATTCGTGGAGGTTGGACTCGTTATTGGTTTAGCATTTAATGTACATTATTAGTAAAAATCGAGACGTAATTTGCTGGCAGGTGAGTGTAGCGCAGTGAGAGGGGGTGCCGGCTGTTGCGTGCACCCGATGCGAGGTTTTTTTATTCGGATCTTCTGCACAGGCCAACCAAGCCTTCCATCCCGCTTGCTTGGGAAGGATAAAACACTGACCGATGAGCGTTGTTTACTGCAAGTCATTGTATGGCCATCTCAAATCGCCTCCATGACATCCCTTAGAAGTAGAATGCGTGACGCATCCCAAAAAGGGATTAATTAACGCCGTCCTTTATCCTATCCTTAATTGATTGGAACTGTTATAGTATAATTCTAGTTCATGTTTGACTTGATCTAGTTGACCGTCTCATGCGCTCGTGTTGAACGGTGGCATGATATGGGTGGCGTGATTATTGACCTAGATCCTCGAGCTACGGAGCACTATAAAAGGCCACCGTCTTCGTTCAGTTTAGTTCTGCGCTAGCTGTGGTCGACTTCGCTACTACTGTATTCTGTTCTGGTGATTGCAAATAAAGATCTAATCGAGCCGACGAGTACAACAGGAACCCTTACCTCTAGAGATGTCCGTGGGGCGTGTTACGCGCTCAAGATTATCCATGCCTACGTTGTATAGATTCCTGATAAAGGATCTACAAACTTTGTTTGGCTACTTAGCCAACTTCCCACTGCACCTATGGCTACTGACAGGATGTCGTACTTCGTGCGTCTCTAGGAAGGTTCAACGGAGAATTTCGTCGTCCGTGAAGACCACTTTCTCAAGGTGAGTAACAGTCAAGCCAATAAATGTTTTTCTGCAGACGCTTAAAGTGAAGACGAACTCAAACATGTCATGTTCTTCTTGTTGCTCTGTTCGTCGGACACAGTTGTTGAACATCTTCTTTCTTTTCCTAGGAAATATACGTAATTCTGCTTCGATGGAATATCGTGGAGGCAGCTTAAGTAGGTATTGGCCTACGGCCTAATTGTAAGTAACCACTTGCGGCGACTACCCGATGAGCGGGTCAGTGATTTATCTTCCCCAGACAAGTGTGGAACCAAATCAACGACCCCCCCCCCCCCCTCTCGAAGCAGTGGGAGGTTTGGTTTGCTTGGGCTGAAAATCCGGGCTGAGAACATTAAGCCGGAGTGCAAGCGACAGCCGGTAAGTTGAATTAAAATTAAATTTTTATCATGAACGAGGTGCCCTCATTACACGAGTAATCGTGGGTAAAAGTAGCGAAAAAAGAGGACGGGATACTGAATTCACCGATACGGCTTATGCTCTCGGTACGACCTATTTTTATGTGTACCAATAGGTGCGCTAACCATAGCCTTGGTTGCTGTCATAAAAGCCGATGTGCTCGAGAATGAGGATTGAATAATGGCTCCTATCGTCCGACGCTTCCTGTTTTTATCAAACGTCTGCTTTCCGAGCTGAGGGACTTTGTGTGAAAGCAAGAGTACATTAAGGGGGAATAAACCTTGCATTCAACTAGCACTGATGCGTCAAAAACCACACTAATTCTCCAAAACGTTTCGCTGCTCTACAGCAACTAAACTACAGTTTAACTTTCGTTCTCATGCTGGTGGAAGTCTTGATTTACTTATAAGAGGAGCAAAAAGTCTTTGAATAACACTTCGTGGCAAACTAAACTTCACTCATGCGTACTAATTGAAGTCGAGAACTGACGTATCGCTTTCAAAGCGGTGCTTCCGGGCAAGTTGCTTGCCCTCTTTTTCTGCACCTTTGTATCTCAGTATAACCACTCAGCCACGCTCGGTCTAATTGGATAGGAAATTCAATGTGTTTCTGCTTGAGCAACTTTCCATCTCTAATCTTTGAACTGCTATGGCTTTCATGATTTAAAAAGCTTGTTTACTGGGCGCAACCGCTCCTTGATACGATTCGGCCATGCGTGGTACGTTCATGAGGTTAACGTCTTTTAATGGCTATTATACAGCCAGAAATCGTCAACACTTACGGGATAACCTGGTTACTAGACCATGCTGCTTGTGTTTTTACCCCAGCACGGCTTGGCGCGGTAGTATTGCAGGTATAGGCACCATCAGGCGTTTCTCAGTTTATGGTCCGATCCGTCTTCGTCCAATCCTTCAGCAAGTCGTTTCCTCCTTCATGGACTCTGCTCGAGACTTTAGGTTTCAAATCAGTTTCTTTAAGCCTCAATTGGCTGGTATCGAGGTTGTAAGCTGTCACAACGATGTCTTGTTGCGATCAAAACTTCTAGCGCCAGGCGGGACTCGAACCCGCACCTCCCTCTGACCGGGCGGGAATGCTCTACGCCATTACACCACCGGCGCCGTTTGATCGAACGCAACATCCACACCTCGTGGGACCGATCAGAACCCACCCGTATCCGGGATGAGCTGGCCGCTGATATCAGCATGGAACCAGTGAAGCTGATGGCCTTGATAGAAACAATTCAAATCAGTTTCTTTAAGCCTCAATTGGCTGGTATCGAGGTTGTAAGCTGTCACAACGATGTCTTGTTGCGATCAAAACTTCTAGCGCCAGGCGGGACTCGAACCCGCACCTCCCTCTGACCGGGCGGGAATGCTCTACGCCATTACACCACCGGCGCCGTTTGATCGAACGCAACATCCACACCTCGTGGGACCGATCAGCACCCACCCGTATCCGGGATGAGCTGGCCGCTGATATCAGCATGGAACCAGTGAAGCTGATGGCCTTGATAGAAACAATTCAAATCAGTTTCTTTAAGCCTCAATTGGCTGGTATCGAGGTTGTAAGCTGTCACAACGATGTCTTGTTGCGATCAAAACTTCTAGCGCCAGGCGGGACTCGAACCCGCACCTCCCTCTGACCGGGCGGGAATGCTCTACGCCATTACACCACCGGCGCCGTTTGATCGAACGCAACATCCACACCTCGTGGGACCGATCAGCACCCACCCGTATCCGGGATGAGCTGGCCGCTGATATCAGCATGGAACCAGTGAAGCTGATGGCCTTGATAGAAACAATTCAAATCAGTTTCTTTAAGCCTCAATTGGCTGGTATCGAGGTTGTAAGCTGTCACAACGATGTCTTGTTGCGATCAAAACTTCTAGCGCCAGGCGGGACTCGAACCCGCACCTCCCTCTGACCGGGCGGGAATGCTCTACGCCATTACACCACCGGCGCCGTTTGATCGAACACAAAGAAACTGATTTGAATTGTTTCTATCAAGGCCATCAGCTTCACTGGTTCCATGCTGATATCAGCGGCCAGCTCATCCCGGATACGGGTGGGTGCTGATCGGTCCCACGAGGTGTGGATGTTGCGTTCGATCAAACGGCGCCGGTGGTGTAATGGCGTAGAGCATTCCCGCCCGGTCAGAGGGAGGTGCGGGTTCGAGTCCCGCCTGGCGCTAGAAGTTTTGATCGCAACAAGACATCGTTGTGACAACTTTAGGTTTCATCAGCCTTAAATCTCGCGCCGAACAGTTGAGCAACTAGGTTTGGAAGACAAAAACGGAAAAACTGCAAAGCTGCAGTTTTTCCGTTTTTGTTTTCTAAAAGGCGAAGTCTAAAACAGACCCTGGACACTGATGCTTTCTGTTCTGTCGATACTTCAAGAATTGTCTTAATGTGTTTGCCTCCGCTACCGAATGCTTCAGGATTGATTTCTACGATATAATATCTTGTTCTGATCTCTGTTTCGTCGCCTTACTAATAAGAAAAGGCCCCCAGACGCATGTCTGAGCTGCAGAAATAGTCATCGCTTCGGGTATGTTTTTCCTTAAACCTACCGAGTTAGGGACCGCGATAGTCTACTATGCAATCGCAGAGTCACATAAGGCAATATCTTCTAAACAGCAGAAAAAGAAAAATACAGAAAAAATGAAAAGAAAATACCATAATACTAAATGGGAAGGAATGTAACACCCGATAACACCCAAGCGTCTATGGAGCAGAAATGTTTATATACACAATTTTCACGTTGGATCGGCAACTTTTCAAATCAAATCGGGCACCTGTCAAACGAAACTAGACGCTCTATACTTACAAGGGAAGCCCAAGAACTTCTCAGCGTGACCTATACGGTCTTGTAGAGGTCGGACGAGGAGCACAGAACTGTGTTTCGTTTTTGCTACGAGCCACTGGGTGTTGCGAGAATGGCAAAAATAGTATCACTTCAGGTTGACAATGCATAAATGACACCTGTCGTGCTCTGAACTTAGCCTATAAAACGTTTGAAGCTCAAATTAAAGTTTGATTATAGTAATATGATAATTCACGACGTTTCCTAGACGAAGCTGCAGTGTACATTTAAGTGATTCATCGGCAACGGTGTCCGCAGCGAAGGGATGGCCGAGTGGATAGCGAGGCATATCCACTCGGGAGGGGGCTTGAGGGTTCGATTCTGGAGATGGGGTTTCTGCTTCTCTAGGTGGACTATTAGCGTATTTGCAAATGAAGATTCATTTAGCTTCGTGTAGGAGATTCGATTTCGGAGGAGGTTACGGGATTTGCTCTGTGGTCTGCTTCCATTTTCGTAAAGGAAGAGTACATTTTGGCTGGTCGAAGGTTGGAAAATTAGTCTGACCACATTGGAGAAGGAAGGGATACCACTAAAGTGGACAGCTTTACTCACTCGTAAATACCGTAATGTGCCGTAATATACCGAGATTTTGAAAACAGGTATCATATCCGTGATAAGCAACCCAAATAACCCCCGTGTGCGATGTTTGAGCGAAACTTTTTCTTTCGTCCTCTCCTCGAGCTCTGGAGTCATGAAAGGCAGCAGCGCCGTTATTCTGCGTACATCCCGTTACTTACACATACCCATCGTAACCTTCTGCCATCCATCGTTTCGCCGAAAATATTTGCCAGGTCGGTGATCTGCATCCCAAATAACTCTATGGATGAATTTAGGACGAATTTTTTTTCGACCTCTAGAGTCGAGGGAGTGAATGCAAATTCTCTTATCTCCAACGCTTTCGAGCGGTCCCCCGTAAGTGTACACGTGAGTGACGAGGAAGAAATACACAAGGCGTCCAATCACACGAGGTGGATAAAATATGCTGTACTTGAGAACAGTTAGCTGAAATAGTGAAAGTTGCGAGAAGAATAGAAAGCAGTCTCCGAAGAACGATGAGCGTGTCTTGATGATGGGTCAGTGCTTGTCGATCTTGTTCATGAATGAGGTGACAGTGAGAAACACTTCTAAAAGTAATTGGGAACATATCAAAGTGGTCATATGGGGATAACATCTAACGGAACCTTCTTCGGCGAGACAAGCATTTATTTATTTATTTATTTATTTATGCCAATTTAAACCACATGATGCAATAAGGTAGGGAATGCGTAAGGGGAACCAGATAAATCGGCTACAAAAAAAAACAACGAATCAAAAAAGAAGAAAGGAAAGAAGGAAGAAGGAGAAGTTAGGGGAAGAGAGCACATTTTGTGAAAAAGTGAGCAAGGTGCAGGAGAAAAAAAGAGTGCTTTACTAACGCACAAACCGCGCAAGTAGATATGTAGACTTTCCGTTCTGAATCACTGAAATAGTAAAGGCAGAGCGGTCGAAAAAAGGAACACAGTGCAGAGCAGGGGCTTACGATACTACAACCATAGGTGCTAAACTAGCTGCAACCTGTGTGGGGTGGACACTATTAATGCTGGCATATGAAAGACGGTACGCACCCCAAAAGATTGCCCTGATGGGAGGTCATAAGCCAACCTACCTGCACACACTTTTTATCTGACATGTAGCTGATATAAGACTCAAGATGTATAATGTCTCAGGCAAATATAAAAAATATCGGAACCAAGAAAATGTCTCAAATTGCGCGATTTGTGCATGTAGTAGAGGTGTTGGAGATATGCGCAGCGATAGGGAAGGACTTCCGTGTGTAATGAAATGCACAGAAACAATTGTTGTGAAGATTGTCATGGTAGGCTCGTTAGCTGGAAGAGTTCCGTTGCATTGGCGCGAGTGGCAGCATGATGTTGGATTACAACCTGAAATCTTCAATTACAGCACGACAACAACGGTCCAGTTTTTGACGAAGTTGTGGGTCAATTTCTATGATCCAGTCGCTGATCTCTCTAGAAACTTCCCTGACGTGATATAAGACTGGCCGCATATAGGCTAATTACGTCTCATGCACTCTTCCTTCTACGTTGGACTACAGCGACGACCGGACGGAGACCAGCAGCCGTGCCACCACCGCAAGCTGCATCGACCAGCAAGGAACGCGACGCTGCGAACAGGAAGCGGAAGAAGGCCGGACGTGCAACGAAATTGTCCGTCGTTATCCATAAATAAAGTCTTGGCAGGTCGACACACTGAGAGGGGACTGGAACCCCCGACCTTTTGCGTGGAGGCGGCGCCCGCAGTAACTAGGCCATGTGCACCTCGGCAGTCAAGTGCGTTGAAACACACCACGTGGATCAAGATAAGGACTGCTGAGGTGTACTAATACGTAGCTCGGGATAGGATATAACTATCGGATGTAGTGCTGTATGGTGTGTCTAACCTAGGAACTCCCAGATGGTTGGGACTTAAGCAAAAGGGCGAGATGGTTTCGAAAAGAATGTGAGTTTCTGTATATGAAGCAGTCGTTGTTCAAGGTATTCCATTGCGCTACTCTTCTTATGAGGAATGAGTTCTCATAGCTAGTTGTGTTAGGCTTTTCAGGCCTGATGCGAAAAGGGTGACCCCTCAGTCTACCAATACTCGGTGCCATCTCAAAGAGATCTGAGATGTTAAGACTGATTTCATTTGTAGTCAACTTATACATGAGGGCGAAATCCGTCATTTTTCGTCTGAACTCTAAAGACTCTGCGCTTAGCTTAGATAGCCGCTCCTCGTAAGAAAGTCGAAGCAGTCCGCATCTAGAAAACGAGCAATACGTAAAACTCTTTTGCACTTTTTCAACCTCGCCTATAAGTGTACTACTGTGCCGTGACCATATTGGAGAACAGTATTCTAACAGCGGCCTCACATAAAGACTAAACAGTTTGAAAAGCAAAATAGGATCTCGCATCTTAAAAGCCTTTAGGATGAAGTTCGAACACTTTTGCGCGTTCCTTATCCTTTCGAGAATGTAGTCTTCAAAATTGAGAGTGCTGTCGTAAACAATTCCTAAGTCACGTATTCTTTCGACACAGCTCAAGGTGGTTCCTCTCAAGGTAAATGAAATGTTGGGATGTCTACGTCCTAGCCTCATAACGGCGGTTTTGTGGGTAGAACTGTCTAGTGACCAAGCTTTAGACCAGTCTGCTACGGCATCTATTGCACTTTGAAGTTTTTGGAAGTCGTTAACGGTGAATATTTTGGTATCGTCAGCATAGATGCTGCAGAAACAGCCTGAGGGAAGTGAGCAAGGTAAATCGTTGATGAAGATTATAAACAGAAGTGGACCTAAGCATATACCTTGTGGAACTCCACTTGGTGTTCGATAGTAAGGAGGCAAACTGCCGTTGATTATTACGGACTGGAGTCTATCGGTTAGAAATGAACGCAAAAAATTTAGCAATTGCCCTTTTATGCCGTAAGAATACAGTTTTTTAGTTAGCAACGGAATGGAGATGGAGTCGAAAGCTTTTGCGTAATCCAAATAACAGACAGATACATAATTACCCTTGTCTATTTCCCTATGCCACAATGGTATAGTGGAAATAAGGGCAGATTTAGTAGATTTCTTCTCAAGAAACCCATGCTGTTCTTCTCGGATTAGGTTGTTATCACTTAGATACCTAGTGATATTTTTGCGTAAGATGCGCTCCATAACCTTGCTTACCGAACTGGTCAGACAGATAGGTCTGTAATTAGCAACGTCGTTTTTAATGCCCTTTTTGTGAATTGGACGTACAGGGCCAACTTTCCATAATTTTGGTACCTGCCCATAAAGGAGAAGTCTGTTAAAAAGGAGAGATAATGGAGAAGCCAGACCTAGAGCCGCCTTTTTAAGAAACACGTATGGTATATCATCTGGTGAGGTGGAATGCCTATTTGGCAGTCTACGTAGCACACTGTAAACCAAGTCGTTCGTGATATCTATCCAGTTCAGCTCGCAATCGGTCATAGAAGGCAGATTAATTCCTGTGTCGCATGGCTGCTTATAAACTGATCTGAAGTAATCAGTGAACACCTTGGCCTTGAGATTATCATCGCTAATATAAGTCCCGTCAGCAATAAGATCTGGGATACATTCAGTCAGGTTCAATTTCTTTCTGCAGTAACTGAAGAACCGTTTTGAATTACCGCAACGTGCAATTCTTTTCTCCTTGATTATTTGATGACTAGCTACCGCTCGTTTGAATTTTCGACATAGCCTAGCATATTTGACATCCCTCAAAGAAGAGAGAGTAGAATGTAACCGATCAATCTTAGATTTCAAGAGGACTAAACTCCTTGGATATTTTTCACGAGCAGTACTGTATTTGACCAGTGGCACGTATTTTCTTATAAGATCGTGAAATATATCAACATATTTAGAGTATAAGATGTCGACGTTAGTAGAGGAGTTGCATATTGCTAGCCAGTCTATTTGAGCAAGAGTAGAAATAACAGAAATGTAATCACCTTTGAAAAAGTTTCTGGTTTCTACAAATTTTTGGGCATTACTTTCTTTCGCATCAGAAATGGTAAAAAGAATACTGTTGTGGTCGGAAGTGCTGAAAGGTGGGAGGACGCGTACCGTTTCAACTATACTAGGCTGTGACACAAGTAGAATATCTAAGATGTTTAGGCCGTGTGTAGGTCGGTTTACCAATTGCTTCAAGTCCCACGAGATAACAAGGTCAAGACATAAAGAGGACGAACGAGTTGAGATGTTCCCTTTATGGCCCATACTGGTCCAGTCAATGGTTGGAAAATTGAAATCGCCCATTAGAAGGATGTGACTACTCCACTCTTCGAAAGCATGGCCAAGGAAATCTGTGAACTCAGTAAAAGTGTTGGAGGCACACGAAGGGCTACGGTAGCAAAGCAAAAGTAGTATGTTACCACTATTTGCTTTAATTTCCAAAACTAGAAGCTGTATCTCGCTACAGAAGTCTCTTTCGTATACAAGTCGGTGGGGTATTCGCTTGTGAATAAGTGCCAACACTCCGCCCCCCATACGGTCACCTCTGCGATCACACCGGTATACTGAGTATCTAGAGTCATAACTGAGAATCGCGTCGTGAATTGTTTGAGGTTTGCACCAACTTTCTGTTATGAACAAACCACTGGGCATTTTTCGCAAGAGAAAGTTCATCTCAGGGAGTTTGTTGACAATGGATCTCGCGTTGAAAGGGAAGAATTCGTGAGTGATAGGTCGTATCTGTAGTCGGTCACGTGTGAAGGCGGTTGTGTTTTGCGTACTGGTGGCTCTTGTGCCCTAGCACAATTGTAAAGAGAAGGGGGCCGCCGGAGAAGATGGAGAGCGAGGCGCTGGCACAGATTCAGCAAGCGGAAGCGAGGCTTGGCTGTTGCGTCGTACTGGCAATTCGCGAGGATTGCTCAGCTTGTGGATGGCCAAGTCTCTCACAACATATAAAAGCCAACCTTCTTGGTTGTTCATTATACCTGATTTTTTGCGCAATGATCGATCGTACTCCAGTTCCTCTCTAGTATAATCTGCTCTGGCATAGGAGTGGACGTAACTTCTTGTAAGCGATTGCCTTCCCGTTCTCATATGCGCCAGCATCCTGTCTCTAAGTTCCTGAGAGCCTAGATAGATCTTTATTATACGAGGTCTAGAGCCGCTTGCTGTTTTTTTGAGCTTTGGATGCCGATGAAAAGTTATTCTGCCGTTATTAAATTCGTTTAAAAGGAGATCGTCGCCAGAGGTCTCCACCACCTCTTTAATAGCTTCTTTATCAAACGCACATGTGGCGGCATCGGTGGACTGCTCACCGATGCCTACCCATGTAATTCGGCACGCTTTGGCATCCACGAGCTTGGTGTCAGATTTAAATTTTACTAAAGTGCTATACAAGGCAGACCCCGGATCGGAATACCTTTGGGATTCTGAGGCGAATCTAGCCTCTATAGCGTCAAGCCTCTTAATAACTGAAAGTTGTGATTCCTGCATCTTGACGAAAAGTTCAAACATGTTATCAAACCGTTCAAAATATTCGTCCCATCGCTTCAACACCGGCATCAGCCATGAGGGCGCTTCTTCAGCAGTGTTCTTTTTTGGTGCCATGACGTCAGCGAATGAGAGTCGAGCCGAAGATGAGGTGGTCGTAGAACCAAGAATAGTACACAGACGTAGAGCAGACAGTTCACCAGTCAGGATGACTGCACCAGGCGGGAACGACTGCACCAGGCGGGAATGACTGCACCAGGCGGGAATGACTGCACCAGGCGGGAATCCGACTGCACCAGGCGGGAATCCGACTGCACCAGGCGGGAATGACTGCACCAGGCGGGAATCCGACTGCACCAGGCGGGAATGACTGCACCAGGCGGGAATGACTGCACCAGGCGGAATGACTGCACCAGGCGGGAATGACTGCACCAGGCGGGAATGACTGCACCAGGCGGGAATGACTGCACCAGGCGGGAATGTGAGGCATCGTTTAATGGACGAGCGGTATCGCTCCACACAACAAAACCAGCTTCTTTCACGTCTGACAACGGTTTGAAAGTGGGGTTGGGACACGAAGAAGGTACCCTACCGAAGCCAAAATGTAATCTTCATTTGCAAATACGCTAACAGTCCACCTAGCGACGCAGAAACCCCACCTCCGGAATCGAACCCTTAAGCCCCCTTCCGTAAGTATGCCTCCCTATCCACTCGGCCATCCCTTCGCTGCGGACGCCATTGCCAATGAATGAATCACTTGAATGTACACTGCAGCTTCGTCTAGGAAACGTAGGGAATTATCCTATTAGTATAATCCAACTTTATAATTTGAGCTCCAAACCTTTTGTAGGTTAAGTTCGGGGCACGATAGGGCCATTCCAGAGGCCGTATTCATGAAGCGGCGGGAGCGGGAGATAACCGATATCATAGCGATATCACGTTTCGCCTCTCTTTTTGCTCTCTCGCCTCGGTCGCTTTCCCTGGGAAGCCGGGAAGATCCCGGGAACGTTCATGAATACGGCTACAGGTGTCACTTTTGCCTTATCAGCCCGCCTTGAAGCGGTACCAATTTTTGCCATTTTCAGGCCACCCAGTGGCCCGTAGCAAAAACGAAGCACAGATTTGTGATCCCGATGCTCTACAAGACCATATTGGTCGCGCTGAGAACTTTGGGGGGAAGTTAATGGTCCTCCCTTGTTATACTTTTGAAATCTAAGCGAGTTCTTCCAAATTGAAATGAGCTTCTTTTGCATTAAACTGGAGAGTCTTCAAAAGGGTTAGAATAATTTTTTGGTTAAGGAGAATGTTAGTGCACTTTCCTTGAATTTTTAACTCATCTACCCAATAAGTGAGCACATTGTTTGAAATTTTATAACATTTTTATTTTTTGAGAAAAAAAAACAATCGTTAAAAGCCCGTTTTAAAGTGCAGAAAAGCGGCCATTATTTATTGGTAAAAGAGAGATTACGCCGTGCCCTGGTTCAAGATGTCGCGTTTTTTATTCTATCAATATCAAAATTACTGCAAACTTTAACATCTCTTAACGATTCAAAAAAAGCAACTGTAAAGAACACACATATCCTCACTTTGATGGTTCATGTGTGTGGCATTTATACTATCATTCCAAAGTTGTTGCGAACTTTTTGAGTGCATGGCCCGATCTGATCTTTGATTGCTTATTCTATCAATATCAGAATTACTGCTCTATGCTTGCTTCTTTGCTGTGCTTTAAGACAAAATTTGACTTATTGTTTTCTTTAAAGATAAACATTTTACAATATTATCACAGTTATTCGCGCAAATAACCTAAAAAATTTCGAAGAAAGTTATAGCAAACTTTCCGTGAAACAAAAAATTACTCTAAACATCTTATTAAGTCTGTTGCTTAACAAGTAAGGTAATCACGAATTGGAAGAATCCGCTTTAAATTCAAATGTCTTAAAGCAAGCATCGTGTCTAATTTTACTTGAAAATGTCTAATTCGACGTGATGATGGTATATATTAAGTGCTTGAAAGCTATCGCTTTGTGAGACTGCGCGATTCCATAGTGAAGTTTCAGCTGCCACCCCCTCCCCCTCACTTGGTAGGTTAAATCCCTATGCAAAAATGGGACACAAATTTCAATTATTTAAAAGCTGGAGATTTACGTAACAATGTCTACTTTCGCTAGACATTGTTACGTAAATCTCCAGTTTTTAAATAATAGAAATTTAGACAAACGACTTGGTGCCTTTTCTGGCAAGATGGCGAGAATTCCTATTGAAAGCTATGTTGCTACCGTCCTGGCTGCAGCTGTCATTAGAAGACAGTCCAGGCTTAAACAAATGTGTTACACATTGTGGCTAGAAAAGCATTCAGCCTTGCCACTTCCAAAAATCATTTCCATGCTGACATCAGCGACCGGATCTTCCCGAAGTTATATGGATGAGTGCTGATGGGTCATTGTCGCAAGAGTATCTCTTTCACTTGCGGCGGTGATGTAGTGCGTAGCATCCTGTCCGGAAAGCAAAGGGTGCGGGTTCGAGTCCCGTCTGGCGCAGGAGATTTGATCGCAACATAACTTCCTGTAACACCAAAAAGAAATCGCAGGCCGCTTTAGATTGTTCCTCACGAACGTCGTGGTTATTATCGAAAAGTGAAGCTTCTTATAGCTGTGCAAGTGCTTTGGTAGCGAGTATCACAGTTAGAGGAGGTGCCGGTACTCGCGTGATTTAAGATCTTCCTTTGTTTCTTACCCAGGCCAACCAAGCATTTCGTCTACCGAGAATCAGTAAATTGAGCTACACTTGTACGAGAAGGGAACGAGACCATCTTTTCCATGTGCTGGCAGCCACAATTCATTCTAAGGCCAAGCTGTTCGGAAGGCGGACCGACAGCTTCCACCGTTTACGAGTTCTGATTTCAAATAATATATCAGAATTAACCATTTGGTTTGAATAGAAAGTAACCTTCATAATAATCTTACCAGGGAAGGGTCTCAGGCGTAGGTCCGAACGGGGGAAATGGATAGTACTGCGAGAATCTCCACCCTTCGTATAGTAGAAAAACATGTTTCGTTTTTGCTGAGTCCTTGAACCAAAAGAGCTACGAGCCCTCAAATGTGGGAAAGGTGCTAAGCCAGATGTTCGCCTCCCGCGCTATGCACTATTTTTGCATTTTTTCATAACCGCTGCCTCCTTCATGGGTTTGTTTCCTACACATCTTCTACACATTTATTTCACTCTAAATTGTCAAAAGGGACAGATTCGTGATCAACGCCCCAGATTAAGCGTCAGATTAAAACGAATGTCAGATTCATGATCAGTACCCTAAATAACCCCCCTCGGGAAGGTTTGGGCCAACAAATTTTTTCAACCTCTCCTCGACCTTCGGAGTCGTGAAAGTGTGCCAATAGTGCCTTGATGGTGGTTTAAATCAGCTTACTTCCTACACATCTCCTACATATTTACTTATTCTAAATTGTCAAATAAGGGTTTACTATTAGGGGGGGGGGGGGGCAAAAGTAATGAGACAAAATGAAAAAATCTTTATCTCTCTATAACTCAATTACAACGATGCTGAGGAATGTATTTGCCATTAAGGGCAATGACCTTGCTGCCAGAACTGCTTGGGCCTGGTGTTGATCAACTGCTCGATATGGTTGTCAAAGACTGCTTGGGTTCTTGTGTCCCTTCCGACCAGGAAGTCCTGTAGGCTTAAGAAGTAGCGGTAGCCGCATAGAGATGTCCGGCGAATACGGTGTATGAGGCATGTGAACGTAGCCCAGCTGGCCAAGCTTATCCGTGGTTACTTGTTCCCGATGGGCTACGGCGTTGTCGAAGAGGAGAACCTTCTTGAAGCGCTGCGACTGAATGAGAGCGAGTCGCCTGCCCATCTCTTCCATTTCGTTCACCAAAGCCTTGGAGTTCATAGTAGTGCTCTTGCGAAACAGCTTCCGGTAAACCGATCCATGGGCGTAGACACAAAAGCTCCAAAGATGCTTCTCGCCGTGAACATCTCGCCGAACGAAGGTCGGTAACAGGTCACCAGACCTCACCCAGACTCGCTGCTGGGCAGCGTTAAGGTAGAAGACGTACTTCTCATCTTGCGTGAATATTGAGCCCAAGCTGCTCGGGGTTGGGAATTGGGCGAGATTTGCGCGACACAGGTCGACTCGTCAGACCGGGGTTTCGGCATGAGACAGGCTGGGGTTTCGGCATGGTTCTGGAAAGGCCGGAAGTGGTAACTTCTCAGATGGTCTTCAGTAAGTAGCATACAAACATACAAATACGACAAGCACGAAACCAGACTCCAGCCACGAGATATATGGACACGGCATGGGGTGTCTCATTACTTTTGCCCCCCCCCCCCCCTAATATGAGCTGTGGTTCACTAACCTTTTCCAGTTTCTGAATTATACAATGTTTTGTGATTTTCAGCGAATGTTAAACAGTGGCCTCACAGTAGGTACGGGTTACAGTAGGTATGGATGACTAGGGCTGTCGAGTTCATAATCACCGATTTCGCCCAGACTTCTCCTAGGAGGGTTATTTGGGGTGCTAATCACGAATCTGACATTCGTTTTTGAAATTTCAGCTGATTACGGCAGGTTGCAGCAGGTATGGGTGACTAGGGCGGTCGTAGTCATAGGGTGTTGGTCATAAATCTGTTCCTTTTCACAATTTAGAGTGAAATAAATGTGTAGGAGATGCAGGGGCAGACATAACTCCAATGCCGCGCGAACTCCCCTGGCGTCGCGCACGGTGCGCGACGAAATTGGACAAGTTGTCGCGGTCCGATGCTTCCGACTGCTGAAACGTATACTTGTGCTCGAATAATCGAATTCGAATAATTATTCAAATAATTTATTCGAATTCGATTTTCGATTATTTGATTATTCGAGTTTCGTAAATTCGAATAATTATTCGAATTCGATTATTCGAGTTTAGCAAATTCGAATAATTGTTCGAATTCGATTACTCGAGGTTTGCAATTTCGAATAATTATTCGAATTCGATTATTCGAGGTTTGAAAATTCGAATAATTATTCGAATTGGATTACTCGAGGTTTAAAAATTCGAATAATTATTCGAATTGGATTACTCGAGGTTTGAAAATTCGAATAATTATTCGAATTCGATTATTCGAGGTGCGAAAATTCGAATAATATTCAAATTTCGAATACGTGGTTGTTTCGAATGTGGCATAATGATGATTTTTGTGAGCGGCGTTCGTTTCGGTGACGATTGTTTTCGATAGCACACTGTCGAGGAGCTCACCCAAACGAAAACGCATTCAATATCCTACTATACATCGAAGGGTAGTGTGTGTGTGCGTGCGTGTTTCCATCAGTCCATCACAACTGGCGTGGGGAAATGGCGTATTGGCGATACTGATGGCGATCGACTGCGGTCCGAAGCTTCAGCTGTTGGGGTAGTCGATCTCGCTGAACAGAAATTTGAAGTTCGTTTTTGAAATTATCGGTTGAAGTTAATCGAGCTATTGATTTTCTATGGGGAACTCGTTGAGGCGAATCAATTGTATGACCGGTCTTCGTCGATATTTTCAAAATCTAACTTCATATTTGCGTTCTCGGCGACCACGACTGTCATCGATGTCATACACTTGAATACTCTATGGAATTTGCACAATAAACACAAATTTCGACGGAAAATTAAAAAATGAGTTCAAGTTCGTGTTCAGTGACCTCGATTACCTCAGGCCTGAAGTTTCGAGCTTTTTGAGTGATGTTCACGAAAAATCGGTAATTCGATTAATATCTCTTGATGGCCACCGTTACTGCAAAAACTAACTTAAGATTCGTGTTCAGCGACCTCGATTACTTCGGGCCTGAAGCTCACAGTTTGCATATATGACACGACTATATACCATTTTCAGTTGAAATTCAAAGTTTTTCAAATCAAATTCAACGTTGTTACACGGGGAAGATTCCAGAAGAACGTTGAAATTTATTTCAAAAACGTTGAATTTTGACTGAAAATGCCGTATAACTCTACAATTTGATTGGCTGAAGATTCCTGTGAGATAATGAAATGAACAAATGGAGTGAGCGGTTTTTTCGCAAAGGTTTGCACTTGTGCGTAGATGTTTTGCACATGTATTTCTGTAGGAATTTTTTTGTAGGATTTTGTTTGCAGGAAAAAAGTTCTCATATCTTGCCACTTAACGAGTATTGTCAACGGTTCTGAGAAGATATTGAATATCTTAATTATTTGCTTTTTTTAAAGAATTCAAATCTTTTATTTTGTTTCTGACGAATGTTGACGTTGAACTTACTTTACTACATTTACTTCAGCCTACACAATGCGCTTTTGGAGTGAGTAAACGGTATCAAACTAAATTGGCTAACACAAAAATCGCATCGTCCTTATTAATACACCCCGGTGCAAAATTGTAAATACCCCCGATTTGTCCATTAGTACCCGAAGGATCTGCTGCCTATGCTCAGCGGTTACCGTCGTATTCCTCACTATCGAGAGCCGCTATAGAAGAATTTTAAGCAGGTTATCTCATCAATGCAGGATACCACGAACTTTTATTGAAAATTTAGCGAATGGAGACCGGTGCAAAATATAAGTTCCCTTCATAAAAAAACCTGATTAATCACAAAAGTCCCTACAGACAAAGTAAAATTAGTACTTCGTCATATCACCTTTGTTGCAACCATATCGAAAATTCTGTTTTGCATACTACTGGTTAGGTTATCAATAACAGTTCGCTCAACATTGGCTCATGCATGAAGTATGGCGTTCTTCAGATCAGAAACCGAAGTGTAAGTGGTTCCATTTTTGCACACTTTGTGTACAAGAATGCCCCACAAGTTCTCTATCAGCGGTGAGATCTGAAGGAAAACTAGACCACTGCAAAAGTTGAATTGTATTGGAATTGAGCCAACCTCTTATAAACCTTGTGGAAAAGGTACATAATAACAAACTACAAGGTTCTTATTTGCATTGGCAGGTTTCTTTACTCTATGGTACCTAAAGCATCGATAAGGAACAAATACCTGGGTTTTCACACATTGGCTTCTCGCAGGAAATTCTTTGATATTTGTTGGGTTTATAAGTTAATCCACTTTTCGCGCTTTGTAGGCTCCAAATTCTTTGCTCTGCGTGCGTTTCAAACAAAAGGGGAGGCTGAGGAGCTAGAAGTAAGTCGACCTAGGAGTAAGCTGAAGGTGGCCCTTTCTCCTCATAATACATTGGTTTGACTCGCTCTAGGTGTGTCTTTATGTTGTTGTGTTGTTGTAGCTTTTTTCTGGCGCTTGCGCTTATCGCGAGCGTATTGAATAAATAAATAAATAAATAAATAAATAAATAAATAAATAAATAAATAAATAAATAAATAAACCTGCAGTTGACTGCGATACGTAAATGGATGCATTATCTTGTTGGAAAATGAGGTTGTGCCTACGAAGTCTCCTTAAATATGGCAAAAGGTGATCTCGGAGCAATTTCTGGTAGTCTTCACTGTTCATCCAACACGAGACGAACTTCCGAAACGATCGAGACAAGTCCGCATCCAGAAAACGCAGCCCAACCATGAGACTTTCACCGTCAAAGCTGCGCCTAGGGGATACTCGACCTCTTCTCTCAGATCTCTCCAGTAGTGTAAAAAAAGTGGAATCCTGATGGGCCCGACGGGTACAGACACTATTCGAGAGATTTGAGGAGAGAGAGAAGCTAGTATTCTACAGGTGCTACTTTGCCGGTGGAAGTCTCATGGTTTCGGCTGCGTTTTCTGGATTCGAACTTGTTGCCTTGGAGTTCGTCTCGGTAGGATCAACAGTGAAGACTACCAGAAATTGCTCGGAGATTACCTTCTGCCATATTTCAGAAGATTTCGTAGGCACAACCTTATTTTCCAACAAGATAATGCATCCGCATCCATACAAGTATCGCAGTCATCTACAGGTTGACTCAACTCCAACAGAACTCAACATTTGAAGCGGCCTAGCTGTTCTTCAGATCTCAACCCGAAAACTAGAAAGCTTGTGGGACATTCTTGTACACAGTGTACAAAAATGGAACCGCTGAGACATCGGCTTCTGATCTGAAGAACGCCATACTTCATGCATGGGTCAATTTTGAGCGATCTGTTATTGATAACCTAATCAGTAACATTTTCGATATGGATGCAACAAAAGTGATGTGACGAAGTACTAATCTTACCTTGTTTGTAGGTACTTTTGTGATTAATCAGATTTTCTATGAAGCGAACTTATATTTTGCACCGGTCTCCATTTCTTAAATTTTCAGTTAAAGTTCGTGGTATCCTGCACTGATAAGATAAACTGCTTAGAATTCTCCTATAGAAGTTTTCCATAGTGACGAATACGATGGTAACATTACTGAACCTCGGCAGTTCTTCGGGTACCAATGGACAAACCAGGGGTGAACCTATTTTGCACCGGGTCTATCAAGTTTTAATAAAGTTTATTCGATTATTCGATTTTTTCGAATATTCGATTATTCGGAAATTCGAATAACCAAAAAATAGGGTTTTTCGATTATTCGGAAATTCGAATAACCAAAAATGGGGTTATTCGATTATTCGCTCATTCGAATTTTCGAAAAATAGGGTTATTCGATTATTCGGAAATTCGAATAACCGAAAAAATGGAGTTATTCGATTATTCGTTCATTCGAAAAAAATTAAAAAAGCACAAGTATACTGAAACGCTTCCTACTGGGATATGCGGCACGCCTTTGTCTCATTTCACGTTTCTTGGAGATGGTATATGAGTGTGGTTTCAGTGGGACGATCAGCGACAGTTTATAAAGGAATCCTGGGCCGAATTCATCAACGACTTGCATAACTTTGACGGAGAATTGTAAGCTTATCAAACGATTTGGTGAGCGATAAGCCGCCTTATCTGAGCTTTCAACGCGGCTTATCGCTCACCATATCGCTTGATAAGCCGCGTTATCTGAGCGAATTTGCTTACAATTCTCCGTTAAAGTTACTGTAGTAACTTTGATGAATCCGGCCCCTGGTCATGTGGATGGTTTCTAGCGTCAGGGCTTGTCATCTACAACTTCTTCAGTCAATTTTTACCGTGATTATGGTTTTACTACGGAAAAAGGTCACTGTCACCCATTCTCGGATCAATTGTCCTACTGTAGACTGTCGCCTACTACATTCTGTGGGATCTTAAGTTCCTTGATAGAAATGTGGTCTGGGAGCTTAAGCACTGAGAACATTTCGTGCTCCGCGGCTAACCATGCGTCACAGAGCGCACGTCCGCGTTTCAGCGCCGCGACGTCGCGTTGGAGTTAGGTCCTGGAGCCGTAGGAGATGTGTAGGAAGCAAACTGTTGAAGGAGGCACCGGTTATGAAAAAATGCAAAGACGGAAATAGCACGGGAGTAGAACATCTGGCGTAGCATCCTTGAAGCACCCCGTACCCTGCTGAGCCACAGACTCGCTTGCAGGCGGGTCTTTCGCCGCGTCTCATACAACATCGCGCGCGCACACATGCACGTGCACATGCTGATGGCGCGCTGTTGTACCTCCGGGGCCCGAAGCTCTTTGGGTTCAAGGACTCAGCAAAAACGAAACATGTTTCCCTACTATATGAAAGGTGAAGATTCTCGTAGGTCTATCCATTTCCCCGTTCAGACCTACGCCTGAGACCCTTCCCTAGTTAGCATGCGCCTAGTGAAGAAATGCGCTAGCAACAATTTTTTGGTTGCGAACAGTTGGGCAGTTGGGCCTCGTGATTACTTGGAGTTGCAGCTCGAATGGTAGAACCTCTTGATCTGGCCGAGCAGGACTTATCTGCAACAGGTTGTCGCGGTTTGTCTTCAAATTCTTATCAGCTCCAACGACTAGCTTGTTTATCAGGTTGGACTTTCAAACAACATCAGTAAGAATCCTTCGATATTGACATGCAAGCTCCGCGATCGCTCGAGTAGGGCAGTTTTCTTCTTCGTTTTGCTGCTCGTTTTTGGTACTTTTTTGATTCCTTCCTTATAATGCACACCTAATGTTTTAAAGAAATGTTTATTCTTTCTTCGCTCAAGAAAAAGGAACCAGAGGTTGCCCTTGGCAGCTCCATTTCCAAAGGGGCGTGTTAATAGAGTGCATACTAAACGTAAGTGAGCTTCTTTCACTCCCTTGTACCAGGGATGGATCCTAGAGGTAAACTTCGGTATCTGATACCTCTAAAACCTTTGGTTAGATTAAGGACAAGTCACTCAAGCTCTGTTTCTTATTATTCATCTAAAGGTGGATTTTCGTCCCTTCGGTTCTCTATCTCTAGTTCGATGTACATACAATTCTCATGTCGGCACTTTATTGATGAGGTTTTATGCGATCCTTCCTGAATTTTGCATTATTGTCAGTGTTTTCTACATTATTGTCAGAGGCTCAAGCTATAAAGCTTTGCGCCACAAAATCGGACTTTCGGCCACCTCGGCGAGTGGGTCAACTTGGGAGTCAATTTTATGAGACATATGGTGTATGCATATTTTGCGTGTTCAGAACTATATTTAGTCCTCTACGTAATGGCATCAAGAAGCTCTATTAAGGCATGCGCGGAGCATTAAGGTGGAAACTTTCAAAGTTCTAAAACGAGTCGCCCGTCAAAGAAAAGAAGAATCCACGGCGCATCAAACAAAGGGATTGATAAACTTCTCAGATCGACCTTACCCAACATTCTTTTGTGTTCTGACGTTCAAGGCTGAGGTCGACAGTGTGTTCTCGTACTGAACCTCTGATAAACGTTGTTTTAGCGATGATGCAAAATTACTCAAAAAGTCCACTTGATGATTTGCATTTTATCGCGTTTCTTTTAATTAAACAAGCTTTAAAAATCTTTGAGAAAACGTGACTCGAGGAAAATGTAATCTACATAATAATCCTTAGAAAAAACAACTTGCTCGAAATCCAGTTGTGCCACCATGTTTGCTGGAGAGGACGTCGATTTGAAGAACACTTTATTGGCCGAACAAGAACAAGAATGAAACTCCTGAATGATTCGTGGTGCTTATATATGTTGTTTTGGTGGCCGCGAAATGATAGTGATATGTCGTTGCAGATCACCACGTTTGCCGTAGTGGACTGTAATGCCATTGAAAGCTGAATATGATGAATTACTTCACTTGTATCTGCAGAAAGCAAAAAACTCCCGACGGAGAAGGAGTGCAAGCTAATTGAGTACCTGTTTACCCGATAAATTCGTTTTACCGTCAGAATCAGTTATTGTAGACTCGACCTTCATCCAGTTGAAGGCAATCGGTAGTGTACTGATCTCGTCATCATAGGGTGTCCATGAGTACGTGGGTTTGATGAGGATGAGGTATCTATCGATGATTTGTCTTCCGTGCACGCGTCATCGACTTCAAATTTGCAAAGCAAGTTTATGGGTCGCGTTATGATCTTCCTGGAAGGTAGTCTCACGACTGCTGAGCGAACGTAGTCGTCTGATGATGACACAATTTGCCCGATTTGCCATTGTCCTCGTTCGAGGTTCTTGTCTTGGATAAGAACGATATCGTTTTTTCTTGGCTGGGAATGGTTGGTACATCGTGGATGTGGATGATTCGTGCGGTATTGTTTCCTCAGAGTTGTATGGTATTCTGAGGACCATCGGTTCCAAAATCTATTGAGCGCCATGTTTTTGTCATTCCATTCGTCTATTAGCTGGTCTTTCGTAGTCGTCTTTGGTTTCCATTCGCTTTCCTCTAACCTTGGCGGGGACAAGACAGTCCATGGTCGCAGAAAGCCTACAGGCCGGAGTGGTGGGACAAAATTCTCCTCTGACACATACGTTAGCGGTCTAGAATTCACGATGGCTTCCGTTTCTTTTGCAATAGTTTGGAGTTCTTCTATCCTCAGCAGGCGATTGTTCAGTGCGTGCTTAAAGGACATCTTGAACAAGTGTACCATTTTTTCGTACAGCCCACCTTGCCACGGGCTGAAGCTGGGGATGAACTTGAAGTCGATTCGGGCGCAGTAGTCGATGATGTCTGGATTCGGTTCTCTTCCTGTGAGGGATGTTTGAAGGTTAGCAATTGCCTTAAATGTCTTGGAGTTATCGCACAATATCCATTTTGGGCACGCTGTAGTAGCGAAAAATCGACGGAGCGCATGTAAAAGGGTACTGGCTGTCATGTTGAGTACGAGATCGACATATATCACTCTTGTGTTCAGGCAGGTGAGAAGGAGTACTTCATGGATGGATTGTTGTCGGTTTTGCATAGCAGTGGTCCTGCGTAGTCCATCCCTGTATTTTCGAAGGGGTAGCATTGTCGTCGAACACGCCTTATGGGATGAACAGGAAATTCTGGAAGTCTGTAGGGCTTGGCGTTGTGGCGCTTGCAGTGAAAACAAAGTTTGTTCAGTACTCGTTTTACCGTAAGTCTTCCCTTCGGTATCCATACTCGTAGTCGTAGTTCGGTAAGAGTCTGATTAATACCACAATGGTTGTTGGTGAGATGAACATGAAGGGCGTAGAGAGAGGTGACGTGGCTTTCCCGCGGTAAATACACCGGAGCTATCGTTTCCGTTGGAAGCTCCGCATTGTCCACTCTTCCCTTAGACTTCCAAATGTTCAGCTTCTCAAAAATGAAAAGATTCAGCTGTTTTTGCACTGCTGGAGGGAATGGACATTGATTTCGTGCTATTCTAAATAGAACAATCTCGGCTTTTTTATAGAGTGCTGCTGCTGATTCTTCAAAATGTTGTTTAGCTCTGTCGGATTTCTTGATTATGAAAAGAAGAACGTGGAAGACGACACCGAGCAGTCTCAGCCAAGTGCTGAACCGTTCTGGATCAAGCAATATTTCACGAGCCTGATGAGGGGTTTCATGAGGTTTTGATGGGGAGACCTTTGCAAGGTAACTGATCAGATTCTGTTCTGACGAAATGTCTTTCGGCCAGTGTTCCTCTGAATGAATAAGAAATCGGGGTCCTCTCCACCAGGTATTAAAAGAGATGAGTTGTTGTATTGTGACGCCTCTGCTTCCGATATCAGCTGGGTTGTTGTTGCCGGGAACGAACCGTAAAACCGCTTTCGGAGCGTTTTCTTTGATGCTCGAAGTTCGATTTCGGATAAAAACTGGCAAATTGCTTCCATTTTTAATCTACATCAAGGCAACACTGCTATCGGACCATAAGAAGGATTCTTTTACGTGAATATCCATATTTGTGCGGATATACTTAAGTAACTTCGCTCCCAGATTGATAGCTGAAAGCTCAAGACGAGGTATAGTTAATGGAGCCTTCAGAGGGGATAAGCGAGTCTTAGACATGAGAGTTGAGGCTTTCCTTGTTGTGTTGGTTTCGACAAGGTAGGCTACAGCACAATATCCGTCCTTCGATGCATCCGTGAACACACGAATTTCAAAGGTTGACGTCTCTGTCGTACCTGCTATTATTCTTCGTGGAAACGCGATCTTTGATGTGTTCCGGCTCGAAGTTATATCGTTCCACATTTTGATGAGGTGACTTGGTAGGACGTCATCCCATCCTAGTTTCTCTTTCCATAGAGACTGTAAGAAGAGTTTACTGGTAAAGAGAACAGGAGCACACCAACCTAGCGGGTCATACGTCTTTGCCACTATCTTCAGAACTTATCGCTTTGTCCACGTTGTATTAGAATTCGGTAGTGTAGGAAGTGGGATAATGAAGTTGTCTTCTTTTGTTCCACAGGATGTCAAGAATTTTGGTAGTGTCGCTCAATTTTGAAGCTTCCTTCTCCTCACCAGCGAAGAAGTCATTCAGCTCTTTCGAATTGCTTACATACTGCCGGAGATTCATGCCTGCTTCTAGAAAGAGGTCCCTCGACTCAGTATAGAATTTCTTCCCTTGTTCGATTGTGTTGACACCGTAGAATATATTGCCCACGTAGGTATTGCGGATGAGTTCTTTCGCGAGTTTTGCTTCCGTCATTGAGAGATGATATCGTACAGTGCCGGCAAGCAGGAAAAGAGACGAGATCAAACCGAAGGGTACTCTTCGAAATCTATAGGTGACAACGTTGTCTCCAGTAAGGGATTGCTGAGGATCTCTTACCCACAAAAAGCGAGTGAAGTCCTTGCTTTCATCGTCCAGGCCAATCATCAAGAATGCCTTTTCAATGTCACTTGCTATGATAATAGGACTCAGCCGTGTGCGAAGTAATATTCCTGAGAGATCTGGAAGTAGTACTGGTCCGCGAAACAGCAGATCGTTTAGACTAGGATTGTTCTTGATTTTAGCCGATCCATCGTAGACGCAACGTACTTTCGTTGTTGTACTTGACTCAGAGATGATGGCGTGGTGTGCCAAGTAGTGGCAATAGCAAGGAATTTGATTCTCATGAACCTCTTCTATGATCTTACGTGTGGTTTGATCCTGGATGATTCTGTGGTATTCCTATGTCTCAACAACTTGATGTTTTTGACGAGTCTGGCGTAAGCGAGTTGAATATTGGATGGAAGATCCTTTTTGTCTCCCTTGAATGGAAGCTGAACAACGTATCTTCCTTCGGCGTTGTCGTAGTGTATAGTCTCGTTGAAGTTCTTTAGACAAATTTCGTCGTCTGTACTGACAACGTTGTCTAGTGTGCCTTGCGTGTCCAGTGTCCAGAACCGTTGTAACAGGTCATCTTGTCTCTCGTCGTCGGAAGATGACGAGCTGTACCAATAGTCAATCGATTTCATTGGACGGAGGGGTTTCCCAGTGATTATTTCTCCAATAGAGGAATGTACGAGCTGATAGCCGTTGCATAGGTTCTTCACATGGAAGTGTCGTACAGGAGAACATCCCAGAAGTAATCTGCACCAATAAGAATGTCAGGTTTTTTGGGTGTCGTAAGTAGATTGATGAAGTTCTCCGTTTTTTCCGTGATCGTGGTCACCTTTATATCACTTGTCAGGAACTGAAGAGCTTTGACTGAAAGGATGTGAGCTCCTTTAGACGTTTGAATCCCGAGTGTATGTTGTGTGGCTGAGAACGGAAGTGGGTTAAGCGATCCGAATGTGAGCATCGAGATTTCTTCTGATTTTTCAACAGATAGTTGGAGAATCGATGCTAGTTTGGTGGTGATATAGCTTTTGCTAGATCCACTGTCGAGGAAGACAGCAGATCTCACTCTTGCATTTGGGTTGCTAGGATTGAAGACCTCTACTTCAGTGCACATGAGCAGGACAGCAGGTTGTGAAGATGTGGACGTCGTGTTAGATGAAAGCTGAGTTGTAGCCACTATATTCTTGTCGGTAGTGTCGGTATTGTTGGTTTTTGGTGATGATTTGGACGTCGTATTAGATGAAAATTGCGTTGTGGTTACTATATTCTTGTCGGTAGTGTCGGTGTTGTTGGTTTTTGTGATTATAGAGTCGGTAGCAAAGTGTACCTGCTGTGTTCTTGGCTGTCGAGGTTTCGAAATTGTAGTTACTGGATACAGTTTCTCCTCTGAATCCTGATTGTTCGCAGACTGTTGGAAGCATAATGACGTATGATGGCGTTTGAAACATTTTCTGCCTGGGTCGTGAACTGTTTCGAGAATACTGAGTTTCTCGTTGTGGATGCTCCTTTTGAGGGCTTCGAGGTCGTTGTAGGCTGACGTATCCTTCTTCTCTCAGGCTGGTGACAATCCTGCAGTGGAAGTCAATCTCCTGGAGTGTTGCTTCCTTGTGAACGATTTCTGTCAAGATATGCATAAGTTCCATTGGTGTAAGATTGTGGGAGTTTCCAGTTTTGTCGTAAATCTGGCTTCTAATACGACGAGGAAGTTTGTTGATGAGGATGACTCCCAATGCGGTTTCTTTGGCGTCGTCTTCATATGCGCATAATTGCCGAGTCAAAGCAAACATTTTGTTGTATAGCGATTGTAGATCTTTTCCTTCTGGATCGCATGGTGGCAGGTTGGCGAGTTGACTGAACAGTATGTGTCGCGTTGTTACCTTATCGTCATAGCGATTCTTGAGAATGTCAAGCGCAATATGATAGTTTACAGCTGTGAGAGCAAGTCCCTGAACTGATTGGAGAGCTTTCCCTCGTAGACAGGATTTCAGTAGCGAAAACTTTGTAGTGTCATTGAGTTCCGTCTTATTGCCGATCAGAGAAGAGTAACGCGAAAAAAATTCTGGGTATTCCAGCAGGTTCCCATCGAAAGTGGGAAGGTCAAGCCGACTCAGGATGGAAGCGTCGACGAAACTCATCGTGGAAGTCGGGTCTCTCAGCGGTTGAGGGGTAAGGCTGATGCTTCTAGGGTTCTGACTGATAGTCGATTATCGATCGAGAATGTGGGGGATTGGTTGGTGAATGCGATTTGTAAGTGACGCTTGTTGAACTCCGTAGAACCGCATGTAAGGAGTTCGTCTGTCGTCGTCAAGATATTCTTCGCTTCCTGAATCGTCTTGGTATAGTTGTCGTACTTCTCAAGATATTGATGGAAGGCCTGCTGTTCTTCAGGATGTGATTTTTGTGCGATAGACCACTCGACGTGGAGTTGTTCGACTCTGGTATAGGTTTCATGCAGGTGATCCCGAGCTTCAACAAGCTCTTCTCTGAGGTCGATGAGTTCTTCGTTGCTGAATGGAGTAAATGTTGCGCCTTTTTCCAGGAGGTCGTGGTCGTGAAGGATCTGCTTGATGGCCTGACATTGACTGATGAGTTGTCTCTTTCGCATCCCGATTTGTCGTCGAGTTTTTCCGCTGTCAAACAAAAATTCTGTTGTTTGATGAAAACCGGCGTTGATCTTTCAGTTGTCGGACAAACGTGAGGTGTATTGCGAACGTGACGCAGACAGTGGGCGTGAATTAGCCACGAAACTGACGTTGGTGAAGCAGGAAAGGGGGGGGGTGCTGTGGAGGAAGCTTGGACGTAGGTCGTCGAAAACAGCTGATTAGCTAGAGGTGTACTGTACGAAGTTGGTACGTGGACCGTTGGGAAGCGAATCAGAGGTCGGCAGAATAGAAGAATACTGCGGACGAGGTTGGTCGGATGCCGGTGAGCAGCGAATCTGACGTCGGCAGAGTGGGACAAATACTTCGGACGAGGTGGGTACGTGAGCCGATGCACAGCGAATCTGACGTTTGTAAAGTGGGACGAATACTCCCGACGAGGTGGGTCGTGGGCTGGTGAGCAGCGAATCTGGCGTCGGTAGAGTGGGATGAATGCTTCCGACGAGGTGGTAACGTGAGCCGTTGAGCAGCGAATCTGACGTCTGCAGAGTGGAGTGAATATTATGGATGAAGTGTGTACCTGGACCGTGGTGCAGCGAATCCGATGTCGATCGGCGTTACTGTCTCCCGAATCCTGCCGTGGTCGCCATTTGCTGGAGAGGACGTCGATTTGAAGAACACTTTATTGGCCGAACAAGAACAAGGTTGAAACTCCTGAATGATTCATGGTGCTTATA
The DNA here is from genome assembly GCA_947359475.1 of Heligmosomoides polygyrus bakeri. Classification (NCBI taxonomy): domain Eukaryota; kingdom Metazoa; phylum Nematoda; class Chromadorea; order Rhabditida; family Heligmosomidae; genus Heligmosomoides; species Heligmosomoides polygyrus. The sequence goes on from OX375868.1 coordinate 26,009,528, forward strand.
TATGCTGTTTTGATGGCCGCGAAATGATAGTGATATGTCGTTGCAGATCACCATTTGCACGTTTGCCGCAGTGGACTGTAATGCCATTGAAAGCTGAATATGATGAATTACTTCACTTGTATCTGCAGAATGCAGAAAACCATGCCCACGCTCAACATCTGTGACGTAGCAAAATTGGATTTAGTGTAGTAACGGCCACTTACTTATCTACATACTGTCAATTTCCCCAATAAATTGCATCAGGCAGTCTGGTAGACAGATGCCGTGTATAACTCACTTCTGATAGGTCGGATCAAAAGCTTCCACCGCCTTATTGCTTGGAGTGTTCCTGCCCTGTTTCATCATTTTAATACACGACAAAGAGTGGAAGGTTTCGGCACGGTTACGTAGAGAAAAACAGTGGTGTTAAAGGTATTAAATAAATAAATAAATAAATAACGTTATGCAAAAGTCAAAGAGTTTATATGCTCTATAGTGAGGCACAAAAGATGAGAATTTCGTATACAAGAGCTTTATAGTTTGAATCAAAGAATCACTAAAGCAGAAATATGTCAAAATTAGAATGTTAGAGTTAGGCAAACCAACAGCGAAGTATTAACATGAGGCACTTCTATCTAGGAATAGAGAGAGCTCTGGCTTCTTTAGCAAGTAGAAGAAAAGCGAGAATCATTTCAAAAAGGTAGTTAAGTTTTACGAAGTGCCGACCATGGTAACTAGCTTAAAAATGTCTCAGTTTTTTAAATGAGGAATTAGCTTCGTGATGGCTCCCCAAAATCCTCGAAATCACTTTCAAGGGATCATTTTTGGTGCTTTATGAGCTGCTACTAAAATATTTAGATCGCACTTGAACCTAGGAACGAAGCAGGCTGTAGAATAGAGCATATTTGTTGATAGGAATCTAAAAACAAGATGTGGAAATCTGTTGAAAATGTGTCCCGCTCTAGTTAATTAAGAACTTCCACTTACATATGTTAGCGGAAATTCTAAATTACACTTCTGAGAGCTTGGATCTGAAATATGTAATTTATTCTATTAAACCTAGAAGAGGGTCGCGTTCACGTACTTATTTTTTCAGATAATTGAGAAAGCTTTGCAAGGAGAAACCTGCCGCATGTAAAAAGATATAAAAATGTTTTCCGACATTTTATGAGCGTCAACTAGCTGCCCTGTTGTTAACTATAAAATGTTTTCAAGTGACTTTCATTGACATTGAAGGGGTGCACACAAAATTCTGTGCGTTAAATTTTTTAACGAATTTTTAACGGAAAATTTTCGTTAAATTTCCGGTAAATCGTTAAATTTCGTTCACCTGTATCACCTGTCGTCCCGATGATCATCGAATTGCTCGAGCGGGTGCCAGCAGCGTCTCTATTCGTCCCTGTCGCGTGCCAGAGTGGTCCAATGGATCCTCCTCGCTCGAGGGACACGAAGAGCGTCATATCGGTCGTTCAGGGCTTTAACGAAGAAGTCCGACCAACGCGTTGGTGGGCGTCCTGGTGTTCTTTTGACATCCCGCGGAATCCAGTCGGTGATGGCTTTCGTCCAGCGGGTGTCTGCGAAGGGCATTACGTGGCCGGCCCACCTAATTTTCGACAACTTGGCCCACGCGACAGCGTCTCTGATCTTCGAACGTCGGCGAAGCTCGGAACTCCGGAGGCCTTCTCTCACTTGCGTGAGTCGTGTCACTCCGAGCATCGTCCTCTCGATTCCACGCTGCGCGACGCTGATCGCGTGTTCATCCTGCTTTCGTATAGCCCAGGTCTCTGAGGCGTATGTTAGGGCAGGAAGAACAGTGGAGTCGAATAGGTGGGCACGGAGTCGGACGTTCTTCGTCTTCTTCGCGACTTCTTCGACGATCTTGAAAGCTCCCCAAGCCGCTCTTTTCCTCCTGCTCAGCTCTGGTGCTAAGTCGTTGGCCATGTTGACTTCGCGACCTAGATACACATAGCTGGAGCATTCGGAGATGATCGTTCCGTTGAGCGAGAATGGGGCATCAGAAACCCATCCGTTCCTCATGAACATCGTCTTCGTAAGATTCAGCTGCAGTCCAACGTTCCCACATACACGATCGAAGTCGGCCAGCATTCGCTCCGCCTGGCTGATGCTCGGTGTTATGAGCACGATGTCGTCAGCGAAGCGAAGATGATGTAGTTGCCGGCCGTCGACCTTCACTCCCATGTCTTCCCATTCTAGTTCGCGCATGACGTTTTCGGGAATGGCGTGAAGAGCTTCGGGGATATGGTATCCCCTTGCAGAACCCCTCTCTTCACGTCGACGACGACGTCGTTGTAGAATGGTGAGATCTTGGTCGTGAATCCACTGTACAGCTCTCGAAGGACTCTGATGTACTGAGTAGGAACGCCCTGAGTGAGCAGTGCTTCGAAGAGCGCTTCAGTTTCTACAGAGTCGAACGCTTTCTTCAGGTCGATGAACGTAAGACGCAGCGGCAGCTTGGACTCTCGCGACACTTCGTTGAACTTCGTAATAGTGTGTATGTGGTCGATCGTGCTGAATCCTCTCCGAAATCCTGCTTGCTCGCATGGCTGTCCTTCGCCTTCGCGCGTTCTGCTGATCCTATTCAGGATGACTCGAGTGAACAGCTTGTAGACTACGGACAGCAGGCAGATCGGGCGATAGTTGCCAATGTCGTGCACGTCTCCCTTCTTGTACAGCAAGACGGTCCTGCTGGTCTTCCACTGGGATGGAACCTTGCACTCCGACAGGTAACGTGTGAAGAGCCGCGCCAGGGTGTTGATGAGCGCTGGCGGGAGGTTCTTCAGGTGTTCGGGTCTGATCCTGTCGGGACCGGGTGCTGTACGTTTCTTCACCGACGAGATGGCGTGTCGGATCTCGGAAGGGAGAACAGAGGGGGCGACGCATCCATCCTGCGGAAGATGGCATGGGGGCAGGTGGACGTGGCTATGGAAGAGATCGGAGAGAAGTCGTGGATGATCTTCTCCGTGGTCCTTCTGGAAGAGGTGACGGTTCCGTCGGGACGTCGGAGAGCGGTCATCTGGGTCTTGAAGTTGGCGATGTTCCGGCGGGCATTGCGTATGCTCAACCCTGCCTCTGCAGCTTCAGCCAACACTTTCGCCCTTCTCTTCTTAAGATCCTCCTTTATCGCCTCTCTGCATAGCTTCGCAAGCTCGGACGTCAGTTGGCAGTTGCCTGACGCTCGTGCTGCTCCACGCTGGCGTATCAGCTCGAGAGTTTCCGGAGACAAACGTCTCTTGGTGGTCTTCAAGCTCTCAGCTTCCTTAGCACTATCGTGGAGATGGTGCACGAAGCGGTCGTATTCCTCGTCGACGTTGTCCATGACGGCATCTTCCCAAAGGCCGGCAAGAGAGGTGTAGAGGTCCCAGGTGATGGTCGTTCTGGGCCTCCTCTTCTTGAACTTCGCGGCCTTCTCTCCTTGACGCGAAAAGCGGAACCTTGCGCTAAGGAGGCGGTGGTCCGATCCCGTGTAGAATTTGGAGGCAACGGAAACGTCGTTCAGGCAATACTTGCGGTTGAAGATGATGTGGTCGATCTCGTTGTGGAACTGGCCACCGGGAGATTCCCAGGTCCATCGTAGGGAGGGAGTCTTCTGGAACTGCGAGTTTCCATGGATGGTCTTGGTCGACATGATAAACTCAGACGTCCTTTCACCTTGCTCGTTCCACTCCAAACCGTGGGTTCCGATGTGAAATTCTTCCGGCGACCTTCGCGGTCCGATCTTGGCGTTGAAGTCGCCGACGATCACCTTGTAAAAGGTGTGATCTTCCTTATAGAACTTCTCCAGCTCCACGTAGAAGGCTTCGACCTCTTCGTCGTCGTAGTCGGATGTTGGGGCATACGCGACGAACACAGTCAAAGCTGGCATGGAACCACATCGCTTCAGTCGCAGACGTCCGATTCGGCTTGTCAGGGACTCGTACGAATCGATGTTCATGGCCAAGTGCGTGTTGACGAGGACACCACACCAAAATTTCTTTAAAAAGTACAATTAGCTGCAAACCGCTCTTTTAAGGGAAAAAATCAAGGAAAACCTTATACGTTTCAACTTCATGAGGTCAACAGCTGAAGTTCAAGGGCCGAAGTGTAACTTTGCAAGATAAAAAAAAAACAGCTCATCATCATCAAGCACAGAAAAATAAATAAGCCTTCAGTAACAAATTATCTACAGGGTGTGGAACAAGAGAGGTATGGAATTACCATGCAAGATGCTCACCGACAAGGCATCTTAAAATGTGCGATCAGGCAGAACCCGGAGACACACCCCCCCCCCCCCGTCCCACCTAGTTCTTTTCTAAACCGTTTCGAGTGACTGTTGTGCGAGCATATACAATCTCGATGCCGGCATCACCCCATTAATTACAGAAATGATTTAATAAAGATACAGTTAAAAGCCAATCAGTGGAATGTGAACACGTTCTCGAACGCACGATTTTCGAGTGCCCAGTGTGTGGGACCAATCCATTTTTTGCAACGTCGAGACCGTGACACGACATCGTGTCACACGGCCTTTCACTGACGAAAAGGTGTGCTGCGTCGTCAACGTGTTAACGTTCAGAAAAAGTAGCTTTCCTAATTTTTTATTAGCGTTTTCTAAAATTGTTTAAAATATGTCCAGCGAGCGAAAACATTCTTTCCGTCAGGACTGTTCAAGGTGGCGGGGAAAATTATTCTGTGGTAAGCAATGCCAGATGAGGATAGGCATATCTTACGAGGAGGTTAGACCAGTATCTTTATGGATTCGTTGGCGTGCTTCTAGGCTCGGCGAAGAGACTTCTAGGTCCAAAATGCATCAAAGGTTAGAAGGATAAATGGCGGCATTACTCAATCACTATCTCCGCCACGCATTCTACTTCTACGGATGTGGAGGCGGGTTGAATGTGTATTTGGGCATACAATGACTTACGGTGGCCAGCCGATGAACAAGAGACAAGTCTGGTACCAATTCACCCCGGAGGGATGGAAGGCTTGGTTGGCCTGGGCGGGAAATTCGAACCAGAGACCTGGTACCGGGGCACGCGACAGCCGGCATCTCCTCCAACTGCGCTACTCGCGCACCCGAAATGCATTTTTTTAAATTCAGAGCATATTCATGAAAACATTATTCTAGCTGATCTCAATATTTCTTTTAGGAACAGTCGTAATAGGGAGGATGAGACCTGCATCATTAGTGGAGACTAGGGGCAAATGTAATAAACTCACTGAGAAAAAAGTCCGTTAAAAATTCCGTTAAATTTCTAAAAATTTCCATTAAGCCGTTAAGCTAAATTTTAACGAAAAATGCCGTTAATTCGTTAAATCCGTTAAATCCTATCCACGGATCTCCCTCGATAGAGAGCTTTCGGGCTCTCTTGTTAAGAGGGATCTCGGGCCGCTTGTCGCAGGGCCACATGGCGCGTCCCCGGGAGGTGGATAGGGGAATTAAACGCGAACCAAATGCGACCGTGTACTGCCCAGAGACGCAGGTGTTATGCAGGGGATGGACTCCTTGCTCCTGCTGTGTCTGGTCGACGCGTTCCTTGTGCGTGGGAGCGGCATGTTCATGCACATTGTGCGTGGATGTGTCCGTGACTGTGCGGATTGTAACTGTGTCGGCTCGGCCAAAAGATTGCACTCGGTAGACTGGGAGTACATCGAAAGGCGATTCGAGGCCGCCTTAAGTCTCGCCCCGTCTCTTCGGGCAGCCTGGCTGGCTGCCCGGAGTTGTTCGCCCGCACGACAGAACATCTTCTTAAATGACATTGGGATGATTCACTTCCCAATGTCATTTAGATAGATCTTCTACATCATTCTCTTGCATTTGCCCTTCTATATTTTTATTCTCTCAACTCCAGTTCACAATCAGCCTAACAAGACAAACTTTAAGTCATAGAGCACTAGAGCATAGAGTTCTTTAAGGCCCAGTGGAATATTGGTTGAGATTGATCGAACTACTTGAATTGTAACGCTTTCGTGGTCTTTGCCCCTTGGTTTACTCTGCGAGTCCGCTGACTAGGCGGCTGGAGCTCGTTTCTGAGCCACGATTCCGCGGCGCTGCAGTTTTCTGTGTACTCCAGTCAAACACAGCAGCACTAAAGGGCCTCATTCCCCTGACCCCGAAAGAGTCCCCATTTCTGCCGCGATGTGAAGGACGAGTACGGAGAGGCTGCTAAAATCTCAAGGCCTAACAAGGCTGTGCAAATTGAGATGGACTACTACAACGCCCGCACGCTCGCTTCGGAAGCATCCGTCGAGGACCTCATGATGCAAGCCAGGAAGATCAAGTACGACGTCATCGGACTGACCGGGACGAGAAGACACCAGCCCTACACGCCGCCTATGACTCCGGAGAAGAACTGTTCCTAGGAACATGCTACAGCAGTGGAGTAGGCGGCGTTGGTGTCCTCGTCAACACGCAGTTGGCCATGAACATCGATTCGTACGAGTCTCTGACAAGCCGAATCGGACGTCTGCGACTGAAGCGATGTGGTTCCATGCCAGCTTTGACTGTGTTCATCGCGTATGCCCCAACATCCGACTACGACGACGAAGAGGTCGAAGCCTTCTACGTGGAGCTGGAGAAGTTCTATAAGGAAGATCACACCTTCTACAAGGTGATCGTCGGCGACTTCAACGCCAAGATCGGACCGCGAAGGTCGCCGGAAGAACTTCACATCGAAACACACGGTTTGGAGTGGAAAGTGCAAGGGGAAAGGCTGTCTGAGTGTATCATGTCGACCAAGACCATCCATGGAAACTGACAGTTCCAGAAGTCTCCCTTACTACGATGGACCTGGGAATCCCCCGGTGACCAGTTCCACAACGAGATCGACCACATCATCTTCAAACGCAAGTATTGCCTGACCGACGTTTCCGTTGTCCCCAAAAACTTCGCCAACTTCAAGACCCAGATGACCGCTCTCCGACGTCCTTACGGAACCGTCACTTCTTCCAGAAGGACCACGGAGAAGATCATCCACAGCTTCTACTCCGATCTCTTTGATCGTCCACCTACCCCCATGCCATCTTCTGCAGGATGGATGCGTCGCCCCCTCTGTTCTTCCTTCCGAGATCCGACACGCCATCTCGTCGGTGAAGAGACGTACAGCACCCGGTCTAGAGAGGATCAAACACGAACACCTGAATAATCTTCCGCCAACGCTCATCAACACCCATGCGCGACTTGTACCTGTCGGAGTGCAAGGTTCCATCTCAGTGGAAGACCAGCAGGACCGTCTTGCTGTACAAGAAGGGAGACGTGCACGACATTGGCAACTATCGCCCGATCTGCCTGCTGTCCGTAGTCTACAAGCTGTTCACTCGAGTCATCCTGAATAGGATCAGCAGAACGCGCGAAGGCGAAGGACAGCCATGCGAGCAAGCAGGATTTCGGAGAGGACTCAGCACGATCGACCACATACACACTATTACGAAGTTCAACGAAGTGTCGCGAGAGTCCAAGCTGCCGCTGCGTCTTACGTTCATCGACCTGAAGAAAGCGTTCGACTCTGTAGAAACTGAAGCGCTCTTCGAAGCACTGCTCACTCAAGGTGTTCCTAGTCAGAAAATCAGAGTCCTTCGAGAGCGCTACACCATCTTCGCTTCGATGCTCCTAACGCCGAGCATCAGTCAGGCGGAGCGCGTGCTGGCCGACTTCGATCGTTTATGTGGGAACGTTGGACTGCAGCTGAATCTTACGAAGACGATGTTCATGAGGAACGGACAAGTTTCTGATGCGCCATTCTCGCTCAGCGGAGCGAACATCTCCGATTGCTCCAGCTATGTGTATCTGGGTCGCGAAGTCAACATGGTCAACGACCTATGTAGCACCAGAGCTGAGCAGGAGGAAACGAGCGGTTTGGGGAGCTTTCAAGAGCGTGAATTCGTGAAGAAGTCGTGAAGAAGACGAAGAACGTCCGACTCCGCGCTCACCTATTATCCCCTACCGTTTTTCTTGCCCTTACATATGCCTCAGAGACCTGGGCATCACGAAAGCGGGATGAACACGCGATCAGCGTCGGGCAGCATGGAATCGAGAGGACGATGCTCGGAGTGACACGACCTACGCAGGTGAGAGAAGGCCTCCGGAGTTCCGAGCTTCGCCGATGTTCGAAGATCAGAGACGCTGTCGCGTGGGCCAAGTTATCGAAGTTAAGTGTGCCGGCCACGTAATGCGCTTCGCAGACACCTGTGGCCGAGAGCTGTCACCGACTTGATTCCGCGGGATGTTAAGAGAACACCAGGACACCCACCAACGCGTTGGTCGGACTTCCTCGTGAAAGCTCTGAACGACCGCAATGACACTCTTCGTGTTTCTCGAGAGAGAAGGATCTATTGGAGCCCTCTGGCACGCGACAGGGACGAATGGAGACGCTGCTGGCGCCCGCTCGAGCAAGTCGATGATCAACTTGATGATACGGGTGATACGAGTGGTGCCAAACGTAATATTTCTTGCCTCAAAAACATTAGTTTTAGCTGGAATTATGGTCCTTTGAAATTAGAAGCCGAAAACTGGGGAAACTTTCGGTCGGGCCTAATACCTACCGCAACCTTACGAGCTCCGCGGGCCCCACATTCATCCGGTTCTTCGATGCTTGAACGTGAAGGCTTCACATATGTGTTTTCGTTGTTTCTTCATCTCGCGGAATCCTTTAATCCCATTTTCGTGAAGTGCATGGCCTTGTTTATTCGAGAGGGCAAGTCATCACTCACGGCGATGGATGGATTACGGTGCTAACACTGACTCGGATCGCTATTATGCGGCGATAATGAAGCAAAATTGCGTAGAAAAAATACGTCTGAAACGCATTACGATGATGCGGGAAGAGTAATGGATCCGTGAAAGAGCGATCCGATCTCTCTTTTCTTTGCTGCAGCACAGTGTGCGACAAAAAAGGAGGAAGAGATTTGACAGAGTACACTTTACCGTTCTTCGAAACTGAAGTTGTTAAATATTTATTGACAAGAAGGAACAGTAGAACAACTACAGACTGGACCCTACAGACCTGTGCAAAGAACTGACTTGTTCATCGGCTGACCACCGCAGGTCATTGTATACAATACCGCCCACGTCGCGCGGTAAAAAAACGATTTGCCAGAGATTATTCTGAGAGTACAATGCAACAGAATCGACCCTATCAATCGAGTGGGTATGTCCATTGCGCTCCTGTCTTTCCTTAATGGAAAATCTAAAGCATTTGCGACTATTTCGAAGCATTTGAACAATTTTGTAAGACATTTTCGGCCGTCCTACTCAGAATTAGCTCCAAATTGTCCTTCGAGCCTTTGGAGTGCGCCGTGTACAATGTATACATTAGAGAATCGAAGCTATCTATCGAGTGGTCGAAAGCATGTCCACTGCATGAAGAACAAACTGTAGAGGTTATGACCACGCGACGGTTTACGGCGGAATAGTCCTTCTCAAACCGTTCTTTTACAGCGCGACGTGAGCGATATTGTAGGCCGACGACGCGTTCAAATAGTCTCCGCGACATCCCGTAGAAATAGAATGCGCGGAGCATCCAAGGAATGATGAGTAACGCCGTCCTTTATCCTTTATCCTTCACTTGGCCGCAAATGGTCTGCAGGTGTGCTATATCACCTGTATCACCTGTTGCCTCGTTGATCAGCAAGTCGCTCGAGCGTCCATTCTCCATTCAGTCTCAATTCGTCCCTGTCGCGTGCCAGAGTGCTCCAATGGATCCTCCTCGCTCGAGAGACACGAAGAGCGTCACATCCTTCGTTTAGGGCTTTCACCAAGAAGTTCGACCAGGTGGTGGGTGTGGGTTGTGGGTGTCCTGGTGTTCTCTTGACATTCCACGGAATCCCGTCCGTAATAGTTTTCGTCCAGCGGGTGTCTGCGAAGCGCATTACGTGGCCGGCCCACCTAATTTTCGACGACTCGGTTCATGCGACAGCGTCTTTGATCTTCGAACGTCAACGGGGCTTGGGACTCTGGAGGCCTTCCCTCACTTGCGTGAGTGTATCACTCCAAGCCCAAACGACAATATCATATTTTAAATACGTTTTGCTCTTACCATGTCGACCATGAGTGCTCCTGATGAGCCTGTTGTTGTTCTTAGATTACTATGCCATTTCAGGCGTTGTGATGACGTGGGTCTGATTCATCACATTCCAAGAGCATCGCACGTCATCATTTCCTCCTCTTATTGCTCGGGTGGTGATTAATTTGCTGACCTGGTATCCACTGATTCATTTCCGAATAGCGGTTTGCATATTAAAAGCATGACGTAAGGGGCTATTACTATACGCCATCAGAATGGTAATAGATTAGCCATGCCATTCTTTGCTCTTCAGGTGGTCAGGAATATAGACCCTACGCCAAATTATCGTCGTTATGCCTCCGCCTCTTCTCCGCGTGCGGTCACCACCTCACACGCGCTTTACGGTCCTCTTGACACCTCCCAGATCACAGACTTAAGTACTATGGGACTTCTACACTAAACCTTGTGAATCTAGCCGTGTACACAACGAACATGTAGTATCAGTCTTGAAGGGCGAAGCCGTAGGATTTCTACCAGAGGAATATTGTCCGCTTACCCTCCCATCAGGCATTCTCAGTCAAGTTCTGCTGCGATTGAGAAGTTGCTCTGTTGCATCTTGAAAACATCTTGAAACTATAGCTTTCTTAATGTAATGGAGTCCAGTTTGCGCAGCACATCGCTAAGAAGGTGTTCTCCTATTTGGGTGCTGTTAGGGCATTTGCAAAACGTTGTGAAATCACTGGCCCTGAAGTGCTGAAATTATACTCTTCTCCTGGGACATTCCACAAGTTCGCAGCGAAATTTCATTGTGTGTGCAACAGAAGTGAGCGTAACTACGATTTACGGTGATTTTTGGCAATTTTTTACGATTTACGATTTACGACATTTTGGGTCGTAAATCGTAAATTTTCGAAAATCTGATCTTCGGTGAAGAGATGGCAGCGTCCACATAACGTGATTCAATTTGGGTTATAACGATTTACCCGCTTTTAAAGTCTTCTCCCATAGCTCAGTGCTGTTTCCTATCTACTCTTCTATGTTCTGCTGTGGCACTGTAACAGAAGAACGCGTGTTTAGGCCTCTCGAGCTCGACTCATCTGCTTACTGCCCTTTTCACCTCTTCAAGCGCTGCCGGCTTAGTATCAGAGCTATACTAGAGAAGAAGCAATGACATTAAATGGTTAGAATTATGTTCTGTGCTGCAACCACCGCCTAGTCAACTTGTGACTTTTTCAGCATATTTTAAACGGCTCTTTCCAATGCATACGAGTGGAACTGAAGCAAAGCCATCAAGGAATACTGGGCTTGATTGCAGGCGGGTTGTGGAATAACAGCTAGCTGCTGGAAAAATAAATCACTCATATTTCGATCTCATTATCACAGCACCTTATGGTGCGGAATGTATTTGCATACAAGGTCAACCTAAACAAAACTTTTGATTTTGTCAAGAAAGAGGTGACGAAGTGGTTTTGACACTTTTGGTCTCCTTTTTCAGTGGTTAGATTTCGTAAGGCTAATGGAGAGTAGGACTGGCGAATGCAAACAGCCGTTGATTAGTGGTGTGATAATTTGGACTTTCCGAAATCAAACAAGTACAAGCAAACATGTGGGCGAAGTAAATACCGAAGGTAATTGTCAGATGTCGTCAAACGACGTTCTTTCATTCCAGAAGTTGTAGATGCCTTCGGAAAACGCTAAAGGGTAAAGCATGGCCTTAGTTTGTTTTCCGTTTGAGATGTGCCACTCTATGAGATATCGTGGAGTTCACTTGAGTGTGGGTTAACCTATAGAATGACTTGCGGTGGCCAGCCGATGTAATGGTCAATGTTTTATCCTTCCCAGACAAGCCCCGTACCACATCACCGACCGAGGAAATATGAAAAAGTTGGTTGGCCGTGGTAGATCTGAATCAAGAACTTCTATTCTGAATCGCGCGGCAGTCGTTCATCCTCCGACTTCTCTACCTTGGGTCTTCCATATATGTTTAAGATGCACCTTGCACCTACGAATCAGTTGAACCCTTTTCACTTCAACCAATATTCTTCTTCTTTACTCTACTTCTGAAGAATGTCGCATAAGGTCCTCCTTTTTGTAATCTAAAGTTTAAAAATCAGACTATAACGAGTGTCCAAAAAGAAAAAGTGATCATACTATTTTAATTGTCACACAATTCCTTCTCGTCTGCTACAAAAATGCCCTTCGGTACAGTTCAGAATGTGGAAAGACTTAGAACTTCAGATGTGCCATACGATAGGCATGTGCTCACTCAGTAGGCGATGCTTGTTGGATTTTTTGTGTAAATGCTGTTTTCGTCGAGTTGATCAGTGATGAAATGATTTTTGGGTTTTGACTGGAACCATTTTTATTGGTTTTGAGTCTGGCTTGTAGAGGTTGTTTCTTCAAAGCCATAGTTTTAAATGCAAGCTAGAGTCTAGCCATTATGATGGACATTTTTTGGTCGTCCAAGCAGTGCAAGCTTTTTGTATGTGCACTGTGTAGAGGTGTTCTAGTAGATAGCGTTCTGAACAAGTAGTTTATTTTGATTGTCCTCAAACCTGTCCAGCTCGATTTGAAAGATGTTAATTGATTTTAGTGGCTTCCAGTTTAATTAGGGATGTGTCAATCTCGAACTGAAAACGACTCAATAAAAGTATTTCCCTTCGATTAGCCTTAATATAATAGAAGAAAATCAGGTATTCAGATGCACTATGAGTCAGGCACCTCTTACGATTTACGGTTTACGACGATTTTTTCGTAATTGCGATTTACGATTTACGAAATTTCGGATTTCATTTACGCACACCCCTGGCGTGCAGTCAATCAGCCAGGCGCGTGGTAACGCCGCCAGCTATCGCATGCCCACGGTTCAGTTTCCTGATTCGGATAGTCCGCCCAGACCAACTAAACCTTTCGTCCCTGCGGATTCGGAGATATGTGAGCTCTCGAGAAACCTTAGATCCCAGGTCCGTGTTTCCACCTGCCTCGTAGCAACACTTACGATTAGACCTAAGGAAGGGTTCATGTCGAAAACGATGTCAATAGATAGACAGATCAATAGACATTGAGCAACAAACCAGCGCACCATTCGAACCCTCGAAATGCAGCCAACCATTTCAAACTGTCTAACCCTCATCAAACTATGTTCTTTGGAGTATTTCTGCACGAAATGCGTCACTCCTCAAAGGAGAAGTTTCGAGAGGTTAAGAATAGTCTATCTTTGGCGATTCTTGTTGACATCCTATAGATATTTTACCCACTGTACTATGCTTCGATTTCAAAGAGAAAACGAGCTCACTACTCTCTGAATCTACAGCAGTGCAGGAACTGCTCGATATTAGCTTTCTTGCTGAATACTTTTGAGAAAATTATGATACTGATACTCTTGAAAGAACAATTCTGAAGCCACAGCAAGCGCTACCCCACTCCTTCTTTTAGTGACCCTTCATTTTAAGGTGTTCTTTCAGCAATCGCTCCCATTAGAAGAAAGTATTTGATTTTATGCTGTCTCCACATGTAGTTATCTGCCAAATCTTTTCATCTCTAATGCTGCTTTTATTACATTTTATTTCATGGCATCCACTGATAAATAGTTCCTTGCAAGCGTTACTCATTTCAGTCCGTTATGATATCAACAGGGAGTCATCTTACCGAGAACCTCTGGATTTTGCTTCGCTCAAATCCCAATTAGCCGTGCAGTATTGTTGTTGTTACGTCACGTACGCTGCAAAACTACACCAGGATGAGCATCTAGCCAAAAGAGGAGGCGTTGGGCTCCCCAAAGCTACTTTGCCTTCGGTATACTGCTATCTCTTTGGATTGTTCAGTTGTTCCAACGCACAGAACGTTCTTCCTTTCTTACTGACTGTGTTTGGCTACGGTAATTCTAGCTTTGCAGTAGCTGGGCTCTACAGTCTTAATACGCATGCGTATCTATTGGGAAGGGTGTTTCTATTTTTTATATTTTGTATTTTTTATAGTGCTGTTCAACTCTACAACCATCTCTGCCTCTCTGCATGCAAACACGTTTGTTGCTCAGCTCGATTCTGTGAGCCCGCGATAGTAACGTAACACTATAGTTGCGCTTTTAGAAAATTTTATGTAACGAATGAATGATCGAATTTATTCGAAGTCAAAAAAATTTCGAGTGAACGAATCAACGATTTTACCCGCTCATCAAATTTTTCGAATGATCGAAAATCGAATAAGCCCCATTTTCGTTTATTCGAATATTTGAGCAGTCGAACAAATTGTTCGATTCGGGCTCTGCGCTTAAAGATTTGAAATTTATTCGATATTCAGATGATATTATTCAATTTTCGAATAACATTCGAATATGGCTCCCTTTCGATATTCAAATTCGAACGAATCTTCGAAAATCAGGAAATACCGAATATTCGACTAATCGAATAATTATTCGAATAAGTTATTAGAATAGTTATTCGAATATATGCGTTTGAGCTCAGCTATAGTAAGCCCTCGTTGATGTGAAGTGGATAACCCATCTCCGTAGACCTTTCTCGATGGAGCATTTTATAACCCCGTCCCTAAGTTCACTTGCTCAGCAATACGTCTTGAGCTTACTAGCATTCTTATAATACTCTATAAAATCGGCTGCAGCATAGGCTGCAGAAGACACAAAAATTACGTGGTCCGTCCATCTAATTTTTGACTTATTGGATTTGGTCACAGCTTCTGTGATCAGCGAACGTCAGGAAACCTTAGAATTCCATATGCCTTCAAATTGCGTGCAAATTTCCGACCATGCTTAGGCCTCGAAAGTGCTTCTGAACTTCGTAAATCGTTTTGTCTTGTTTATTTTCAATCCCAAACGTCACGTGCTAATACTACTTGCGAAATTCTCGACCTTAAAGTAGGTTGCCTACAATGTCAGGACGTTCATTTTTCGAACAATTGCAGCTTGCACTTGAAGATTGCCAGACCACCTTCTAATTGTAGTCGTTGCCGTATTTAGACACTGCATTCTTTAGAGCACTCTGTTGGACTATTGTATCCGACGCCCACTTTCCTCGGCACACGCTACTGCCTTCTTTGTTTCTCGAATTACCGAACCACCTGTTTCACAAACATCTATCTCTGAGCCGTAAACAAACATATATACATATAAACAGCGACGCCGT
Organism: Heligmosomoides polygyrus bakeri; assembly: GCA_947359475.1. Taxonomy (NCBI): domain Eukaryota; kingdom Metazoa; phylum Nematoda; class Chromadorea; order Rhabditida; family Heligmosomidae; genus Heligmosomoides; species Heligmosomoides polygyrus. The sequence continues at coordinate 26,024,643 of OX375868.1, forward strand.
AGAATTGATACGAGTTTATTTAGTTGTAGAAAGGGCAGAGCTTTTTTGGCTAAAAGGCTAATGGATCTGATTGAGGAAATGCAAAACTCTTGTTGTCAGATCACCTCTTACCGTGAATTTGTTCCTTCTTAGTAGAATAAAATTGCTTTAAACATTGTTTGTATTCTGTTTGTTAAACGTCTTTGATTTCTTAAGTCTTTTCCTTGAGCTCCATGTTTACATCTTCGTTTTCATAGTGAAGCTCGAAGTAGTCGAAATAGTATTTGTTGACGACGTTTCGGGCCTTAAGCCCTCGTCTTTGATTTGTTTTATCTACATGGCTTTCCAGTCACAAAATGCAATAAATAATTGAATAAATGCTGTGAGGCTTTTGATAAAACCCTGATTAGTTTTATCAACCACGCTTATGACATCACTCTGAGAGCTGACAGCTAGAAAAAGCGGCTGCAGAAAGTGCAGCTGCGGCTGGAATCCCTAGCAGACAAAGTTCTGTGGTTGTATGTACATAAGAAAAACTAGATTCAGTACCAGGTGGCAGTCCGGTGAGCTGAACTACTGTGAACGAGCGGTTATAGAGATTACTGATTTATTCTAATAGATTTGGATGTTACTCATTTAAGGAAAAAACGTGGACCTGGCACAGAATAAATGGACGAACCGGGCACGGCTCAGGTAGAGGAAGTCCCCACAAATTTTTGAAAAGCGGTAAGGGTTCCGTAGCAATCGGAGGAAAAGCATCATTAGATGGAAACCAGCCCTACTTCACCCTGAGGGTTTGAGCGTACCTTTGCACACAGGTTAATGAGACTGCTCCTTATCGGAATGTGCGGATCTAGCTGTCGTTCACTACCATGCCGATGCGAAAAGAGAACACCTGAGCGGTGGTGATGTCGGTAATTTTTCAGCAAATAATGAACCAGCTTCTTATGTAGTATGGAGACATTCCAAACTACTAGAAAATTGCGATGTCCTAGAGTTGAAACCTACAGAGAAGCGACCAAAGCTTCAAACAGGGGTTCAATGTTGCTAACGGTGTGCACAAATGGAAAAAGTCTAGTGTAAACTGAACCTTAGGGAGTTCTACCTTAACCTGCGTTGCTAAGATACGTGACCTAGGTATCGTATTACCTACGACACAAACCTCAGTTTTGAAGAACATATTCACGAGAATGTTAGGAGAGCGCTCAGGTGTTCGAACTTCGTTCTTAGATCTTTCAGAATGCGGGGTACAGCTATACTTTTCAGACTTTTTGTCTTGTATGTAAGACCGTTGTTAGAATATTGCTCACCGATATGGTCGCTACATAAGAAAGCTCTCATGGATGAAATTGAAAAAGTTCAGAAAAGTTTCACATATCGCTGCTTCAGCAAATGCGGTCAATTGGGCCTTTCTTATGGTGAGCGGTTGTCTAGACTTAATGCCGATACATTAGAATTCAGGCGTAAGATACACTTATGTACTAACTAATGACTTTACACTAATGTATAAACTGACAAAAAACGAGATAAATCTTAGCATTTCTGAACTTTTTGAGGCCTCGCAGACTATAGGTAGATTGAGGGGCCATCCATTCCGTAAAAGACCCGAAAAACCTAACTCCACTGGCTATGAAAACTCCTTCCTTGTTCGAAGAGTTGCGGAGTGGAATAATCTGCATCCCGATCTTTTCATTTATAGAAAGTCTTGCATATTCCAGACCTGATTGGCTCAACGACTAAGGCAACTAAAGGATGACGCTTCTGCATCGGCTGGTGTACACTGAACCCAGACATCAGTAGGCCTCACAAGTCATAGCACGGCTATAGCCACACTGTGGTTGGACCACTTGAGTGCCTCCACGCTAGCTGACGTTCCGTGCACGATGGCACAGCCTGTGCGCGCGCTATCCTAGCGCGCTGTAACGGGAGCACAGTCATCCTGGTGTAGCGACCTGCTAACACTTTATTGACATGGGAATTCGGTAGCTCTTTTCGTGGTTTCTTCGTTTTTTCCTTCCACTGGCGGCTGGCTCATCCGTTCTTCCGCGGTCGACCGTTGGTGGTTGTTGAGGTTGTGGTTGGGGTCCGTCGCGGTGGCTGGTGGTCGCGGTTGTCCGGGCTTGTTGGTTTCCATCGGCGGTCCGTGTGGGGAGCGTGGCGGTGTGTCGGTGCAGGAGACGTGTGGCACCCTACTTCGCGGCCTCTTATCTGCAACTGCAGAATATTCTGGAAAGGTCAATGACCAAATATCGGAGTTGTCTAGGTCAAAATGGCGATGATTGTAGTAGAGTAGTGTTGTGCAATTATCATTACAGATAGGAATTCAAAAACCAGGCTGCTCGATGCTTCACCCAGACGTTCGGCGATACTGTCTTCCACAGCACATCAATGCTTTTCTTTCAATGCTTTTCCTCTCATTGAAGTATCCAACATTACACTGACCTTCTGGCAATGTCGTAGAACTATTGTAGCCTACGAGCCTGCTTTCACCGAACTAAATCAGTCTTTGCTGTTCGTGCCACTTTATAGCGTAGTGTTTCCCATTCTCTCTCTATCGATACGTGTACCTCTAGCGCCTTTACTGCTGCACAGATTGCGTATAGTGGAGTATTTTTTAAAACGAACTTTTTGCACCTGAAACACTATATGTCTTGAGTCTTCTACCAACCATCTTTCAGTTTAAACGCGAGCAGGTAGGGGCTTATGACCTCCCATCAGGGTGACCTTCTGGGATGCGTACCATCTTCCACTTCAACACTTGCAAGGTCCACCCCACATAGGTTACAGCTATTCTAGCACCTATGGTAGAAGTATCTTAAGCCCTCTGCTTTTCGCCTAGCGGTGTTCTTCACTTTTCTCTTTCCCGACTGCATTCTGCCTCAGCAAAGTGCAAACGACCTCCACTTTTGCATGCACGATATGCGCATCAGTAAAGCTTTTAGCTTTTATCAATCTTCCTCGTATGAATCCCACCCTTGCCCTATCTTCCCTCTTATTTTTTTCTTTTATTTCATGTTCTCTTTCAATAGGCAATTTATTTTGCTCCTCCTTTGAATTTCTCTTCTAATAGAGCGTGGTTTGAATTGGCAATAAATAAATAAATAAATGTGTCGGCCCGGCCAAAAGCTTGCACTCGGTAGACTGAGAGTACATGTAAGGCGATTCGAGGCAATAAATAAACTGCAATAAGCAAACCGCCAAGCAGAATGTGATCGTGTACCGCGTGAAGTGGTATGGTACGCTTTGCGGTACAATAGAGTTCCTGAAGTCTCATATCTAGAGTGGGTGCAAATTCTGTACCCTTGTCCAAATAGTCAAGATCAAGGTGCAACTGAGACCTCGATGGAGCTCCCAATCTCTGTCGGGGATACACCAGGGCTCTGCGCTTTCTCCGCTCCTATTTGTTGTCGTCATGGATGCCATCACACGAGATCTTCAAAAGCCCGTCACTTGGACCTTGCTTTATGCCGATGACGTAATGCCTGCTTGCGAAGAATGGATGAACTCGATCGGGAGCTGCAGGCGTGGTATGATCGCTTGGAGCGGTTTGGACGACGGATGTTGCCGAGTCCAACTCCATCAAGGTCAACAACAACGAGCTCCCACGCGCTGCGGTCTTTAAGCACCTGGGATCAGCAGTAGCGTCTGACGGCAAACTGACGATTGAAGTGGTTTCACGCGTGAGTGCAGCTTGGTCCAAATGGCGCTCGTTGACTGGTGTTCTCTGCAATAGGAAGATACCAGAGCGCCTGAAGTCGAAGATCTACAGAGCAGTCGTCCGGTCAGTACGGCGCTAAGTGTTGGCCAGCGACCAAGGAAGTTGAAACGCAGCGTCATGGAGACGAAGATGCTGCGCTGAACGGCTGGAGTCGCGCACCTGGACCGCATTCGAGACGGTGCTATTCGGCAGGAGTTCGGTGTCGCGTCGATAGCTGCCAAGATGCGCGAACGGTGGTAAGGCCATTTTTTCACGTTGAAAAGAAGACAGCGTTCGCAAGATAGGCCTTAAGTTTGAAGTGTCTGGAAAGGTCGCCGGAAGCAGCGCGGGATTGATAAGCTACATATGGATTTCAAGGTTGCCGGTGTCCAGCCTGATCTAGCAGTGGATCGGAAAAGGTGGCGTCATGACAGCAGAGTAGCAGACCCCGCTACTAAGCATGACAAACGCTAAAGAAGAAGAAACTGCCGAGCAGGAGCAGTTGTTGCCGTTCTCTGTAGCCTTTACCCGTTAAGAAAAGAGTGCTTCTTGTTTCGTGAAGATATGTATAGAAGGACAAAGGAATTACATAGGCTTATCTGCTAATAACTTTGTTTTTTAATGCACCCGAAATACTTTCGAAAGGCGAGAGGCGTAATTTTCACAGCCAAATTTCTTGCTACAGATTAGTTTAACGTGCGACTTCAGCGAACGATCTTTGCGACACACCTCCATATAAGTAATGTCACCGTATCACCCGTCGTCTCATTGATCACTGAATTTCTCGAGCACGCTCCAACAGCGTCTCCATTTGCCTGTGTCGCGTGTGACAGTGCTCTAATGGTTCCTCCTCTATCGAGTGACACGAAGAGCATCGCTTTTCCGAATGTACTCGAGTTTGAATATTCAAAATTTGTGGGTATTCGAAACCACTCGAATGTTCGAAAAATTTCGAGGGCACAACTATGATCATCAGCTCTGATATGTTCTTGATAAGCTATCGACGAAGATTGTTAACAGCTTTATTCGGCTGACGTTTCGGCAGCTTTGCCTTCTTCGGAGCCTGGAAAAGTCGTAAATATTCACAATTCCATTCGCCCAAACATCATTTCATCCTACAGTGTAGCCTTCTTAGAGAAAGTAGACACAGGATCAGAAAGAGGAGTTGCAGAGGACGACTGACCTGTCGCCGAGGACCACCACTGACCAGTAGCTGGAAGAAACGAGGGTGAATGAGATTCAGCCTGGAGCCACCCCACATAAATACTCCAGCAGGTCAGATCAAGTAGATCGAAACCCGTGGAAATCTAAGAAGGATGCTATTCTTGGGTTACCCTCAGACGCTCTTCCTTCCAGTTTACCCCAGAATTCCTAGCTGTGATATAGAGCGCCTCGAGTGTCCTTCGTGCCGAGATGTCATTTTCTCGGAGGAAGATGGACGTGGACACCTGCTGCATCACGCCTGCATGGCACTGGACCCCGTGTTCCCCTCAAGGAGTCAGGACGTTGTCTTTTCTAAAGCCAGCCAAATGCTCCTTAACCCTTATACAGGTCTGACCGTTTCCCCTATGTACTCCTCCCCAAATTCATTGCATGACATAAGGTAAACCACACCAGATGTCATACAGTCTCCCTGTTTCCCATTAGTGCAAATTAGGCAGGATAGAGTTGAGGAGGTCTTGTCGTAGATACGGTTTCGAACAAGCTGCCCCTTCAAGGACCTAAGAGGGACATCAAAGACTCTCACCATGTATTGAAGATCAGCTATGCGCAGACACTTTCGTATCTACGCACTCACATCGTCCGATATGAAAGGCACACAAAATGGTACCTTTCCGCACTCCTCGCTACGGGCCAAAGCATTGGCTTGCAGCTTACGCCCCTTGTGCCAAGGTTGTATTGGATACCCATTTGCTTCTGCAATGTCAGCTGCCGTTTTCCGAAAGAACGGCCTTTGTTCGTTATCGGACGAAACTGAATTAGCTGTTCGGAACGTATTTTGATAAAACCCTTTTTGGCACTAGAGGGGTGAACTGAAATGTACGAGGATATTTTTGCTACTGGGCTTGTGGTATTAAAAACAGACACCTAGACAGCAGATGCTCAAATCAATGTTTTATAACTCCTAGAAATCTGGTACCAATTAGTGGAGGGGTGAAGGAGCTGGTTGGTCTATACGGGAACCAAACCTTGGATTTCTTTCGGAATTTACACAGGTGCTGCAGATCCTTCCGTTCATCTTTAAATTGTTTATAGAAACCTTTTACCTAAGGCACGGCACTTCATTGGTTGGCGTATAGACACTTTTGCTCTCCGAAGGCTACAATGTTACACGGATTATTGTAGTGGTAATTGTTTTTATTCCTTTTATATTATAATAGATTTACATAATAGATATGTAATGCATGTATATTTATGTAATATAGTAGCATTCTAACTTTTCTTGGCTCTTTTTCCTCTTTATTTCTTTCTATGTCTTCATACTTCATCTTACAATCATATTTTCTGGTGTAGTTCTACTCTTTACATTCTTCTCACAGTCTGATTCGCACTTCTACTTTTGTGTTGGTTATTACACGCACATAACGAGCTCATGTGACAGAGCGACAAAAACGCAAGACGCGACAGTAAAGCTTGACAAGGGCATGACGCGAAAATTTACAACGCAGGCAAAGGCTACAAAACAACCGTCACGTAAGACAGGCCAATAATAACGAGCATAGTAAAACAGATTTTGCAACACTGTTTAACCTTCGGTTTCGGAGCCCACCCAATGAATGTAGAAATTTACTGCGCTAAATTGTCTGATTTTTATTGCTCATCATTTGTAATCTGTTATATGTATCCTTGTTCTTTTGCAAACTCTAGGATATAATAATGTCTAATGATGAGATCTCTGTTTGCAGCCAACTTTCACCTTCCTCCTTTCTGTAGTTCGCCAGAGAAAATCGGCCGGCCCCGCTCATCATCTTGCAGTCCAGTCTTCAAGAAGATACCAGCAGTTCAATGAAGCAATAGATTTTTAAGAATAGAGTTCTCAATCATGATTGTTAATTACAAGGAGTGTTCTTCTAACCACTGCAATAACTCTCGGATCGTAGGCGGGTTCATAGCCTTACGGGTGGTGTGAATCTATGCAACGGCAGCGTCAGCAAGAGCAGTCCTCATTGCTGTTAATATTTTTTTATACAACTTTATTTGCTTTTGTTCAAATTTACTGATTCTCATGTATTTTTATACATTACCAGTGACATAAAAATTGCGACGAGGTTTTTAGTTCGTAGAGAGAGAGTTCCTAGGGCTGCTCTTTAAAACAATTTTCGATTGTTTCTATTTTTCTTGAAAAATAATATTTTTCAAATTTGTAACCCTCATTTGGCAGCTGGACTAAAAAATTTCAGAGAATTACTAAAGAAATTCAAAAAATCCTACTTTCGTCTTACATGAGCACATGGGAGCATAGAGCTGTTCATCACTGGATTTCTGGTGAGAATTCGCAATGCTTTTCTTTTCTCACAACTTCCGAATTTGCACGTTGCAACTCAAGGTTGTTTCCGTCATGCCCATCTGTTCCATGCTCTCCAAGTCGGCCGGTTAGCATTACGAGTCGTTTGCTGAAATGACACTCCTGCATAGCCAATTCCCTTCCTCTTTCTCCGACATAATTGTCGTCACAGCTCAGGCACCCGATCTGGTAAATCGCCTTTCATTATCCCTAAGTTACAGCATGGATAAATTTGCAGTTCTTCGGGATATGCGGTGCTTATCAGAGAGTCAATCACATCAAACACAACTGGCTGACCTCTGAAGCTAGCTTCCCTCTTATACAGCTTTTCGTTCTCATGTGAAATACTAGTTAATTCTGTGCTCCATAGATTCTCTTGAAAGCTACCGGTGGATTACCAAACAAGGAATCTTCCGAGGAATATTCCTTCAGAATTGAATATTCTTGACTCTCTTCCCATGCAAATAAGCTCATGTTTTTCGTCATTTTCTCTAACACTCTGGTTTTTCTATAGGTGCAGAGCTTTTCCTAGGCTCTATGCGTGCAGAGCTGCTTCAAATTGATCATGTTCAATGTTATGTTTCGGTGCACTCACCTAGAACATAAATACGTATTATTTATGTTCACATTTCGTTTTGAGCATCAATGTTAGATCAGCTCTCAGTAATGCTTGTACAGATTGTCAAAAACACCGCGATACTTTTTGAGTATCCATCTTGAGGCAAAGTTGAAAATAAACTATTCTATATCATCTACGCCCTGAACTAGGCCATAAATTAGTCTTCTTTGCAATTTCCAACCTGGGGGACGTCACGTTTCCAATTGCTTCGCTCTTCTAGCGGTGCCTCCCTTCGACTAGGATCGCTTTTACTTGAGAAGTCTTATGTTTAGAGTTTTAATGGTTGATCCTTTATTGTGTTGACTTTCTGCTTTTTTTGTCCAGCAAACGGCTTTTGAAAAAGGGGAAAAATAGTACTCAACAAATGTCGCAAAACTACCATCACCATGTATATCATCTGTCGGCCCGTTGATCAGTGAGTTGTTCGAGTGGGCGTCATCCATGTATCCATTCGCCCTCTCGTCACAAGGGCCAGTCGCCTGCATTCGAGTGTCCGTGCTTAGCTTAACTCACAAAGCGAGCAGTTTCCAGTGGCGCCACGTGGAGGAACGGACATCGCCATCATATATATTTCACCTGTATCACCTGTCGTCCCGTTGATCATCAACTTGCTCGAGCGGGCGCCAGCAGCGTCTCCATTCGTCCCTGTCGTTTGCCAGAGGGTTCCGTTGAACCCTCCTTGTCCAAGGGAGGCGTCATTCCTTCGTTCAGGGCTCGAACGAAAAAGTCCAACCAATGTGCTGGTGGGCGTCCTGGTGTTCTGTTGACATCCTGCGGAGTCCAGTCGGTGATGGCTCTCGCCCAGCTCGTGTCAGCGAAGCGCATTACGTGGCCAGCCCAACTAATTTTCGACGATTTGGCTTAGGCGACAGCGTCTCTGATCTTCAAACGTCGACGAAGCTCCGAACTCTGGAGGCCTTCTCTCAAGTCGTGTCACTGCGAGCATCGTCCTCTCGATTCCACGCTACGCGGCGCTGTCCACATGTACTTCCTGCTTCCGGGTGACCCAGCTCTCTTAAACGTATGTTGGCGCAGGTAAAATAGTGAACACTTGGGAACGACATAAACGGATAGGAACGGAGATGGACGTTCTTCGTATTTTCACGACATCTTCGACGTCCATGGAAGCTCCCCAAGCCGTTCGTTTTCTCCTAAAAACTGCGTTCACCTTAACAACTAGCTAGATTTGGGATGGAGTTGCGACCTGCACTGCTTAACTATTATAACTTCGCTTTGCTTCGCAGTCCTCGTTAGCGGGCAAGTAGGCATTGGGCATGCCTCAAAATGGTCAAACTCAATTTTAAGCCGAACATGGAGCGCCTTTGAGAGAGGGCTAGTAAAACGGAGGACGCTGTCACTTTTTAACACAACAAACCTTATGGGAGGACCCAACCAGTGGTATGGGAGAATCATTTTTAACCTTTAAAGGAAGCGTTATTATAAACACAGTAATAAAGTAATAACGAGGCTTATTTCGTATTATTTATCATCCATTTAATTTTACTCTCAGAAACTGACACTTAACTCACCGCTGCACCTTTCCACCACTGCCAAGAGTGTTCATTCTTTGAGGTCCTTGGATGTGCCAACTATTGAAAATAATCGTAGACATCCATCTTTTCGCGTCCAATCATCCATTCGTTTTTTACCCATTATTTAGTGTCGGCCTTTCAACGGGCACCGTGCAAATGAAATTCAAAAGGCTCCTTCATAGGAGGAGGTGGCGTTCCGGCTAATATCCAAAGCCGCGGGAGGATTCACTGCAAACAATAGTGTGACTTCGGCGTGCAGAACATTAGAAGCGCTTTGGAGTGCAGCTTTGAGTCTTTGTGTCAACCGAAGGCTGGCACCCTTCGCAGAGCTCTGCGAGTTATGTCTTATCCACAGGGTGATTAAGTCGGGCGGTCTCGGGAGCTGAAGCTCATTCACCAACGTCTACTTCCAACTCTGGAAAATCTTCCAACAACGCAAGGCAAATTGACGGGACATAACTTCAAATGATCACTTTCTCCTTTAGTGGTCTTTAGTGGTCGGCATCCATCTTAAGATATGTCGTCCATTTAGAACTGTAGTGTTGAGTCATGCCTCTATTTTTGTGGAGACTAGTGCCTATATTGCGCAATGATACTTGGACTAGTAGTATTGTAGATGTTTCCGACTGCTCGAGGCTCTGAAGGATGCGAAACTTGTCGAAACGTAAGCCGGACAAAAAAGTGGGTAACATACTTGGTTAACGGCTCTAACAAGAACACACCGCGAGTGCCAACAGTTGTCTAGAGAATGCAGTCGTTTATTATGTCAGATAGAAAATATCTGACATTTCGATATAAACAATTTTCGTTTTTCCGCTTACTGACAAGTGGTTACCTTGCTTACTTGCACTGTGAATTAGTTATCCACACGAACAACTCAATTACAGTTGCATTACAATTGGATACACTGTTTCATTGCTCATAAAGCTCTTACACTTCGGCTGCAGCAGCAATTGTCTTTTATTTTATTCTGCAGCAGCGTTCCCTAGAACGCCAATTCTCTGGAAGGACAGAGGTTGCGATTGCGCCATGTGTATCCCCACCGTAGCGCTATTATGTTGTCGGTCAGCGTTGGCGTCATGTAACTGAATGATAACATGAAAACGATGATGGTTCAGATGACGGTTAGACTCTTGAGTGTTTCGTTTCTCAGTAATATTCCAACTCCCTCTTTTCTGTTAGAGCAATAGAAGATCAAGTGGAGTAAACGCCTCAAAAAGATTTATGTTAAGAGCTTTGACATCGTGCTGAATGAATGAATGAAGTAAAAGGAGATTTAAGCCCCTTTTGACAGGAGATACCACGGTGCTGTTGTTAATGTATGCGATAGGACAAGTCAGTGTTTTGTACTCCCAGACAAGTCTGGTACCAATTCACCGACCGTGGAGAGATATACAGGGTGCGCATCAATTATGGGCCTCAAATAATCGAAGTGTCATAGTAATGCAAACTATTCAAAACGTCTTCATTCGAAGTATCCTCTTCTTGCGCGCATGCAGCTTCTCAGGCGAGTCACGGAGGCGTGGCAGGTGGCACGCAGATTGTCCTCATAGAGATCATTCCAAGCTTTCCTAACTGCAAGTTATTGTATCATGTAGCCGAGATCTTGTGCTCTAAAACTGATGAGACCGAAGAGTCAAGTGGATCCAGATCTGGTGAATTTGAATGCAATTCTTCATGGGCGATGAAATCTGCAAACACCACTGGTGGACGACACCCGACTTGTCTGCAGGAGCCGAGCCTTGCTGAAAGCACCATGGCTTTTCTCCAAAGTGAGAAATGAACCATGACTTTAAAAATTTTTCGAGGACCGATTTTAAGCATAGTTACTTACTACTTATTGATCTTTACTCCAGCATCGACGAACACCTGTGGCGTCTTTCCATCTGAGGTTGCTGCACCTCAATCCATAACAGAGCTTGAATGTGCAGTCTTCCCGATGAATTTTCCTCTAGAAATTACCCGCTTCTTATCTGCTGCGAGGATCCAATTGTTTTCTGGATTCACGATAGGTTCTGTTGTAAGCATTTTCTCGTCACTGAAAGCGATGCTCCGGTGCGTGCCATCTGCGAACGGCGTCAAAAGTCTCCTGCATCTCTTCGTCCGTACGTTCTTCAATTGAGGCAAGAAGAGATGTGCCGTCTGCAGTCGGTAAGGGCGAAGCCCAGCTTCCATCTAACAGTGTTTCTCACAGAGGTAGCGCTGATGCCTTCCTCCTTCGTCGCATTCCTAATTGAGCGGCGAGGAATTTTTCTTTGGAATCTTTTCATGATACCAATGTTGCAAAAGAAACCCCTCTTCCTTTCCTGTCCGAAACTCTTTGGAGCGCCTTGAACCGTTCAATCGTGTTTCGGACCAATTGCTGGAAAACAGATGGAAGATGAGCAATTTTCTTCGACTCGTGACCTTCCTGGTGCAGAACGATGATGGCGGCACGCTTCGGGTGAGCCTTAACCATAGTTTAGAATGCAAAGAACGTACGCAAAACTTTTCGTGTAGCATAGTATAAACAACTTACGAAATAATAGCACTTAAAGTTTTAGAAAAAACGTAGCTGGCGGTTCAAACCAGCAAATTTTCGCGGAGACCCATAATTAGTGCGCACCCAGCAAGGCTTGTTTTCGTGTGCACACCGCACTCACCATAGCTGGCTGATATGGCACAGCGGGGAATTGTACGATCATTCAATAATAATTGAAATGTTAATAGGGCCAATACACTGACTCTACTTTTCCGTCCTACACTGGCCTGTTACGAAAATCGGAACATCGTCAAGTCCGTTGGGCCTGCCAACCGATTTTTGTGAAAGGAAGACTGTTTCGGAAATATATTTTTCCCTACCTAAGACAGATACCATACGGAGCCAAAATTGCCCTGTATAAAACACCGCGCACTTTTTATTACACAGTAAAAGACCAAACTTTTCCACAGTGAATTTAAATGACTATGAGGATGGCTGGACATTTGCAGGGTCCGAGTCTAGTTCGGACAAACAATGCAAAATCGAACCCAATGATCATATGGAAGCCCGTCGCGAAAAATCCTTTCTTTTTACTTATGGTTAGATTCGAGAAAGCCAAAATTTTACTCTTTAGATAGACAACTTTTTTAGTTTGACTAGAAACGTCCATTTTGAATACTACTCGCTTCTAATAATATTGATGATCATAGCAGAAAGACCATTTTTTTTACTGTATAATAGCTTGGAGCCGATCACAATTTTAACACCTATTTACCGCTGCTTCCTTCAGGTAGAAAACACTTTATCTGCAGCAAGTCAAGGCTTCGCGTACGACTTTATAATCGATTCGAGGAGCGCCCCAAATAATCTCCACACGAAAAAAATTAAAAAATCATTTAAATTGTTATTAACAATTATAATAGCACGAATATTTTAATATTGAGCTCACTTTCAGATTAAGATGTGCCGTTCAGGTAGAAGGACGTATCGTGCTATAACATTCCGCTAAAATCGGCAAAAATTGAACACGTTCTGATTTATTTGTGGATAGCATCCAGCAAATAATTTTTTATTTTAGAAGAATAAGCATTCAAAACTTCATAGGATTTGATTACGTGCTCATAACATCTTTCCTTTAGCAAACAAAGGTGCGCGCAACTCTGTGCATTTTCGAAGCTACACAGGGAGAGACAATCTATTAAAGGATTGAGACCGCCTAAAAAGCTGAAAAAATACGAAGCATCTATCTCCTGAAACCAATACACAGAACCGCTGTCTCAATTCGGTGCCACGTAGGACCGCCTGCTGTATTTTCAGACCTCAAGCTTTACCACCAACGATTGCCTAGATTTTTGAAAGTGGCGCTTCCTTGGTATTGCATGAGGCACTGCTAAAAACTGTGTATTCTTTGCTAATTTTTTGCATTATTGCAGCGTAAATAAATATAAAAATTTCTGGATCTATCCCAATCAGAAGGGGCATATAGTGAGTTGCCTCTTCATTCACTGGCTTTAGTTTCTAGGAGGACTTCAGTTGCGGTATTATGATATGACGGCTTCCATTTGAATTCTGGGTATGTGGTGGCGTGGCATGAGATAACTTACGCAGTTAACACTTTACCTTGCCCCCTCCCGAGTAGGATAGATCCAAATTTCTATATCTCTACAAAGGCACCGCCTCGACGCCCAGTCTAACCATTCTAATCAACCTTTCTTTCCGAACAAGGACGCTTTAAATGAAAGCACTGCAATTTCAGTCCGTTATAGTTCACGAAAAGGCCGCATAAACGCCCTCTGGACAGTTCTCGTGACGTCAGCTATCCCATTCCGCCCACCGAGCGTTTCATCGGCATCGCGCTGCAGCTCTGCATTCATTTTGCATTAATTAATTCAGCGGTCCTTCAAGATCCTATTAGTCTTCTAGGGTTGTTGTGAGGGCGAGAACGGCAGAACTCGCGCTGAGCTCCTCCATCATCTCGGACGCGTCATCATGACGTGCCGGATAACCGCTTCTTTTGAAATTTTTTTAGTTCTAATCCAAATGTTCTCTTTTACAACTTCTTTTGTGATTTTTTTTAACTTTTAACACAACTCCGTGTTTCTGTTGCTTGCTGACTTAATTCTTCACCTTTGGCTGAACTGTTAGCTCGGACCGAATGTTTCCACAGTCTTTTGCATTTAATTCAGTAAGCTTTTTACTTGCCTTATCGCTGCCAATAACACCTGCTAGTAGCAGTCTTTAAATTGTGACTAGTTAGAGATTTAGAGCTGATAAACAGTCGAAAGGCATTTCTACGCTCATCTAGCACACAGCGAAAATTCTTCTGTCAAAAAATGTTCTAAGAAATGCGGAAAAATAACGATGTGAAAGCAACATACACGAGGTCTATATAAAATTGAAGACAACCTTTAAATCTAAATCTTACAGTTTATGGATGGATGGGTTTAACAATATACTATTTGAAATTGCCGTTGGGAAGACAGAGACTTTTTAATTAGAAAGTTGATAAAGGTGCTAAAGGCGAGTGCTGACTGAGCCTTCCTTTTTTGAAAACGTTTCCGCACTGCAGATAATATGCATATTTGAAAAAGCATGCGTTTTCCACAAGAGCTTCACTGGTAAAATCGAGAGCCTTATAGATGAAGTTGCGCAGCCTTGTACTTCAACATTTCCATTTTAATGTACTTGGCTTGGAGCAATTAAATCGTATTCATTCATTTTGTTTTTTTTGCTAACTGCTATTAAAATTTTACTGCCGTGCACATGTACCAGGTACGGGTTTCCAGCCACTGTCCTGAGTACTCCTGTTCGTCTATCACTGATAACGAAACTTCCAAAATTAACGAATTGTATGGCCTACTGGCACATCTACAAAGGAATGATGAGAGGGGAAGAAGAACGATGAATAGGATATCATTCGTCTTTCACAGCAATTCTAGGCTCTCAGATGCACTCAGGCCACGCGCTACTCAGCCCCTCGATGACTATTCTCTGAATGCTTCTTCTTCCTTTTTACAAATACTATTTGTCACTCGCTGACGCAACATTGCTCCTTAGTATTTTCGTGTCCGTTCCTATTTCATCCGACGTTCAATCAGATCAAGCTATAATGCACTTATTCATCTGACTTCTACGCCAGTATAAAATGTGTGGTTTCCATAAAGCTTCATAGGTACCAACAGTTCTAGTTCTTCTTCAGGTAAATTTTTTATCCCGCTTTTCATCATGCTGCGCAGCCGACAGAGGCCCTTTTTGAACGTGACATTGTTTCGGCAATGCACTGTCAGAAGGTTTTTTGATGCGTTGTTACGCTCAACGACATTTCCTCACTAGCACAGCTCTCACAAGAGGGCCAAAATGGCCAGAAAGTAAGTAGAGCTCCAACATGCAGCTCGGAATTTCTCTTCTCCATTATTGACCTCATATTACTCGCTCTGGTAGTGTTCAAGATATCCTTTCCAGAAGAGAGGTTCGTATGTACACTGCCCCATATTTTTGCCAAAATTAAGACGCAGTCTTAGGCTTTGAGGTAGACTACACTTCTAATAGATGAACGCTATACGACTATACCCATTTAAAATAAGGGCAGGTTTCGACGACTGTAGAAGGCTGATGTTGCCTAGTCCCCCTGTAAAGGATTTCATGAAGGAGGAAGGTTGTCATAAAGGATTCACGCTTAACAACAAAGAAGGCAGAGAATTCCTTACACGGCCACTTCGTAAATTCTCCTCATATAACGCTGATTGAAACACGTTAATTTTTATTTTGTGATGGAGGAAGGCACTTCATTGCGGATCTCCAAGCCTCCTCAATCTGCTGCTATAAATTTGCCGAAGACCCTCTGGCTCTTAATTTTACCAGCTCTTTGTAAGCGGCTTGAGCAGTAGTCTTCCAGACATCACCAATTTTCCAGGTCTGCATCTCCAGCCCACTAATGGTCTAGAACAATTTGTATAAGGTCTGCAAATCCTCCTCCTTAGTGAATTATTCAGAGATTCTTCTTGTTTCAATGGATTCCTTCCTGAAGTGAAGTGACAAGGTGCCACTAATCGAGCGACGGCTCTTTACTTTATTATTCTGAAATGTCGGATCGCGAGAAGTGAAGCTTTTGAAGCAGAGAAACCTCACATCTTCGAGCTTCTGTTCCTACTGTCAACAGTTACAACACAAGGTTTTTGGATGGGACCTTATTTTGGCCATATGCTTTGACCGAATCATTGATGTTAGGGACCTTAAAACACCTCACCTGCTTTAACGGTTTCGACGTTAATTTTCGGTCAAACAAATATGAGAGAAAAACAACAAGAACAAAAGAAACTAACCATGCCGAGGATTCAGGGTAAGCAACTGGAGCCCGTAAGTTTTGCTCATTGTAACAGCGCCCAGTTTGCCCATGGTATCGCAGAGAAACGAGGCCAGGTTATTGGTTCGAATTTCCCGGCCAGGCTGACATATTTGTTTGGGGAACACTAAACACTGACTTGTCCATCCACTGGTCACCACAACTCATTCTATACGACCAAATACGCATTCATGTAGACTTTGCCCTTCTTTATCCTTTACATATACATTTTTTCAATTCTTGCAAACCGATGGTGAGGTCTGGCATCAGTTGAGCTGCTTTATTTAGTTCCGTTTCTATTCTCTTTGTACACCATCTACAGCATAGCTTCACTTTTACTGGAAGACGGGTCGGTACCTGAGCTTACTAGGCTGGTTAGGTCCTTGTCTTTCCCTACGGACAATTTTCTGTGTATGTCATGCCTAAACTAGCATCTAGAATTCAAGAATCTTTACGATAAAACAGTGAATTGTGTGGAATCCTGGAACATTCTTTATGGATTAAATAACGCTGGTTGTCACCATTCGCGTTATTTTCGAGAAAGCCACTGCAGTCACTTTGGAGGGAGGCGGTTCAAATTCTTAATGGGAGGCGGTTCACTGTGCACGTTCGAAAACAGCGGAAAAATTGGAAATAGTACGAAATCAACGCATAAGCTAGTCCATGAGAGAGCAATTCATAGCGATTTTCTCCCGAGGGACGCCATTCTAGTGTGTGGTTGATCCAGTTTATAGGGGATGTATCTCCCTACCTCGTCCCCCTAGAAGTCAAGGCTTGCTCGTTTTCTTGGACTAGGACGTTTTCTTGGATATGCTTACCCATGATGTTTGTCGTTGGCTCTCCCATCAGTTGTAGTCCGCATTCCTATGTCTCGAGAAATTCATTTTAGTTTTGGCAGCAGGACCGGCCGTCCTCTCGTGTGAAGCCAACCATTGACGCTGCTTGTTGCAGGATTAGTAGACGCCTTTTCTCACTGCTTATCGCATTTGGACGGCACGGCGTCGTGACGAGGTGACCTTCACTCGATCCGCTCCTAATTCGGTCTCGTACCCGGCGCTGCTTACGAAGAGCTCATCGCAGTCGAGTCGAGCTCGTTTCCACTCGCCCACCTCGGTGATCTCGGCCGCCTCATCAGCGCCTGCCACTGACAGCGGTCGCGCGAGTGGAGCCGCCAGGGCTCGCCCCAGTCGTTCCGCTCCGTTTGGCGGCCCTTGCTCCATAGCTGTCTTGTCAGGTGGAGGAAATATGCTAGAAGTCCAGGAATATCGGATGATGTCTCATCTGCTTGTAATTATTTGACTAGCAGCTCCCGTCTAGTTCAGTAGGTGGCGTCGAACAACGTGTGCACCTGGAATGGAGAATATTGGTTTGAGTCCCGCCCAGGTCAGCAAAGGTTTCCATCACTAATCAGTTAATTGATTCATGACTTGTTCCGTGAGGAAAAAATACTACTCGTTCATCGGCATCCCAAATAATTGCATGGGCCAAGTCGCCCCCACGATATCGCGTAGAAGTAAATAGAATGTATACGCGAACGGAATGATTAAGGCCGTCTTTAATCCTTTTGTCCTTTAAACCTTAAGTCACCACACGTATCAGATAAAATCAGCTATATCACCTGTCGTATATCTATGTCTTTGATCATGTAGCTGTTTGAGCGAGCGCCAGTAATTTCTCCATTAGTCCCATTCTCGTGCCATAGTGCTCCAATTTGAGGAACATGAAGAACGTCATATCTTCGCTCAGACCTTTCACAATCGAGTCCGACGAACAGGTTGGTGGACGTGCTGGTGTTTCTGACATCGAACCCATTCAGTGAAGACTGCCTCCAGTGGGTCTCCGCTATACGCGTTGGCGTTTCACAGACACCTCCTGGAGAGAGCCGACACTGACCGGTGAAATTTTATGGCCGCCCAATTCATTTTCGACGACCTTGCTCGTACGACAGGGCCTTCGAAAGTCGACGTAGCTAGGAACTCAGAGCGTTAGAACGAGACTTGTTTTCCGAATCTGATCTAGCTACCACGGCTTCATATGTAGGTGATACGGGCTAAATGCACATATAAAAATAACGCATATGTAGGTTATGCAAAACGATTCCTAACATCGGATAATTCCGTTTTCTGTGTTCCCCAGTATGTTAGATACCATATCTCTGTTTGCAAGACCTCCGAAGTCATAAAGTAACTTCAAGTTGAAATTAACTTCATGAACGATTGCTGTGAGCTTGGCAGACCATTCTCAAATTGCTGTATTCTGATGAACGTCCTGTCTAACTAAACTTTGGTTGAGGCTGTTCCAAACCGAACACAATTTTCAAGCCAGTACGAATAGACGCTACTGGCACTCTGCTTCGCTGAAGAACTCTAACTTGGTGTTTATGTTGTGTTCGTTTAGTTCTCCAAAGACATGATTGTAATTAAACTTAGGCATTTAAACGCAAAGTAATTAAAGAATCGAAATAGGGCTCATGGAGAGCAACTGGGGGTGACGGCTGTTGCGAGCAACCGATACCAGGCTGCTGATTCGGATTTCTAGCCCAGGCCAACCAAGCCTTCCACCTCCGGGCACGTTGAATTCCTATCAGGCTAGTCTAGGAAAGGTGAAGCACGTAATTGTTTATTGGCTGGCCGTCGCAAGTCATTGTTCAAATATTCATTGAAGGCTAAATAAATACGCAGGAAATTGCCTTTGCGCACCCGTAGGAGTGCATCAGAATGCGTGATGCATCCTAATAAGGGATTAGTAACGCTGCCCTTTATTGCGATTAGTATGTTCATCCCGTGCGGAAAGATTGATGCTGGAAAAACACGTTTACCTTAATATCTGAGAAATATGCTGGATCATGGGCGCGTGTAGCGCAGTCGGAGGAGGCGCGACTGTCGGGTGCACCCGATACCAGGTTCCTGGTTCGGATTTCCCGCCCAGGCCAACCAAGCCTTCCATCCCTCCGGGGTCGGTGAATTGGTACCAGACTTGTCTGGGAAGGATAAAGCGCTGACTTGTTCATGGCTGGCCACCGCAAATCATTGTATGGCCAAATACGCATTCATGTCGCCTCCACGACATCCCGCAGAAGTAGAATGCGCTGGCGCATCCCAGAAGGAATTGAGTAACGCCGTCCTTTATCCTTTATCCTTTGTGCTGGATCAACGTGCATGTCTCTTTAATATTGCGCGACAGTCAAACCTCACTACCGACTGGGATAAATAAAGGAGTTCTCAAAAAAATCTTGAAAAAGATTGAGAAATATAACGCTCATTTAGAAAAACAGATTATCGACTCAGGGGATAACGCTAGTTTTTATCAACTGTTGCATAAGAATCTGAATTCCACTGATGGAATAGGTGTTTTGGTAAATGGAGACAGAAGAGCGGTATCAAATATTGATAAAGCTAACCTGCTAGCAGACCACTTTTCTCAGATGTTCGTAGTTGATGATGGGAATATGCCATCATATGAACCAGTCGTAAGCAACTGCATGCATGTCGTGCCTTGGCTTTAGGAAAAGGAAACTTATGACATAATAATAAAGGGAAACAAATCATATAGTTTGACACCAGATTTCATACCGTTGTTTTTTGTTCAATAGTTGCACATGCCACTGCTAAACCATTAGCTTATCTCTATCTTCGGAGATTCCAGAAAGATGGAAACGATTATTTGTAACACCTATTTTGAAGAAGGAACCTACTAAAGATCCATCAAATTGTAGGCCAGTCAGCAATCCTGTTTTGGTAGAGTTTTCGAAAAGATTATCAAAAATTGTATAGGAGCACGTCGAGAATCTTAATTACTGATTCCCAACATTGGTTTATAGAAGAAAGATCCGTAAAAACAAATCTACTAGAAAGTTTCAACGATTGAACCAGCCTAATCGACAAGAAGAAGTGTTACGACACGGTTTTCTTCGATTTCACGAGAGCTTTTGATAGAGTAAGCCATTTTAAATTAATGTTCAATCTAAGCAAGATTGGATTACATCCTCTTTTTTAGAAATGGCTAGGTGAATACCTCATCGGTAGAAGTTTGCAAGTGAAAGATAAAAACGCGTTTTCTACCATTAGAAATGTAACTAGCGGAGTTCCGTAGGGGGAGTTCTTTCGCCCATTCTGTTGTCTATATACACTGCTGACCTCCCAAACCTACTGCGTGACTCTAGAGTGGTATGCAAGCAGTTTGCAGACGATCTGAAAATATACTGTGACTTTGTTGAAGATGATTCTCAATGTCTTCAACAAGCTATCGAGATCGTTGATAAGTGGTCTAATTCATGGCAATTACCGTTAGTAGCAGAGAAAACCAAACTGATGAGAGTTGGAAAATCCAATTCTATTTCGAATTATGAGATAGGTGACCTTCCTATAGCTGTGGCAGATAAGGTTGTTGCATTACAACATTACAACATTTCATTACAACAACGAGCAAGAATTTTCATAGTGTTATAGACTAATCTGCAGAAAAGCGCTTAATAGGACTTACAAGATATTTTAAGGACTTTGTACTGCAAACAAATCAGTTTTGCTGCAGGCGTATAAGACGTTAGTGAGGCCAATTGTCGAAGGAGAGACAGTCTTGTTTCCGCCACACAAAAAGATTCCTAGAGCGGAAATACGCAATAAATTTCTTGGTCTCAGCTCTTGAACTCACGAAGGTTGTTGACAGATGTGAGCTGGGTGTTCAAAATTCTGTCGAGGCAAGTACGAATAAGATCGACGAAATTTTACAAGCTCATTGCATCCAGGACCAGAGGACCTAACTATAAAATTTGGTACTGGAAACCGAAATCAGGAGCTAGGGCTCACTTTTTTACTGTTACAGGCGGATCTGCATACCTCGCACCCCTCTCCGAAAAATGTTGAACCTTTCAGACGAGTTGCTAAGAAGGCTCTCCTGAAGTGCTAGTTGTATGTTTATTGTTCTGTTGTTTTGAAGTGTTATTTGCTGTTGAGTAGTCATGTTTCACTAGTTTTCCTGTCTTAAATTGCATAAATATTAAATAAATTGAAATTTCTTAATTCTCTATTCTTTTTAAAGCTGCGTTAAGCAGTCACGCAGGTACATGTACGAGAGGGAGTTCTGCTTCCCTACGCTTACCCTTCCTCCATGAAATAAGTACTATGGTGCGCAGATCGTCGTATGCTGCACTTTTTCGCTTCGGTGGAGCTTTCATCTGTTTATGCCTTAGCTCTGCAACATTCAGTTGAAAGCGATAGCTTTAACGCAAATTGATAGCTTTGACACTATTGAAACTTCTGTAATCTCATTAGAATTTTCTTATAGAGTGACGACCCAGCTTTCACGATTTTTCGAACGACAAGGAGAAGAAAATATTCTGCATAAATATAGGGGAGTGCAAATCAGGGTTTCCGCAGTGGATCACAATACATATATTGGCTACTTAATCCACTCAGCAATATTTACCAACACATTCTGAGCTGTTTTCATCACAGTGATGCTTTCCTCCGACTGCTGTTCCTGTTAAAGTCAGCCATGACCTTCTATCTCTCCGCGTTCTGTTCTCACACTGCTTTCTGATTGTGAGACCAATATGCCGTTATTTTTATGCTTTAAAGTGTCAGCCAAAGCTGCAGTGCAAAGCACCTATTTATATATCATGCTCCAAACTATACTTTCATGCACATATCTTTTTCGGTCTATGTATTTTTTGTTTATACGGTTCTATCCCCACACTTAGATCCGTTATCGATCATGCAAGGTTGATTTTCTGTGGAAGCATCGACGAGAGGAGGCGCAGTGGTGCTTCTGCTTACTTAGGTGTGGCTGGCAATAAGACTAGATTTCTAGGTGGTTCTTCGTCGAAGTTGCTCGAAAAAGATTCCCAAACTGCTTGGTATCAGGCCATAACGACCATAACTACTTCTGCACCTTTGGTAACTTCAGTATTTATTTAACTTATTCCTAGAGCCCCTTCATGTGCCAGCTCATCGCGGTGAAGGCGTGAACATCACTTAGTGATGGCTAACGGCACAAGCGGTCACGCAGTACGCGACGCTTTGTCGTGTATGGGCGGCTCTCCTGTATCCCTGGCCAGGAACATGTGAGTACCGCCATGGCTCAAACAACTAGACCCGCGCCCCAGTCCTCCGCGCGCCGGAGGTGGTCTTCTACGACATCGGTTGCATCCACCTCCGGAGAGGGGCCATCTAATCTCGGAGTTAAGCCATCAGGACGTCATTGAATCGGACTACCGGAAACTCCTTCTCACCACGACACGGAAACTGCCTATTCGTCTGCACTTATAACTGCCGTTCGATCGCATCTGAGCAGGATCTTCGGACACTGCTTTACAGAAGCCGCAACATCAAATACGACGTTATCGCTCTGCAGGAAACGAAAGGCAGAACGGAAACCATAAGAAGGACCGACCACAACGAGCTTCTCATTATCGGAGCAAAGGTGGACGGAAAGAATATTGACGGAGTTGGATTTCTCGTCAAGTCGACAGTGCACCACCTAGTAGACTCTTACAAGATCATCGGTCCGCGAGTAGCTGTTCTTCGTCTGGAAACCAAAGATCAAGGAACCATCTCCATCATAAATGGATATGCTCCAACATCTGCGGCCACAGATGAAGAAAAGGAGGAATTCTACAAGCTGTTCGAATGGACTGTCAACGACGAGAAGAGCTACTACAAAGTTGTCGTTGGTGACTTTAACGCTATCGTCGGTACGAATGACCACGACGAATGGAGGCTAGGACCACATGGAACTTCCTCAAGAAACGAAAACGGAGAGCGCCTGATAGACTTTCTATCCGCGTGCCGTCTCTTCCACGGAAATTCTATGTTTAAGAAGCCTTCAAACCGGCGATGGACCTGCGATAGCCCAAATGGAGAAACACGTTCGGAGATCGACCATGTTCTTACGAACAGACGCTGGAGTCTGTTCGACGTCTCCGTGCTACCTTCATTTGCACCGGCTCGGATCACCGTCTTGTCCGTGCGAAGCTGACTCTCAAAAAGAGGATGTTCAAGCGTGACACGCATAAACCGGCACCGGTGAGGATCCCCACATTCAAGTCTGGGGAGTTGGAATATGCAATAAAGCCGTATGATTGGAATCTTCTTGAAGATCCATCGGAAGACTACGACCTTCTTTCTAAAGGACTGTTTAAATGTGCTAGCAGCTCTTGCGGAGCCATATCACCGTCTGCTTCAAGACTCAACGCACATGCGATTAAACTCTTGGAGCAAAGGGGAGCTGTTAAACTGGATCCTAATGCTTCCCATCTGGGGAAAGTCACCATCTCCCTGTCGAATTGCAGTGAAGGAGTTCATTCAAGCCTACAGAAGATTGAAGCTGTTAGAAGCCGCTGAGAAAGGTTCAAGCATAAAGCGCTGCAAGCGAGATCTCTGCGATCAGAAGGCAATAATGTCAGCCCTTGTGGATAAGGATGGAACAACGCAAACGTCTCGAAGAGCGATGGAGGCCATCGTTCAAGAATTCTACACAGATCTGTTTCGTTCTTCCATCACTGTCCCGAAATGCTTGATGCCACCAGCTGAAGAAGTACCTCCCATTCTGGAATCAGAAGTTGCTCATGCCATCAGAAGGATGAAGCCGGGCACTGCTCCCGCACCGGACGGCATTTCTGCTGATCTCCTTCGTGCGGGTGGCAGTGCCTTCTGCTCACTTCTTGCCAAGCACTTCAACCACTACCTTCGACTTGGTAGGATTCCGGACTCATGGAAGGAGTCGAAAACAGCTTTAATCTTCAAAAAATGTCAGCAGGAGGATATCAACAACTATCGACCCATCAGTCTTCTCTCGGTTGTGTACAAGATCTTCACCAAGATACTGCTTAACCGCATGGAGCGTTGCTTGGATGAATATCAGCCAGTGGAGCAAGCAGGGTTTCGCAAGATTTCTCCTGCATGGACCATATTCAGACTGTCTCACAGCTCATCGAGAGGAGCCGCGAATACCACCTCCCACTTGTCCTTGTCTTCGTGGATTATCGGAAAGCGTTGGACTCTGTGGAAATCAACGCCGTTCTGAACGCGCTTGTACATGCTGGTATACCATCGCCCTACATCCGACTGCTCGACGAATGCTTCTCGAACATATCGACTACCATCCAGCTGTTCGATCGAAAGCTTAAAATTCCTATCGGGAAAGGAGTACGGCAGGGAGACACGATTTCTCCTAAGCTGTTCACAGCGGCACTCCAGGATGCCATGAAGGACTTGAACTGGGACGATAAAGGCTACCCTGCCGAGGGTAAACGGATCAGCAATCTTGCTCCTGAAATCGCCCGCAGGAGACGCGCAGCATGGGCAGCCTTCAGTTCGATTCGCGAAGTCACCGATCAGGTCAAGGATGCCGGCCTCAGGGCCTCGATTTTCAACGCCTCTGTACTGCCTGCGATGTGTTACGCGACGGGAACCTGGCCCGACAACAACACAAGCGCCAGAGCGATGCAAACTACGCATCGTGCACTGGAGAGATGTCGTCTGAGGACAAGCCTTCGTCAGCAATGGCAAGAAGGCCTACGAAGCTCGGAGCTAAGGGAGAAGTCGCAATTAGCAGACCCGCTGCAGTACATGAAGAAGTCCAAATATCGCTGCTCCGGACACCTGCTTCGACGAAAGGAAGAGAGATGGAGTCTCCGTGTCACAGAATGGCTCCTGAGAGACCATAAGAGACCACTGGGACGACCGCCAACGCGATGGGCAGACTCATTCTCAAGATCTTTCAGAGAGCGAAGTCTGCCTCACTGGATGCAAGCAGCCAGAGATCGAGCGGTCTGGAAGAGTTGTGGTCCTCGCTGAGAAGACCTCCAGCCGACAAAATGACCATCAAAGTATCAAAGTAAGTAAGTAAGTATTCCTAGAGAGCGTTCTCGAAGAGCATTCCTGCTCGGTCAGCAGGAGGTGCGAGTTCGAGTCCCACTCGGCGCTAGATTTTTGATCGCAACAAAGCATCGTGATAACAGCGTGAAACTTATTTCTATTTTGAGTAGTTTCAAATACTATGATGCTTATTTATATGCTTGTTTTGTGATGCTAGTCTTTTGCAGCGGGCCAAATAAGTAGCTACAAAAGGCCATTCTCTTACATTTTTGCAGATCATAGTGACATCGCGAATACATATGTTCCACTCACGGTTTGTCAGTGGTAGTTACTTAAAGTGATCCAACATTTTATTTTGCCTGTGCTACTTTGAGTTTTGTAGGAGCATTTCTTGTGTAGTTGTAAATAAATAAACATTCATACCTATAATCGCTTGAAAAAATTATCTGATTTTGGTTGCCATCGTCAGCACCGAAATGATGGATATAAGAAATACGCTTTTCGAGGGAATGAGGCTCAATCTTCTGCTCTCCGTTTAAAGGGGCCAGAGAATCAGGACGGCAACATTACAGTACCCTGTTTATCTGTTTGATTAGTTTTTTTAAGTTTGCTTGGACTTCACTGCTGCCCTTTTTGCATTAAGTGCAATAGCTGCATCGGTTACAATGTGCTGCAATATGCTAAGCCTATATGCCTTGGCTGCTCCAATGCGTGATAGATGTCATATTCACGAAGCGCTTCAATTAATCGTCCATCGAAAGGCGCAGTGCAGGCTACAATCCTTGAGGGTGACACTACCTCTTTTTGACGAAGTTTCTTTTAACTTTTTTCAGTTTTCGGTTTTCTTTTAGAAGATAAGAAAAAATGGCGAGATTCCGTAATTACTGCTTGTAGAAGTTTTAGAGCCGTGCGTAGCGAAGGCAAAGAACGCGGAAATGGATGCCCTGTACGAGAAACTAGACGGGCCAGAGGGAGAAAAGTTCGCCATCCGCCTGGCCAAGGCGCGTCATAGAGCTAGCCTCGACATTCGAATAGTGAAGACTGTGAAGAGTGCTGACGGTAGGGTGTTACGGAAGCCGGTCGAGGTCAGAGAGAGATGGGAGGAGTACTTCAAGGAACTCCTGAACGAGGAGTTCCCTCGTCAGGAAGCCGAGGAAGAACAACCAACGGAAGGACCCATCCCACCCTGGACGCAAGAAGAGGTTCGCAAGGCCATAGGGAAGATGAAACTCGGAAAGGCAGCAGGGCCTGACGGTGTGCCAGTAGAGGCTTGGAAGGTGCTCGGGGACCTCGGAGTCAACTGGCTGACGCAGTTCCTCAACAGAATCACGAAAGAAGGTAAGATGCCGGATGACTGGAGGAACAGCACCATAGTCCCCATCTTCAAGCAGAAGGGAGACGCTTCCGAATGCTCCAACTACCGAGGGATCAAACTGATCTCACACACGATGAAGATCTACGAACGACTGGTCGACTCAAGGCTGAGGGAGATGGTACCCATCTCCCAGGTGCAGTGGGGCTTCATGCCTGAGAGGTCCACCACAGACGCCATCTTCATCGCTCGTCAGGTGATGGAGAAATATCGGGAGAAACGAAAACCCTGCTACCTAGCATTCCTGGGCCTGGAGAAGGCCTACGACAGGCTAGCTCGGGCCGTAATCTGGAATGCCCTTCGAGGGAGGGGTGTCCCGGAACGTCTGATCACGGTCATAAGGGACATGTACGAGGGCTCGAAAGCGGCGATACGAACTCCACACGGGGTGACAAGGAAAGTGGACATCACTGTGGGGGTACACCAAGGGTCGGCTCTGAGCCCGTTCCTCTTCCTGCTGACACTTGACTCTATAGTGAACCACCTTGAGGAAGGCCCTCTCAGAACGATCCTCTACGCGGACGACATCGCTCTAGTAGCCGACAACCAGGAGGAGCTGGAGGAGAAGGTGCAGCTGTGGCAGAGAGCCCTCGCAGACAACGGCCTACGGCTGAACGTGAAGAAGACGAAGTTCATCAGCTCTGAGCAGTGCACTGGATCGATCCTAGACTGCCAAGGGGAAACGATTGAGAAGGTGGAAGAATTCCGCTACCTCGGAAGTGACCTATCCGAGGAAGGAAGTGTGGACCAGGCGGTCAGGGGACGGATAAACGCAGCCTGGCTCAAGTGGAGGGAGTCCACAGGGATCCTCTGCGACCGTAGATGCTCCAGGACGCTCAAAGGCAAGCTCTATAGAACAGTTGTGAGACCTGCCCTCCTCTACGGCAGTGAGTGCTGGGCCCTAGGTAAGGCGCAGGAGCGGCAACTGCACGCGGCGGAGATGAGGATGCTGAGGTGGGCATGTGGATGGACCCGTCGGGACAGGGTGCGAAACGAGGATGTTAGGGCAGTGATGAAGACAGCCCCGATCTAGCTGAAGATGAGAGAGCAGCGCCTTAGGTGGTATGGACACGTCCTCAGAAGACCAGAGGATCACCCCACAAGGTTGGCCCTAGATTTCGAGGCACCAGGAAAGCGTCCAAGAGGAGCCCCAAGGAAAAGATGGAAGGACGTCATCAAGAGAGATCTCGCCGAAGTCGGCGCCACGGCAGATGACGCCCTTGATAGGATGAGGTGGCGACAGATCACAAGAACAGCGGACCCTGCGACTGCGCGGGACTAAACGCTCAGGAGAAGAAGAAGAGAAGTTTTAGAGCCGTGCAATAGCGTCTTTTTTTGAGTTCAAGTGCTCCATCTGCCTCGCCTGCCTTGTTCACTCCCAGGTTAAGTGGTGGACGTTCCAACAAGTAGTCTCTTCTTAGGATCTGTGGTTAGCTTGGCAAAGGGACTCTGGGTGAAATTAAGTATGAGGGAAGAAAGCGTCACCTCTGCTTCGCGTGTTGGATCAGTGTCTGAGCTGATCGAGATTTGAATTTCGTCAGCCAACTTCAATCCACGAACTACGGTTACCTGAGCGATACCATCAGCGGCTGATGGTATGCGACCACCTACCGTAGATCCACTTCCACCTTGTCCCCCGGCATTCCTAAATCTAGCTTCACCGCGTGTCCCGAGGTGTAGGGTAGTCATCATTCTTGAACTCTAAAAGGCAGACCGCGATTTAGGACGAGAGCTTGCTACCCGTTTGAAAACCCTATTCGTGTTAGATACAATTGATTAGGTGTGAGGAGAGATAGGAAAAGGAGCAGCATGGCGCTGCGGTCTCAGAAGCGTGAGAAATTCCCAATCCTCAACGGGACTGGGTGCCCGCCTAGAAATTACAAAAACTACAATACCGAGGCGAAGATCCATAGTCGTTGTGGTTGAACGATGTTACACTAATCGCGATCGCAAGTTAAGTTTCTCATTATCGGCAGCTGCAAGTGGGCTCAGTGTTTCCCAGTCTAGGAGGTATGCATCACCTGAGGTTCCGTTGATCGTTAAGATGCTCGAGCGGGCGCCAGCAACGTCTCCATTCGTTCCTCTCGCGTACCGAGTTCTTCAATGGGTGCTCCTCCCTCGGGGGCACGAAGAGCGTCATATCTTTCGTTAAGGGCTTTCACGAACTAGTCCGATGAAGGCGTTAATGGGCGCCTGGGTTTTCTCTAAGGTCCCAGAAAATCCTATTGCTTATGGCTCTCCTCCAGCGGTATCTGCAAATGCACTACGTGGCAGACTCAATTTTTGACGACCTGTCCCGTGCAACGGTGTCTCTGATCTCCTAACGTAGGCGAAGATCGGAATTTCCGTTCCCTTCCCTGACCTGCGTGAATCGTTTCACCCCGAGCCTCTCGTTTCCCTCTGCGCGAGCTGTTCGCGGATATATCGTGCTTTCACAGCACCTAGCTTTCTGAGATGATCTTTGACTCAAGAAAAACAGCGATCTCAAAAAGGTAGGCAGTCGGATGTTCTTCGTCTTCTTCACGACTTCTTCGACGCTCTTAAATACTCCCCTTTCCTCGTTTCCTCCTGCCTAAGTCCGGCATTACGTCGTTCCCCATGTTGACCTCGCGCCCTAGGATGTTAAATTGCAAAAAAGCAAGCGAGAGCCGAGAGAGACCAGAAACGGTTCTCTATAGAGTTAGGCGAAGTACATAGTTCATATGCTTTATTTCGAATGGTGTGCAAGTGATTTTTGATAATCTGTTTTGCATTCTTTTTTCTTCAACCAAAAGAGCAAAAACCATCTTCTACTAATGAAGATGGAATCATGGAATCCTCTACTGAGGATGGAAAGTCTACTTTGCTTTATCCTTCTCTACGACCCGCAGTTCAAGGAAAGGGGTAACGGATAAAGGACAGGGTTCTTCGATTCTCTTTGGGAGGCGCTATGCACTCTAATTCTACTTGTTGTCGTGGAAACCATTTGGATGCATATTTGCTTTATACAATGCAGGTGGCCAGCGAATGAATAATCCTTTCCAGCAAGTCTGGTATCAATTCACCGATCCGTAAGGATGAGAGAAGATTTGCTTGGCCTGGGCGGGAAATCCAGACCAACCACCTCGTATCGGATGCACGCGGCAGCCGCCACCTCTTCCTCTACACTCCACATACACTCCGCGCCGTGCTGGAATTTATGACCTGAAAATCGAGACCCTGTTTGTAAAGCTGTCACAGATCTATTTGGTGAAAAACTCAGTTTCGTGAATGCTTGCATGTTTTAGAGGGAAGTGGCGATAGAGAGATACTATGTATTTAGAGTCACTTGTCGTTGATCCAGAGAATCATAGCCAAATTCGCCTAGTCCCTGTTCACCTTATCCCGAACTATATGCCTTCTTTCATATTCCGGATTAATCATCAACAAAAACGTCCTACCTTTCCATTGACAGTTAGTGATGCTATCTATCGTAAGCGCCAAGAGATGGTTGGCGTTTATTATCTAGCGCTTCTAGCGGTATTTTGCAGCAAATTCGATTGAAGGCTCAGTGACGGCAACACGACCAATTACATTAGTCATGCGTTAGGTTTCGGAATAAATGGGTTTGCTACCAAGCCAAAGCTCTAGGACGTCATTGCCAGAAAGTATCTAGCTACAGGAGCTCAACAAAGTTTAATGCTAAGCAAGATGTAAAGTAAGATTTAAAAAAAAACATCTTGTGGCTTTAGAGCTCTGAAGATCCAGTTCAACATAACACAGTGCATGACCGTCCACAATACCGTTATCGACGAAATGGGGGCTCCGTTGGTGAGTCGGAGAGCAGCCGCCTTCGTTCTACGTTAGTCCGGCTGCGGACGATGATACCCGCCTTCGCAGCGTCAGCCAACGCTAGCGAGCTCAAATTCTTCTTGTATCTACGTAGCTTCGCTTTCGCTAGCGATTGTTCACGCCGGCTTCTCGGCTCAGGAGTTTTTAGACACTGTCTATTGGTGGTCAAACTCTCATGTTCCTTAGAACTGCCGTAGACGTTATTCACAAAGCGTCCTCATTCTTTGATGGTGTTGTCAGCGACAATGTCCACCCAATAGCTGACGAAAGTCGAGATCGCAGTAGATGGTCTTTAAAAAACTTCTGTTCCCAGTGTGTACAACCTTCTTTCCGGAGCGGAGGGATCGGAAGTTTACCCGAAATAGGCGGTGGTCCGGTCTTGCAAAGGAATTTGGAGCAAAGCAGTTCAGAGATTACCCGAGATTGAAAGTGACACAGCCAACTTCGTTGTAAAATGTTGCACGGCGAATCCCATGTTCGACGTCGACAAGAGGTTTTCTAGATCGCGGGCTACCTCGGGGACGGAGAAAAATACACGGAAAGTTTAAGTTCGCAAAAAGCGTCTCAGACCTTACGCATGCAGTGTTGGGCATCTTCCGAAGCAGCCCTTCAGCAGTCTTCCTCCAGCATTCATTTATCGAGATCAATCTATGGTCATGGCTATTCCCCAGGAAATCTATCCATCGCTATTTCTCATAAGCGGCTTTCAGATCTATCCTAGTCCGGGGGACCACATAACTAAAAAGTATTATATGTAACAAATTCACTTGAGACTTACCGAACGACTCGTACAGAACAACACAGGACCCTAAACAAGAAGAACTCACGAAGAAAAATAACGAAAATTGCATTTGTTACGGTTGTAAGCCGGCAAGGCTGTGTGCCTTCCTCGTCATGTTGGATCCTGGTTATAACATGTTAGGCGGCGGTCAGCACGCGGCATTCGGCTTCATGCGCCCTATTCACCATGTTAGATCCTGGTTATAACATGACAACCGGCGGTCAGCACGCGGCATACCTCCATTCCGTCGCTCTTTGCTCGCTGAGACGGTTGTAAACCGCGGCGATTTTTATTTTTTCTGTTTGTTTGTTTGTTTTTGGTTTCTTTTAGGCTCCAACTCGTTTTCTAGGAGCCGCTCGGTAGGTCTCAATCCATTTTGTGACCTACTTTTTAATTATGTGCCCCCCCCCCCGGACTAGGATTGATCCCGCCTTTTTTGAGACAGATCGCCAAAATCTTCGGAGACAGATTTAGTTTCTAGGAGTGCTGGGAAAGTAGCTGGATATGACAATGGGAAAAGGGCGTGATCCAACGTGGCAGCCGACAGAAAGCGAACGTCGTGGGGAAGGCTTCGAAAACGGACAAACAGTTTCCGTTAAAGCCGAGACAATCAGGAAGCCGTGCCTCGTTATCTAGATGTGACACTGGGTAATTAGAAGAAGAGTTTGTATAGACTGCGCTCCATTGTTTATTTGTGTCAGATTTTATTTCCATTTACTAGGGAATTTTATGTTAAAGCTATTGTGTTTGTTCTCTATCGGTTGTCTTGCGCAATCGTAAAAACATGAACATACATTTATATAAGTAAATATGACACCTCTTCGCTTAGTCTATAATAGGTGATCTCGAGAGTGTTATGTATAACGCCTCCTAAGGGGAAAAGATTAAAGGTGAGCGTTAGTACATAAATCCCGATATGCTGGGGAAGGTGCTGCGCATTCTTCTTCACAGGATATCGTTGAGACGACTTGAATGCATACATATTTGGCTTATATTATACAGAACGTTTATCACACTCATATAAAGGATAGGATAACGAAAATTCTGTGGAGTGCGAGTGGACAAGATTGCGCCGCGCACCCGCCTCAAACCCTACGTTTTGTTCTCGATTGGTTGTGCACGGGTTGAATGCTTGTCACAGTCTTGTTATTAGTTGACCACGTTAACCTGTGCTGTGCCTCTTTTAGCCTTCAAAAGTTGACAGTGCACAACATCTTGTGGCAAAATGCGGGTATCCCAAAAACCTGCTATATGAAACACGAAAAACCTAAGGGCTATATGAAACACCATCCCATTGCTGTTAGAAAAGGTTTTGGAGATGCTAAGGGTTTGCACAAAGTTGTAGTGCACTGTCTAGTGTAAGCGTTAAAAAAGCACAGCACAGGTTAGTGTGATCAACTATTAACAAGGTTGCAATAAGCACTGAACCCATGGCACGACCAATCTAGTCCGAAAAGTAAGGTTTGAGACGAGGGCATGAAACAATCTTGACCGCTTTCACGTCACAAAGATTTCTGATCCTGTGCTTTCAGATGAATCTTAAACATCTAGAAACGCTTCACTAGCAGCAATGTTGAACATTTCACCTTTTTTACCTTTTTCACCTTTAAAAAAACTTTGACCGCATTTTAAAGGATATCCTGCGTTTTGCCGCAGATTGTAGTATGCCTTTAACATTTAAACCTTAAAAAAACTCAAACCAATCAACACAGCCACATATGGAGAAATTACGACAAGTATTCAAGCGAAACACAATCAATCGAGTGGAAAATGCAAGAATTCACATGAGTGCTTGGGGCAGTCCCCAATTCTCATATGATAGAAACTTCTATTTTTTGCGATTTTATATGAGCTTATAGCTTTTTCAGCACGTTTACTGGTATTAAAGTAATCAGACTTCAAACAGTGGCTATATTTTTTGGGACGCCGTGAAGAACGACTTGAATTGATCGGCTGACGAAGAAGCCAGTGTCTTATCCTTCGCATGCAAGTTTGGCACCGAACCGACCCCGGAGGGATGGTAGATCTAATTCGCCTGAATCTGACGATCCCAACCTTGAAAGCCGACGTCTCTTCTGCGCTATCACGCTGTGTAATCAGTTGTCGCCTACTCACATCCTTGCGTCACCTCTTAGTACCTTACACTCACTCTCGTGTTCCACTTCGCTTTTTTATTTCTTTCTGGTATGGGATCTGCAAATCGCTTTACGCCACGTCCCCGACCTCTTTTACTACAGCCACTCTCACTTACTACTCACGCCGCCAAACCGCCTGCGCAAACGAATTGCTCTCGTCTGGGGGTTCTTTGATATTCGAAAGGGTGAGCTTCGCATCGTACATTTATCCTATACACGTATTTCTGGTGATTTAATTAAACATGGCAAAATTTATTAGCCGTCTATGGAGCATGTGCTTTTACTATGTAAGTTCCACCCTCCGAGAGCTCTCGACACTTTTCAGGCGTAGTATTGGCAGTCGGCCTTGGGTTTCAGATGTTGACAAAGGAAATCGGGTTTTCCTCTTGACACATCATCAGTCACAACTCGATTGTTCAATTTCTCACGATTTCTTTCTCTTCAGCAACTTCTTGCTGTTCTCATTATTGGATGTTTCGCCTTCCATCCGCAGCTTCTTTGAGCTGGAACTAATAGTGTCGTTTTCTTCGCAACCCACTTACGTGCCCGACGATCTTCATTCCCGTCCGCTCTTCTACGACCTAAATGTTGACTATTGCCGTATCTTCTCGGTGAAGTCAGACTCTTGAGTACAGCATATTAAACCTACAATATGCAAAGAAAGGAATATGATAATACGACTTAAACTCATTCAATCCCTTTATGATTCGCCACGTAGTTAGCCAAATACCAGAGAGAAGTTTGGATGCTCTGAAGTTTAGGGCCGACCTTCACAGAAGTTATACGCTCACAAAGCACACAGTTGTCCTCGTGTCACGTTCCCTCAATTATTATTTTTCGAGTGTTTCGACTGCGTGACCTGCTATTCTGTCTGAAAAACTGCTCAATGCTAGGATTTCAATGTTTGACTATTTTCAGCTGTCCTGTGATCCATTTACTGTCTGAAAGCAGGCACCTACTTGCTATCGCTGCTCCTCTAATATTACAATTTGATAGACTTGTCCACTAGAAGGTTGCAGGAGTTCTTTAATGAGCGAGAGTAAGTATTAAATACGAAACGGAAGGGTAATAACGAGCGAAGGTAATAATGAAATTTTAAAATATTCTACTTACCCAATCTATCGTGTGCCTCAAGAGGCATTAGGGGGAACTCAACTCGACATGGCTTCGCGTTCTGACTTTTCGTCGCCCTCAGGATTCATCGCAAGGACTGATTCGTAGAATTTGAAGGAAAGCGAAAATAGAATTTTATCTCCGCTGAAATTTTTTTTAGCCTGTTATGGATTGATCCAAAAACAGTGTTAGATTATGATACACTATGGTCCACTGTCTACATCGTTAAGAGCTCGAACCTCGTTTGGACCACTTTATATATTTTTTGAAAGTGGATGTTGAAAAATCGACTCTACATAGTAGATGAGTGAATAAGGCAAAGACAATCTAGCGCTCCCGTCATGCTGAACCATCCACGCATAAGGTAGGATAGGATTAAGATTGCTTTTATAATTCCTTTTAGTTACTTCTTTTTGGCTGCTAGCCTTCTATAAATTATTAGGTTGGAAAAAGTCTCTTCACACGTCGAAAAGTTTTTGTACCGTTCTACTTGTAAACATACCAGCCAGTATTGATTGCTGATTTCTAATCCTATCACACTTGTCTACCGTTCGCCCGCGGACATAGGTCAAGAGCCTTCTTGTACTTCGTTATCCATCCAATCTTCCGGACTCAATGCCAGATCTGCCTTATGGCCGTTTTCGGCACGGCGTTCTTCATGAATTCATTAAAGGATCTACAGCATGTCAGGCAGTCGACCAATTTAAGCATATAGATGGCTTGGGATCTACTACTCATCGCCCCTGCTATGAGTGGTTCGGAAAGTTTTTAAAGGAAGTCTATTCACTCGACGCCAAAGCAAGGTCAGGAAGACCAACTGAATTGGACGGCACTGAACTACTCCATCTTCTTCGCACCGATAGTAGACACACGACACGCCAAGTGGCAGAGAAGCTCGAAGTGTCTCATAGGATAGTGGGAATCCATCTGAAGAATCTTGGCTTTGGATGGAAATTTGGAGCTCGGATTCCACATGCCCTGTCAGACACTCAGAAAGGTCAACGGCTCTCCATCGCTGCTTCTCTTCTGTCCAGATACGAAAGAAAACCGTTTTTGCCGCAGATTGTGCCAACTTCCGAGGAAAAAGGCAATGCGTACAAAAAGGAGAGAACTCTAAGCCCGACCTCAAGCCCAATGTTCACGAAAGGAAGATTCCCTTGAGTGTTTGGTGGATATCAGAGGAGTGATTTACAATGAATCTCTCAGAAGTGGAGAGACACTTACTGCTGCCACATACAGTGGCCAACTCCACAAAGTCGCCACAGCTCTCCAAGAAAAGAGGCCTGAGAAGTCGAAGGTGATGATCCTGCATGACAATGCAAAACCACATGTTGCAAGACCCACAAGAGAAACAATAAAGGAGTTGGGCTGGGAGGTAATGCCACATCCACTGTATAGCACTGACCTCGCCCCTATCGACTGCCATCTCTTCCGTGCTCTCAAGCAAGAAATTGGAGAGAAATGTTTTGAAACGGACGAGGGCCTCAAAAATTGGATTCAGTGATGGTTCGACTCCAGAACTGCAGTCTTTTGGGCGAGAATAATTAGAAAATTACCCAGTCTTTGGAAAAGTGTAGTGGAACAAAATGGAGATTATCTCAATTGATTTGACTTTGCAGTTGTGAAGTGATAAATCTCTGAAAAAAATGAAAAGACGTTTTCCAGACCTAATACTTAGTATAGGGAATTGCGATGGGGGTGGCCACAGGATCAGTAGCCAGATGGTAATTACTAATTTAGTGCGGTTTGAAGTTTTGATGTAGTTGAATGTTCATTTTGATGTTGCTTTTAACGGTTGTTTTGTTTGTTTTTTTTTCGATGATTTTGGTGACGCTGTAGCGCACCCTTGAGTACACTTTAAATAAATAAATAAATAAATGAGTAAATACCATCCCACCAGGTGTCTTCTTATTCTCTGACAATTAGTAACGATATAGGTTGGCTACGTATGCGATGAAATTGCTGAATATATCATCTCCAAAAGTCGTACATTTTATGATAATGGAGCTGTTTCCTAAGTACGTTATCAGTGTTGATGTGTAGAGATTATAGTTTTTCTGGGGCGAAATACATCAAATTGAATGCTATGGCATAAATCCCACATTTTTCTCTGGAACGATATTATAGACAGCGACATCGACAACACCTCGCAAAAGAAAAAAGATCCACTTTTATATTGTCAAAAGTGTGCATGGTAGAGCAATTGTAGAGGGCACTGACCACCTCATGCACCCTGCGTCGAGTCTCTTGGTTCGAGTCTCTCCAAAATCAACCTAACCTTCCAATTCGACTGATGAATCGGTACCGTATTTGTCTGAGAAAGTTGAATACTGCTTTGATCACTGGCTGGCAACCGCAGCGCTGTAGGCCAAATGCGCATTCAGACCTCCTTCAGCAGCACCGGCAAAAGTATAATGCTCGGCGCATCCTTCGGAGGGACTGACTGAAGCCGCCCTTATGGTTTCAATCATTCATCCTGTATGCACTTAGAAGGAATTCAAATCGCATAGAACAGTCAACAGTCAATCGCATAGAAGTCAATCAGATCAACCCTTCGCCTCCTTTAGCAAAATTATTAACGCGGGAAGGAGGACGCTCACCTCCTCAAGTCATAATCATGAAGATTCCCACGACTAGAAAATGGTATTCCTGCATACTATTACAATTATCTCACCTTTGAGGCAGATGTTTCGAGATAACATCCAAACGCAAGTGTGGTGTAAGCAAGTCTAAAAAAGACTCCTATTGGAAGAAGTCAAATGAATCCTTCGACAGAATCCAATGGCAATCCCATCCCATGCTATTTGCAATTTAAAAGCGTAATTAAGCTTCCTAAAGCTTGCATGCGAAACCTGGAATGTAAGAAATGAATTAGAGTCATAGCGCTAATCGAAAACAACGAAGCAATCCCATCAAAACAACTTCGTATTAGACAGGTCAAAAACTTTTCGCCGTTTTTCAACCAATAAGCACCGTAAACATTTGGCCATTTGGCGACTACAAAAAGTGAAACGATCGAAATGTTTCCTGCTAATAAACGTTTTCGCGTCTGCGGAAATTGGATTTGTGAAGCAGATGGGCATGTGGATGGCGTTCGGCATATCCCACCCTTCACCTAAACTTTCCCGGATGAACTGGAGCTTCATCGCTGATTTTCCATAAATTTTGCTAATTGCTCAACTCAGCTCTTCTTCCAATAACAGTATTTTTGACGTGATGCTTCAGGTAGAATCTGAAGACGTATTCTAACTACCCTTCAAGCAGAAATGGTAGGAAGGGTTCGATTCCCGCCTGGTGCTAGGGTTTTGATCGTAACAAAACATCGTTATGAGAAATGTCATCATTTTTTCCGGAGTTCAAAGATAATTAATAAGAATTTTCTGAACTATATTGAGAATTATCACCCTCTTCTGTTCCTCCTTTGATGGATTTGAAGTTCCATTCAGAAGCTCTGCCAGGAGTACGCGTGGGGTAGCTCAGTCAGAGGGGCGCCGGCTGCTCGGTTCACCTCGAATCGAGGTTCTTGGTTGGGTTTCCGTCGCGGCCTTTCTTCCCTAAGGATTCGGTTAATTGATGCACCCTTGCCTGAGAGAGAAAAAAGAACTGATCGCCCGACCCATCATCTGGCCACTGCAATGCATTGTCTAGGCCTAATACCATTCAAATTGCCTTTACGAAGTTTCTATGCTGTGGTGGAATTTTAATGTGTGGCGCAACCTCATGGAATTGACTAAGCCCACCTTTCGTCTTTTTGGTTCTCCTCAGGCACCATGGCACCTAAGGTCGTTCCTTGATTCCTCGTCACTTTTACGTCAGACAAGCACATGGCATGCTGTGGAGCGGCAAGTCTATTCGACGTCTCGACTACACGTTCAAAAACGCTTGTAATTTATCAATATTGGTCCTCATTTGCGGTACAGCTGACGAATGAACAAGGGCATCACTTTTTGAGGATTTTTTAAATTGAGTGACATGTTGTATTATGCAGGGATGCCTAGACATCTTCCTCGCCACGTTTTCTTAGAATAGTGGTAGTTCAGCGTAGCATTTTTCTGTGATTATGTGCATTCCTTTTTTGCAGAGGGATGGCTTCCCTGTACGTTTTCCGCAGCTCAGGTGAGTGCTGATGAAAGATACATAAACTTCTACCAGTTTCTCCAATATCTGTATCGTTGTTCTTCTAAAGCCTTTCATCTGCTCGAGTATGGTGCAAGCTTTGGCGTAGCGCTGTACTACGCTGCTCTTCCAACGGAAATATCTGTGTACAAAGAGAATGGGAAAGTCCTAGCAGTGCAAGTGTAATATGTTTACTTACAACATCAGAAAGCGTCATGGAGTGTCGAAATAACCGATTTCATCGCATTGTCTCCGCCAAAGGCATCTACCAGATTTGGTAGTGTCTAGCTGCTTCATCATGTCTGTATTCATTCTCCCATATTGCTTCAGTGATTGTAGGCTTTCATTTGCGCCAATTTTTTCTTGTTTCATAGAAAAGAAGTCCTGAGAAAAGAGGGTCCGCTACTAGTGCGAACAGATACCCTTTGATATTTTAAACGTTTTTTTCGTTCGTCGGCTTCTGCCAGTGCAAGTCTTCATTGCAGTCGATGGCTTACACTCTTAGTTTTTTTTCACACAAGGCCTTTAAACCATAACTTGCTTATTTGCACTTCGCACATCCTTTATATGTACATTCTTCGTCGACTTCTGTGTATCACTACTGTTTTCTTTCAATTTCCTGAACTCCTTCTGACAAATATTCATAACTTATACAGGGTTGGGTAGCTCAATGGAACAAGCTCGAAAAATCTAACACATAGATAAAGGATAGCTCGGAGCGCCTTCGAAAGCAGTTATGAGTGAATGATGTACGAGATTTAATTCAAAGGATGAGCCTTTGGTGTAATGCAGGCCCTTGCTTCACAATTACATGTGTTGTTTGTCTACTTGGCCTATACAATTATTTATGGGCTATCAGGTAAACATTACAGTGTTTTATCCTTCCTGGCATAATATCCATTCATCGACCCAGGTCGGATGGAGGGCGTGGTTTGTTGTTTGATCTCAATCGATTTTGAAACAATTTCACAGCGCGTTTTAATTTCAAAAGCTCTAAAAAGTTTCACTGTTTTCATGTGAAAAGGACATTTATTTACTTTTTTATTTATTTACGTACAGAATAGGCAAACTTAGAAATTGAAAAGTGAGATTAAAAGCGAAAACATAAGATATACATTAACACTTATAGAACCATAGGCAGCTGGTAAAATGGCCTCAATAGGACAAAGGAAGAAACCGAAACTTATCGATAAACAACTCCAAACAGCATAGCATCCGTCAAAGTCGACATACGACACTTTCAAACTTGACACGACACAAAGAGATTCTGAAAACTTGAACAAACAGCCCTAGCTTATCTTCGTTTTCATTACGTAATTTCTTCAACTCCAGTAGGGTTGTTTATGTAAAGAAGTCATACCTAGTCTGGGATTTATGGAGCATATAAAGTGTGAGCCTTCCTCTCCTAGACTTCGTTAGTGTCAAAGATCATCAAAGGAGACTAGAATGTACATCAATTAAAACTCTTTGTGTAGGAATAATCTCCATCTCAGTGGGTCGTGAGACCTGGGCATGTTGTTAAATCAGATTTAAGTCTTCTGTGTCATGCAAGTTTATTGTGATAAACTTTATTGTCGCCTAATGTTTGCAAACAAATCGTCTTTTTCAGGGTCGTCTTTTGCGAGTTCTGTATTTTTTCGAAACATTAGACCAGGCCCTCATTCCGTCAAAGACTAGGGCTCTCCAGCTGTCCATTTGCAATGGGTTCCGCTATGAGTGTTAGAAGGTACCCCTACAATGTACACCAAATCAGCGCTGAGTGAAAGCTCAGCTATACGACCACCATTGAGCAACTGAGACCTACTGTGCGTGCAAGTCTCTATTATAGTTATGTGTATAGAACTCGCGGTTTCGAGCCCTCTAAGTGGGAGGAACAGCAAGAGGTAGTTATTGAAACTCAGTCAGTTACATGTGATGTCGAAGTTATTATGTAGGTTGGAAAAAAATCTGTTCACACCAGTTTTTTTTACCGTTTTCCTTGTAAACGCACTGACCAATATTGATTGCTGATTTCGTAATCCTATCGCATTTGTCTGCCGTTCGCACGCGGACACAGGTCAAGACCCTTCTTGTACTTCGTTACCTATCCATTCCAATGCCAGATCTACCTCATGGCTATATTCGGCACGGCATTCTTCATGAATCCATTAAAGGATCTATAGCGCGTCAGGCAGCCGACCAAATTAACGACAATTGGCTTGGAATATATTATTACTCATCGCACCTGTTATGAATGGTTCGGAAAGTTGTCAAAGGGGGATTATCCACTCGAGGGCAAAGCAAGGTCAGGAAGGCCAACTGAATTGGTCAACAGCTCTTCATCGCTGCTTCTCTTCGATAGATATGAAAGAAAATCGTTTCTGCCGCGGATTGTGATAGGCGATGATTCCAGGGTTCTGTATGCCAACTTCCGAAGAAAAAGACAATGCGTGAAGAAAAAGGAGAGAACCCTGAGCCTGATCTCAAGTCCAATGTTCCCGAAAGGAAGGTTCTCTTGAGTGTTTGGTGGGATATCAGAGGAGTAATTTACTGGGAAACTCTCAGAAGAGGAGAGAAACTTAGTGCTGCAACATGCAGTGGCCAACTCCACAAGGTCGCCGTAGCTCTCCAAGAAAAGAAGCCTGAGAAGTCCAAGGTGATGATTCTGCATGACAATGCAAAACCACCTGTTGCAAGACCCACAAGAGAAACAATAAAGAAGCTGGGCTGGGAGGTAGTGCCACATACCCAGTATAGCCCTGACCTCGCCCCTACCGACTACCATCTCTTCCGTGCTTTCAAGCAAGAGATTGTAGAGAACTGTTTTAAAACGGATGAAGACCTCAAAAACTGGATTCAGCAATGGTTCGATTCCAGAACTGCAGTCTTTTATGCGAGAGGAACTGGAAAATTACACAGTCTTTGAAAAAGTGTAGTGGACAAAATGGAGATTATCTCATTTGATTTGACTTTGCAGTTGTGAAGTAATAAATCTTTGAAAAAATGAAAAAGCGCTTTTCCAACCTAATATTTCCGCAGTGGCTCATTGTCGGTGTTTACGTAATGTGGTGGACACGCCACCTTTCTATTCACTGGCTAGGTGTTTCTTAACACGAACGCTGATGGTAAGTACTCTTCACGTCTCACCTGTGCCCTCCACAGGTCAACCAAGCATTGGGTTTTATGAACAATAGCCTTTTGTGCTTGTCGCCCCCTTTCCCGAACGGACACATAACGCATTTCCTCAGCACACAAGTGCGACCGTAGCTCCTATTTGAAGCAGCCAGTCGTTTAATGTTGTTTCCCGTTATGTTTACCAGTACAACACCGTCATTCAAATTTGTATGCAGTAGGCAGTGGCGTACTTTTGTCGTGACGCACTCGGAAATGAGAGGCGGTTGAATACAAGCCTTCCATTCTCACGCACCTGTCGTATTCCATCGATTCGTTGTCATGATTCCTGCCTGTAAAATAGTTCCAAGACATGCGATATTGTGGGCTACCATCCGCGATTGTTGTTGCTCCTTGCTTACCGTAGATGAAAAGGTTAAAGGACGGCGTTACCTAATCGCCTTTGGGATGAGCCACGCTTTCTACTTCTACCAGATGTCCTGGAGGTGTTTGAATGCGTATTGGCCGCACAATAAGTTTCTTTGGACAGCCGATGAACAGTTCAGCGTTTTATCCTTCCCAGACAATCTGGTACCAATTCATAGACTCCTGGGGATGGAAGGATTGGTTCTCTTGGGTGGGAAATCCGAAGCGGGAACCTGGTACCGGGTACACCCGACAGCCTGCACCATCTCTGTGGCGCTGTATGCGCCCTCCCCCGTGCAAACTCATTAAATAATTAATTCGCGTTCTGGACTCGGGAGCAAAATAATCCAACAATGTACAATCGAAACGAGTGCATTTCAATCACTGGCGACTTCCTGCCGATCATCCCGTTGTGCAAGCTCTGAGACCAGAGGCATTCTAAACACACAACTGCAGTGTGGACTTGGACGCATATTGGGTCTCATCGATCATTAGTGAGCACTCACTCAGCGCTGGTGGAACAACGGTGAGTTTGGTGGGTACTTTCTAACGCTCGTGGAAGCCCATTGCGACTGGAGAGTTGGAGAATTCTTTGCCTCTGACGAAATGAACGCACCGTCTATCGTTTCGAAATACAATTGAAAAAGACGTTTTGTGCCGACACGTCAGGATATACTAAAGTTGCACTATCACAGCGTACCCAAGCGGCTCAGAAGACGAGTTTAATCTTTCTCTACGGATCTAAACACATGTGAGATTTACAGTTCTTTGAAGACCAAGCATCCTGGATCACCGTTATTCTATTTGGCATGGCCTTATATTTTTCTCCAAAACCTTTTATGTTCACCTTCTGTCTTGGACTCTTTCTAGGAGCGCTACATCAATCTTCCATCATCCTTCGCTAACAGGAATGAACCTTTGACCGTACCACAATGTCGCCTCCTGAGAAACCGCTTAAAAGGAAAGGCATGGCATGAGCGCTTCCTAAGTGACGATGCCGATAGCATTTGTTGTGAGCGTTTTATAGAATGTCACTGGTTAGATGTGAGGATAGCGCAGTGGTAGGCGGGGCCAACTTTTACGATTTTTATGGCATATGTCCCGAACGCGCCAACCATGCCTTCCATCCCTCGATGGTCGGTGGATCCGAACCACACTTGGTGGACAAAACACTCGAAGCAGCGCAGGTCATCGTATGTGCCAAATACGCGCTCAACTTGCCTCCTCGACAAGCCAGAAACACATACACGCACAATGCGAGGTGCATTGCGTGGACTACTGGCTAACGCCGACCTTTAGTTTTTATCCCTTCTCACTGCATTTACACCTTTCGAGAAAAAGGACGGACTAGGAAATGCCGCCTACCACGGCACTGTTTGTGTAGAGGAGCAGAGCAACTGCTGTAGCGCTTGGACTCACCTCACAATATAACCTTGGCACCCATGAACTTCAATCTATTAGGTTGTCCGGAATGTTCTCAGCTTTTTGTTTTACTATTTATCATTTGTTTATTATTATGTAAGAATTCAACTTGCACTGCGCATTAATGCTACTTTCTCTATAGAATTTTCCGCTCTACCTGCCTGACTAAATAATTTATACTTAAACGTTATTTCATATATCTGTTCTTGAAGAGCTTTTGACTATGTTGAAGTAGAAATTCAGAATTTCCGATTTTACTTCAATTTGAAGATGGGCCAATCCGTCGAAACAGCCTGGAAAATTAACCATTTATGGGGACCTAATAGTGCTGGAGAAACCACTGTGCACCAGTATGTAGTTCAGCAAATTTCGGATCGGAGACTTTACACTCGAAGGTGACCCCCGTAGCGGTCGATCTGGACGACAAGTTAGAGGAATTAGTGGAAGCTGAACCATCCCAAACAATTCACGGTATCGCTGAAGATCTAGACGTCAGTAAGACTACCGTTGTGGATGCTTTGGAACGCCTTGGGAAGGTGAAAAAGGTGAAAAAGTGGGTGCCCCACGAGTTGAGGGAGCGGAAGAATTGTCACGTTTCGAGATTTGTTCGTCTCTACTTTTGCTCAACAAAACTGACCCGTTTTGGGATCGAGTCATCACTTGTGATGAAAAGTGGATTGTGTGTGATAACAGGAAAGGTTCCGCACAGTGGTTGGAGGCCGACGACCCCCTAGGCATTTCCAAAGGCGAACCTCTACCAAAAAGGCAATGACTGTGTGGTGGTCGGCGGCTGTTGTGATCCGTTACAACTTTTTGGCACCAGGCCAAGCGAGGCCGGTTCGTCGATGACCTTACAGATTGCTACTGTAGGGAAATCGACGAACCGAAAATTGCGTCAACTTCAGCCAGCATTGGTCAACAGAAGAGGCCCGATTCTTTTCCACGATGACGCTCGCCCACACGTGTACAAGCC
This sequence comes from Heligmosomoides polygyrus bakeri, assembly GCA_947359475.1. Classification (NCBI taxonomy): domain Eukaryota; kingdom Metazoa; phylum Nematoda; class Chromadorea; order Rhabditida; family Heligmosomidae; genus Heligmosomoides; species Heligmosomoides polygyrus. Next base: position 26,068,832 of record OX375868.1, read on the forward strand.
TATCTGAAAAATGAACGAAATAAGGGTTGAAGTTCTGCCTCACCCGCCATATTCTACAGACCTCTCACCAACCGACTACCACCTTTTCAAACACTTTCAGAACATTCTCGCTGGTAAAACCTTCACCAATCAAAACCAAGCCAAAACAGCATTCGTGGATTTTGTCGAAGATTTTGTCGATACAGATTCAAAGAGTGCTTATCTCGACTAAATCCGATAAGATTTGAGAAAGTTAAGGTAGTTCAAAGTGAAGCAACCAAAACGCTGGGAACGTTCCGGACAACCTAAAAAAGCTTGAGCATAAAAATATTGAAAAGAGTGTACAACAATAATAAGCAAAAGTTACTGTGCTCTATCTCTTTCTGTTCCTTTGACCAAAAGAGTGTTTTAAGTGCATTTTTAAGCACTCCGACACAAATAAACGTTCGTGTGAAGAAATTGTGCTGTGCAGTTGTTCAGAAATAGCAATGCTTAAGTGATTGGTAGTGCAGATACTGTTTACCTGAAGTTATGTATGAAAGAGTGAAGGAATATTTCTCTGATTGTGATTTGCTTGGGTGTTTCAATGTTTGCGCACCTGTAAACAGCAGTTACGCTTTCATTCAATACACGATACAAAATGTATGTAGAACGAGTGCGCGGCACATATTTTCCGCAAACGTCAGCAAATTCATTGATCTCCAGCTCGCTAGGATAATTCTAAAAACATTGTTTCAGGTTAGATGATAAAAAGTTCGTGTTAATTCAAACAGAGGAGTTACTTTTCCTAAAGCGAACTTTTATTAAAAATTTTAAGTCTAAATCTGGAGGGGAGGGCACAGTGTATCCCTTCCGCATCTGGCAGCTTTATCCAAATCTGGGCAGGCTAACAGGTCCTTCTACGGTCATAATGTATAATATATGCATCCGCAACTGTCGTTTTCGTTTTAAAAGTCTCTGGATAAATGGCAGGATTTCGGTGAGGAAAATGAGGGTGGACCCTCTTTCCAGATAAGTACTAAATTTTCTTCAAGAAATAGAAGTTTTTACCAAGCTAGGTTACGTCTATTTAAACATTGGATACATGTGACTTGATTGGCAAAAATTCATTCTATTTTTGAAGGCGTCCGGTTTTAGATCAAAAAATTTTCAGTTTAAAGTGAAAATGGATTAAATAAACCATCCTTTTTGAAGAACGGAAACGTATGCAACGGGTCGCTGCAAATTACTAAAGAAGGCCTGCAAAACTTTTTGTGCCTCATACACTCACGTACATATTTGGTTTTAAGAGTGCGCAAATACGAAGTGAAAAGCTTGAGAAGGGAATCCGGAATTGTTGCTTTTCCAGCTTCACTGCAGTGTTTTGCGTTTGCGATTCAGATGAGCGTCTCGTTTCACATGATTACGGGTGTTCTGCTGCGGCACACCTCTAACTGCTCTCATTGTCTTCTGGCCTTTTGTTTTCTGTTGTCGACGAGTTCTTCTCTGCGGATACAAATGGTTTCCGCTCATGCTTGCTTTTACTTCCACTTTTCAACCACGTGCTCTGACGTAAACGGCTCCTATTTTGCTCGTCCTCCTATGTTCTAAATCGCTCAAATGTTCTGCGCGTACGATCTTCCACGCACTAGCATTGCAAATATTTCATTTCAGACTCAGCGGTCTTCAACTACATCGAGTGCCTCAAGCTCGCAAGACATCCACCAGCCTGTTACAAAGCCTTCAGTGTTTCGTGCAGTGTCGCTACCCTAGACATCTGCGCTGAATTTATTCAGTTTTTACTTCTTTGCCAGGAGCATCCCTTTCAGTAGGTGCAGATTGATAGAAGTCTCTTGAAATTTGGCTGATAAGTTAATCGAAAATTCTTGATTGTGAACTGGACACGAAAGTGGCAGATTTTAAGATGTTTTTTGGTTAAAAACTAAATGACAGAGGACGATGTTATGCAGTTGAAAAAGAAGGCATAAATCAAATCGAAATCTTTTGTGGTGTTCGCCACGCATTCTACATCTGCTGAATGTTGTTTGGCTTGGGTGGGGTCCGTATCGTGAGCTTCTATTCGCTGGCGCTTCCTCCGATTGCCCCACCACTCCCCTTGTTGGTTAATATCTACCGGAAGTGACCATTCAAAATTCGTTTACTTTCTTACAGAAGATTCTTGGTCACCTCCTTCTAGTCATTAGCTAATGTTTCGGCGGTGCGGGCCTCTGGAAAATAGGTGTTTAAAAGCAATCCCAATCGGAGGACACCATTATCTGTAACGTGCTGGAACGATAGTACTAGCGTTATTGAATAGTTAAATAGGTCCTGTGAATGTCCTGTGGGTTGCTAGTGCAGTGTGTTTGCTTCTTATTTTTGTATTTACTTTTTATTTTGTCGCTAACATTTTAAATTATTGCTTGTCATGTGTGGCGCTCCATTATAAGAAACAAGTGCTCCGACACGCCTGTCGGCGTGTCTCGCACTTGCGCGCTTCGCGCCACCTTAGAGAGTCACTAAGCCAAGATCACTCACTTCAAGCAGCTGCTCTGCTTGTGCAGCCTTTTCGGCACCTTAGCAGTAAAAAGAGGTATTTGAAAACCTTAATAATTTCGAACCTTGGTCTATGTACCTTCTTTAAGATCAGGTGAGTAGTTCTTCGATATGAAGCTGTCCAGCTCTCCCTCCCTCCATCCTCAACATCTCTTCAACGTCGGCACTATCTTCGGACAGTTCAGAAACGTAATTTATTCGCGTTAGTCAGTGTGCTTTCGTCCTCAGACTGTTGTGGAGCACTCCTTCGGCCACAGTCCCCAGTGTCTCCCACCCCCCCCCCCACCCCGATCGGTTAAATCTGGGAGAAAACTACCGGTCAGGTGATCGATAATATCGATCGATACTGGCCTCCACATTGAAACTTTCCACCTGATGTGGAGCATTCCTTCAGCCATAATATCCGACCCCCTCCCCACCCCGATCGGTTAAATCTGGGAGAAAACCACCGGCGTGTCCCACCCCCCCCCCCTCTCTCCACCCCGATCGGTTAAATCTGGGAGAAAACCACCGATCAGGACCTCGATTAGCCCCAGGGCTGAAGTTTCATGCCGCTTGAACGACCCACGAAAACCGATAATATTGATCGATATCGATTGGTCGACGTCCGATTCGTGTTCAGCGACCTTGATTAGCCCCAGCGCTGAAGTTTCGTGCCGCTTGAACGACATCCGCAAAATCGATAATATCGATCGATATCGATTGTCTCCCCTGCTGTGAAGGCCTTCTGTCGATGATCATCTAAATGCCCAGGCACGCAGGCACGGTTGCCGACGTCTTCGGCACGTCTACTGAGCCGCCAGGCGCGTAAAAGTCGTCTGGCTATTTTCCGCTAATTTCTTGCCTTAATTTATGTCCCGTAATCTCCCCTATTTTATGACTGATCGTCGATCGGTAGTGTGACTCATCACTTTATTATATAGTATGATGCCTTAATTTGTGCCCGTAATTTCCCTTATTTTATGACTCATCGTCGATCAATAGTGTGACTCATCGCTTAGCGGATTACTATATAGGCATCCGTTAAAAAATCGATAATTTGATCGATATCGATCGACGGTGATCTACACTTTAAAAACAAACTTCATAATCATGTTCAGCGACCTCGATTACCCCAGGGCTGAAGTTGTCGACGCGTTCGGCACGTCATCTCAACCCCCAGGCCGCTTTCGGCATATCTTCTGTAATTTCTTCAATATCGATAGATTGTGATCTACACTTCAAAAACGAACTTCATAGTCATGTCAGCGACCTCGATTACCCCCAGGGCTGAAGTTTCGGACCGCTTTGACGGCATCCATTAAAAGCCGATAATTTGATCGATATCGATCGATGGTGATCTACACTTTAAAAACGAACTTCATGATCATGTTCAGCGATCTCGATTACCCTCAGGGTTGAAGCTTCGGACCACTTGGACGACATCCATTAAAAGCCGATAATTTGATCGATATTGATCGATGGTGATCTACACTTTAAACGCGAACTTCATAATCATGTTCAGCGACCTCGATTACCCCCAGGGCTAAAGTTGGCGACGTGTTCGGCACGTCTACGGCTCGCCATGCACGGTCGCCGACGTGTTCGGTACGTCTACGGCTCGCCATGCACGGTCGCCGACGTGTTCAGCACGTCTACTGCATCGCCTGGCACGGTTGCCGACGTGTTAGTCACGTCTACCGGGTCGCCAGGCACGTTTGGCGACGTGTTCAGCTCGTCCGCTGAGTCACCAGGCACGTAGAAGGCGTATTGGTATTTTCCGCTATTTTCTTGCCTCAATTTGTGCCCCGTAATTCCCCTATTTGATCCCTATTTTATGACTCATCGCGTCGATCGATAGCGTGACTCATCGCTTAGCGGATTATTATATAGTATGATACTCAATTTTATATCACTTTCGTAATCAAGAGGAGACTATTCAATTTGACTAGACGCTTTTAAAATCTTAACAGAAGTTATATATCAAACTCTTTACGTTTTACAAAGGCTAAGGTAAATTTGGCATTCTTTTTTATTCTTTAAGAATTACTGCATTGCTGTAATGCTAGTAAAATTCGTATTCCTTCTTCTAGTACAGGAACATTTTTAGATTTGCATTCAGTGGAGAAATACAAACAGCATATGATACAAACAGGTTGCGCACTGCACTCATCTAGTACTTGTGGTTTCTATTTGGTTGACAGTGAAGATTGTATCGCGTGGGGTTACGTGTAAATCAGCGACAAGCTCGAAACAGTCGCTATGCGCGAAACACTCCACAGAGCCACTCCACTATCCATCGAATCAACAGACGTGCTGAACGACAGCACAGACAATCCATTTACAAAGATTTTTTTGGGAAGCGGCGAAAGGCACTGCAGCAAGCGGGTCGGTGGCTCGGCAGGTTGCGGGGCTGCTTCGAGGGTGCTAAACCAGATGTTCGACTCCCGTGCTATGCACTATTTTTCGATTTTTCATAATCGCTGCCTTCTTCAACAATTTGCTTCCTACACATCTCCTGCACATTTGTTTAACTCCAATTATCAAAAGGATCAGATTCGTGATCAACACCCCATGACATCGACAGTCCTAGTCACCCGTACCTGCTGTAACTTACCGTAATCAGCCGAAATTTCAAAAACGAATATCAGATTCGTGATCAGCACCCCAAATAATCCCCTGGAAAAAGTTTGGGCAAAATCTTGATTATGACCACGGCAGCCCTAGTCGTCCTTGCTGTAACCTACCGTAATCAGCCGAAATTTCAAAATCGAATGTCAGATTCGTGACCAGCATTCCAAATAACCCCCACCCCTGGGAGAAGTTTGGGCTAAAAACTTCGACCTCTCCTCGGTCTCTGGAGTCGCGAAATTACAATAGTGCCTTGATGGCGATTTAAATCAGCTTACTTCCTACACATCTCCTACACATTTATATCACTCTAAATTCTCAAATTAGGGTTTACCTTGAGCTGTGCTTCACAACCTGCTCTCACTTTCTGTATTTTACAACGTTTTGTGTTTTCCAGCAAATGTCAAACAGTGACTCAACAGCAGGTACGGGTTACGGCAGGAAGGGAATGACTAGGGCTGTCGAGGTCATAATCACCGATTTTGCCCAAACTTCTCCCAGAGGGGTTATTTGGGGTGCTGATCACGAACGTCACATTCATTTTTGAAATTTCGGCTGATTACGGTAGGTTACAGCAGGTGCGGGTGACTAGGGCTGTCGAGGTCGTGGGGTGTTGATCACGAATCTAACCCTTTCGATAATTTGGAGTGAAATAAATGTGTAGGAGATGTGTAGGAAGCGAATTCGTAAAGGAAGCAGCGGTTATGACAAACTGCAAAAGCGCATAGCACAGCAGTCGAACACCAGGTTCACCGCCATTGAAGCCGCATCGCAACCTGCTGAGCTACCAACTCGCTTACCGCGATGCCTTTCGCCGCGTCCCATACAACAGCGCGTGCACGCATGCACGTGGGCACGTGCTGACAGTGCGCTACTGCACCCCGTCTTCGAGGGCCCGTAGCCCTTTTGTTCAAGGACTCAGCAAAAACGAAACATGATTTTCTACTATATGAAGGGTGGTGATTCTCGCAGTACTATCCATTTCCCCCGCTCAGCCCTACGCCTGAGACCCTTCCGTGGTAAGAACAACAAGTAGTGACTTTTGTGAAGCAATAGAAACTACTTGTGGAGCCTGTAGAAGTTAACCGTCTTCTATCCGGCCGATGTTCCTTCGCATGGTATTAGAACCTAGAAAAGTCAAAAGTGTTGGAGAAATTACTCGTCTAACAATAAAGGATAAAGGACGGGATTACTCAATCTCTATTGGGATACGCTTTTACTTCTATGGGATGTCGTGGAGGCGATTTTAAATGAGTGTTTGACCATACAATGACTTGCGGTAGCCAGCCGATGAACAAGTCAGCGGTTGGCATGGGCGGGAAATCCGTACCTAAAACCTGGTATAAGATGCACGTGACAGCCGGCACCTCCTCCGACTGCGCTATACGCGCCCGTCGAACAATCTTCCCTAGAAACCTAAAAGATTTTTTCAGTTACATGGCAGAATTTTTATGACCACTCAAATGATGCTGTCTTTTTCGAGACATCGTCGCGATGCTCTGTTACCATTAAAGTATTGAAAAACCATCAGAAAAGATGAAGCTGAGTACTCATTTTGGTCTTTTCAAAGTAGATTTGGTTTAGCATGTATTTTTTGTTTTTTAATGAATGTTCTTTTTCCTTGTTCACAGCGCTCCTTTTGGAATCCCGATTTTACTTCAGGACCATCTTCTTGGCTGCAATTATGTTTTTATACGCATGACAATAGGCTTGAGATGGAGCGCGATGAAGTGGATAATTATACCGCATGACGTCAAATGTCTGGTGTTCAGCTTAGGTAAACAACTGCATAATAGGGAAAAAGATGGAAAAGAGGTTGCATCGTGAATTAGGTTTGATGACACAGCGCTTTCACGCTAAACACCATGTCCCCACTCATCGAATGAGACAGTTCGTCTGAAGAAAAAAACAGAGGCGCGTTCACTGAAGAAGATATTTTGCGGTGCAGTGCCTGCTAAAAAGAAATCGTCTTTGTTTTGTTGAACGAAATTTTTAAGAATAGTTTTGATGATTCTTTGAAGTGCAGGTGTCTGGAAAATGATAACCCTTTCGAAAACCTATATAGTCTTGCCGAATGAATTCCATCCAACGTAGACGGATTTAAGTAAATTTCTCAAACTTCAAGATTAGTCATATTTATTTATTTGTTTAGTTTTCTTCGTGGAAAACCAATTCAAGTACAATTCAAATACATTCTAGTATCGTCTTCTTCTCAAGTGTGAAACTCGATGTTGTTCAAAATTGAAGTACAGTTGAGAAAAATTCAAATACAATTGAATTCGTAGCAAATTTTAATTATTTCTAATATCCATGCAACTCAGTAATTGCAAACCACTACGACCAAATCAGTTTAGTACTTTACCGACATTTTGGCGCGCTTGACGCCTTATTAAGGATTTACATGATGTTATTATAGTCCTATTAATAGTGGTTTGTTTACTTCCTTAAGAACATGGTTCGATTTGAAAGTTTCTTTCTTCCTCGTTACGAACTCCTTTTCTTACAAAAGTGTTATGCTTAATGCTCTTCTGCTGACATACCTGTGAATATTAAAACCGTATCATTTTAAGCCTTGCTCGGATCTCTGAAAGATGCTAGAACAGCTGTATTAGTGAACTTGTTTAGGAAAATAAATACACAGTTCGGCGCTATTCAGTTCTTGATTGGGATGCTTTCGATCACTCTTCAGGATGTAGTGGAGGCAAGCTGACCGTCTACTTAGCCTACGAAACGACTCGCGGTGGACAAGTGATGTATAGAATTCAGTGTTTCGCATTTCCCAGACAAATTTGGTACCAGTTCGCTGACTCAGAAAAAATAAAAGCCTTGGTTGACCTGGGCGGGTTCCGAGGCAAGAGTCTTGGCCGAGGTGCGGTTCAAGGCCGGCGCTTCCCCTAACTGCGCTGCTGTGCCCTTATTCCTGCAAGAACACTACTAATGGAGCATGAGGCGTGATTGGAGAAAAGAAAACTGTTAGTGAGCAAAAGCGGTGAAGAGAGTAGGACATGTTCACTCAAAACGAGGTATCATCAAGGATTCCCCTTCTGCACTTCATGACTCTTCGCCCATGTCCAGTGAAGCTCTGTCCTTCCTAACAGGACAAACTGTTTCCATAAGTTTCAAAATGTCAAGCTATAAGAAAACAATAATTAATAAAAAGAACATTTTAGGGTTGTCTGTTCAAACCTTTCAGAATCTGTACGCAATGTGTCATTTTAAATCAGTTTCCTTAAGCCTCAAGTGGCTTGTATCGAGGTAGTAAGCTGTCACAACGATGTTTTGTTGCGATCAAAACTTCTAGCGCCAGGCGGGACTCGAACCCGCACCTTCCTCCGACCGGGCGGGAATGCTCTACGCCTTTACACCACCGGCGCCGTTTGATCGAACGCGAAAGAAACTGATTCGAATTGTTTCTATCAAGACCATCAGCTTGACTGGTTCCATGCTGATATCAGCGGCCAGGTCATCCCGGATACGGGTGACTGCTGATCGGTCCCACGAGGTGTGGATGTTGCGTTCGATCAAACGGCGCCGGTGGTGTAAAGGCGTAGAGCATTCCCGCCCGGTCAGAGGGAGGTGCGGGTTCGAGTCCCGCCTGGCGCTAGAAGTTTTGATCGCAACAAAACATCGTTGTGTCATTTTAAATATTAGGTCGCTGCATATAAAGTTGCCGACTTTGCTACCTCAAGTTCTGGTCGATGTTTCGTGGCTACGAATGTTCTTGCTTCAGGCTTTGTACGTAGTTTCTGCAAGCGCAGTCTATTTCTTACATTTGACAAAACAATACGGTTGCCTTTGTGATATAATTGCCTCTTGCCAAGTTTTTGACGTCGTTTTTACAGTATGAATCAGCGTGATATTCGGGTACTCTACTTATCTTGAATGAAAAGTGGACACAACTCGTAACATCAACGCTGCATTTGCAGAGGATTTCGCTGAGGGACGCACAATTCTCCTCAATCTGGTTCGAAAGATTTCGATCTGGAGATGAAAGTCTCGAAGATAGTATTCAAGTGTGAGGAGTGGAAACACTGGATCTTGAATAAGGTGTATCCATAGTTGCGCAAATGATACGTATGGTAGAGTGGATCACAGAGCCTCGGCATGAGGAGCCGGTCGTGCTGCCGCCAGGGTCGTCCTTCAGCTCGTCGTCGATGCCGCCGACCGCCGTCGTCGTTCCGTCGTCTCCCCACGATCGCTCCGCGCCTCCGCTCGCTGGAATCAATCGGATCAGAGGAGGCGTGAAAGTCACAGAACGCTCAGCTTTCTTCGCTTAGACCAGAGATGAAGACCAGGTAGGCCGCCATCGGTCCATAATGACGAGCAACTCAAAGCCATGGTGGAAGCGGATCAGCGTGAAACTGTGGGAGAGCTAACACAGCATTTCGGCGTTGACTGCAGCGCTATCAGTCGCCACTTGAATGCTGTCGGAAAAGTGAAGAACTTGGATAAGTGGATCCCGCAGTGACCGCCGTGCAGATACTGATGCGCCACGACACCTGTGCTTTGGAAAGGGTGCGCAATCTACGGGAGTCTTGGACAGGATCGAGACATGGGACGAAAAATCGATCTTTTATGACAATTGACAACTGTCGTTGCTCTGCACAATGACTGGACAAGAATGAGGGTCCCAAGAAAATGCCGAAACTATGTCTCCAGCGAAAGAAGACGATGGTGACCATATGGTGGACAATGGCTCTCTATTACAAATTCTTGAAGACTGGAAGGGACCACTATTACAGCGGAGAAGAACGGTGCCAAAATTGAAGTGATGCACCGCAAGTTACTTACTTTGATACTTTGATGGTCCTTTTGTCGGCTGGAGGTCTTTTCAGCGGGGACCACAACTCTTCCAGACCGCTCGATCTCTGGCTGCTTGCATCCAGTGAGGCAGACTAAGCTCTCTGAAAGATCTTGAAAATGAGTCTGCCCATCGCGTTGGCGGTCGTCCCAGTGGTCTCTTATGGTCCCCCGGGAGCCATTCTGTGACACGGAGACTCCATTTATCGTCCTTTCGTCGAAGCAGGTGTCCGGCCCAGCGATATTTGGACTTCTTCTTCTTTTTCTTTTTCTTGCACCGCAAGCTAATCGAAAAAAAACCGGCTTTGGTCAATCGAAGAGGCCCAATCCTACTGAACGTGCGTCCGCACATTTCAAAAATTGTTGTCCAGAAACAGGATGAATCGGGCTACGAAACGCTGCCTCATTCACCACACTCAACGGACCGGCTACCACTTTTTCAAGCATTTGGATAACTTGAGGGAGAAGTGCTTCAAAAACCAAATAACGCCAAAAGTGCCAACAAGGTTTTCACCGCCTCCAGAACTGAGGTGGTGATTTGGTACCAGACTTGTCTAGTACCAAATCTAGGAAGTATAGGAAGGACGAAGCACTGAGTTGTCCACTGGCAGACCATCGCAAGTCGTTGTATAGGCCAGATACGCATTCAAACCGCCTCTACAACCCGTCGAAGCAGAATGCGTTTCAAATCCAAAAAGGATGGAAAAATGCCTCCTTCATCCATCTTACCTTGACGTGAATTTGTCTCGAAGTTGATCGAATTTCGTCAGTTTTAGATTTCGTATAGAGTAATTAGCGGTATATAGTGCTCGATCAGCAAAAATATGTACCACGTCTCCCCTAATATGGTTCATATTTAGTCCAATTCTCACAGTTTCAACTTGCTTTTTAGACTCTTGTTTTCATAGTCTAATGCACCGGTAATACCTCAAGTTGGTTTATGATGTCCTACAGTACCGGACATGTCTTTTGGTTATTGGCCGAAAAAGCCGCGCCGGCCAAAATAAACATATATTTGAACTCAGCAGCTCAAGCTCTATCTCTTGGTATATAAATCTCAATAGAGTTGAACAATGCATATAGGCCCGACAGAATCAATCGAGTAGGCGCGGCGCGGCAACCTGTAGAGCGAGCGTTTGGGGAGTTTTATCGGAAATTTCTAGCCGTCCTGATCAGAAATTGCTTTAAGACTGTCCAGATTGCATTTGGAGTGCGCCGTGAACAATGCATACAGAATCGGACCTACCAATCGTATGGGCGCAACAACTTGTAGAGCGGGCGTTTGAGAAGTTTTATCGGAAATTCCGAGCCGTCTCAATCAGAAATTGCTCTAAGACTGTCCAGATTGCATTTGGAGTGCGCCGTGAACAATGCATACAGATTCGGACCTAGCAATCGAGTGGGCGCGACAACTTGTAGAGCGGGCGTTTGGAGAGTTTTATCGGAAATTTCCAGCCGTCCTGATCAGAAATTGCTCTAAGACTGTCTAGCTTGCATTTGGAGTGCACCGTGAACAATGCATACAGAATCGGACCTATCAATCGAGTGGGCGCGACAGCTCGCAAATTGCATGCACGAACGTGTTCGGAGCGCAATAACTTTGTGGAGATCGAATCGTTCAGGCTACGGCTAGTGGATTTTGCAGGCAGTAGAATGCATTTGTAGTCCCCAAAAATACACCGGGGTAGCTTCTAAACGGGCGAAATTATTGCGGTGCGAAAATGCAGGTTAGCCTTGTGTGACACGATTTTTTTCCAAATTCAGTCGACCACTGTGGGAAGACGTGACGAGCTAACGGTCTAGGAATGCGTATGCGAGAAAATCAGTTAAGGTACTTTGCGAAGAAGTGCCCAGCGCTCCCCAGCTTCCAAACCTGCCTCGCTCCCGGCAGCCATTTTAGAGCGGCGGAGGATAGGGGTGAAGTTTTTTCCGCCCTTACTCGCCCACATTTGAGTTTTCGACAGTTCTAATGGAACCGATCTGTTAAGCTCGGAAAGCTCTATCGAATGGTGTCACTGTCGACCAATTTCAAAGAAATCGATTTTTTGACAATATCGAGGACGCGGGGCGCCCTAGGCCGAGCTGCGCGGGCGATGACGTCATCTATAACCGGTATTTTCGAAATTGGCCAAATTTCCTCGTGCAAACTTCGTCCAAAATCGTATAGGCGTTATTTGGGGAGCTGATTACGAATCCGACTTCCGTTTTTGAAAATTCTGTCGACTTCAGCAGGTAACTTCCCGTTTGTGGGTGGTTGGGTCAGGATCACCGATCACCCTCAGTTATCAGTATGAGCGGTCTCCTGCAATAATCGTCCAAATGTAGATCGGCATCGTGTTCGGCAACCCGAATAAGTCTCCGACCCTACACGAATTTTGAGCAAAATCGATGATCCTGACCCGACCACCCTCAATTATTCAGAAAAAAATCCAAAACCTACCGAAGTCGACGGAATTTTCAAAAACGGACGTCGGATTCGTAATCAGCGCCCCAAATAACGCCTAGACGATTTTGGACGAAGTTTGCACGAGGAAATTTGGCCAATTTCGAAAATACCGGTTATCGATTGCGTCATCGTCCGCGCACCTTGGCCTAGGGCGCCCCGCGTCCTCGATATTGTCAAAAAATCGATTTCTTTGAAATTGGTAGACAGTGACACCATTCGATAGAGCTTTTCGTTGTGAACAAAACGGTGTTACCGGGAGTGTCGGTAACCCAAACATGGGCGAGTAAGAGGGCAGGAAACTTCAATCGCTAACTCCGCCGCCCTAAAACGGCAGATGGGGCTATGGCAGTTTAGGCAGCTGAGAAGTTCTCTGCCCGTCACCGTAAAGTACCTTAAGTGCTCTGTTCGCATACGGATTTTGAGGCCGTTAACTCGCGGCGTCTTCTCGCAGTGGTCCACCGAAATCGGAGAAAAATGCGTCACGCAAGCCTCACCTGCATATTCGCGCCACTGTTACTTCGTCCATTCACAAGCTGTATCGCAGTTTTTAGCCACACTACTAGAACGTTTTACTGGCTACAAAATCGACAAGTTGCAGCTAGATCGATTCGATCCCGACAAAGTTACTGCGCTCCGAACACGCCCTTGCGTGCTATTTGGCACAACAACGGTCGATGTTCTCCGCGCTCTTATTCGCCCAGATCACAGTTCTCGATACTCCTAGTAATACCATTGAAATCAGCAAGAAAAGTTCTATCAAATCGTATCAAGCATGGCCAGTTTCGAAAACATCGATTTTCGATGACGTCATCATCCGTCTGCCACGGCCTGGAGCGGTCTCGTCCTCGATGCGAAACTGTCAAAGAATCGATGTTTCCAAAATCGGCCGAAATTGCCACCATTCGATAGCGCTTTTTACATTAAACAGAGCAGTACCATTGCGTGTGTCGAAAACTGAAATCTGGGGGTGCAAGAACTCAAGAAACTCTAGCCGCTATCTTCCGCCACTCTAAATTGGCAGATGGGGCTAAGGCACTTCACGAAGCTGTGGAGTTGTTAGCATGTCGTCGTAAAGTACATTAATTGTTCTGCTCACCTACGCGTTTTTAGTTCGTTAAGTCTCCGCGTCTTCCTGCAGAGGTCGACTGAAATCCGAAAAAAATCGTGTCACACAAGGCTAACCTGCATATTCGCGCCCCTGTAACTTTATCCAATCATAAGCTACACCGTTCGACTTCAACGTACTGCTACATCGTTTCACTGCCTATAAGACCCACGAGTTTCAGCCGAAACGATGCGGAATTGACAGAGTTATTGCGCTCCGAACTCGGCCGCGCGTGCAATTTGAAGCGGTCGCTCCCACTCGATTGATAGGTTCGATCCTATATGCATTGGGCACGGCGCACAAAAAAGGGTTGCTGGACAGTCTTAGAGCAATTCCTAAGTTGCGCGGCTGCAAATTTGTGATAAAACTCCTCAGACGCTCACTCTACAAGCTGCCCCCCCCCCCTTCGATTGATAGGTTCGATCCTACATGCATTGTGCACGGCGCACTCCAAAGGCTCGCTGGACAGTCTTATAGCAATTTCTAAGTTGGGCGGCTACAAATTTGTGATAAAGCTCTCCAAACGCTCACTCTTCAAGCTGTCGCTCGACCGCTCTACAGGTTGTCGCAACGAGTCGATTGATTCTGTCGGGCCTATATGCGTTGCTCAACTCTACTGAGATTTATATACCAAAAGATAGAGCTCGAGCTGGTGAGTTCAAATATATGTCTATTTCCGCAAGTACTCGATTTCTAAAGAAGTTATTCAAAAAGGCCGCTTTGGAACGCTCCAAAGCGGCCTATGTTGGCCGGCGCGGCTTTTTCGGCCAATGACCAAAAGACATGTCCGGTACTGTACTAAAGTTTGCTATTTTTCTTATTTGGTGGGGTTTTCGTGAAAGTATGGCTGGATTTTCGGGATGCTTTCCACACTTATAGGAGGTGAGTCCTCCTATAAGTGTGGAAAGCATCCCGAAAATTCAGCCGTCCTCCATGATAGCAGAGGAGAGGATGAAAACCTCTGTTTAAAAAAATCAGAACGAAAGAACTAGCACGTCCGGCAGCAATCATTCTAGTTGCTTAAGCGAGCTAGGCTTAGGAGTGTTTTCTTAGTATGCAACAGAGTGACTAAATCGATCGAGAAAAGTAATTAAAACGATTAAGACTTCAGGCCCGGGCTCCCGTCACGCTAGAGAAATGTTTACTTTCTTCAATGTGTTCGAATACCTAAGACCTTTACAAATGTCAGATTACCTTCTGAAAACTGGTTAAATTAATTTGAAATTAGCTTTTCATGGAACAACCCACGTTTATCAATTTTCTTTATTGTCGATCTTTCGCATTTTCAAAAACATTGCGACGCATGGGAAAACTGCAAAGCACGTCGTCTAATACACCGGATGACTTTTTTATTTTTTGCTGCTCTTTAACAGAAGTCGTTAGTCTTTAGTTCAGTTCGACAGATTAAGAATTTTGCAATCACTCAAAGAGCGATAACATTTTTGAGCCACCCTCTGCAATAATTTGATCCCTTGAGTCCCTTCTATACAACTCACGATTACTTTTTCTTGGTGACTGAAGGCGTTTGTTTGAAGGCAGATTGAGGAGCTAATGAGGACTGGGGAATACTTCACCGCCAACACTTCTCTAATGATACGCAGTTTACGGCACCTAGTGATCTTAAGAAAGCGTGATATCCTTTTTAGGTTGCGAGCTAAGGTAGAATGCTCGTTGTATTTCTCGTGCTTAATTCTTTGTTGTAGTTTTGGCTACGGTAAATTGAAAGATGGTTGTGGTGAATAACGCTTTTACGGAGGAGGAAAAGATGAAAGCGGAATGAGAGGTATCTGTTGGAGAAAAATTCGGATTATGGGTGTAGGTAATTATCTTCTCATACATACATATGCTGCAGCAACCTTGAATCCACATTGCCCTTCAATTCCTTGTTAGCGCTAACAGTTTCAGATTCAGCGACAGTTAGTATGATGCTCTTCATATGATCGTTTTGATCGTCAGTTGAGCAAACGCAGTTTTGACCTTGTCAATTAAACGGACGGTCCTGATTTCAAATACGCGCACTATATGTGAGAACAACAAAATTTAGAATTTGTTTATTTGATTTCATTTATTTTGAACATGTAATCAGTTTTTCAAAATTCAATCTTCTTTCAGTTAACGTTAAGTGTAGTGAATAAATTTACACAATTTTCTTTTTTCAAAAAGGACAGGATGCCATTAATCAAACCCTGCTTGGGGTGTGTCATGCATCCTACTTTGCGGGGTGAAGTAGAGGCAACTTAAAACTTGAATGCGTATCTCCATCCTGTAGACCAAAAATATTTGGTCACAGCATACATAGTTTTTTGTCAATTACACAGCGTTCTTTCTTTTTCCTAGACAAGTGTATTTTACCAAACTCGAAGAGATATGTAGGTTTGCTTGTTTGACCTAGGCGGAGCCGAGAACCTCAAGTTGGTATGCACATGACAGCCATGACAGCCTTCGATATCTCTAGCACATGTCAATTCACTAACAGAGCCCAAATCTAGATGTTGATTCACTACTTGTTGAATTTCCGCAATGATCGGAGCAAAGGGCTGCTCGCTGAACAATTTCTGTAATGTCGTTTGTCGGTTTTTTGACTTTTAACGGACGCAAAGTAATATTATTTTCTTTCCAAGAAAATAATATTACTTTGCGTCCGTTAAATTAAAAAATTCATGCATAGCATTCCTTGAGAAGAGTCGTGTACATACACTTTTTGAGTAAGCATAAAGCTTTTACACCCAGGCGAAACTTATTTTTATTTCTATTTGATTTGATAGATAGCACACATGCCGTTTATCGAAAGTTTTTGCGGAAAAGGCATTCTTCTTCATTCTTTGATATTGCTCTTGCTGTTTCCAAATTTATAGGCACGTAAACAGCATTTACGATTTTAGTGTCTAATCAAACCGTGTAAAGGTTTTTCATCAAGACGCTCTGTGAAGCTGATTGTTTAGCATAAATTCCTTTCAAAAAGACAAGTTTGTTTTCATTCAAAGATTTTATGCGCTAGGTACGCCTATTGTTTTTGCAAAAGATTTACTGTTTTTCTAAAGGCATCGGTTTCAAATAAGAAAGTGTTCAGTTTGAAGCGAAATGGTTTAAATGAATAAATATGGAGGATTTGTTAGGGTTAATTCACTGGCTTTCAAGATAACTAATCCAATTCCACGGGAAACATAGTCGTGTAGCGCACCCAGCTTTGTAATACAAGCTGTCATCCCCTGAAAGCTCGTTAAATGACAGTCTGTACATGACTAGATGACGATAGGAATCAACCAAGAGTACTGTAGCACTGATGGATGAGCGTTAAGAACGAAGGCAGCTAATTGATCAGTCTTGTTGGCTCATTATGCTTGATAGAGCATGTAAGGCCTTTATAATGGAAGCGTGGAAAACCGCATCATTCTTTGAGCCTTCGCTCCAATTTCCCTCATGAGGGCGTAACTGACGTTGTCATTACAGCAAGACATTTTTGGGCTCCTCTCTTGTACAGCCACCACTTTTCCTTCAAATTTGCGTCTCTCTCCCCGCGCTGTGTAAATGCATCAGTTTCCAAAGGCGCTTAGAAACTCCAATTTTTCTTCATGGAGAGAAACTAATCAGATTTCCTTGTACCATTGTAAAGTGTGGTCTTTCGCACTGCTTGGATGTGGGTACGATAGATCGTAAAATTCTCTATTAATCCCACGCATAAATTGTTTCAAGCTCGTTTTATAGCAAAGGAAAACGAAAATCTTGCAATAAGATAAATGTTGGTATCAACTGTCGCCCCGTTGATCATCCACTGCTCGAGTGGGCGCCAACAGTGTCTCTATTCGTCCCTGTCGCATGCCAGAGTGCTCCAATAGATCCTCCTCGCTCGAGGTGCACGAAGAGCGTTATATCGTTCGTTCAGGGTTTTCACGAAGAAGTTCGACCAACGCGTTGGTGGGCGTTCTGGTGTTCTTTGAAATCCCGCGGAATCCATTCGGCGACGGCTCTCGTCCTGTGGGTGCCTGCGAAACGTGACTGACCCACCTAATTTTTGACGGCTTGGCCCAGGCGACAGCGTCTCTGGTCTTCGAACGTCGGCGAAGCATGGAACTCCGGAGGCCTTCTTCCACTTGCGTGAGCCGTGTCACTCCGAGCGTCGTCCTCTCGATTCCCTGCGACGGTTATTGTTGTTCAGGTTTCGTACAGCACAGGCCTCTGAGCTGTATGTCAGGTCAGGAAGGGCAATGGAGTCGAATAGGTAGACAAGGAGCTGGACGTTCCTCGCCTTCTTCACGACTTCTTCGAAGCTAGTGAAAGCTTCCCAAACCGTTTGTTCCCTCCCGCCCAGCTAGGTCGTTGTCCATGTTGAATTCGGGCATCATAAACTTCTTCCTTCCCCATGAACATCGTCTTCGTAAGCTTCAGTTGCAGTCCAACTTTCCCACATACACGATAGTGTTGGTCTCGTTCAGTAAATTCGTCAGTCCCTCACATCACGATAATAATTTAGTTGATAGCATGTTTTCTACCTATATGTCTCTTTACAGCACAGAATTGCGTGCTTTTTGTCTTTCTTTCGAGACTCTTTGATTTGGCACGTAGGAACTTTACTTGATGGCTGACTGGAGACCATCAAACGTTGAACCCGGCGCTAGCCGTTGGTACTGTTCACGAATTTCAGTTCACGAATCGAACACCTTTTCATTGATAACGCGTAAATTTTTGCGAGATGTAGTACAAGGTGTTTTTGAAATCAAGTGCACCTCCCCGACTGCGCTATCACGCACCCAACGCTGCTCACTTTCTACAGTGTTTAACTGCTTGGCGGCCTTTTCAGCGGAGTGGAGATTGGTGCTTCAAACGCGCAAGTTGTGGCGACCTTCAAAAACGAACTTTACTTTTCCTCACTGAGTGTGTATCTCGAAAAGGCGTCCACTCCCATGGGAATTCTGAGTCGATTCAGGATCCTGTCTCATCCTGCCAACCAAATGTTCCAATTCCTCGGGTTCGGAGAAGCGATAACGTTCTTCTTTGAGCTGGTTAGAATCCTGATTTGTACATCAGCTGGACACCGAAAATCATTCTACAGGCCGATGTACCAAATACGCCTCCACCATGTGCCGTCCGTAGAACAAGGGTTTTCGAAGCTGGTGACAAGGGCTCCTATTATTAGGGGGGGGGGGGCAAAAGTAATGAAACACCCCATGCCGTGTCCATATATCTCGTGGCTGGAGTCTGGTTTCGTGCTTCTCGTATTTGTATGTTTGTATGCTACTTACTGAAGGCCACCTGAGAAGTTACCACTTCCGCCCTTTCCAGAAGCATGTCAAAACCCCAGTCTGTCTCATGCCGAAACCCTGGTCTGACGAGTCGACCTGTGTCGCGCAAATCTCGCCCAATTCCCAACCCCGAGCAGCCTGGGCTCAATATTCACGCAAGATGAGAAGTACGTCTTCTACCTTAACCCTGCCAAGCAGCGAGTCTGAGTGAGACCTGTTGACCCGTTACCGACCTTCGTTCGGCGAGATGTTCATGGCGAGAAGCACCTTCAGAGCTTTTGGATCTGCGCCCATGGATCAGTATACTGGAAGCTGTTAACCAAAAGCACGACGATGGACTTCAAGGCCATGGTAAACGAAATAGAAGAGATGGACCTGCGACTCGAACTTATTCAGTCGCAGCGCGTCAAGAAGTTTCTCCTCTTCGACAACGCCGCAGCCCATCGGGGACAAGTAACCACGGATAAGCTTGGCCAGCTGGGCTACGTTCACATGCTTCATCCGCCGTATTCGCCGGACATCTCTCTATGCGACTACCGCTACTTCTTGAGCCTACAGGACTTCCTGGTCGGAAGGGACACAAGAACCCAAGCAGTCTTTGACAACCATATCGAGCAGTTGATCAACACCAGGCCCAAGCAGTTCTGAAAGGATGGGATCAGGAGGTTGGCTGAGCGATGGCAGCAAGGTCATTGCCCTTAATGGCAAATATATTCCTCAGCATCGTCGAGTTCTAATTGAGTTATAAAGAGATAAAGATTTTTTTCAATTTGTCTCATTACTTTTGCCCCCCCCCCCTAATAATACAGACCTCACCTTTTCTGTCCTTCATCTTCTGATATATTCTTCCTATATGACTCGCTTTCCCCATTCTGACATATGCTACAGGCCCTCCCGTTATGAGTGAAGGACCAAATGCCTGTGAAGGACCAAATACTAAATTCTGTGAACACGTATTCCGCTCCACCAGCCCTTCTGTGCTTACACAGGCTATATTCCATACGAAATCAGGATGAAATCCCAACAGCTTCCACCTATAATCAAGAGGGCGGCGGCCGGTGGTACGCGATTCAGTAAGATTGGGATCTCTGGAATCTCAATCCGCATCGACATTTGAGGAATAGAAGAACTGTTGCATGGGCGAACCAGTCGAAAATTAGATGGACCGCCCGCCCCGGCCACTCTATGCGTTCCGCTCACAGTTACTCGACCAGAGCCGTGACCGACTGGATTCTGGGGAATGTCAAAAGAAGGCCAGGAAGTGAGCAAATGGTAGGTCGAATTACTTCATGAAAGCACTGCACGAAAAGTGTGACGCTCTTCGGTCCGCGCGCTACTAGAATTCAGTGGACTACTTTGGCACGTAACTGGGACGAATGGAGACGTTGCAGGGATCGCTCCAATTTGATGGCCAGGTGATGCAGATCTACAAATTTTCGTTCACATTCTCTTCACTCTTGTATGAATCTGTGCAAAGCGTAGAGGACACGGGGGCTTTAATCGCTGCCATAAAATGCGTTGTCGTCCTGGAGTACGTGAGAGCATGTGCACGTAGCAGTGGGACGAATCGTGAACACACGTCAGCGCATCTATTCGTGCATATATTTCAGAATTTATAAAAGGCAGCACATGGTTGCAGCAGCAATAAATCCCACTCCGCCCACGCTGCCTCGTCCATCACAGATTGCATCATTCAGGGTTTTTTTAAAACATATTCTAGCAGAGCACTGCCGCATCTGTGCATTTTTTGAGCGGTCTGCTCTATCACTCAGCGGGGGAATGATCTCTAGCTTTTATTTAAAATTGTGTTGCCCATGAATATCATTCAGTTCTGATGATTGATTTCAATTTTTTTTCCAAATCTAGCTTTAAGAACTGAAAAGACATCGTTTAAGCTGGAAAGTTACTCTCCGATTGTGATTTAGTAAGCAATTCCGAGAACTTGTTAGATAAAGTTTTCAGCCGGCATTTGGATGACAGTCGGGCCTTTGCAGAAATAGTTTCTGGCTTCAAAAACCTGCATGCAGTGTTGTGTTTAAATGCATCCCTGCACTGCTAGCCCTTTTCGCGTTCTCCTAACAACTTTTCATCATGGAGGCATATTTGGCCTATACACAAGAGATTGCGGTTGCCATCCGATAGACAAGACAGTTTCTCTTCCTCTATAGACAAGTCTGGTACGATTCATTAAACGAAGGCTTGGTTAGCCTGGGCGGGAAACCTAAGCCAAGAACTTGATATCGGGTGTACGTACATAGCAGCCGGCACCACCTCCGACTGCGCCACCTACCACACTCCCAATATTACCTTTATTTATTAGATTTTCCATACTTTTCGAAGCACTGCTGTTTGCGGTAGTGGTAAGTTATAGTTTGGTGATAAGTTATATACGATTTAATTTGGCAACGCTTAGCTTCGCATATAAGTATTTCAGATATTCAAGAATACTTTTCAATGCAAGGGTGTAGTGTTTTCCATGAAAAAGTAAAAGTTCGATATTGGACCGTTCGCGCTCTGTGAAGTTATAGGCAGACGCATGAAAACTTTTGTTTAAACTAAACCGTCCAGATGTGGAACAATTTTAGAAAAGTTCCTGTGTTTATTTATTTATTTTATGATTCAGTTCTTGAAACTGAAGTGGGACCTAGACCGCCGTTGATTATAGTAAATAACCTTGCTTAGAAATTGGTAGAAGTAAAACTCAAACAGTTCTTCAGTAGTTAAAGAAGGCACTTTACTGTATCTGCAGACACTGGTTGGAATCACTTTTGATAAGAGAAGGATTAATAGATACTATCTGATCTAGCATCTCGTCCGACTGCGGCAGAAGAATTTTAGCGAGAGAGATTTGGAGACAAATACCGATCTGTGTGTAAGATTTTGCTGAAAATTTGAACCCCAATTAGTGTCCTTGAGCAAAAAAATGCTGAGCTCGGAATTCCTCGTATTTTAAAGGTCATTCGCTAGCTAGATATTGGTGATTTTCTACCAGTATACTTACACGGCAAAGCTCAAAAAGTGGGCTTGTCGATTACGGTGGAGACCAAAGATATATGTAGATAGTGTGAAGATATATGTATAATGTACGAAGACCCTTACAAACCAGCATCGACAAAGATGTTCCAGCAGCTTTGCGCAGCAGCGCTAGTACGCACATTTGCAGGTAATAGCGGAAACCAACC
Source organism: Heligmosomoides polygyrus bakeri (assembly GCA_947359475.1). Taxonomy (NCBI): domain Eukaryota; kingdom Metazoa; phylum Nematoda; class Chromadorea; order Rhabditida; family Heligmosomidae; genus Heligmosomoides; species Heligmosomoides polygyrus. Next base: position 26,090,726 of record OX375868.1, read on the forward strand.
AACTAGCACTGTGAGGACTCTACGAAACTCAGACTATATTAAAGGATAGTATGTAAACGGGACCACTGCCACTCCGGGGTGTGCCACGCATTCTACTTGCAAGGGATATCATGGAGGCAATTTAAGTACTGGCTTTTACAATGAATTGCAGTAACCTGTCGAGGAGGCAGACAAATCAGCGTTTCATCCTTTTAAGCCTTTTGAGACCTCGGAGTGATTGAATGGAAAGATTCTGATAGGAAGACTACTGTTAAAGCTCGTGATGAAAGTTGGCGCCTACATACTCGACGGCGATTACATGAGACTTTAGATTCCATTTTCAATGTTCACTTTCTGCGTCTCGGACCCGTGGGAGGTGCTAATGGGTGGGGAAAGTCTGATTCACACACTGCGTTAAATAAGACTTTCGCGATGTTCTGTAATTGTCTCACACGACACTCAGAACTTGATTTCTCACCATTAGAGTAGCAGACCGTCACAACTAAGAAAGGACTGACCTTAAAATTCCTTCCATACTTCCTCAAAATCTCCAGTTAACGAGAAAAAAAAATCCACCTTGCGGTTAAAATCTTAGCTTTCAGCGAACGTAACAAATAGGAAGTTTTGGGCGATTTCGAGCCCCATGAAGAGGAAACCATGACAACTAAAGCTTGCCATCTCGTTTCACTGTTAGGATTTTTGGAACAACAGCTGCGATTAACTATATAAATTCAGTGCGATTCTATTCCAGTAATGGGCAACCAATGTACGTTTAATTTTTCAAAGCGATGACAATGACAGTGCTAAGCCTTTACTATTGCTGGCTCTAGAAGAGAATCTCCTCGATGGATAATTTGCAAGCATCTTGTGGTTATGGGAGCGTGGTGCTTAGTGTTGCCTAAGAAGGGTTAGACACCGACTGCACACCTGATGGTTAACGCGAGTCATGCTACGCGCCAAAAGGCGTTTGACTCCATATCTCGTTAAAGACAATCCCAAGAGGGCGCATCCCAAGAGCTAATGGTTAGTAGTGACCTTTTTCTGAAATTCTGATGATGTGCTGGATAGCATACTGGTGCAGGAAGCTAAGGATACGAGCTTCAGCATCAACTGGGTTATCCGGCACTTACGATAATACCAGCGCATTCATTAGTACAGATGAGGTGTGCCGGCAAGGGTCATGGGTCACTTAAGCTTCGACATTTCTGTCCTACAACACAGTGGAAACCTTCATGTCATGCCCTGCTATTTGTGGCTTTCTTAGCCGCTATATTTGTTGTTGAACCTCATTTCTGGTATAGCATTCCTTAGGCAATATTTCTTTGTATTTTCATTATTCTATTTTCCGGCTATTCCATCTACGTATTAACTCCCTACAAAGTTGGTTGCAAATTGGAAAATTATGGAAAACATAAACCACTGATTTGTTCATCGTCTGGACATCCCAGTGCAAGGTATCTTCAACTCTCGTCAATTATTCTTTATTTCGGGTTTTTGCCTCCTTCTACCAACATTATCCTTCTAAGGGATGCTCTTCAAATGCAACAGGTCATTCATATTTCGCTAATATTCTAGTCTGTTTCGGGTCGGACTGCTGATCTACGAACGTTCTTGCCCGATCTGGCAGGGAACCAATTATAGCCCATCTCCGTGTGTAGTACACGGAGCACAAGGGAGTGCGTTGCTTTGGAACTGTGCGATGACGTCGTCGTTTCTTTCTCGATGGGATGGGGCTTCTTCTTTTTGCCGAAATTTGGAGACGTCAACATGGTTGAAGCAGCAGCAGTGATGTGAAGGCGAGGTGTTCTGCCCGGAACGCAGATGGTGCGTGTTCAAGTCCCGCCTGGAAGTTACAATTTTAGATTCATTAGAAAACAACAAAGATAAAAATGTATTAATTAACAAAGAACGTTTTTGGATAAAATTACTTAATACAGCTTATCCATTTGGTTTAAGCGACAATATTGAAGGGTGCGGAAACATTTTAAATCCCCTTTTACATAAATCTAATCACTCCTAATTCTCGTTAAAAATTATTAAGGAAACGCATAACAGAGGAAGAAAGAAAAAACATGAAGGTGAAAACAGAAAATATGAAGAACTCCTTAATTACATGAAAGTTATCGTAAACAACATTAAAATACTAGAGCTCCACAGAAAGTTAAAAGGTCATTCAAAAGAACCTTAGGCAAGCTTTTAGATTTAACTATAGATACGTGGACGACTGTTTCATCATATGCTCTACGCAGGATGAAATGGACAGATGTTTCGAGATAATGAACAGCCAGTCCGACTACATTAGTCTCACGAGGGAAACGCCTTGTGGAAACTGGCTTCCCTTCCTGAACGTCCAGGTACAGCTAACGGGAAGGAGGTACATTACTAAATGGCACCGCAAACCAAGTAATAAAAACATCATAGTCCACAGTCAGTCGGCCCACCCCAGTCAGACAAAGAAGGCAGTCGTAAGAAGCATGTTTCGCACGGCAGCTAGCGTCTGCACAGGAGAAAATGAGCGCAGGGAATCCCTCAAAATGGCCCAGGAGATAGCTGTGCAAAATGGCTATGCTCTCCAAAAACCTCCGCGGAATTTCAGGGCGGGAAGGATATCAGAAAACGGCGCTGGACCATCTTCTAAAATTCCATTTTTAGTGCCGTTTATCTCCGATGAAGTGAGCACTTCCATTCGGAAGTGTCTGAGGAGGTCGGGGTTGGACAGCTCAGTTACTGTTGTGGATCTCCCACCCAGTAATCTGAAGCAACAGCTGATTCGAAACCGCCTTTATGATCGTTTCTGCGGCACGCCTAATTGTGTGGTCTGCCCAGGTGGTAAGGAAGGTGACTGCACCGTATCTGGTGTGGTCTTTCTGATTTCATGCCAATCCTGCGGAGCAGAATACATCGGGGAAACTGGACGTCCTCTTCATGTGAGGATCAAGGAACATCTCGACGGGAAGGAAAAGCTCAGAGCCTCGACTGCTCTAGGCTATCATAGGCTTCATTGCCTTGAAGGGGAGAATTTTGAGGTCAAGGTGGAGATTCTGGGGCACGAGGTTCAAACATCCGCGCGCAAAGCCCTTGAGGCATTCTGGATATACTCCAGAGACCCCAAGGTCAACCGGAAGGGGGAGTGCCTATATATATCGCGAGAACTCAAGCCCTACCTCAGACTCGCATTTTGAACTGGGGTAGCTGCTGTCCCACACCCCTCGTCTGTCCTGCGCTGCTTCCATTGGTCCCTCGGTGGACTACGGTCAGGTACGGCACTCGAACTCTCTCTCTATTGGTCCCATCTACTAAATGTGGCACTGAACTAAGTAGGGTTGAGGAGACATTTGGTGGGATAACTTCTTATTGATTTGGTCCCTTTCAGGCTCTGAAGAAGGCGATCTCGCCGAAACGTTGGCCAGTAAATAAATCCGTCTACCAACCTCGTGTAGAGCTCAACACGCACAACAGCAATTCACAATGCCGAGGTTCATTGAGAGTCGATCATGGCAACTATAGATCCAGAATTCCTTGAAGATCTGAGAAATAAAACTAAGTTGGTAGTGTATAGTCTTTTAACACAGATTAAATATAAAAACTTTCAAGATTGCAACATGACAAAAAAGATTATCATAACCTAGAAATACCTTACGTACATAATATACTAGATAAAGTCAACTTAAATATGATATTAGGTTGGAAAAAAAGTCTCTTCACACTTCGAAATTTTTTTACCCTTCCCCTTGTAAACGCACTAGCCAATGTTGATGGCTGATTTCGTAATCCTATCACACTTGTCTACCGTTCGCACGCGGACACAGGTTAAGACTCTTCTTGTAATTCGTTATCCATCCAATCTTCCGAACTCAATGCCAGATCTACCTCATGGCCATTTTCAGCACGGCATTCTTCATGAATTCATTAAAGAATCCACAGCACGTCAGGCAGCAGACCAAATTAACCATATATATGGCTTGGGATCTACTACTCATCGCGCCTGTTATGAGTGTTTCGGAAAGTCTTTAAAAGGAGATTATTCACTGAGGGCAAAGCATGGTCAGGAAGGCCAACTGGATTGGACGACAGTGAACTACACCATCTTCTTCGTACCGATAATAGGCAGACGACACGTCAGCTGGCAGAGAAGCTCGAAGTGTCTCCTAGGATAGTAGGAATCCATCTGAAGAATCTTGGCTTTCATGGAAATGTGGAGCTTGGATTCCACATGCCCTGTCAGACACTCAGAAAGGTCGACGGCTCTCAATCGCTGCTTCTCTTCTGTCCAGATAAGGAAGAAAATCGTTTTTGCCGCAGATTGTGACAGGCGAAGAGTCCTGGGTTCTGTGTGCCAACTTCCGAGGAAAAGGCAATGGGTACAAAAGGGAGAGAGCCCTAAGTCTGATCTCAAGCCCAATGTTCACGAAAGGAAGATTCTCTTGAGTGTTTGGTGGGATATCAGAGAAGTGATTTATCGGCAAGCTCTCAGAAGTGGAGAGACATTACTGCTGTCACATACTGCGGCCAACTCCACAAAGTCGTCGCAACTCTCTAAGAAAACAGGCCGGAGAAGTCGAAGGTGATGATCCTGCATGACGATGCAAAACCACATGTTGCAAGACTCACAAGAGAAACAATAAAGGAGATGGGCTGGGAGGTAATGCCACATCCACCATATAGCCCTGACCTCGTTCGTGCCGACTACCATCTCTTCCTTGCTCTCAAGCAAGAAATTGAAGAGAAATATTTTGGAACGAATGAAGACCTCAAAAATTGGATTCATCAATGGTTCGACTCCAGAACTGCAGTCTTTTAAGCGAGAGGAATTGGAAAATTACCCAGTCTTTGGAGAAGTGTAGTGGGACAAAATAGAGTTTATCTCAATTGATTTGACTTTGTAGTTGTGAAGTAATAAATCTTTGAAAAAAATGAAAAGACTTTTTTTCCAACCTAATATTTAATAGCATTTATTCCTTAGAAATTTTCAATTCTATGCAAATTAATACATTACTTGCTAGAGTAGTTTATAAATATGTTTATAAATGTCAACAAAATTTTTTAACTACAATAGGTTTCTGAAGTCTACTGATAATAATAACATGTCACAAATTTTGTCTAGCACTTGTATATGTCAAAGGTATATTCACAATAATATAGAGCTACAAAGAAATATCAATGTCACTAAATAGAACTAAAAAAACTTATTTTTTGAAGTTACTAATAAATTTTTAACAAAATTAGATCTAAATGCAGCCCAAACAAAAATGACATGAATGCATTGAAAAACATTTATTTACCAAGTTTTAGAAATAAAATTAAACCTATGTTACATAATAGTGTAGAAAAATTTGAATACATTCCATATAAAAATATAAAACCTTATCAAATGTATTTCGTATTTTGCCCTCTATTATAATTATGGAATTACCTGCATATTATTATAATTATGGAATTTCATGCAAAAAATACTATTTACAAACAATTATGAAAGAAATGGAAGTAGAAATTAATAATGAAAATGTTATTATAGCAAACGAAAATATTAGTAATAACAAAGTTCATAAGCCTTTATTCAACATTAGCAGTTTGACCATTCTAAATAAACACAAATATTTCAATATAAAAAATAAATTAAAAGTGGATAACAACCCTCAAATCCCTGTAATTTATTGTCTTCCCAAACTACATAAAAACCCAGCGAGTTTTGGGTTCATGAGGGGAGCGTCTAAAATCAGTATTAAAAACTTAGCGTTACAACTACAACAAATACTTACCTTTATTAAGAACGACTTTATAAACTGTTGTAATATAATTAGTAATAGAAATAATAAGAACATATTGGACGATTAATAATACAAACATTGCCTATGATTTGAATAGAATACACAACAACAACATAAAAGTATACTCAACTGATTTTAAGGATATGTTTACCAGCTTGCAACATGCAACTATTCTAAATAATATTATGGTTCTAATTAAAATTTCTTTCAAAAACTCAAACAATAAATACTAGTCTGCACAAGAAATAGTGATTTATACTGACAATGATTTGTTAGATACGAAATACAACTAATTCAGCAAACAAGATAATATTTACAGCGTTGAGCATTTACTTAACAATATTTATGTTTTATTTAATTCAATTATTCTAGCAGAATAAAGGTGTTTCTCAAGGAGGTAATTTTAGTCCATTATTAGCCGATTTGACTTTATCAGTATTAGAATATCATCTTTCCAAGACGTACAGAGATAAATATTAATTAATCTTAAATATGTATCTGTTTGAACTTACTTGTTTACCTAATTTTTTACTATTTTTACTTTTTTACTCATTTGTTTATTTATTTTATTAAGAATTAAAATAAAATTTAAATAAAATAAATACGGATCTCCCACGATAGAGAGCCTTCGGCCTCTCTTGTTAAGAGGGATCTCGGGCCGCTTGTCGCAGGGCCACGTGGCGCGTCCCCGGGTGGTGGATAGGGGAATTAAACGCGAACCAAATGCGACCGTGTACTGCCCAGAGACGCAGGTGGGATGCAGGGGATGGACTCCTTGCTGCTGCTGTGTCGGGTCGACGGTTCCTTGTGCGTGGGAGCGGCATGTTCATGCACAGTGTGCGTGGATGTGTCCGTGACTGTGCGGATTGTAACTGTGTCGGCTCGGCCAAAAGCTTGCACTCGGTAGACTGGGAGTACATATAAGGCGATTCAAGGCCGCCTTAAGTCTCGCCCCGTCCCTTGGGGCAGTCTGGCTGGCTGCCCGGAGTTCTTCGCCCGCACGACAGAGCCCGACTAGCTACCCGTGTGTACTCCAGTCAGAGAGGCTGCTAAAATCTCAGGGCCTAACCAGGCTGGGCAAATTGAGAAGGACTAGGATGACGATTTGTACTTACAACGCCCGCACGCTCGCATCGGAAACATCCGTCGAGGACCTGATGATGAAAGCCAGGAGGATCAAGTACGACGTCAGCGGACTGACCGAGACGAGAAGACACCACTCCCTGCACGCCGCTTACGACTCCGAAGAAGAACTGTTCCTCGGAACATGCGAGAGCAGGGGAGTAGGCGGCGTTGGTGTCCTCGTCAACACGCACTTGGCCATGAACATCGATTCGTACGAGTCTCTGACAAGCCGAATCGGACGTCTGCGACTGAAGCGATGTGGCTCCGAGCCAGCTTTGACAGTGTTCGGCGCGTATGCCCCAATATCCGACTGACGACGAAGAGGTCGACGCCTTCTACGTGGAGCTGGAGAAGTTCTATAAGGAAGATCACACCTTCTACAAGGTGATCGTCGGCGACTTCAACGCCAAGATCAGACCGCGAAGATCGCCGGAAGAACTTCACATCGGAACCCACGGTTTGGAGTAGAACGAGCAAGGTTAAAGGCTGTCTGAGTTTATCATGTCGACCAAGACCATCCATGGAAACTCACAGTTCCAGAAGCCTCCCTCCCTACGATGGACGTGGGAATCCCTCGGTGGCCAGTTCCACAACGACATCGACCACATTATCTTCAATCGCAAGTATTGCCTGACCGACGTCTCCGTTGTCCCCAAGTTCTACACGGGATTGGACCACCGCCTCCTTCGCGCGAGGTTTCGCTTTTCGCGTCAAGGAGAGAAGGCCGCGAAGTTCAAGAAGAGGAATCCCAGAACGACCATCAACTGGGACTTCTACACCTCTCTTGTCGGCCTTTGGGAAGATGCCGTCATGGACAACGTCGATGAGGAATACGACCGCTTCGTGCACCATCTCCGCGATAGTGCTAAGGGAGCCGAGAGCTTGAAGACCACCAAGAGACGCCTGTCTCCGGAAACTCTCGAGCTGCTACGCCAGCGTGGAGCAGCACGATCGTCAAGCAACTACCAACTGACGTCCGAGCTTGCGAAGCTATGCAGAGCGGCGATAAAGGAAGATCTCAAGGAGAGAAGGGCGGAAGTGTTGGCTGAAGCAGCAGAGGCAGGGTTGAGCATCCGTAATGCCAGCCGGAACTTCGCCAACTTCAAGACCAAGATGACCGCTCTCCGACGTCCTGACAGAACCGTTACCTCTTCCAGAAGGACCATAGAGAAGGTCATCCACGACTTCTTCTCCGATCTCTTCGATAGCCACGTCCACCTGCCCCACGCCATCTTCCGCAGGATGGATACGTCGTTCCCTCTGTTCTCCCTTCCGAGATCCAGCACGCCATCTCGTCGGTGAAGAAGCGTACAGCACCGGTCCCGACAGGGTCAGACCCGAACACCTGAAGAACCTCCCGCCAGCGCTCATCAACACCCTGGCGCGGCTCTTCACACGCTACCTGTCGGAGTGCGAGGTTCCATCTCAGTGGAAGACCAGCAAGGCCGTCTTGCTGTACAAGAAGGGAGACGTGCATGACATTGGCAACTATCAGAACATCAGAGTCCTTCAAGAGCTGTACAGTGGATTCACCACCAAGATCTCACCATTCTACAACGACGTCCTCATCGACGTAAAGAAAGGGGTTTGGCAGGGGGATACCATATCCCCGAAGCTCTTCAGCGCCACCCTCGAAAACGTCATGCGCGAACCAGAATGGGAAGACGTGGGGTGAAGATCGACGGCCGAGAACTGCACCATCTTCGCTACGCTGACGACATCGTGGTCTTAACACCGAGCATCAGCCAGGCGGAGCGGATGCTGGCCTACTTCGATCGTGTATGTGGGAACGTTGGACTGCAGCTGAATCTTACGAAGACGATGTTCATGAGGAACGAACAAGTTTCTGATTCCTCATTCTCGCTCAACGGAGCGAACATCTCCGAATGCTCCAGCTACGTGTATCTGGGTCGCGAAGTCAATATGGCCAACGACCTAGCGCCGGAGCTGAGTAGGAGGAAACGACCGGCTTGGGGAGCTTTCAAGAGCGTCGAAGAAGTCGCGAAGAAGACGAAGAACGTCCAACTCCGTGCCCACCTATTCGACTCCACTGTTCTTCCTGCCCTAACATACGCCTCAGAGACCTGGACTATACGAAAGCAGGATGAACACGCGATCAGCGTCGTGCAGCGTGGAATCGAGAGGACGATGCTCGGAGTGACACGACCCACGCAAGTGAGAGAAGGCCTCCGGAGTTCCGAGCTTCGCCGAGATCAGAGACGCTGTCGCGTGGGCCAAGTTGACGAAAATTAGGTGTGCCGGTCACGTACACCTAATTTTCTTCGCAGGCACCCGCTGGACGAGTGCCGTCACCGAGTGGATTGCGCGGGATGTCAACAGAACACCAGGACGCCCATCAACACGCTGCTTGGACTTCTTCGTGAAAGCCCTGAACGACGTTCTTCGTGTCCCTCGAACGAGGAGGATCCATTGGAGCACTCTGGCACGCGACAGGGACGAATGGAGACGGTGCTGGCGACCGCTCGAGCAAGTCGATGATCAACGATACGACAGGCGATACAGGTGAAAATAAAATTACTAAATAAATAAATAAAATAAAAATTCACCTATTTAATTGATAATTAAAATGTATTTATATAAAATATAATGGAAATATATAAAGGATAATAATATATTAAAGTTGAAATTCATGACAGAGCTAAACGAAGCCTTATTTAATGCTCCTCTTCTTCACTGAAGAGCCACGGGAGGAGCACAAGACAAAGGTTCGTCGGAAGAAAGTGGCGAAACGAACCTTTCTCCTATTTTTTCTTTAATCTTCTCCTCTCTCCTCTATTCTCATCTCTTAACTCTAGTTATTTTAAAATTGTTTCCTTCATTCTTTTTTTGTGCTTTCTATTGTACATACCTGATCTCTTTATGTGAACAAAAGATAGGCTGCTATATGGTAGCGTTAGTGAGAAAAAAAGCACATTCAAAAAATGGCGAGAATTTTCGTAACAACCTAATACATAGAATTCTCCAGCCATCTCATTTAACATCTACAATTGGTTTCCAATTCAGTTCAACTTTTAATATTTACACAAAGTTCTTCACTACACATGTTCATGCAGCCAAATTTATTTAAATTTTACGTCAATCTAGGCACTTTCTAATTAAGCTAGACATCTCTGTATGTAATTGAGCTGGACACGTTCCAAGAAGGATAGGCTTTTCGACATGGAACAGTTTATTTTGGCTTTCTTTGAAGAATTGATTGATCCTCTACGCCAATGAGCAGAAGCGAAAATGTTGTTCAAATCTCTATTGGAATTGTTATATTTTAGTCACTGTGAAGCTATTTGGATGGACAGAGAAGCAAGTATATTTTTCGTTGTCTCGTAGGAATAGATAAGGCCATGCATTTTCTCGATTTTTGTCCGATTTACTACAAATCACTGATTGCTTTTTATTTGATTTACTGTGAAAACAGTGCAGTGAAGAGTGAAAGAGGGATAAAAATCGACGACTTCGACTCGCAAATCGTATCAAGGATTACCGCGGAGAGGCTTGGTTTCTTCACTGTTTAATTATTGGAGCTTGAAATTCGGGTACATTTTTGTTTTTGATGTTGTTTCCTTTCTTTTTGTACTATTCGTTAATGTGGCTCGCACGGGAAGGCGAGAACGCACCAACAAATCACATTCATGGTGCCACCGATCTACGCTCTACTGTACGTTAACAGAATTTTCACAAGCAATCAAATAGAGTGCCCAGCGCAGTGGATGAACTCATGGCGACGCACGGAATTCTTTGAATTTCTACCGTTCTGCCTCAGTCGTTTCAGAGTGAGATTTTCAGGATTAGATAATACTCCTCGATCTATATTTTCTTATGCCACTTGAAAAGGCAAGAACTGTGTGTACTTTCTCTCTCCCATTTAAGAACAACGATCTTGTTAAAAATTTAGAGCATTACCTAGTCCTTTCAGCAACTTGCTTGACCAACGAACCTTCTTTATACTTCGCTTTTAATTTCTCTTTCTTGCTCTTCCTTTCTCTGCAAGCAACCCTCCCGATGTCCTCCTCCGCTCGTGCACTTTGATGAATTCGTTTTTACGTGCGTGTAATTCTAGGCGAGCGCTGTACAATTTGAATTCTAATCACGCTTCTTTTTATGTTCAGGTACATTTAACGAAATGCAATCCAGCATTCAACTCGCTTTCGCTTGCGTTCTGACAGTAGTTGTTGGTGAGTTCTTGATTGCATACCGATGTTGATAATAGTATCATATGCGGTCAGATTGCACAATCGACTGAGTGGCAAAAGTAGTCTATAGAATTACAAACACACAAGAGCAAACACTTTAATTGTTGGTGGACATCAGTGATCAGCCTCACCAATCTTCTGCATGAAATAGATTGTCTAATGACCCTTTTAAATGAGAACTATCTGCTCTATCAATTAGATCTACAGATTGCTTGCTATAGCTCGATAGGCAGTAGACGCTCACATAAGGCAGGAAGGCAATCCGAAAGCAGCGAGGCATGGAAAGGTGGATTCCTGCGACGATCATCTGTAAATATCTAGGTTTTAGGTGTGAAATTTGAAATAAAAGCTCTTAAGCACCCATTTTCGAAAGTGCTGATGTGGTCGCACATTGAAACGAACCCAGCTTGATTCCGAGGCAACTATTAGGTTGTAACGAAATAAATGGCACTGAACCACTGTAAATTTAAACAGTTAATATCTCGGCTTGTAGGCAAGTTTATTAATCGAAATAAAAACCTTCTGATTCTACACATCTTTGCCAACGTGACACAAGCTTTTTTCCCAGTAGCATAAAAATCAGAAGTTCTGGAATTGACGAAATCTTCGAAGGCCCTTTCGGCATCCTGTTGGTATTTGAATATTTTCCCTACCAAGAAGTCGCCAAGATGCTTGAAGAAATGGTAGTCTGTTGGGGAAAGGTCGGGAGAAAACGGAGGATGTGATAGAGTTTCAATGCTCAGCTCATTCAATTTCTGCAACGTCATTCGTGCTACATGGGGGCGAGCATTGTCGTGCAGAAGGAGAACTCGCCTTCGGTTTTCCAAGGCCGGCCGGATATCCTTCAACTTTTTCATCATTTCTTCAATTTCAATGCAGTACTTCTCTGCCGTGATGGATTCACCGGGAGGGAGGAAGCTGTGGTGAATAATTCCCAGCGAACACCACCATACTGTCACCATTACTTTCTTTTGGTGCAATTCCGGCTTCGCAAAAACCTTGCGGCTCTCATCGCTCTCCACCCACTGTGCCGGTCGTCGCCTGTTGTCGTACGTTATCCATTTCTCGTCACAGGTTACGATGCGATCAAGGAATGGGTCCGTTTCGTTCCGTAGAAGCAGTGCGGACGAGATCTCATATCGTCGGTTTCTTTGCTCCTCAGACAGCTCGTGAGGCACCCATCTTTCCAGCTTTTTGGTCTTTCCAATTTCCTTCAGATGCCGGGCAGCTGCGTTGGGACTGACGCCAAGAACCTTCGCTATCTCCCTGGTACCTTTGTGTGGATCCTCCTCTACCACATCTCTCAGCTTGTCCTCATCAACATCACTATGCCTCCCACGACCTTCATGTTCTTCCAAGCTCTCATCTCCATTCCGGAACTTCTGATACCAACGATACGCCGTCCGAATGGTGGAACATCCTTGACCAAATGCGGCGTTGATCTTCTCGTCCGCCTCCTTAGCTGTAGTGCCCAGCTTGAATTCATACAAGTAAATGCCTCGGATACCCTTTTATCTATCTGCAAAAAAGTCAATAAAACTCTAAAGTTTTCCCACTTTTACATAGAAAATTTGGTACTCACCGCTAGACCAAAGTTTGTGCTTCTAAATGATATGCCACTTGTTACGGTTTGTTCTTGATCAAACGCGTAAAGACGCGCCAAAAAATGGCGCGAGCCAGTGCCATTTAATTCGTTACAACCTAATAATTCCTACCGCGTTTCTGCGACAAGGATTCCAAACTGACATTTCTGCCTGTTTTCATAGGGAGTCAATATCTGCACTATCAATCTTCTCCTTTATCACCAATTCCTGCGCGTACCTGGGCTCTGAGAACTACAGTGGCAATTGTATTTGTACACAGTAATAAGCTGACTGATTTAAGTTCACTAGAGGTGGTTTCTAATGTGTTTACGGTGACCTCATTTTCCCCGTCACTCCTCAGAAATTCAAAGACAATTTTTCTTTTCAGTTTCCTCCGCCCCTTCATCAAAAGCACCTCCAGCCTGCTCTGTTGAAGAACACTCACAAATGCCATGCGTTTGCTGTAAAAAGGACTGTTGGTATACAATTGCAGCGGTGAGTGTGAAAAGAATGCGATAATCTATTCTTCTTGTTCCAACTACAATGCCCTGATAGTCTTTCTTATTCATGAAACTGCAATCGTCAACGAAATAATGCAACCATACAAGATCACTAAGATACGAGGAGTATTATTCCATTGTATTTGTTTAAGTGTGACAGCGGTAAACAGTGTTACCAGCCCGCTTGGTAATTATTACTCCGTGACCAACCAACCTCCCATCTCTGCGGAGTCCAGTGCATAATTGAATAAAATAGATGAAGTTTAAGGTTAAGGACGGAGCTACTCAATCCCTTTTTGGGGTGCGCCTCGCATTCTACACCTATGATATGTCCTGTATGGAATTTTAATGCGTATTTGGCCTAGGTAACGACCTTCTCCACTCATGGTCAGTCCTAAAGGGTAACAACCACCAAGTTGAGCAGAGCAGTCTGCGTACTCCTCGATTTCCGATATTGTCACAGAATCCTTCTCTTTCAATATTGATGGGTGAAAGATATTTCATGAAATATTCTTGCAGGCAGCCACGCACGAACTTGGTCACATGCCTGGTGAAGCTGGAGAGCGCGAAGCGATGGCAACGTTGCGTCTTATCCGTGCCTGTATGGTCAGCGATTGCGCGGACTTATGTATGCCCCGTATACCTTTCTGAATACTCTGCGAAACTAAGCGATCACTCTTGAGGTCCTACTACATCCTCAACAACACCTCTAGGCTGCGAGTGCGATATGCGTACGTATGTTATCCTCTTGTTGTTGATGACCGTGGGAAATAGAATCTAGTCCGTCCAAATTCTTGTCATCAGATCGAGCGAGAGATGACACGTATTGTTGCTTGTTTTTGGGTAATAACACGATCTCTTACATTGTGGATGATCAAACGTTGATGAATGCATTCAGATATAAATGTGAATAAATAAATGGCTGTCATGGTTTCTACAGACTCATATCACGGGGCTTACATAAGCAATGCTTAGCCTACTCAAGTACTTAATTGTTTCCTACATTCATATATGTGGTTAGGAAGAACCCAGGACGGATACAAAATGCAGAGAGAACGAGGCTATAACTTTGAGAGCAATCCTGAGGTCTTTCCATACATCTCGCCAAGTTGTATAGGATGCGTCATGTATAAAGGATGAAGGTGAAAGTCGGTCACACGATGAGCCAGTGCTTTGTTCTTCGTGGACAAGTCTGGTACAAACTCGCGTACTCCGGAAGACGAAGTGCTCGGTTTGTCTAGGCAGGGAGTCCAAACCAACAATATAAAATCGAATGCGCGTGAGCGTCGGCGTCTCATTCGACTGCACAACCGCTAATCCAAATTGCATATATGATGTGCATCCGCAAACTGTCAACGCTTCATACAGGTTGCATTATATTGAGAAGGCTAGGTTTAGTGCAAGGCTAGGTAGGCAGCTATATGAACTTAATCATCCGTACTATTAGGTTGAGTCATACATTTTGCAACATTTCTGTTTTTTCTGGAATTCGAAGCAAACCCGCTGAAGTATTATATTTTGTTTGAAAGCGTGTTTCCTAGCGACCATTTCAGTTACGAATTCCTAATTTTCCTTGTGTTGTTGAACAGTTTTATTCCCTAGAACGACGACCACTTGAAGTTAAGAAGTGTGTGATTCTATTTTCAATTAGTTCAACCACGGCAACAACCCTGCGGGGCGGGGGGGGGGGGGGTCAAGAACATTCAGAAATTCACCGGCATCTTCATTCTTAACCGAATGAGTTATTAGGGATGGTACCAGCAGTTCCTTTCCGCCCAAAGACTAACCACTCCCGGGAAGATCAACTGTTGTAAACAAAGGGCGCCTGCGCCAATCCATCAAGTCGAATTCTTCTCAAACCACACTATGAGTGACAGCTGATCTTCACACCTCCCTGTGAACCACCGCTGGGGGCTGCAGAACATTGGAAGGTCGCCAAGATCGCCTTCAGTGCCTAATGCGTCGACGGAAACCAAAGTAAATTGCTGTGCCCCCAACTGTCGAGAGCTCCGTCACCGGACCGAGCGAGGACCACTGGATCGAATCTTTACCAGCGGTGAAAAGCCGATGCTTTACGACAACCGAAAATCCAGAAAGCAATGGCTGGAACTCAATGTGCACAGGTTCTGTGGTGAATTAGGAACGTCATTGAATGAAGGTCCTTCAGTACATTTGGTGGATGTGTAGTGTTCCAATGCACCGGGAGCTGCTCAACGTAGTCAAACCATTCTCGACGCTTGCTTTTGCAAACAACTTGACTAGATCAAGCAAAAATTAGTGGAGAAAGAAGGCGATACGAGCAAATGTTTCATCCACTAGGGCAACGGTCGACCGCTTACGGCACTTTAAACGCTGGCAAAAATCATGGAATTGGGCTGGATCAAAGTCAAGCAACCACCATACACCCAGGACGTTGCGCTATCTGAGTGCCATCTGCTTCGGTCGATGAATCACTTCCTCCATGGTAGACGCTTCGCCGAAGGTCACGGCGGTGGTGCACGACTTCTGGTCGAAACCAACCAAATTCTACAGAGATGTAATCCACTCAGCGCATGAAAGCGGAAGAAACTCATTGGGAATAACGGCAATTAATTCGTTTAATTCAATCCTTTTTCCTTTGTGGTAAAATCTTATTTTGCTGGAAGACAAATTTTGTTGCAAAATTTATGACTCAACCTAATAGGTGAATCTCATGAGAAGAGTTACTTCCTAGCTATATCCTAATGTAACCCCTCGAGCCCCTTCCTTTGCTACAGCATTTCTTTCTAAATCGTTTGCATGTAGAAAGAAATGCTGTTGCAAAGGGAGGAATTCGCAAAGAGGACGATTTTATGATGTTGGCTCATCGTTGTTTATTAGCACAATGTTGGAGCTCTTAGCCAGTTGTAGTTGTGTCTGCCAGTGCGTTGTTTTCTTTAGAGAGAAGACGATGTCTCGACTTAGCAGCTTACTTCTGGTTAGACCTTGTCTTGAGTGCAGGACTGATGAAGGTGGGGCGACCACGTATTTTTGCTTCGTGTTATTTAAAGCAATGATTTTGCGAGAGTGGCACCTAGAAACCCGTCAATATAACAAAGACAAAACAGCGAATATAAGAAGGTGACGGAGAGGTTAGTCTCCCAACATGTTGTCCTTCCCACGAATGCACACGGGTATCGTTTCCGACATTTGATCATGCTAACCACATCAGAGTGCTCACCACTCCCGGTGGGTCGTTTCACCTATGAAGGCGTCGATCGCGCCGAAGCCTCAACCTGTGAATTAAAGGCCTATACCATGAAAACCTCGTTCGACACACGAAGAATAAACAATGAGCTATACAGCAGTTACAGTAGTTTACGCTTCAACTTCTTTCTCGATAGTGTCCTCAAAGCAACTAAATTATGCCCTCAACACCTGTATATGTCATATATCTAAATATGGACATAGAACAGAGTTGCATGAATCAGTAAAAAAGGAAACGGCTCAAATAAGGTGTGTGCTGATAGGCCACGAAGGTATCGTGAATGTTACGTGCGATCAAGCAGTTCTTCAGTGCCCGTAAAGCAGAGGGAGCAGGTTTGAGACCAGCCTGACACAAGGGTATTGCTCGCAAACGCGTCCACTTCACAGCTTCTAACCGATGTAGCAGCAGAAATGAGTTTCAACTGACACGCAAAACATAAGGATGGTGTTGCAAGTCGGCGGCGCCAGTGCAGCGGCTGTGCCGTCAACACGTGGGACACCAACCTACCCCATGGGGCAACCGAAGCTGCCAAGGCCCGATGCCACGGGGAGGTGAAGGGTCCCATGCCCTGAAGTGCCACTCCCGTAGTGGGGATTCCCCGGGTCCATCCCTTCACTCCCCACCTGAATTGTATCCCTTCAGCCCCCTGGGTCGCAGCCAGCACAAGACAGTGGGGGAATACTACCCTAGCCCTGGGTTGCCAGCCTGACTCCCAACAACGCTGCCCTCGCGACGTCCAGGCAGGGGGCCAGAGTCTGCCCCCCTGCCCAGACCCCGCGAGGGGCTTAACAGGCTTTATCCCCGGCAACCCAGCAACAACAATAACATGAATAACAACAGCAATACCAGATATACTGTGCAACGGACTCACCACATTCCCTCGCTTGCACACCGTACACCATCATAGGTTTATCTCAATACCAGCGCCGACATAGTAGGACACGGAATAGGCCGGACACGTACATGATGAAACCACAGCCGGCAGAGCAAGGAGATCGGGACTAGAATCGGGCCGGGCGCTTCACTGTGCAGAGGGCACTCCGCGCCCTCAGCCCTGGCGACTCTTCTAGGAAGGGTCGCCTTCCATCCGACCGGCAGTCGATGCCGAGTAGTGCGGGGACGACACGATGACCAGACACCCGGCGGCTGAAGTGAAGCTGGCAGGCGAGCGCGGCCGCTCGAGATCGATGAAGGCGTCGAATGAACCCCGCGGCCCGCGCGGGAAGCGGGTTATGCCCGTTCCGGAGCGCGCGCCCCGCCCGCCGATCAATACAGCGGAGGCGGGGGCAGGCCGCGCGAGGGGCCGCTCGCCGACGCGCCGCGCGCTCGCAGGAGGATGGAGGGGAGCGCCGTGGTCGCGAGACGCGACAGATGGCGTTCAACTATCCCTGTCTGAAGTGCGTCACCGTTCTGTTAGGATGACAGAAACATTTAACGTTCTGTTAATTTGTAAGCAAAGCTTCCCGCCTTGGCGCTCCGCCAAATTTTTGAAAAGTGTTCTAGAGCCCTCTCCCAACATCGGATATATAGACTAACCTATGACCTACATTTACCAGTAATGTTGTCATACTCCGTTAACTGTTCTTCTTCCTCAGCGTTTGTTCCGCTTCGTCGCATAGTCCGCTCTTCTGGTGTCGTGACGCCATCTTTCTCGATCCTGCGCTTGATCAGGGTGGACGTCAGTTACTTTCATGTTCATGTGAGATGTGTCGGACCAACACTGCTTCTGGCGTCCTCTAGGCCGCTGTCCTGACACTTCTAACTCAAGGCCTATTTTGCGGACTTTCTCACGCAGAACGTGGCCGTACCATGGCAGTTGAGTATCGCGCATCCTGTCAGCTATCGGCGCTACACCGCACTTCTGCCGAATAGCATCGTTTCGGATGCGTTCCATGCGGGTGACTCCAGCCGTCTAGCGCAGTATCTTTGTCTCCATGACGCTGAGCCGCGTTTAAACTTCCTTAGTGGCAGGCCAACACTCTGCGCCATAGACCGCTACTGAACGCACGACTGCTCTGTAGATCTTCGACTTCAGGCGCTCTGGTATCTTCCTATCGCAGAGCATGCCAGTCATCGAACGCCACTTAGAACGAGCTACACTCACGCGTCAGTTCACTTCAACCATCAGACCGCCGTCAGACGCTATGGCTGATCCCAGGTATTTAAACACCAAAGTGCGTGCAAGCTCAGACTCGTCTACGTCAGTCTTTAGGTAATCGGTCTTCTTGAGATTCAGTTTGAGTCCGAACATCGCCGGGCGGTCGAAGCAAGCTTCCACCTGCTGCTGCTGCTTCCATCATTTTTATCTTCGCAAGCGAGCATCACGTCATCAGCATAGAGCAATGTCCATGGGACAGGCTTCTGAAGATCCCTCGTAATAGCATCCACGACGGCAACAAAGAGGAATGAAAAAACGCAGAACCCTGCTGCACCCCAACAGAGATAAGAAATTCCATTAAGGTTCCAGCTGCAGCTTGCGCTTTACTCGTTGGCAAGAGTAGAGCATCCCCACCCATTCTATGAGTTCCTCAGGTATGTTGCGTTGCCGCAAGATGCACCATATAGCATCAGGCGATACACGATCGAAGGTCTTCTCCAAGTCGAGAAAGACTATATGCACCGGTTCTGCTTCTCGCGATGCTTCTCCACCAGGAGGCGGGCGGCGTGTATAGCATCAATGGTCCCACAACCAGACACAAAACCGCACTGATTGGAGAGCTTGACGATTTCACGAATTCGTTTATCGAGGATCTGCCCGAAGATCTTCATGCCGTGCAAAAGCAAGTGAATCGGACGATAAATGGAGCAGTCTGCAGGACTGCCCTTCTTCTTCCAAATCTGAATCGCCGAACTGTTGTGCCAACACTCCGGTACTTTCTTCTCCTTTACTACCTGGTCGAAGAACTCAGCCAACCACTCAGCAGGATACCAGAGCTTCGACTTCGAAACATCGGCTGCCAGACTACCCGGCTGTGCCGCCTTGCATGGCTTCATCTTTTTTAGAGCCGCTTCTGTTTCCTCCACGGCGATCTGTGAACGGGACCGTGAACAAAACCCACAGAAGGGATGGTCTGTTGAGGAAATTCCATAGTGGAAATTTCCTCAAAGTAATCACGCCATCGCTTCAGCGCCTTCTTGCGGTCTGTCAGAGGATGGCCGCTCTCATCATTGGTGCCACAGGACTTCTCAATATCCTCGATTTGGAGATGGCGGCTCTTAGCAAGTGGGTACAAATATCGCTCACCATCGCGCTACTCGAGCTTTCGGTAGAAATCACCAAAACGAGTGCTTTTCGTAACGGTCACGGCTTTTTTTCAGCCTTCATCGTCGTCCAGGCGATGAAGAAGGCTGCAAAGAAAGCCGTAGTGC
Source organism: Heligmosomoides polygyrus bakeri (assembly GCA_947359475.1). Classification (NCBI taxonomy): domain Eukaryota; kingdom Metazoa; phylum Nematoda; class Chromadorea; order Rhabditida; family Heligmosomidae; genus Heligmosomoides; species Heligmosomoides polygyrus. The sequence continues at coordinate 26,110,484 of OX375868.1, forward strand.
CCAGTTCCAGTCTTGCAACTTGGCGTATCGCGTCGGTTGCTCTCTTCCAAGTTTCATCGACAGTCGTGACTGTCGGTAACCGTACGCGGGAAATCACAGCTGCTTCCTTTTCTTTCATTCACCACCACTTCATTCTTGGTGCACCGCATCGCTCGACCTGCCTCAGCCTCGGAGCGGCGATGTTCAAAGTGTAGATCAGCGGTTGATGTTGTGGGACGACCGTCTCATACGGTACGATCTTTGCGTCTGTGACAATACACCGCTCGCGATTCTTCACAAGGTCAAATTCTATCTCTCCGTGTTCTGGCATTTCCATTATAGATCCAGAAGAGGTGGAGGTCGCGTTTTTGAAGCACGGTGTTCACTACGTGAAGTCATGCAAATCCGCGTACTCAAGAATACGCTCATTATCGGCATTACTTGGCCCGTATCAGAAAGCACCATGACAGCTGTACCCGTCTTTCATAGCACCTACGTACCCATTAAGGTCTATGATGACATCTTTCGGCGGTACCTCTGCTGCCTTCTCATCAAGCAGGCTCCAAAACTTGTCCTTGGCTTGATCGGAGCAGCCGGACTGCGAAGCATACGCAGAGAAGAAGTGGTAGAATCGCTCCTCAGCGGCGACCACGATCTTCATCAACCGATCGTTAAAGAGCTCGACACTTACAATCGAGTCACGAAATCGTTCGGAGACGATTATTATCACACCACTGATGGTCGTCGTACATAGTCCGTCAACCTCATGGCAGAAAAAAATATTATAGTTCGCCACAGCAAGCGAGTTCGAAATTTGCTTCTGTTTTACTTGAGTTCAAAAAGCAAAGCAGTGCAAGAGCCGGGGTGGATAACATACTCGGAACCATGGGCCCCACCTCCGCCTCTTGTGAAACCTAGAAAGTATGGTTCCGGATGTTCAAGAACTTTGCTTGAAGGACTAACCAAGTGCGGTGAGGGTACGTGAAAGATGAGCGCCTTCTGAAGCTGGTTCAGGAGGATCAATGACGTTGCACCCGTGAATAGGCAGAGGAACTCGAGCGCAGTCACACAACCACAGCTCGACATCTGCGTGGTCTTGGGAAGACATGTAGATATGGGGCGCGGATACCGCATGAAGTTAGCGGCCACCATCTACAGGTGCGCCAGGATCCGTGCTTGAACTTCTTGACTTTACGGCGGAATTTTTCGTGTCTCGAGAACCTGGTCACTGGCGATGAAAAGTCTACGTTAACCACACGCGAACGCGTCAGTGGCTCATTCGCGGCAAAGCAGGAATTCCCACGCCAAGACCGGAATCCAAAAAAGGACAATGCTTAGTGTCTGTTAAACAAAATTCCAAGAAGAGAAAAATCATCTTCACCAACAACTCCTTGTTCAGTTGTTGACATTCAACAGAAATCAGCATGAGCCAACAAACTCGACACAAATTCTTATTAAGCAAGAAATCGTCTTCCGAACAACATAATACCAAGCAAAAAAGTCCAACCACAGAGCAGGAGCTCTCGGTAAAAATAAATCTTCTCCTTAGGATGTCCCAATTTAACGACCTAGAAATCAATGAAGGAGAAATAAGCAAACACCACCACCACGTATTCTACAAAATTCAGAATGAAAAGAGAGGTGCAGTACATGTCTGATAGAGCATATCGTTCTCATTCGAAAGCGTTATAGCGCTAAGAGACCGCCAGCGAAATCCGCAATGAATCGTTGAAAAAAACGGCGGGGCTTATGGGACAACCTAATCTGTTCTGCACTGACACAAAAGAAATCGCAAGCAAAACAAACAAATTAAGCCGAGAAATAATTATCACAACACCAGTCGTTCCGTAGGGTCGCCAAACTTCTGGTTGGGGCTTCGCCACAAACCTCAATCTTCCTTCATTGTCCTTTAGTCCTTCTTACTTTTATTAAGAAACCGATTTTATTATATAAATTAGTGTAGCGAGATATGGTAGGGCAGAATCTTTACTGCTTCTATGGAGCCCATCCACCCTCCATCGCATGCACGCAATTTATTCTCCGAGGTGCCCGTTCTCTACGTGGCGAGAAACAGATCATGAGAGTCCCAATCCAAGTGCTTAGTCTGCAGAAAAATGATTAAAATTAATCGGTATTGGCCAGCAGGTCAACAACGTTTACTGTCACAGCAATACTCCCCAAATCCCATAGTCACCCTCCCTACGTCTTTCCCTTCCTTCTCTCTAATACTTTCTTACCTATGTGCTGCCGATAGTTAATCAGGCACTCACATGTGACACTGAGTCCCGACACACGTGCCACGACTTCTGTGACGCGTCTTCAGAAACCCGACGCACATTGGACGATATTGAAGGAAAATCCTAGTCCCCTTTATTCCTCCTCTAGCGTTCCCCCTATGCTGATCCCCTCTTCACTGGTTCTCTTCCTACTGGTCCCCTTACTCGGAATCCCTAAGTTAGACGGCACGCCTTCTGATTCCTTGCGCACGTTGGACGACGTCTTCATCAGGTCATCTGACTCCCTACGCACTTTGGATGACGTCTTCGGCACGCCTTCTCATTCTCGGCGCTGGGCACTTGATCCCATCCATACCCTCACGCGTTGCCCGCTCAAAATATCACAAACTTTGACGATTCTCCGCTATGTATATATTTTGCTAGCAGTTTCCCATGGCTAAGCCCAAAGAAGGCTCGGCTGACGTACGCCGCACTGTCGTAGGCATTTCTTGGCTTCATCCCCCCCCCGCGTTACGGACACATGACATCACCCGATTATATACATACTAAGATTGTATGTTGCTATACACTAATGGTCGTCCGTGACATTTCTAGCTTCTCCGAACCATGAATTAGTCTTACGATTAGATGATCCAAACAGAGATTTCCAGGTCCAAGTTACGTCGGCAGCCGCAGTCTAGAAAGTGAGGTTCTCCTTGCGAATCCAGCCAACTGCTCTACGCGACGACTTCTGAGGTTGAATTCAGCACGAGCGATCGTCGGCGGCTTCAAAAATATGCGCTATAATCACCTATCCTGTTCGATAAGTCAACATTTGTTTTACTTATTTATTTGTTTATTCATTCGGACACGTGGGCAGACACATGTAAGGTAAACGATGTGAGCGAGCTCAACATCGCAAACCAATAACAAGTGACTTGACAAATGGAACCGTGCGACGTATACGGAAGATAAAACAATGTTATAAAATAGGATGAATTAAAAGATGCCAAGAGGAGCAGCGAAGAAACTACTAACAAAGGCACACGAAGCATCAGGTCATCGACTTGCCAGGGGTCGGAAATTTTTTATTTTTTGACATCATAAACTGCAACGTTCGAAGGATTGGGCTATAATTTTTTGAACACCGCTGGGTTAGCGGGAATTCGGAATCGTTTGCTTAACTTGGCGTACTCGGCGCGGGCTCGACAAAGGAAGAAGTTGGCACTCACTGAGGTTGAAGCCCTGAGGTGAAGTAGCTTGACAGCAGCGCCCCTTGTAATCGAACTCTTGGCTGTAAAGAAACTGCCTCCGCCAAGGTGCACCAGGCCGTGCATGCTTTTAAATACCACGAGATGATCGAACTTTTTCCTAAGTGAAAAAACCGACTCCAAACTGAGCGCCACTCAGTGCTACCCGAGATTGACAGGTAGCTAGATTTTCTAGACTCAAGAAAAAGTTTTGGCGTGAAGCAGATCTGAACTCTTTCTAAGATATCAATGTCTTTCGCGTTCGTGGGACTGAATACCCTTATCCCGTATCCCGTACTCGAGAATGGGGCGCACATGGATTTTGTAAGCTTTGAGGAAGCTTCATCACTTGTACTAAGGCACCTGATGAGGTAGCATACTTCACGCAAGACTGTGGTTGCTATTTCTTTACAATCTTTGCCAAAATCTAAATTATTGGTAATAATAAATGCCTTATATTATGCATTAATTCGATAGGAGTAATAATGGTAAAGGAGGTGGCGTTTGTTGTGTCATGATACAGTACTGTGCACCTTACGTTAAAGTCAGCACAGAAGTGGGCTTCCCTTCGGTGCTTCCCAAGCGGGGTTACTAAGCTTTACGTTCTTTTACCAGCAAGGCGTTCCTTAACGCAAATGGATAACACCCTCCCTGTTTCCCCAACATAGAGATCGCCGCAAGTTAAACATTCGAGCTGGTAGACGACGCCCTTTTGCGCACTGTCTCCTGTCCTGCCGTACGGACAAATCACGCAGTCAGGCATAACACAAGCGCGGTCATAGAGCCGATTGCGAACTAGCTGTCGTTTGATGTTATCTCTCGGATTGTTCACCAGTATAACATCCTTATCCAAGCCTCTCGCAATAGGCATCGACGTATAGTAGCCGTTATTCGGTCCGAGACGAAAGGAAGTGGGAGACAGACTTTGTTACTGCACGCCTGTTCTCGTTGTCCGTATGGTTCTCAATTTCGTCGCACTTCGTACCCCTTGAGAGCAGCTATCTGACACACTAACATACGTGATTCTTCTCGCTCCTCGTATCCCGTGCACATCCTTGTTGCTGTTCTGAACTTGTTGCGAACTACCGCACGTTTCACAGCTGAAGGGTGAGCCGACTTAGCATGAATGATGATGTTCTTGGACTGCCCTTGCGGTACCACTTCACATTGTACTGGCCGTTTGAAACCCTGATTTGTGTATTCAGGAAGGATAACCAGCCTCCACACGGAACTTCTCGCGTGAACTTTATGTACTGCGACTGACTGTTAAGAATGTTAAACAACTCATCCATTTCGGACTGAGTTGCTGTTACGACACAGCAGTCGTCGATGTATCGATAGTACATTATGGGAATCCGTTCTATTACCGATCGTTCAATCTTGCTCATGAAACAAATTGCTAGAGCCGGTGCTAAACGTTGTCCCATGGCAAGTCCTCTAAGTTGAGAGAAATATTTACCAGACCACCTAAAGATGTTGCAGCAGAGACACTTTTTACAAGAATCATTGTGTGTGACTTTCTTAAACCAAATGTAACAACACTATTCTCGTGTTCGTCAAGCATTTCAGATAGTGCTTGAAGAGCGACAACATTGTCTACATTGGTATACAAAGCGTCCACTACGCAACCTGGTGGAAATCTGCAGGAGCGCAAGCAGTCCAGTAAATTTTCCGTGTTCTTCAAGTGTGAGGGTACGAAATTGAGGAGGACCAACGATCTTGTTATAAGAACTAAGAGATCCGGTCGGTTGGTCCCGTCCACACAACTTATCATGGGCCGAATCTTGTATGTGGCTGCGCTCAACGAGTGTTGTCTTCGTCAGATAGCTTATGCGTTTTAATCAGCTGTAGAATACAGGACATGCTAGCGTTGTTAGCGTCAGCCTTGCAATAAAAGTCTATCTGAACCAGCTGATTTTGCTACTGATACACAAAGCGCATTTAACTTGCGGCATTGCGAGAGAGTTACTTTCTCTGATGTTTCACGATAAAT
>OX375868.1:26116121-26189255 GCA_947359475.1 Heligmosomoides polygyrus bakeri
CTGTGCTGACTTTAACGTAAGATGCACAGTACTGTATCATGAGGACGAAATTGGCTCTAGAAATGCTCTCGAGGCTTTCTGGATTCGCGAAAGAAATCCAACCATGAACAACAGAAACGAGTGCATCTCAATTACAAGTGAGTTCTTACCTTTTATTCCATTGTGCGAGCTGTGAGAGTTTCGCATATACTGCTATGTGCATTTTTAACCTCCGGCGCACTGTGCAGTATAGTTGACCGACTCGGTGCTTCTCACTTGCTCCACGGTGGCCAGTTGAACCGGTCTTCCTGCGCTTGAGAAATATCGGTGAGTTAGCTCACTAGATTTGGGTTCTCTACCTGACTTTCCTGGGACTTGTTGATACTAAGCAAGGGTGGGACTCGGTGTTTCTGACCCAAGTGGCTTCGCGGATGAAAAAGATTCGAGCTTCTTTCAGGCCTTGAAGAAGACGAGCTAGTCGAAACGTCGGCCATAATAATAAATAATTTTATAACAAACCTGGTTGGCACAGGAGAAAACAAATGATAAGAAAATGCCCAGGTTTCAAGAACGTCGAACTTGGAATCATCTGAAAAGATTTTGGGCTCAAAGAGAGCGCAAGCTAGCTAAACATGCTTCAATGAGAAGGCTACATTTGCACATTCGCTGTAAGATGAAATCGAACGGAGGCCTTCCTAGTATTGTTGACATTAACGATAATGTCTGTTCTTAGACATAAGCAAGGCAAGTGCTTTAGGCTACTATGTTTCAAGTGTATTTTGCAACGATACCACTACCCCTTCTAGCTCTAAAGCTGAGCTGAACAACTGATGCTGATGATCATTCCGAAATTACGAGGCTGAGACGCATTTTCAGTGAAATCTTCTTTAGATCTAATGATGTGCATAGCATCCTTACAAAACTGAAGCCTTCTGTAACTGAGCCTTGTGGTGGAATTCCTCCATTTATTTTTTTAAAAACGCGGTTTCCAACTGTCCAGGCCTCTTCCTGACATCCCCCTTCAACATATCTTTAATGCTAGAAGAGGCTCCAAGCGCTTGGAAACATGCTTTAGTGACCGCAATCCCTAAAGTGGCAGCCGCTTATTCAGTAACGCAATTTCGTCCTATTAGCATAATTCCTTGTCCTACCGAAGTAATAGAGAGGATAATAAGAGAGAAGTTTTTGGCGTGGTTACCTCGTACTGGCGTTGTGCCACCTGAACAGCATGGTTTTCTCCCAGGACTCTCTACTGTCACGAATCTCCTTGACAGTGTGTTTGACTGGAGGCTCTCCCTTAACCAAGGCAATATTGTGGATGTAATCTATATAGATTTGCCAAAAGCATTTGATAAGGTCTCCCACGCTAAACTACTCCTCCAACTGAATGCACTAGGTGTTAATGGAGCCCTTTTGAATTGGTTTGCTTCATATCTAAACGACAGATACGAGAGTGTTCGAGGGGGTTCTGAATTCTCACCAGGATACTATCCCAACGGTAGGTCGGAACGGCGCAAGTGTTGTATATGGGCAGAACCGCCTCTCCCTGGGAAGTGACAGACTGCAGGTATCTCGACCCCAATACAACTCTGCGCAAAGTTAGGGGCGACGGAAGTCGCCCCTAACTTTGCGCAGAGTTGTATTGGGGTCGAGATACCTGCAGTTTGTTACTTCCCAGGGAGAGGCGGTTCTGCCCATATACAACACTTGCGCCGTTCCGACCTACCGTTGGGATAGTATCCTGATCAGACAAATATCACTGTACTAGTGGAGTACCGCAAGGTGGAGCTTTATCCCCGCCGCTTTTTGTGCTCTATACGGCTGGTATATCTGACTTCGTCAAATCTTCCGATAATAGCAAACTTCAAATCTACGCTGACGACATTAAAATGTTCGGAATCTATGATCAAGACTTCCGTGTTGAAACTTGCCTTGCTCTTAACAATGTCTTGAATGCATTACAGCATTGGGCTTCCCAACTTCATTTAGCTGTCAACCCGGAAAAATGCTCCGTTTTGCATATTGGTGAAGGACGCGCTGCTGAATACACTATCGGTGATAAAGATATTAAGGAGTGTGATTTGGTTAAAGATCTTGGTGTTTTTGTTAACTAAAAACTTGATTTTTCGCAACATATTGAAAAAATTACGCAGAAGGCCTACGTCGCTCATTACTTTATATTTCGAAATGTATGTAGCGATAATCTTGTTATTCTCAACAAGCTATATAAAACTTGCGTTCTTCCTCATCTGGAGTACTGTTTACAAATATGGAATCCTACTGCCAAGAAATTTATCATGCAACTTGAAAGAGTCCAAAGAACTTTCACAAGGCTCGTTTATAGTCGGCTAAGCCAAGGTAGTTTTTTGAGGAATTTGCACACTTATGAGGAGCGTCTGCAAGCATTAGGCCTTAGATCTTTGTTGTATAGAAGAGTTGTTGCTGACTTGACGTTTTGCTTTAAAATACTTCGTGGCGAGCTCAAACTTCGTGCGAGCAAGTACTGGTACTAAGGCCTTGCGGTCAGGGATGAGCGGATTAACCGTTATCCGTTATCGGTTATCCGGTTTCCGGTGGGTTTTTGTCTATCCGTTTTGTTGTTCGTTATCCGGAGTTTTTTCGCCGGATAACGAACAACAAAATATTGTAAGCTTGTGATTACTTAGTTGAATATAAGGAGAATTTTTAAAAAATCGACTTGTGTTGTTTCTACTGCCAGTCGAGATATGCTTTCAATGCCAGGTCGGTGCCCCCTTAGAGTTCTCAATGATATAATTAGACTAAACTATCTAATTGCTCATAGCGCGTTTTGAAATGCTAGCACTGCCTTGCTCATTTCTACATATTTGTGAGATTTTCATCAAAATTCCTTCTAGCATAATGCACGAACTGGAAACAACCAGTCGATCAGTGGAGAAAAGGGCAAACGTCCCTACGAATCACTTCGTTTTAAGGTTGTGGCAAATACTCCGCATCTACACGACCTTTTTCGCTCTTTGAAACTATTATGTTGTCCCATAAGTCCCCGCCGTTCATTCAACGATTCACTGCAGTTTTCGCCGGCGGTCTCTTGCATAGCGCTGCATAGCTTTCGAAAGAGAATGATTTGCTCTATCAGAACATGTATTGAATTTCTTTTTTCATCATGAATTTTGTCAATTTTTAGGTCGTTGAAGTGAAAAGTGAAAAAGTGAAAAAGTAGCCATTTGCGCACTTGTTCTCTCCGCTTAGGTTTGCAATTTTTTGCGCAGTTTTTTATAGCGTTTGGAAGACAATATCCTGTACTACAAGAATATGTGTAGGCCCTATTTTCTCACTTGTCATTTTTGATTTTTAGGCCATCAAATTGGGACGTCCGAAGGAGGACGGCTATTTTTGCCAACAACTCCTGCTCTGTGATTGGACTTTTTAGGTTGTTGTTATATGTCATTCGAAAAAGAAAGTCTTGCTCTATAAGATTTTGTCGCGTTTATGGATTTCTATTGAATATCGACAAAATGCCAAAAAAGAGAAAAACCGTCTTCACCAACAACTCCTTTTTCTCTGATATTCGACAGAAATCAGCATGAGCCAGTAAGCGCGACACAAATTCTTATTGAGCTAGACATTCTATTCCGAACGATATATAGCACCAAGCAAAAAAGTCCAACCCAGAACCGGGCTTCGGTAAGAATTCGGACGGAAAAGTAGGAACTCCCAATTTGATGGCCTAAAAATCAATAAAGGACAAGTGAAAAAATAGGACCAACACATATTCTTGTAGTACAGAAAATTGTCTTCCAAATGCTATAAAAAACTGCGCAAAAAATTACAAACCTAAGCGGAGAGAACAAGTGCGCAAATGGCTACTTTTTCACTTTTCACTTCAACGACCTAAAAATTGACAAAATTCATGATGAAAAAATAAATGCAATACATGTTCTGATAGAGCAAATCATTCGCTTTCGAAGGCTATGCAGTGCTATACAAGAGACCACCGGCGAAATCTGTAGTGAATCGTTGAAAAAACGGCAAGGACTTATGGGACAATCTAATATCCTCGGCACTAACAGCAATTTACAGTTTACCCTTTCCAAAACAATAGAGAGAGTTTTTTTCGATCTGGGCAAGAATCAGCGTTGAATTTAATTGGAGAGTAAACAAAAAGCGACTCTTTTTACCGAAGTGATTCGTATGGACGTTTGTGCCGCCTCTGCTCCTCCCCCCCCCCTAAGCCCAGAAATTCCCATAATGAATTCACTGCAGCTGACAAATATGAGTAGAGGATATAGGACGACGGTAGTGAAGGATGCGACACGCATTATACTCTTGCGTGATATGCTGGAGGCATTTTGAATGTGCATTCGGCCAATACAATGAATTGCGGTGGTCAGCCGATGGACAATCCAGTGCACTATCCTGCCCGGAAAAGTCTAGAACCGATAGATCGAGCCCGAAAGAAAGGAAGGCTTAATTGACCTGGAGGGGAAATCCAAACCAAGAACATTGAGTAGGAGAGCATGCGATAGGCGGTGAGTAGGAGAGCACGCGATAGGCGGCACTTCCGACTGCACTAAAACGTGCCTTGAAGAAAAAACACCAATAAGAATGTTAAAAGTGGCTTATTTGACATGTAACATGGATGATGTTACAACTACTGACCTACCATTGAAGAAATAATGGTTTAAAAGTAGTTTCAAATTTTGTTGTTTGTTCGTTATCCGTTTTTCCGTTATCCGGCCATTTTTGGGCAAAATTATCCGTTATCCGTTATCCGGGTTTCAAAATTTTATTATCCGCTCATCCCTGCTTGCGGTATACGATCCTATGGATTTAGCCTCCACTATCCGATAATTCAGAAGAAGAATTACACTCAGATGTTTAACTTCATTTTTTATAGAGTGGCACGATGGCTCAGACACTTGCCTAGGAACGTTTTAAATGCATAAAACAGTAGTATGTTCAAGCAGTTCAAGAAAATGGATGATTCGCAGGTTTTAGGAATTTCGACAAACTTTACGTGATCCTACTGCCTACGCAAAAATCCCTGCAAATGCCACGATCCATATCTGAAAGACTCCTCAGCTGTAGCCGAATGTGTACTTTCGTTGCTGAGACTTTTCTTTGCATTTGTTTTTACCATCTGACTCCTGTTTGGTACTCGCGTCGTTAGAAGTAATTGCTACCTTATCAAAAGTCTAATAGGGCTCTTTAATTACAATGCTTGCAATATTACCGATATCATGCCTCTTAACCTTCGGCGAAAACAACGCTCTACCCGTAGAATTCATTGCACAATATAACTCAGATATATTTTTTCCTTCTTTGGTAGTTATTCCTAAATTACTGTTCTACTTACTATAAGGAGAGGTCAACAAGTGACCTGGTCTTTACCGTCTGTTCACTTGGTCCTAGGTTTTACGCCTGGGGTTCGTACCAGATCAAAGAGGCCCCTGTGTCACCGGCCCGCCTCAGAATAACTTTTGTTAGTTGCGTTGCCCAGGCTGACCTCTCCTTTCTTACCGCTAACACGTAAGACACGTTTCTTTTAACATTTACACAAATATTTGAAATTTCGATATGTGCGCTTAGCTTTTATAAGCAATGTTGAAACTCTGATGGGTTTAAGAGCTTTCATATATTCTTATGAGTAACGTCTCTTTCGGCCCCTAACCTTCTACACACTTTATTAGCATAAGTACATTGCTACGGGAGTTACTATATAATCAGTGTAGCCAGATGGTATTTACTACAGTAATGCTTCCAATTTTAATGTAAGTGATTATTCTTTCTACTGTTGCTTTTAACGGTTATTCTTTTTGTTCGTCGACGTTGGCGTTGTAGTGCACCCTGAAGTGCAATTAAATAAATAAATCCTAGGTCCTTCACTTCTGATACAATATATGTTTCAGTTTATTACCTTCGATAAAACAAGGAGTTCGAACGATGTTCTTACCCACCTGTAGTATCTTAGGTTTCCCCTCGGCGAAAGGAAGTTGATGAGATTGAGACCATTTGACGACTTGCGTTATTGCTTCTTGAATCCTTTCCGTGTGTAGAGAGTCAGGTACAACACTATAAATTTTGAGATCGTCGGCAAAGGCCCGCACTTTAAACACATTGAATTGACGAAAGCTGGGATTTCTCTAGTGTAGATTTTGAAAAGATTGGAGAAAGAACTGAGCGCTGCGGCATACCGCTGCAAATAACCTTAGTATTGGAAAGATAACCGTTATACAAAATCGTAAATACCCAATTATGTATAAAGTTTATGAGCCACTGCACTACTTTCGGATGGAGCCCCACAGTGGAGAGTTGTTGAAAAAGTTCATAGTGTGGAACCTTATCAAAAACCTTCTCGAAGTTAAAATAAATCACGTCCGCACCCATGCCGGATTCGGCAGAACTAGTCCAATCATTAACAGCAGCAAGTATCTGAGTGGTAGTGGAGCCCCTCTTACTGAACCCAAATTGCTCAACCGAATAGCAGAATATTTGTCTTGATGGGCAGCAATAGCCTCTTTCAGTAATATTTCAAACAGTCTCGCAAGAACTGAGGTGATACTGATTGGACGGTAATTCTTTGGGCTTTCGTAGGGATGTTTCTTGTGGGAGGAACGACGAACGCCTATTTCCACCTTCTTGGAACTTCGCCGCAGATTAAACTTAAGTTGAAGATAATTTCGAGCGGGACCGCAATTTCGCATGCTACTTTCTGAATGAAAAACAATAGAATCTCATCTGGCGTCAGAGAAAAGGGCTTAGGACAGGCGAGATGTTTCAGAATAGTTTCTTTATGAAACTCAAATAAACCGCTTATTTGAGGAAGGGCAGCGAAGGCACACTTATGAGCCGATTGAGTTCTTTTATCTTCATCCAAAGGCTATTGGAATAAGGCCTCAAATGTTTTATCAAGTAGCTGTGCGTTGTCTTGGTCAGTGGAGAACCTCCTACCCATGTCATCCAAAAGCACAGGAATTGCTTGCTTTACATTGAGCCTTAAGTTCATGATTCGAAAAAAGACACTCGAGTTTCTTGAAGTTGCAATTTGCTTTTCTAAAGAGGTTGAGAACTTCTCCAATTTATTGCAAAACCTTCTGTACAAATCCTAGAAGTAATCCTCGGCCCTACTGGAAGAGGACAGGATAGAATTTCTCCATGCTAATTCCCGTCGTTTGACTAAGAAAACTAGGTAACGTAGCCTGTATTGAGCGACTAGCTTTCTGGAGCAGGGTACAAATTTCTTGATGTTGTATTTAAGAACTGACAACAGCGATTCATACATATCATCCACTGTATTAAGCCTTGCTAGAAATCCAATCCAATCACTTACTTGTAAATACGAGTTGATATTGCAGTAGTTAGCTTTAGAAAGCTCTCTAAATACACGAGCTGAGCTAGATGCCGCTCCTGCCTAGACCGAAAACACTACCATGGAATGGTCACTTATATCGACCGGGTGCTTGCCTAAAACGTTTTTAATAAAGGACATCTTATTTGATAAGAGCAAGACTTATGTATTACTTCCTCTGGTGCTTGAGGTTACAAGTTGAAAAAAATTAAGTGATGAGCATATATCTAGAAACTCCTCAAATGACTTGGAATCGCCTTTTTGTTCAATTCTCACTGAATGTCGTGGTAGTTGAAATCGCCTGTCAAGACGCAGCTTTCGCACTGTGCCGCTGAATCGTCTATGACATTTATTAGCAGAGATCATGTTACTGGGGCAAGAGGAAGCTTGGTACTCGCCAATAAGCCGAAGTGTTTCATAATGCAGCAAAGAATTTCATAGGAGCCCGGAACAGCTTCACATAAAATGGTTTGAAGACGATTTGACGAGAAAAAGAATTCCACCGCCTTTTTCTTGGTCTGCCGCATCTGGCGAAGGAGTGACTACCACAGCAAAAAACAAGTACGGAGGAAGCGTCTGCCGAAGCTTTGAGTCATGTCTCAGTTATGACCAATACTTCATAATCCGAGCCAGCGAGCCTGTACGACAATGGCAGAGCATTCTTTACAACTGAACAAATATTGGTCATAAGGAAAAAAAAGTTTTTCTCTGAAGCTTTTCAAAAATTTCCGGTACCATGTTGGGTGAGGCGCTAGTCAAAATATCAGCAAAATTCATAAAAGAGCTAGAAGGTAACTTTCGAAACATTCTTCCTGCTTTGAGTCTCTCCTTTGCTGCTTTATAGAGTGAGTGACGAGTATGAATACAAGAAAAAACGCGGGACTTGATAAGTTATTGCGAGCGACTGGTAACACGATTTGCAATATAAGATGCAGGAAAAACAACCTTAAGGATCAGGCCTACCCACGTGATATATCCTGATCAGGGATCCCCAAAAAGTCCGATCTCACGGACAACAACAAAGATCAGGAACTATGCGATCAGAGGGCCTAGGAGCGTTGCTCTCAACAATACCGCTTATTATGACGTCATGGGAATGGTACTTACTTCTGTGCGGTGAGAGTTACTCACGACCGAGGCAACCAGCTGTGAGGCAGAGGAAGGGATTTGTGTGGACGGAAGACTAGAATTGAGAGAAAAGTGATCAGAGAGACCTAGAGAATCCCTAAGCAGCTGGTTTTCAGTCCCAAGCACTTTGAGGGCTGTTACAAACAGCTACAATTGATGAGTAACGTTTAGTCTTCCAGAAGAATCGCTAGGACAGCTTTCAAATGGTACGGCAGCGACCGATCCTTTAGCATAGCTTCGACGTGCTGGTCGAGGTCGGTTCCATTGATTTGCAGATCGGCTTGATCCATCTCCGCCGCCTGGACATAGCGCTCACTTTGGTTTGCAAGAGAAAAGATGGATTCCATTGGTACCATGTGAACTCTGTTGAGCCGGTTAGCTTCAAATCGGAGGCTGGGCAATTAACGGAAGCCAGAAAAGCTTTGAAATCCCTGACGTGAATACTCGAGGTAATCAAAACGACCCGTGTTTGGATGGCAATCGATGGTGCTCAAGAGCCAACTCGAAAAGATTGTCTATTATACGGAGTAGAAGAATTGCAATACTAGACCTGATTCGGTGGCTTACAAGAGACGAACGATTACTTTCAGCCACAGGGAGACACACAGTGGATTAATGTCGACCGATGAAGCGAACCGGCAATGTGGGACTGAGAAAAGGAACAGATCGAAACGTGGAAAAATGTACCTTAGTGGTGGCTAAAATGAATAGCAGATGAGAACCACACTCTTCACAAGAGTGCTCGCGTTACTGTTGCTTAACGAAGCGTCGAAGACGGAATAGTAGAAACATTTGTAGGTTATAGAACTGCCAGCAGGGAGCCAGCCGTTGAGGTGTCCGTCGCGGGCCGTCAGGGAAGGTCGATTTTCTCCTTGATCATGTAGTTGTATAATTAGGGTTCCGCATTTAGACGCGAAATACTGATAATCTTGCAAATTGTTGTAACAATCGTTGTTCCCATGGCCTTCTAAGACAAAGGTTTCAATGAGCTACGTAATGGGTACTACGTATTGACTAGTTTCGCACCTTCTTCAACTTAGTGGCGCAACTTTCTTGACAGCTTGGATTACATGATAAGCTCACAGCAGCTTTTGAGTTTTCGATTCTGGAAAGATAAGGCGAAATCCATTGTAGAATGGGCTACAGTCGTCTGACATGAAGCAGTTAGGATCAAATGTGGGTGCAACCTTTCTTATTTTCCAGAAAAGTTGAGCTACTTCGTCTTCTCTCATTCTGAACAGAAAAGTGCATGGATTTTCATTTCAACAAGGCGTGCGAACATGATCTCTTACTAAGCAAAAAACCAGCCCTGTTTCATTGGTCGCAGGAGTGTACAGTAAAGTGCCATCGGTAGCGATATTTTGGGCGACCCTTATTTCTAGCGATGTAATGTCATTGCGATCGCGCCTTGAACGTTTATCGTGCTTGAATGCAATACTACTAAGGTGAGAATTTCGCGTGTGGGAAGAATGGTATAGGTGAAATCATACCCAAACGCCAGAAATCAGCTCTGCATTTGCCCGCTTCTTCCTTCTTCCCGCTGTGACGAAACGAAACCGTCATGAATGCTGTTCAGTACGGAACCACCTTTTGGATGAAAGCCTGCTCCCATAGCTCGGCTTTGGTATTGTACGGCTGCATCTTATGTACGTCACTATCCCAAAGCGGTGGATAGTGGCAACAGTCACAAATCGGGTTACTTTCGTCCTCGAGTTCGTCTTTCCATGACTGAAAGAAGAACAGAAGGTTAATCTTGCCGTTCTACTCCTAATAGGCCCTCACTTCGTAGTCATTCGTCGATAGTCTCCGTAGCTAAAGATGCTGTTCCGATAATGTAATAGTCGGCAAATCATGTTGTGCACCAACATGTTCAACAAGAGCTCTGTGGTCCTACAATTTCATGGTTTGATATTGTTCACCAAAAAATTGTGTTGACAAACTTTTGTATAAGCCCCATATACGGGCATAGTATTGCGGGCTCAGGTCACTTTTCACGGTGCTTCATTCTTTTATGATTTGCAAACACCTTCGCAGTGTTGGATGCTCGTCCACATTCGTAGCGGTGCATGTGCAGTTCAGCTCCATCCGTTGTCGACAGCAATTTCCTTTGACGGTTCTCTATCTTCAGGGCCTCGATCCCATGATTCGCCTTGTGGTGTTGTGTTGCAAGTAATTCAATTTGTGCTTCAATATCTTGTCTGCAAACACGCAATTGTTAATCATAGTTCACCTCCTGTAATAAATAAAGGGAAGCGGCATCGAATTATGCTGAAGATTCACTTCGTTTGCAGTCGCGAGAAAAAAAAACAGGTGTTTAGAACCGTAACGAAAAAACTGCAATCACTATCCGGAAAGTCAACTTCATACGAGAACGCTTCAATGATTCACTTCTCTTGAAGTCGCAAAAAGCAGGTGTTCAGAGCAGAGCGAGTGTTTTTGGTGAAATCGTACTTGGACAACAACAAAAGATCACCTGTTGTGGATATTGGAGAATTGAACTTCAAGCCAAGGCAGAGAACAACATATAAGAACCTATTAGGAGCAACATTCGCGACGGAACCACCGCACGTACGAAGGAACGGCGTGAAATGTATTGTGCCATTTGAAATATTCCGTAATTGCACAACCTATGACGCCTGAAAAGATTCACCTGTATCACCTGTCGTCCCGTTGATCATCGACTTGCTCGAGCGGGCGCCAGCAGCGTCTCCATTCGTCCCTGTCGCGTGCCAGAGTGGTCCAATGGATCCTCCTCGCTCGAGGGACACGAAGAGCGTCATATCGGTCGTTCAAGGCTTTCACGAAGAAGTCCGACCAACGCGTTGGTGGGCGCCCGGTGTTCTCTTGACATCCCGCGGAATCCAGTCGGTAACGGCTCTCGTCTAGCGGGTGTCTGCGAAGCGCATTACGTGGCCGGCCCACCTAATTTTCGACAACTTGGCCCACGCGACAGCGTCTCTGATCTTCGAACGTCGGCGAAGCTCGGAACTCCGGAGGCCTTCTCTCACTTGCGTGAGTCGTGTCACTCCGAGCATCGTCCTCTCGATTCCACGCTGCGCGACGCTGATCGCGTGTTCATCCTGCTTTCGCATAGCCCAGGTTTCTGAGGCGTATGTTAGGGCAGGAAGAACGGTAGAGTCGAATAGGTGGGCACGGAGTCGGACGTTCTTCGTCTTCTTCGCGACTTCTTCGACGCTCTTAAAAGCTCCCCAAGCCGCTCGTTTCCTCCTGCTCAGCTCCGGCGCTAGGTCGTTGGCCATATTGACTTCGCGACCCAGATACACGTAGCTGGAGCATTCGGAGGTGTTCGTTCCGTTGAGCGAGAATGGGGCATCAGAAACTTGTCCGTTCCTCATGAACATCGTCTTCGTAAGATTCAGCTGCAGTCCAACATTCCCACATACACGATCGAAGTCGGCCAGCATTCGCTCCGCCTGGCTGATGTTCGGTGTTATGAGCACGATGTCGTCAGCGAAACGAAGATGGTGCAGCTGCTGGCCGTCGACCTTCACTCCCATGTCTTCCCATTCTAGTTCGCGCATGACGTTTTCGAGGGTGGCGCTGAAGAGCTTCGGGGATATGGTATCCCCTTGTCGAACCCCTCTCTTCACGTCGATGACGACGTCGTTGTAGAATGGTGAGATCTTGGTCGTGAATCCACTGTACAGCTCTCGAAGGACTCTGATGTACTGAGTAGGAACGCCCTGGGTGAGCAGGGCTTCCATGACCGCTTCAGTCTCAACGGAGTCGAATGCCTTCTTCATGTCAATGAACGTAAGGCACAGCGGCAGCTTGTACTCTCGCGACACTTCGATGAGCTTCGTAATGGTGTGTATGTGGTCGATCGTGCTGAATCCTCTCCGAAATCCTGCTTGTTCGCATGGCTGTCCTTCGTCCAGCGTTCTACTAATCCTATTCAGGATGACTCGAGTGAACAGCTTGTAGACTACGGACAACAGGCAGATCGGGCGATAGTTGCCAATGTCGTGCACGTCTCCCTTCTTGTACAGCAAGACGGTCTTGCTGGTCTTCCACTGAGATGGAACCTTGCACTCCGACAGGTATCGTGTGAAGAGCCGCGCCAGGGCTGAAAAGGGAGGTTCTTCAGGTGTTCGGGTCTGATCCTGTCAGGGCCGGGTGCTGTACGTTTCTTCACCGACGAGATGGCGTGTCGGATCTCGGAAGGGAGAACAGAGGGAACGACGTATCCATCCTGCGAAAGCATGGGGCAGGTGGACGTGGCTATCGAAGAGATCGGAGTAGAAGTCGTGGATGATCTTCTCCATGGTCCTTCTGGAAGAGGTGACGGCTTCGCGGCCTTCTCTCCTTGACGCGAAAAGCGAAACTTCGCGCGAAGGAGGCGGTGGTCCGATCCCGTGTAGAACTTGGAGACAACGGAGACGTCGGTCAGGCAATACTTGCGATTGAAAATGATGTGGTCGATCTCGTTGTGGAACTGGCCACCGGGAGATTCCCAGGTCCATCGTAGGGAGGGAGGCTTCTGAAACTGCGAGTTTCCATGGATGGTCTTGGTCGACATGATAAACTCAGACAGCCTTTCACCTTGCTCGTTCCACTCCAAACCGTGGGTTCCGATGTGAAGTTCTTCCGGCGACCTTCGTGGCCCGATCTTGGCGTTGAAGTCGCCGACGATCACCTTGTAGAAGGTGTGATCTTTCTTATAGAACTTCTCCAGCTCCACGTAGAAGGCTTCGACCTCTTCGTCGTCGTAGTCGGATGTTGGGGCATACGCGACGAATACGGTCAAAGCTGGCACGGAACCACATCGCTTCAGTCGCAGACGTCCGATTCGGGTTGTCAGAGACTCGTACGAATCGATGTTCATGGCCAAGTGCGTGTTGACGAGGACACCAACGCCGCCTACTCCCCTGCTGTCGCATGTTCCGAGGAACATTTCTTCTCCGGAGTCGTATGCGGCGTGTAGGGGGTGGTGTCTTCTCGTCTCGGTCAGTCCGATGACGTCGTACTTGATCTTCCTGGCTTGCTTCATCAGGTCCTCGACGGATGCTTCCGATGCAAGCGTGCGGGCGTTGTAAGTACAGATCATCATCCTAGTCCTTCTCAATTTGCGCAGCCTGGTTAGGCCCTGAGATTTTAGCAGCCTCTCCGTACTCGTCCTTGCCTGCAGAAATGGGGCTCTTTCGGGGTCAGGGGAATGAGGCCCTTTAGTGCTGCTGTGACTGGAATACAACACGGGTAGCTAGTCAGGCTCTGTCGTGCGGGCGAAGAACTCCGGGCAGCCAGCCAGACTGCCCGAAGGGACGAGGCGAAACTTTTGAGGCGGCCTCGAATCGCCTTACGATGTACTCCCAGTCTACCGAGTGCAAGCTTTTGGCCGAGCCGACACAGTTACAATCCGCGCAGTCACGGACACATCCGCGCACACTGTGCACGAACATGCCGTTCCCACGCACAAGGAACGCGTCGACCCGACACAGCAGGAGCAAGGAGTCCATCTCCTGCATCCCACCTGCGTCTCTGGGCAGTACACGGTCGCATTTGGTTGGCGTTTAATTCCCCTATCCACCACCCGGGGACGCGCCACGTGGCCCTGCGACAAGCGGCCCGAGATCCCTCTTAACAAGAGAGCCCGAAGGCTCTCTATCGAGGGAGATCCGTGGCTGAAAAGATTACTGTGTGGAAATTATGGCGATATGGTGGTGGGCACCTACAAAAAGTGTCACTGACACGAAACAAAGAAACGGTAATACATTGATAGTAAGGAAAACAAACAAACAATGCTAGAGCTCTGTTATGTGCTCATTCACTGTATGTAACTACTCGCCGCGCCTGGCTGGCGCGGCGTGCTATGGTGACCCCCGACGCGCCGAAATTGGTAGTAAAATTTTCGAGATCTGATATGGGTGCGTCATAGTCTGTGTTGGCCACATTTAAACGATTTTATAACAAGTGAATGTGTTAAAAACTGGAACATATTGAACTTTCACATTCTTTAGAAAACAAGTGCACTCACGAAATCAAGATAAAGCCACAAATTACACGACAATATACAACAGTTCTCGGTGAAAATCTAGTGAAGGTGTCCTCCCTAACGATTTGCACCGATAATGGTCCTCTCTAGGTTCCCTTTTCCGAATAGGAACTAGGAAACTGAATGATTGGCGTAGTTATGTGGCGTTGGCGTAATTATGTGGTTGGCGTAGTTATGTGTATATGTTGCCTATTTATTGTACTTGTTATGTCGGGAAATATTTCAAGAGCGACCACCAATAACTAGCATTGCACCCTAATATGCGTGACAGTGTTCATTACAATATAGTTCCTTCGCAGCGTTACGCATGTATTACGCAGTCTTCATCAAAGTTTACGACCCACCGCCATATATTATTAGTTCAGCGCGTGATCCAACCAACCAGTTCGTTTTCGCTTGAGAAGGCAGATAATTAATTGTAAACAAATCGGAGGGCGGTGTGGTTAAGAAACCATTTTTTATTTTCATGTGCTTCAGGACGGTAGTCCTCCTTCTTTCATTGATTGAGTTGAGTTTTAACTCTTGTTTCAAATAGCCATTGGACCTAACCAGGCGCTGACGTGGCAAGGTGTCAGCGCCCGCTCAGCCTTCCGAGCCGTTGTCATTGGAGCACGTTTTCGTCGCCCAGTGATAGTCGGCAGCTGGGTCCTGCGCTCTTCGAGCCAGGCTAAGGAAGGGACTCCAGGGTGTGTTCCACCAAAGCTGCTCGTGTGGAAACTGCTTTCGTCTCCCAGTGGAAGTCGGCGGCTGGGTTCTGTGCTCTTCGAGCGCGGAAGCAAGCTAGGGAAGGGACTCCAGGGTGTTTGTGATCAAAGCTGCTCGTGTGGAAGCTCATGGAGAGCCCGCGGCTGGGTTCTGCGCTCTTTGGGCGCAGAACAAGGCTAGGAAAGGGGCTCCAGGGTGTGTGCCACCAAAGCTGCTCGTATGGAAACTGAACTGCATTCGTCCCTCAGGGCTTCCCTGTAGCGGCGGTGGAAGAGCCGCGATCCGCCACCGACCGCTCATCGACTCTCCTCCATATCGACGGGCCGTGGTGTCGGTGGATATCGAAAATGGCCACGTCGATACGACGCGACCGCACGTGGCTTGGCGGAGGAGGAAGAGCCGCCACCGAGTGCATCAGCAGAATTTGGTTAGGTCTTAGTAAGACCGTTTCAAATCCATGAAGCTCACTTAACAATCCTAGTGTCATCGATTTTCAGTGTTGGGCTATTGCGTCCTTAAATATTTGTTTTAGGTCACAGCTTCTGAAGCAGACACCCAGAAGGCATTGATGTAAGCGAAATGTTTATATGCGTTTAATTTATTTCTACATGTTCTGTGGCATAATTAATTGTGCATCTTGCATTTACCTGCTTCGGTGAGTGATAGGACACTCAGTTTGTCCCCGATATGTGAAATAACTGCAAGACACAAGATCTTTACCCGTTTAGCATCCAAAAATAAAGTTGCTTGGTGGATTTCGGGGTGCAATCCTAGTTGGTGGTGGTCGCGATTTTACAAGAACTGAATACGCTGAATATTGATGTATATTGAACTCATTCATTGCCAAGAAAATAACTACATTAACGGAATAAAAATGTCGGCGCAACTAGTGGACGAGGGGGGCAGTCCATCAGTACTCGAAAAAGTTACGGGTTTTTACCAGTTTGACCTAGGCCCCTCTCAGTGCAACTTGCATTACACGTACGTACGCGTACAATGGGGGAAATTCCACGTCACCAAATCCGACTGCTATGCTCAATTCGGTTGAAGCCAAGGACTGCCTCCCCCGTCCACGTGTTGCGCCAAAATGTCATATTACACAAAAACATAAAATTAGGTGCAAAGCGGCCCGGAGGGGATCACCATGTGGGCAGCCCTACTAAACATTTTGTGTTGCACTAAACTAAAAAATTTACACAGCAATGATGTGGCCTATCCCTGTGGTGAATCTAGCTAGGCTATTCTTACTGTAACTGAGCATTCGTGTGTATCCTTACGAAGGTGAATCACCACTGAATGCAGGGTGACCCCTTCGAGCCGCTTTGCACTGAAAATTATATAATGTTTCCGAGCTAGGTCGAGACGGTCTTAATTATAACTGATCACCTACTACCGTTACAATTGTGGTTGATGTGCAGGTTGGTTTGCGGGATACTGCAGCGTGCGCTTGCTGCCGTTGCGTCGTGGATCGCGTCAGTGTCCACATGAACATTCGATCAATTTGTAATCTCAACTGAGCAACGAGAGCGCTTTGAGCGCGAGCAGCTCTCTCGCGTGCACTCTGTTTCATTCGCGCCGCGACCGGCGATGGAGAGGGTAACTTTCGAAGGCTTTTCTAGCTCCTCACCCTTCCTCACTTGTCGGACATGACCTACCTCTTAAAGTTGTATACACAATTCGACTTGTTACGCGGTGTTTATTTAGGAAATTACCCTAAATATGTTGAAATAAAGCATCACTATCAATGCTCTCCACTGACACATTGACATTTTGAAAGCAAGCATGCTGCTGCTGATACATGAAGTGTCATCCATTTGGAAATGCGCAATAAATAATAGATTCGGCGCAAAGCAGCTCGTAGGGGGTCACCTGGTATAAAGTGATTATCCGCTTTGGTAAGAAGGCACATGAACGTCAATTACAACAAAGGTGCCTAGATCAGTTCATCACTGGTAGAACACACCAGTGCAGTGTGTAGTTTGTAGCTACCCGTGAAACACTATCGCAGGGACCAGTCGCTGGAGCGACTCGGATGTATGCCAGATGTTTTTGATGTCGTGCAGCACAGAACGTCGTATAGAGCTGCCTTACAAGGTGACCCTGTCCGAGCCGCTTTGCGCCATAAATTCTTCTCAGTGATTTCAGTTCTTTTCGAATGTTGAGCGGTGTCACCCTTTTCTATGCTAGATGCATTATAATAAGGGCAATGTTTAAATCCACAATATCACGTTTGTCGGCCCGTAGGTTGCTGAATGTCTGGAAATGCAGCAGACTCCCCCTGAGCATCAAAAATGCAATTTTTACACGAGCAGCTTGGATCCACCACACTCTAAACTCCCTTTACTTGCTTGATTTTGTAAACAATTGATGTGTGATGCTCCATGCACAATTGATGAGGCAGTTCATGTCCGACAAGTGGGAAAGAGTGAGAGGCTAGGAGGACGCTCGAAAGTTTTCGCGCTCCATCGCCAAGCGCGATCTCTCAGCAGCGGGCGCATACAGCACCGGCTCAGTCGCAGGCTGCTATAATGTACTATATAATGATACTCAACGTGCACTGATCTCGTCTTTAGATGCGTAGGCGTAGGATATTACTTGGCGACAAAGAACATGCACACGTGAACGACTGAAAGGTTTTATTGATTTATATGAAAATATCAGGTAGACCTCACCCCATCTCAGCGGAAAATCGTTTAAGAACGGCCACTACCGCTAGGATTGTAGCTATACATGTTGCCGAACGTGAAACTACAAGGTTATTTCCCAGCTGCTTCAGGCAGCTAAATCACTAGATGTATGGCTGCCGTTCGTCGACATATAATATTGATGTTCCTCTCCTTGTTGTTCAGCGTTTCCATGACATCTCATGGTTCTGAGCTTTTCGGTACAAACTATTTTGGATCTAGTTAGTACAGAGGGAGGAGGAAGACTAGGTCATCGGTAGAGGAATTAATTGAATACAAAGGGGTGGATCCACATTATGTTAAACTACAAAGGACTCTTGTAGGATAGCTTAGTGCGCTGTATATATAAAGCAATACGTTCAATTTTCCTCCCATTGTGGAACAGGTAATCGACGTACCTCTCACCTACTAAGATAGAGCCATTATTTCTTCAAACTGCTAGGACCCTTTCCTTAACTCCATTCATTGATGGTACTCGAGTCAGTGGCTTCCTAGACACAGGTAACGAATTGAAAGAGTAAAGTTAAAGGATGGCGCTGATCAACCCCTTTACGCACTCTTGTTCTACAAGGCATGGTCTGTCGTGGAAACAATTTTAATGCTTATTTGGCCTTTGTAGTCGGTCCATAGACGTTCCTCGTGAGGTTTTAGAAAAGTCCTTCCGAGCTCATTTCCCAAATTTCGATTTATTATTCAGAGACGCTAAAAACTTCTTCGTAAGTGCATCTGTAAGAGGGATCAAACTTCTATTGGAACATGATTAAGAAACAAATGCAGCAGGAGTCTATTTGACTCCACATCTCTTTTACGTGCTAAATGCTGCAGCGATAAGGTTGTGAACGATGTCTGTGGTAAAAATTTAATACGACTGGCTCGTCTAAATTGAGAGTACTTTTCGCTACAGAGAAGAGCGACAGCTTAGAGGGGTTGAAGCAGATGCCGGAGACTCGGAAATTTTACAAATCTATCATCTTCGATGACATATTTTCTAAAGTTGAACCGAGGAGTAAAGCTGACTTCATTGTTCCTTTTCAGGAGAATGGCACGAAGCCCTTCATATCCTGTGCCGAAGTCGAATGCAGCAATTCAAGCAAACTCGAAGAGCGCTAAAAACTCCTTACCCGAGACGAATTCAATGGGTTGGAGTATAAAGGGAACTTTAACATCATTTCATCAAGCACTCACTAATAACCTAAAAGGTAGCACTACCGAAAACGGAGTGGAATATACTGGCGGTTCATCTTTAGCCGACACTTCGCTGTCTATTTATGACGATTCCACGACTGTATACATGGCTGAAACTGTTGGGAAGACATCTGCTACAATCACAACCTCGAATGCATACCTGGTTTGTTCAGTTTACGAATACGTCAACATACTGCTGCCATTCGCAGATGAGGCAACAGTAGAAGTCAGAACACACTTTTTACTTTTCGTGCTTAGATCGCAACAAAGGAAGAAACGGTACCGTTTCTCATAACTCCTATTGAAGAAAAAACTGAAGTGTGGACCACAAACGAATACAATTATGTTACAGCAGAGCCAGCAGTAACTGAGCGTGAAATATTGCCATTCGAAGTAAGTATTCGACTTTCTACTTCTGTAATGAACAATTACATTCGCTTCTTAAGAAAGAGTAGTGCTTTAAAGCGAGCAGCTATGAGGTGTATCGGGCAAATACTATTCTTTTTGGTCCATATTAGGTGCCCAACAAACGCCTTGCCTGCTGCATTGACAAACGTCGACGTTTAGATTATCACTGAAAGAGAACTAATCCGGGTGCGTCAAAGAGCTCGAATGGTTTATGAACAGACCAAAGAAAGAAGATCCGCCGTAAAAGGGTAATACTCCATTCCAATTCGTCCTCAAATTGCTTGCATTTAACACGCTAACGACTGCGCGATATTCGCGTGTCTGGTGCGTGAGACCGATCGATTTTTTGCAACGTTGAGAGTTGCTTGTTAATGTAATCCACTACTTGTAGACAAGCTCAATAAATCACTAACCAAAAAATTTGCAAAGTAAGTCGAAGTACACATAACAAGAAAAAAGTTCCTTCGAAAGATTCGAATCATCGTTTCCAGTAGCGTTTGTCCCGCTTGGTGGCGGGGTCCGCTCTTCTGGTGTGGTGACGCCATTTCTCCCAATCAAATGCTTGATCGGGATGCACACCAGCTATCTTTAAGTCTAAGTGCAACGTGTCTAGCCAACGTTGCTTAGGGCCGCTTTCCAGGGACTTCAAGATTCAGGCCAATCTTACAGACAGTGTCGTCGTTAGCGCGAAGGACGTGGCCATACCATCGTAGACGAGCTTCGCGCAACTTGTCGGCTATCGAGACGACACCGGACCTCTGTCGTATGGTGTCTTTGCGAACGCGGTCCAATCGCGTTACTCCGGCCGTCCACCTTAACATCCTCGTCTTCATTACACTGAGGCGGCTTTCAATTTCCTTCGTGCCAGCACTCAGCACCGTCCGTACGTCGCTACTGGGCGGATGACTGTTCTATAAACCTTCGTCTTGAGGTGCTCGGGTATTGTCTTATCGCAGAGAACCAGATTCAACGACCGCCATTTGGACCAGGATGCACTTACGCGCGCATTCACCTCCAACTTTAGGCTGCCATTGGGCGTAACTGTTGATCCGAGATACTTGAAAGATGTGACTCGTGAGAGCTCAGTACCATTGATCTCGATAGATCCGAGCTCATTCACATCCGTCTCAAGAACTCCGTCTTTTTGACGTTTAGCTTGAGTCCAAACAATGCCAAGCGATCGCACCATTCCTGTGCCTGTCGCTCGAGTTCGGCTTTGTCTTCACATGCAAGCATGACGTCATCGGCATACAGCAATGTCCAAGGAGCTGCCTTTTGGAGATCTCGTGTAATTGCATCCATGACGATCACGAAGAGTAGTGGGGATAGCGCAGACCCCTGGTGCACTCCGACAGAGATCGGGAACTCCATCGAGGTACCCGCTGGTGCTCGTACTCGGCTTATTGGGCACGAGTAGAGGATGCGCACCCACTCAATAAGCTCTTCAGGGACGCCGTGTCGTCGCAAAGCGTACCATATAACTTCTCGCGGGACGCGGTCGAAGGCCTTTTCCAAGTCCAGGAAGGCAAAATACACCGGATTCTGTTTCTCGCGGTGCTTCTCTAGCAGAAGACGAACGGCGTGTATGGCACACAGCCGGCAACGAAACCACGCTGATTATTGAAAAGCTGGACGACATCTACGTCTATCGGTAATTCGCTCAAAGACCTTCATGGTGTAGATGGATCGGACGGTAGATAGCGCAGTCCGCAGGGCTGCCTTTCTTCTTCAAATCGGGATAGTCGTGCTTTGTTGCCAACTTTCAGGCACTTTCTTCTCAGCAACAACCTGATTGAAAAACACTGTCAGCCAGTCAGCAGGGCACCAGCCCTTCGACTTCCACAGATCGGCCGGCAGGTCATCAGGACCAGCGGCTTTGCCTGACTTCATCTTCCTCAGGCTACTTCAGTTTCGCTCACTGTGATCTTCTGACGGGACCGTATACAGGTAAAGCAAAAGAAACGGCAGGATGTTCAAATTCTACATTCGAGATTTCCTCGAAGTAGTCGCGCCATCGCTTCGCAGCCCTTTTACGATCCATCAGAAGATGGCCGTTCTCATCGTTAATGCCAAAGCACTTTTCAATGTCTTCAATTTGGCGACAGCGAGCCTTGGCGAGTCGGTAAAGATAGCGCTCACCATCGCGCGTTTCCAGTTTTTCGCTGACTTCAGCGTAGTATGCGGCTTTAGCAACAGCCACTGCCATCTTTGCCACTTTCCTCGCTTCTCGATAATTCGGCCAATTACAGACTGTTTTGTCACTGATAAATACGTGATACAGCCGTTTCTTTTCCCTGGTCTTCTCTCTGACATCGTCAGTCCACAGCCAAGCCTGCTTGTCGACCCAACGCCGTCCAGGCTTCGTTGTGCCGAGTTCGAGGCGTGCAGCCCGAGTTATCGCATCGGTAGCCTCTTTCCAGGTTTCTTCGACAGTTGTTACCGTCGGCAACCGAATGTGAGAGGTAACAGCTGCTTCCTTGTCCTCCAATCGCCACCATTTATTTCTAGCCGTCCCGCACCGCTCGACATGTTTACACCTCGGAGGTGTGATCTTCAGCGAGCAGATCAGTGGACGGTGTTGCGTGGCAACCGTCTCATACGGCACGGTCTTTGCGTCTGTGACAAGGCCTGACAGGGTCGCGACGCCTAACAAGGACATAGTCAATCTGCGTTTTGGCGTTCCCGCTACGAGATGAGGTGGGAGTCACGCTTTCGAAATTGGTATTCACGATGGTGAGATCATGTGAGTCTACAATCGAGTCGTTCGGAGACTATGACTCCAACTTCACTGGTGGTCCTGAGACTTCCACATAGAACGGACTTGAAGCCACGTCCTATGTCCCTTGACTTGCTGCAGGACCACCTCGTCTCCTGCACCGCACAGAAATCTATCTTTCTTCGCTCCAGTGCTTCTACCTATTCGCACGAGCGGCCCGTCAACGTACTCACATTCAACGTTGCTACTCGGGTCTTGCCTACGTTGCGGGACTTTCGGACTAGCTCAGTTGCCCCCGATGCCGTCCTCGCATCAGGGACCCTCACATACTTGTCACACTCGCCGGGCTTTGAGAGTGCGCGTCGGTCCCCGCAGACGCCGTAGCATTATCGCGAGAACTCTGTAACGTCATCAACCATATCATGTGACACAGAATGCTCGTAGGCCGGCCTGTCACTAGGGCCTGTCGCCTGCATTCGACTGTGCGTGATTGGCTCGGCTTGCAAAAGCAAGCAGTTTCCAGTGGCACCACGTGGAGGAACGGACATCGCCACCCGAAAGATTCGAATCCAACTAGAAAAATAAATTACAACACTGTGACGTGTCTCACGGTCCCACGCTGCCGAAAGGGTGTGAGACATCGGTCGGTGGTCACCTTGTTAATATTACGAAAATCTAAATCTTTCAGAAAGCAATGGCTTTGGGTCATTCTCGTGTTTCCGAGTTTACTGCTATTTACGTATGTAATCTACGTCGTCTGTACAAGAAGGAGTAATCATATAAAAGGTAAGCGAGTTTTTCATTAGTACACTTATTTTCACTTATTTTATCGAACATAGCAGGCTACCCAAAGAATATTTGTATCAGGTTTGTATAAATTAAGGCACGTGTGACTGAACTGTTCAAACAATTTGAAAAGTATCATCTATCTATCTATCTACCACTATATAATTGAGTTAGCGGTTGATGAGGTTTGGGTGATCTAACCTAAGTGAGATACGGCGCATCATCCACAGCGGAGGCGGTCGAGTGATCTAACCTAAGTGAGATACGCCGCATCATCTACAGCGCGGGCAAAATTTGCTAATGAGCATGGGATGTTGCTGCAGCAGGGGAAGCGCAGCCCTTTGCTGCGTCAAGATCCCATGCTGACAGCCGATAACTGGCGGAAGTACCAAGAAGCGAAGAAAGCTGCAAAGAAGGCCGTGACGGTTGCAAAAGCCACTTCTTCACTCCAAGTGCTGCGCTTCCCCTGCTGCATAATACAACAGCACCTTCGCGGGTTTCTGAACGTCCAGATTCAGAAGCCGACTTCGTGCCATTAGCATGAGATGACCACTAAAGGGGCAAGGGTAGAAGGGGACTTCGAGGGTTGAGAACAGACAGCGATCAGGAGGGAGCGACCTGGAGGGGGATCGATAGGGGGAACAATAAAACAGGCCAGGAGGTGGCATAAAGAAGGATTTAGGTAATAAGGAGGGGCCAGTAGGGAGCTACCAATCAGGGGAGGGGCAGAAAGAAGGATCAGCAAGGGGATCCATTACCAGTTAAGGAGACCGGATTTAGAAGATGTGACAGCGATGTCGCGCAATGGGCGTTCGCTCGCTGTCATCGTGTCGTGAGCATGGGAAGGCTACTTAATTAAGTAGAGCGGGGTAGAGCAGCAAGGGGGATGTCAAGAAAAGAAAAATTTACCTGGAATAAGAAACCTGGAGACGAGACCAGGACGCTGAACCAACAAGAAGGGAGCCGTAAGGGAATTCATACAGAGAACAGTGGATCTGCCATTTGGATAGCCTCTTCATGCTCGACACAGCGACGACCGCGCTCGCCTCTGAGCTTCTGGATTTAGAACACGGGTCTTCTCAGCTTCTGGACCCAGAAGACGGGCTTCCTACGTCGCGCAGCAAACGTCTTGATTCAAAATACGTGTCACTGACGTCTGCCGCGAGCATAGGAGGACCACTAAAGGGGTGGCGGAGAAGGCAAGTAAGGGAGACCTCTAGGGTGGACTAGGAGAGCAACCAGGAAGGAAAGGAACATCCTGGAGGAGGGAGCAGGAGGGCGAAACCAGCAGGAAGAGACCAGTAGGAGGTCAATAGTGGTAACAAAGAGTTGGGACCAGGAAGGTGAGGGACTAAAGAGGGGGAGGGAAAGACCAAAAAAGGCGAACCTGCAATTATATCCAGTAAGAAGAAACGAGTGAGGGGAAACCTGGCTTGGGAAGACATGTCAACAATATCTGGAAACGCTAGCTGTTGAACATGAGAACTGTTCCTGAAGGAGCAACCTGAGGGGTAGAAGTACTGCACAAACCAATGACGTTAATAGCCGGTCGGGAGAGGATGTCAATGATGAGGTACCGAAGTGGTCAACGGCTTGATGTCGAAAAAGCACGCACCAGGTCCTAGATGTTAGCGAATTTTATGTTTTACAAAAACTACTTTCCATAGGTCAGGGATGCTGCAAAGTCGCGCGAAGCGCGCAGGTGCGAGAAACGTCGTTGGGCGTTTCGGAACACTTGTAGTGGTACAAGCGGATTCAATCAGAAATTTCATTCATAGTTCACATATGAAAGGGTTGAATGCAGAGTGCATTGGGGTACACCATCATTTGAGATTTCGACTTGGTTATCTTGTTATCTGAGCTTTCAAAATTCTTGCCTACTATGGGCATTAAAGCATTCCATTGGAAATTCGGATTACCTAGAACTTGCTGTGAACAAACAATGAAGCTCATGCATAAAGCACAGTTTCTGACATTCATGTGACTAATCTTCAGGCACTCCTAGCGTATCATACCAAAATATCCTATTCTATAGCAAATCTTGTCCTGGCATAGCAAGGTGAAGCGATTCCAACAAGCTGAAAGATGGAAATAAAGAAATACCAGTTTTGATAAAAGGGTTAAAAATGAACACTGCAATGAATCCCAAAACTCTCGAATCCTTCAGGTAGTGCCGAATCGCCATTGTCATCATCTCCTCTACTCTCGCAGAGTGCGGCCTGGGCTTACAGAAGGGATAGGCAGATAATGCAGGCCCAATGCATACCTGATGAGAAATTCATAAAACGAGGTCCGTTGGTGTTGACAAAGGAACTGAAAGGCCCTGTTGTAAGTGTATATTCTACTATTTTGATTCAGACTACATTAACACAACGACAGTTACACATAAGTGTACTCTGGCATTTCAGAAATTCGCAAGTCAAGATGAATCAGCGTGCGAAATCACTCAGATCAAGTTTGACGATGACCTAAATGAAATTGTCAACATTGGCACTAACATAGAGGTTGTACCAGAAGTGAGATCTCTTACTATTCAAACAAATTTTTAATTCTGCAGAGGAGAAACTAATAAGGATTGAAAATTTTATGGTTCGTGCTGAATTTCACTTGTAAGGAAAAGCAGTGAGGACGCTTTGTCCTGTTTCCGGTTGCCATGTATGCCGGTTGCCTGTGAGGTCAGAAAGGCTACCAAAACAGAATGAGGAAGCAATTGTAGCTCACTAGCTCGAGCATCGTGTTGTGCAATATATATCGGAGTTTTTACTACTACTACTACCAGCTTTTACTAAAAATTATGTCCAGCAACATACTTTCCGGTTTTTAGGATAGCAAAGGAACGAAAACAACTAGCAAAGGAACACAATCATGGCCTAAGGTTTGTTGTTTGCAACAATAGTGTGCATATGCAGAGGAGAAACTAATAAGCATTGAAAACTTTATGGTTCATGCTGAATTTCACTAGGAAGGAAAGGTAGTGAGGACACTTGGTCTTGTTTCCGGGTTGCCATGTGT
Organism: Heligmosomoides polygyrus bakeri; assembly: GCA_947359475.1. Taxonomy (NCBI): domain Eukaryota; kingdom Metazoa; phylum Nematoda; class Chromadorea; order Rhabditida; family Heligmosomidae; genus Heligmosomoides; species Heligmosomoides polygyrus. The sequence continues at coordinate 26,142,068 of OX375868.1, forward strand.
GCCGGTTGCCTTTAAGGTCAGAAAGGTAAACAAAACAGAATGAGGAAGCATTTGTAGCTCACTAGCTCGAGCGTCGTGTTGTGCAATATATCTCGGAGCTTTTACTACTAGTAGTAGTTTTTACTAAAAAATATGTGCAGCAACATATTTTTTGGGTTTTAGGATAGCAAAGGAACAAAAACAGCCATCCAAGGAACGCAGTCGTGGCCTAAGGTTTGTTGTTTGCAACAATAGTGTGCATATTTATTTTTATTTATTTATTTGACGAACATAAACAATTGCACACACATAGGTAAACAGGGGGGAAAGCTTAAACAATGGTTGGCACTTTGCATACGAATGAAGCATAAAGAAGCTGATGAAAATGAGAGAAAAAAAGAAAAAAGGGATAGAACGGAGAAAAATACGCCTGCCCGCTGCGACATTGCACACAGGAGTGAGTCGTGACAAAAACACGTATGAGCTTAAGTGGAGCGCCTAGTGATGTCGTGACGAAAGTGCGCTGACCATGGGTATGTACGTTAGCAGATGCTTCACGATACTACTACCAGTAGGCAGAATGCACAATTAATTTTGAGGCGGCCCTGTATCTCAAACGCCTCTTTAAACTGGTACGTACCCCGACGACTGCCTTGGGAGTTCGTGAAGATCTATTAGTATTCTGCTAAATAACCACAAACAACTTCACCATTATTCTTCTCCCCTTCACATCAGTCGCATCGACACCTTATCGACAACTAAGTTGACACCCGGAGCCTGAAATAACGACCTCAAGGACTTGCAGTGTTGGCGGCCACTGCCCATGCTGTGCCTGATCACCCACTATTCCCTGACACTTTCCACAATTTGCATTTTTTCCGCTTAAGTCGGTTTGTTGTGTTGCATACGAGTTTGCGTTGTCATTTAACCGATAATAAACATAAACATAAACAGTGTAATGGAGCGAACAAACACGTGTTAAAATAGCCACTTTCTATTGACACGCATGTAGCACACGCAGAGCACGAGGCTAGCCAGTATAGTGATCGGAAAGGTGACCTTTATATAAAAACAGAGGAGTTTTGTGATCGGAATAAATTGTCTATTTCCTGAGGATGAACGGTGTCTGAACGGCAAATCCATCGACACGCATCGAGAGGCCTCGATCGGAGAACAGAACCATCCTGAAATCCCAAGTATTGCCCAACATAACGTGCATGGCTACGGAGTCATGTAGACCAATTCTCATGAACTACGCGACGGCTGATCTTTCTAGAACTGTCTGTACGTCCATATAAGGGGCTAGAAAGGACATGCTATACCTTCGTCGCTCATCAGTGCTACCCGCTCTGGATTCGCCTCACCGAGGACAGCCAACCGGCGGCCACGGATGCAACCACAGGAAGTGGACAACCGGCCCAGCCAGCAACCAGCGCGGCTTCGCACCCCAAGGCCGACAAACGCGGAGAGAATCGCCACCGGCAAGAACAAGAGCTACCTTAGGTGCAGTAAAGATTTCGCAGGTCGCTACACCATGCAGGGTGCGAACCCTGGTCGGCTGTTTACAGGCAGCGCACAAAGACGTTGCGCCGTCGCCCACAGTGGCTCGCTCCCATGCATGCGTACAATGTGTACGTACATATAACGTATGCGTATAATAGAGCTGCCATGCATATATAATGGACCGCTAGAAATCAGGTTGGCGCTCTGAGTTGTTGAGCTAGGCGAATTTGAAATGCGTGGGATTTTCGGTGGATGAATAAGTCGGGGGCACAAACTGTTCCACTCAGCAACCTGCCGTTCCAGGAAGGAGCGCTCATAGTTAGACGTATTAGGTTTATCTGGTCGAATACGGAATAGGTGACCCCTTAGTCTGCCAACACAGGCTGCTGGTTCGAAAAGGTCGTAGATATTAAGGTAAATCTCATCTGTGGTCAACTTGTACATTAGAGTGAGGTCGGGTATTTTGCGTCTGAACTCCAGGGAGTCAGCGTTATGTCTGGAAAGACGTTCTTCATAAGAAAGATTTGGCAAGCGCAGCGACAAAAACAGCGATATGTGAAGCTCTTTTGGAATTTTTCAACTTCTTCTATAAGAGAGATGTTTTGCGAGGACCACATGGGCGCACAGTATTCAAGTAATGGCCTAACGTAGAAAACGAATAGTCGGAAGAGCGTAGCAGGATCTCGCATTTTGAACGCTTTAAAAACAAAGTTTGAACACTTGAGGGCATTACTTACTTTTTCATGGATGTAGCTGTTGAAATTGAGATGAGTATCATACACAACCCCCAAATCGCGTATCTGGTCAACACAGTTTAACTTAGTACCTCGTAGAGAGAAAGAGAAATTCGGATGACCACGTCCTAGTTTTATGACAGCAGTTTTTTGCACGAATGTGCCTAAGTCCCACGTTGCTGACCACTTTTCGACAGAATTTATTGCATCTTGAAGCTTTTGGCAATTGTTTACCGTAAATATTTAGGTGTCGTCAGCGCGTATGCTGCATACGCAGTCGGGTGGGAGAGCGTACGGCAAATCGTTAATGAAAATTTCAAACAAAAGTGGTCCCAAACAGGTTCCCTTTGGAACACCGTTTGGTGAGGGGTAGAACGGAGAGATGCTATCGTTTAGTACAACAGACTGCACTCGGCCATTCAGGAAAGAGTGCAAAAATTTCAACAGCTGCCCCTTAATTCCGTATGAAAAAAGCTTTTTAACAAACAAAGGTATGGAAATTGAGTCGCAGGCTTTTGCATAGACAAGGTAGCAAACAGGGACGTAATTTCCCTTGTCAACCCCTCTGTGCCACAACGGAACTGTGGAAAGTAGAGCGGATGTTGTTGACCTTGTTTTAAAAATCCATACTGTTCCCTTCGGAGGAGGTTATTGATCTTGAGATACTCGGTGATTTTTTGCATAGAATGCATTCCATAACCTTACTGGTTGTGCTGGTAAGACATATGGGTCGGTGATTGACAACCTCACCTTTTGGTTTCTTTTTGTGAATAGGGTGTACAAAACCAACCTTACAACGTCGGGGAACATCACCTTCAAGTAAAAACCTGTTGGAAAGGATTGTCAAGGGGCCAACTAGACCAAGTGCTGCCTTCTTCAAAAAGACATATGGTATATTATCTGATGATGTGGAGAATCTGTTAGGCAGTTTTCGTAGTGCGCTGTAAACTGTTTCTTTAGTGATGTCAACCCAGCTCATTGCCGGTCATAGAGGGGAGATAGGCTTCGGTATCGCGTGGATGTTTATAAACTGATTTGAAGTAATCGGCAAAGAGATTACACTTATCGTTATCATCTCTAACTAATGTATTACCTGCTATCAAACAAAGTATAGTCTCCTCTAAATTTAATTTCTTCTTGCAAAAACTGAAAAATAGCTTAGCGGTCCCACAACGAGCTATTCTTTTTTTCCTCAGTTATTTGGTAGCTAGCGACAGCTCGCTTAAGCTTGCGCGAGAACCTGATATATCTTGGATCCGTAATGGACAAAGTAGAATAGTAAGTAAAGTCAACTTTGGATTTGAGAACAAGTATTTTTCTTGGATACCTATTACGAGTATGAATGCGCCGTATAACGGCCGTATTTTGCGATAAGGTTGTGGCATATCTCAACAAAGTTATTGTACAAAACGTTAACATGAGGTGAACAGCTGCTTACGCCAACCCAGTCTATTTCGGCTAACGAAGAAATTATCGAATCATAGTTGCCCTTGGAAAAGTTTCTGATTAGTTTGGACCTCTTAGTGGGCTGTTGCTTTGTTTCACGAATTTTTAACGAAATGAAGTTGTGATTTGAGGTAATGAACGGTAGAAGGACATGAACTTCTTCAACTATGATATGCTGGGACACTAAGAGTATAGTGTATTTAGACCATGAGTGGGTTGGGATACCAACTGCTTGAGATTCAGTGATGTGTCAATAAATAGAGATGAGGAAATCGTCGAAACATTTCCTCTACATGTCACCCCAGTCAATTTTTGGGAAATTAAAATCGTCTAATATAAGAATGTGGCCACTTCGCTTGTCTCAGAGGCTGTGGAGAATGTCAGTGAATTCCGCAAATGTGGTTGAAGTACAGGAGGGACTACGGTAATCAAGCAGTATCAACGCACTACCATTTCGCTTCAACACAAAGAGCTATTCATTGAATTTCGCCGTGAAATTCTTTCTGTGTTATTTGATTGTGGGTTAGACGCTAGTTAATTAATGCTGGAACGCCACCTCCTACTTTATCGACCTGGCGATTATACCATATTGAGAGTTACAACATAAAATGGCATCGTGAACAGTGTTTGGCTTGCACCAACTTTCAGTTATGAAGATACCGTTGGAGGATCGACGCATAATAAAGTTCAAATCCGGATTTTTGTTTACAGTCGATCTCGTATTGAACAAAAGAAACTAATGAGGCGGGGAGCAAGAACAGTTTGGAACATAACATATGGACCTGGTATTATCTAACGCATTGGCCGATTTTTGTCCTAGCGCTGGGAAGGTGACGGAAGCGAGTGAGAAGCTGAAATGGGTGTAGAAATAGGGAGGTGCGACTGTTTGTTACGACTTACTGGCAACTCACGGAGAGTGTTCAGCTTATGAATGGCTAGGTCTCTTACAACGTATACGAGCTTACCTTCCTCGCTATTCATTGTACCTGCTTTCCTTCTAAGTAGGCGGTCATACTCAAGCTCGTCTCTCGTGTAATCACATCTCGCATACGAGTGTACGAAGTCCTTGGTGAGTGATTGTTTTCCAGTTCTCATATGCTCCAGCAATCTGTCCCTTAGCTCTTGATTACCTAGACATATCTTAATTATGCGAGGTCGAGCGTCGTTTGTATCTTTTCGAGCTACAGTATGTCTATGAAAAGAGATCCATCCTTTATTGGAATTTGCTAACAAGCTGTTCGTCACTGGAAGGCTTTTATCGCTCCCTCATCAAAAGCCCGTGTGACCGGTCGGCCTGCTTGCCGATACTGACACATGTTACGTGAGGCATGCCTTTGTGTCTCACGACTTTCGTGTTAGACTTAAACTTCACAAGCGTGCTGTATAAAGCCGATCTCGGATCCGAATGTTTAGGCGACTCCGAGATCAATCGTTCCTCTAGCGCATCAGCCTTTTAATTATGGCCAGTTGGGAGTCCTGTAACTTTAGAAAAAAATCGAAAAGCTTGTCAAACCAATAGGTCGTCCCAGAAAGAACTTGAGCTAGTCAGGCAGGGGCTTCATCCGAGGATCCTTTCTTCGGCGCCATGCTATTGATCAGGGACGAGCGAGGTGAAATCAGATCAGACAAGCTGCAGTAAGAACAGCGAACCGGCCGCAGTGACCATACTAGGCGGGAATGAATGACCTTACTAGGCGGGAATTAATGCAGAGGAGGAACAGATAAGCACTGAAAACTTGTATGGTTCATGTTGAATTTCTCTATTAAGGAAAGACAGCGAGGACACCTTGTCCTTTTTCCGGGTGCCATATGTGCTGGTTGCCTTTAAGGTCAGAAAGGTTACCAAAACAGAATGAGAAAGCACTTGTAGCTCGAGCATCGTGTTGTGCAATATATCTCGGAGCTTTTACCACAAAATTTATGTGCAGCAACATACATTTCGGCTTTTAGGATAGCAATGGAACCAAAACAGGTAGCAGAGGAACGCAGTCATGGCCTAAGGTTTGTTTTTGGCACGTAGTTAACGCAGAATAAAATAAATAAATAAGTGACCTATTGATATTTTATTAAGACAAAGAAAGGCATTGAAAGAGAGGAAATAAGAGCCGCAACGCAAAGGACCGAGAACCGAACACCAAGCTCAGCTGATAGTCAGCAACCGAACACGGCGTCTACAGAAGGTCATAAACATGAATCGGGGGAAGCGGAACAGCAGAAGCGAACCTCGGGCTCAGGTGAAAACCAACAACAAAAAGTGACGCCAGAAAGAGATGCGCTCAGGACGCCGGAGTCAGAAAATGAACATCCAGAAAAGGCTCCGAAAGAAAGAGGCAGTTTCTCATTGAACTCTACCCAACGGGACGAGAAGGTGGTGGCGTTAGAACCTCTCTGAATCCAGTCTACTTTGAAAGGCAACGTGATTATTCCTATGTTTCTCTACGGTAAGATGGGGGTTTTTTCCAGAAAACGAACGAAAGGGAAACAAATCCCGAAGAAGAAGACACTCAAGTTCCCAACTCGCCGTGGTGAACGACCTGTTTGCAAGGATGGCGTGAAAATTTTAGACATTGACTCAGAATACTGTTAAATTTATTGCAACCATATACACTTCCATAAACTTTTTCACAACACGTTAAGTTGCAATAAAATTATTAACCTTCTACTGTTTAGCCAACTGTTTGTGCTATTTATAAATTCTTAGGGCACCTGATTCCGTAACAGTATTGAAGGGACACAGAAACACTCGATTTTAACAGATCTTTCAAAACTTCAAATTTACCTGAACACCTGATTTACATGTGATATTTTGTAGTTTTCTTAACCAGCAGAAAAATTATACTAGAGTGCAAAAAATAATTCTTAATTCAACAATAAAGGTTTGCAGTTTTTATTCAAATGTGTGCAGTGCTAACTTTCCAAACTACCTATTGGTTACTAATGGTTAATGTGATAAGCATTAACACATTACGGATGTCAGTCAGCGGGGATGTAAGGAAACCTCACATCGATCTGACAGACCACATACTTTGAAACGAAAGCAAGCCGTGCAAAACATTCAAATCGACTAAGACCAAGTGACCACCGCCTAATCTGTTCACACCCGAGCGCTACCCTTGTCGCTCTCGCCGCTGCCATCGCCTCTTCATACTTACCGCTGGCGACTTCTGCGACAGCACTATGTTGGAGCACGTAATCTCCCAGTGCTGAAGGTCAATATGGCTCCAGATTTGCGCACGTGCTCCCTTAAATCAGCCTATTGTTCAGAGAGTGTCCTCAATAAGTTTTACCTTGACAAAGAATGGATTCTATTCTATGCGGCGAGCATGTTCAGTACTTCTACAGTTCTAGATTTTAATACCTATCAACAGAAACTTCGCACTGTTTGCATTCTTCCAGTGGTCCAGTCCATTACGAATCTTATCCATAGACATATGGCTATTGGTTCAACCGAATTCCAGAAAGGAAGTTTAATCAGCAGAAACACAATGTACAATGCATATAGGCCGGACATAATCAATCGAGTGGGCGCAACCACTCGCAGAGTGAGGTCGATTAGATGCGAGAGCCTGTAGATTGACCGTTTGGGGAGTTTTATCGGAAATTCCTAGCCACCCTACTCAGAAATTGCTCTTAAACGGTCCAGCTTGCCTTTGGAGTGCGCCGTAAACAATGTATACAGAATCGAACCTATCAATCGAGTAGGCGCGACCACTCGCAAATTGCACGCGCGAGTGTGTTCGGAGCTCTGTGGTGAGCGAATCGTTCCGGCTGCGGGTCGTGGATTTCGTAGGCAGTAGAAAGCTTTAGTGATCCGCAAAAGTGCAGCGTTATAGCTTCTAAATAAGCGAAATTATAGCGGCGCGAAAATGCAGGTTAGCCGTGTGTGACACGTTTTTTTTTGGGTTCAGTCGACCCCTGCAGGAAGACGCGGCGTGCTAACGGCATGCAAAAGCGTATTACGCACTAAAGGCACTTAACAATAACATGCTCATAACTCCTCAGCTGCATGAACTGCCTTAGCCCCAACTGCCAATTTAGAGCGGACCAGATTTGAGCCTTCGACTCTCGCAATGGTACCGTTCTCTTCAGCTCGAAAAGCTCTATCGAACGGTGTCACTCTCGACCAATTTCAGAAAAATGGATGTTTCGACAATTTCCCATCGAGGACGTGGGCGCCCAGGCTCACCATGCGCGGACGACGACGTCATAGAATAACGATTTTTTTCGAAATTGGCCAAATTTTCTCGACCAAAATCATCTGGGGCTTATGTTGTGGGCTGATTACGAATCCGACGTCCGTTTTTGAAAATTTGGCCGATTTTGGTAAGTTTTGGATCTTCTTCTGGATAACTGAGGGTGGTCGTGTCAGAGTCACCGATTTTGCTCAAAATTCATCTAATTGCAAGGGTTATTCAGGGTGTCTAACACGACAAAGCAGTTCAATTGGCTGATTATGGCAGAAGACACCCATACTGATGACAGAGGGTGATCGGTGATCCTGACCCGACCACCCCAAACGGCAGGTAACCTACCTAAATCGGCGGAATTTTCAAAGGCGGACTCGGATTCGTAATCAGCGCACAAAATGACCACTAGATGATTTTGAACGAGAAAATTTGGCCGATTTCGAAAATATCAATTTTCATCGTCCGCGCAGGCTCGGCCCACGTCCTCGATGGGAAATTGTCAAAAAATCGCTTTCTCCAGAATTGGTTGAGAGTGACACCATTCGCTGGAGCTTTTCGTGCTAAAGCTAACGGTGTTATTGCAAGTGTCGAAAACTCAAATATGGGCGAGTAAGGGCGCAGGAAACTTCAACGCTAAAACTCCGCCGCCCTAAAATGGCAGCTGGTGCTAAGGCAGTTTAATCAGCTAGGGAGTTGTGAGCATGTCATTGTAAAGTACCTTAAGCGTTCTGCTCGCCCGTGCATTTGTAGGCCGGTATCTCTCCTCCGCGTCTTTTTCGCGGGAGTCGACTGAAATTGGAAGAAATCGTGTCACACACGGCTAACCTGCATTTTCGCAGCGCCCTAACTTAATCCAATCATAAGCTACATTGCTCTGTTTTAGCGTACTATTAGAACATTTTACTGCCTACAAAACTTACAAGCTGCAGCCGGAAAGGTTCACAAATGACAAAACGCTGTCACGCTCAGAACACGACCGCACGTGCAATGTAATACAACAACGGTCCATGTTCTCCTCGCTCTTACTCACCCAGATTACAGTTTTCCCTACTCCCAATAACACCATTCAATTCAGCATGAAAAGCTGGACCGAATGGTATCTGGCATGGCCCAATTCTAGGATATCGATTTTCTATGACGACATCGACCGCACAGGCTCGGCCTGAGCGCCCACGTCCTCGAAGGAAAATTGTCGAAAAATCCTTTATCTGAAATTGGTCGAGAGTGGCACCGTTCTATAGAGCTCTTCGAGCTGAAAATAACGGTACCATTGCGAGAGTCGGTAGTGAGTAAGAGCGCAAGAAACTCTAACCGCTATCTTACGCCACTCTAAATTGGCAGATGAGGCTAAGGCAGTTCAGGCAGCTGAGGAGCTGCGAGCATGTCATCGTTAAGTGCCCTCAGTGTTCTGCTAGCATACGCGTTTGCATGCCGTTAGCACGCCGCGTCTTCCTGCAGGGGTCGACTGAACCCAAAAAAAACGTGTCACACACGGCTAACCTGCATTTTCGCGCCGCTATAATTTCGCTTTTTAGAAGTTATAACGCTGCACTTTTGCGGATCACTAAAGCTTTCTACTGCCTACAAAATCCATGACCCGCAGCCGGAACGATTCGCTCACCACAGAGCTCCGAACACACTCGCGCGTGCAATTTGTGAGTGGTCGCGCCTACTCGATTGATAGGTTCGTTTCTATATGCATTGTTTATGGCGCACTACAAAGGCAAACTGAACCTTTTAAAAGCAATTTCTGAGTAGGGCGGCCGGGAATTTACGATAAAACTCCTGAAGCGGCCACTTTACAGGCTCTCGCGTCCATTTGATTGATATGTCCGGCCTACATGCGTTGTTCAACTCTATTGATTTATACGTCAAAAGATAGAGCTTAGTCTGCTAAGTTCAAATATGTGTTTTTTTTTTACAGGTGCTTAATTGTAGAGAAAGTTATATAAAGGAATTGACCAAAAAACATGCGCGGTACTGTAGTTCCCGACTTTGATGTTGATCCTATTGCTGTGCTTACGTCGCTGCAGTCGCTCCCTTTGCGGGTATGAACAGGCCCATACTCAGAATCAACAGAAGAGTGATGAACAGGAATGAGTGAAAATTTTTTCGAGGAAAGGGAACACGAAATACGGAACGAAAAGCTCAAAAATAGGCGGAAACCGGAGTTCGAAACATGGAAACGGAAATGACTAATTTTTCATAAATAAATAAATATATATATATATGTCCGTAATGGTGGTAATAACAGAGTTGCGTTAAAGAATTTTTTACAGGATGCAGACAACAAGCGTGCAATTCTTTTTTATTTATTATTTATTTATTTATTTATTGGAGACGTGATAATGTCACGTAAACCTTACATTAAAAGACCAGCAAAATACAGTACAACCTTGAAACCGTACCATTTAAAAAAGTAAAAAGTGTGACAGATTAAGACAAGTTGAAACAAATGAAAACGACGGTAGTGTAATCGCTCCTGCAGAAAGTAAAACAAAATGATGAATTTCATGGAAAAAGTGATTGATCTCCTTTGAGTCGACGGTCAAGAAAGCTTTTGAAACCTTTGAGCAACATTTGAAGAGCGTTCTCTTTTAAAAGGGAGAGGAAGAGTCGAATAGTTCTGTTAGAAAAGAAGCTGATCCTAGCCTTACTTTTTGCAACCGGCCCCGCAAGTCTAAGGCCATATTTCTAGTCCGACTGGACGTGAAAAAGAAGAACTGGTGCAACGGAACATTGACAATACCCTTAAGGATCTTGAACATCATGACCATGTCATTTTTGATTCTTCTGTACTTGAGGGAGGACAAACCTAACTGCTTAGCCCTAGATGCTCCATTAGGAATTGCGGCGTAGTCAAGACCAAAGCATCTGATAAAAATTTTGCGGGTGAAATTGACCTGTACGCTTTCTAATAAAGTGATACCCTTTTGTTTTGACGGATTGAAAACTGTAGTGTCGTGTTTAAGGATGGAGCGAATGTAGATTTTGTAGGCTTTGATCCAAATATTTGGGTTTGTAGGCCTAAGAGTTTTGAAAAGGTTAAAGGTTCGAGTCGTAGCCTAATCGACAAGAAACCTGAGATGGGAAGAAAAATCAAGTTTGGAGTTGATCAGAAACCCTAGGTCCCGCACTTCATCGACTTCATTTAAAACGTTACCACCCTATGTGTAGTTGACAGAAGCAGAGGAAAGATTCCCTATAGACAAAACAAAGGTCTTCTCAGCCGCAATGGGAAGCTCCCATTTCATAGACCATTCTCTGATGTAGTCATAGCGGACTGTAATTTGGCTTCATCCGCCGGACTGTCGATGACTTTATAAATTTTTATGCCATCAGCGTACATTTTGCATGTTACACCCAGGAGACCGCTGCTTTCAGGTAGCTCGAACGTGTAAATGAGAAAAAGGATTGGGGATAGGACTCCGCCCTGAGGCAGTCCGCTTTGCGCCCATATACCGAAGAAAACTTATTGCGAACGCGGACTTGATATGTCCTATTTGAGAGAAAATTAGCAATCCATGTCACAATTACAGGATGAATTCCAACCAACTTTAACTTATCAAACAGCTTACCACGGGGAACTTTGTCAAAAGCTTTTTTAAAGTCGAAATATATAACATCTGTTCTTTTATTGTGCTCAAGAGCTTCGGTCCAGTCGTTGAGCGACGTCAGGACGGCTGTTTCCACGGAACGCCCTTTCAGAAACCCGAACTGGTTTCGGAGATGACGTTTTTCTTTACTAGATGATCTAAGATGTGTTTTTGACAGCTTTTTCGAAGATGCGCGCAAAAACAGAGGTTATGCTAACAGGTCTAAAGTTACTGGGATCCGCAGTAATTTGCTTTTTTGGAATAGGAGTAACAAGGGCGTGCCTCCATCGTGAGGGTACTTCTCCTCTCATAAGACAATTGAAAATGTACTCAAAAGGAGACCCGATATAAGCAGCAATATTCTTGATAAAAGAAAGCGGTAAGAAATCCGGACTCATTGAGTAAGATGGTGGCCATTTTTCTATAAGTTTAACTATATCCTCCCTATGGAACCAAACATTGAGAGACATAGAAGGATAAACACGAGTTTCGCTACTCATGGCTCCGCCAACGTTCGTCTCCCACTCCGGATTCCCATTGGTTCTTGTGTTGGCAAAAGCCTTCAGAAAAACAGTGGCGAGGAGTCCCGCCTTCTCTTCGTCAGTAGCAGCGATGTGATAAGACTCATCACGTAAAACAGGAATTGAGGATTTTTTTAGCTCTAAAATTTACATACCTAAAGAAATTCCTACGATCTCCTGACTCCACAATCTTCTTTTCGAGATGCATCTGGTACCTACGAAAAGCTTCCTCCGTTTTGAAATTTACTGCTTTGTATTGGTCCTAGCAGCTGGGAGTATTGATGGAAACCGCTTGTTTCCAGGCCATATTTCTGAAGTTTAGCATTTCTCGTAGATATACGGGCAGAAATCTCTGAGCTTTCCTCAGTTTACGAAGAGGTACAAACAGCTCTACAACATGATGTAACACAGTGATAAGAATTTCATACATATCGTCCACGGAGTTGACCGAGTTGAAAGAACCTAACCAGTCAATATTCATTAAATAGTTTTCGATGCCGACAAAATCTGCAGATTTGAAATCTCTAACAAACCGTGTATCCTCAGGTAGGACCCTTAATTTAATATCGAAAGTGATTGTGGAGTGGTCACTATTCCCGATAGGGGTAGTGACGGAAGTATTTGTAATACAAGTTTGGTCACTTGAAAACACAAGATCCAAGAGGGCACCACCTCGAGTAGGAGAGTGAACGAGTTGGTGGAGACCATGGGTACGAGTTAAGTCAAGAAATTCCTGAGAAGATTTAAGGATTTTGGACGGATTTGTACCTGAAATTAGATCCGGGAGATTGAAATCTCCTAGAAGAACACACGAAGTATCAACTGCAGAAAAATCACTGATAGCTTTAAGTAGTTGGTCGTGACTGGCAGCGCAGCAAGCAGGGGCTCTATATTCGAGGATAAATCTGATGTAACTGTTGTCGAAAAGAACGTCGCACACCAGTATTTCGTAAGAATCTTTAACAGACTCTTTGAAAATTATGTGGCCTGAGAGATGCTTTTTTAAAAGAACCAATAACCCACCACCTTTCTTGTATAACCTATCACATCTGAGACCGTAGTACTGGCTACTAGTACGTCCTAGTAGGGGTTGTAAATCAATTTTGGAGCTAAGCCAAGACTCGGTAATAAACGCTATATCATAATCGTTTTTGCACAATTCGGCAACAAGAAGATCGGCATTCTTGACCATCGACCTTATATTTGACAGCATGCAGTGAGGAGGAAAAAAATAAGAAGCATAGCTAACTGCTGAACTCCTGAGAGGACTCACTACTTTCCCGCTCTGACAACATTTCGCGGGTTTTCAACTGACTGAGTAGTGGAGGAAGGTGGATGTGCTGTTGACTGAGAGTTAGCAGATTTGAATTGAGAGTCAACATGCAAGCTATTCGTTCTGCGCAAACGCTCCTCCCTTAGCCGTTTCCTTTCATCCCACGTAAGGGACTTGCGAATAAATACCTCCTTGAAAGGGGTGAAGCGTAGCCGCGAGGCCCGCTGCAATAGCTGATTTTGGAAACGACTCGAGGGGAGCACAACTTTAAGCAACCGTGGCGAGCTCTTACCCATACGATAAACTGAAAGTGGTAAGCACTCGATACCTAGGCAATCAAGAATTTTGGTAACAGAGGAGAGATCATACAAGACCTTATCGACGGCAGAACCAGAATTAGACTCAGTTAAGTGCGAAATAACAACGGACCTACGAAGATCAGGATCGGAGTCCTGGTTCTTTGAGGAAGAGGAAACAACACTAGACGGTACAAGGTCGGTAATAGAGGATTGAGAAGTCTGAACAGCCGAAGATTGAGAACACTGAACAGCCATAAGACGAGACTTGAGTGAATCATTCTCATTTCTCAGTCTTATTACTTCCTCTAGCAACTCTTTGTTCCGCTGGTTCGCCTGCCTGATTTCTTCTTTTGATTCGATGATAAAATCGATTACGATCTTCATATACGCCGGCACATCTCCATCCTCGGCGAGAGCTCGGAGACGACGAGTCGGAGAGTCAAACGCATCAGTGGGCTCCATTCTGCTTCGCTTCCCCTTACGCACTGGAACAGAAGTGGAGCGGACCGGAGAAGACACCATGATAACCAAAGCCGAATCGGATTTGATCAGAATCGATCCGGCGCACGAACAAATCGAAGCAAATTTCACCTGATTTGGTGGCAATACTGGTTTTCGAAAATACAGCCTCCCGCCACGAGAGACTCAGCTTTATGAGAAGTGAATAGAATATGAGTAGTTCAGTCAGTCGCTGTCTGTTTGACGTGGAGTAGCTGGTAAAACAGAGCTGTCGAAGTGACACTGACGGAGCGACTTGTCGGTCTCGGGGAGGGCACCAGTGGAAAGGGGAGACAAATACAAGCAGGGTTACCTGAGTAACCCAGAGATTCGCAAAGAAAGACCCTCTCGCAAGTTTGTTCAGTGCGTAGTCTCTGCAAAAATGATACACACTTAATTTTTCCTTCCTCGACGAAAGAAGTACGTGAAATGACTCTCTCCCTCTGATGCTGATGACGTTCCTGCGCCGTACCACGTAAGGAAAAATTACTCGGCGCAGTGTGGGCTAGGGGGGGGAAGCACATGACATTGTATTCGTCTAAATTTCCTCTTTATTTCAGGAGAAAGACTGCAGTAGCCACAGTAGGGGTTCAGGTAGGCATGTTATATTACAAGTATTCATCTCTATGTAGTGTTTCAACGTGAGTATGGAGTGGCCCCCCAATGGGATTGAACCCTTATCTCTACCCCGCATATCCACCGATTTAATTGTTGAGGAATCCGACCCCTGATGCTTTCGTAGGGATTGAGCAATCGTAAACATAATAGAGAGTGGTGAGGTTGGGAAATCATTTTTACATTTTCATGTGCCTCAGTGCAGTAGTGCTTCTTTTATACATGACTGAATTACGTCTGGTTGGCACTATTTTCGCTTAGCAGTGCAACGTTAATTTACGTGCTTCGTCACAATTTCCTGAAATGCCTGTTTTAGGTTGCCAACTTCAAAAGAGTTAATCTCAAGACACCATTGTAAGTTCGAAGAATTACAGGATTCGCTATCTTCGCGTAGAATATTGGGCGCCATGCGCGTCGGTGGGAGGCAGCCTAAGGGCTTCGACCTCCTTGTTGTAGCACTCAAATATAATGACGTGGATTTTGGCGCAATGCGCGTTAGGAGTAAGCCATAATCTCGGCATCCCTTTTGCTAGTCTCCTATTCCTGAAACAACGCAATAGGCTTCTTTCGCACTGCAGCAGCAATGGTTTTCCTAAAAAGACCGTTTTGCTGCAAATCGACAACAGCAGTTCTCTTCCTGAACGAAGGTGTTGCGTGGTGATGTGGCATTTATGCCCAATGAGCGGATGGGGAAAGCAGCCTATCCGTACTCAAAAAAGTACATGCCGTGGCATTTTCCACGTGTAGGACGAGTTTTTACCCGTTTAGTTGCCCTTTGACGTACCCTTGACCTACGTCAAGTCAAGTGATCCAATCTAAGTGAGATACGCCGCATTACCCACAGCGAGAGCGGTCGAATGATCTAATCTAAGTGAGGTACGCCGCATCACCCACAGCGAGAGCGATCGAATGATCTAACCTAAGTGAGGTACGCCGCATCTCCCACAGCGAGAGCGGTCGAATGATCTAACCTAAGTGAGGTACGCCGCATCACTCACAGCGAGAGCGGTCGAATGATCTAACCTAAGTGAGGTAGGTCGAATGATCTGATCTAATCGTAAGTGAGGTACGCTGTATCATCCACAGCGCGGTAAAAAAATTCCCATTGAACGTGTGAATTGTTGCAGCATGGGAAGCTCATCCTTTTACTGTTTGACACAACAGCACCTACGCGCGTTCCTGAGCGTCCAGATTCAGAAGCTCTGCTGCCGTCTTCGTGCCATTAGCATGAGAAGACCACTAAAGGGGTAAGAGTATAAGGGAGACTTCGAGGGTGGAGAACTGACAGCGACCAGGAGGTAGCAACTTGAAGGATGCATGGGGATGGGGGGGGGGGGCGATAGGGGGATCAATGAAGCAGGCCAGGAGGTGACACCAAGAAAGGTTTAGGCATTAAGGAGGGACCAGTAGGGAGTTAACAATCAGGGGGAGCAGTTAAGAGGATCAGGAAGGGGATGCACGCTATGGCGTTCGCTCGCCGTCGTCGTGTGTGAGCGTGGGAGAGCTACTTAATTGGGGAGAGTAGTAAGGAGGATTCCGAGGTGGAGGGGTTCTACCTGGAAGAAGGGACCTGGAGTCCGGACCAGGACTAGAAACCAACAAGAAAGGATCCGTAAGGGAATTCATACGGGGAACAAGGAATCTGCCATATGCATAGCCTCATCAGGCTGGACATAGCGGCGACTGCGCGCGCTTCTGAGCTTCTTAATTCGGAAGGCGGGTCTTCTGAGCTTCCGGATCTAGAACATGGGCCCTCTACGTCACGCAACAAGCGTACTGATTCTGAATATGTGTCACTGACGTCTGCCGTTAGCATGGGAGGCCCACTAAGGATGTGGTGGAGAAGGGCAGTAAGGGTACCTCTAGGGTTTACCAGGAGAGCGAGCAGGAATGAAAGGAACAACCTGGAGAAGGGGCCAGGACGGGAAATCCAGCAAGAAGAGACTATTAGAGGTTAAAAGTGGAAACAAAAAAGTGGGCCAGGAGTTGGGACCAGGAGGGTAGGGGAACTAAAGAGGGAAGGGAAGACCAGTAAAGGCGGACCAGCAATTAGATCCAGTAAAAAGAAACGAGTGAGGGAGAACCTGGCTTCGGAATAGATGTCAACGATACACGGAAACGCTAGATGTTGAGCATGAGAACGGTTGCGGAAGAGCAACCTGTGAGACAGAAGTACTGCGCAGAGCAAACCAATGGGCGGTCCGGAGAGAATGTCTATGATGAAGCTACCGAAATGGCGAACGGCTTGATGCTGATAAAGCGCGCAGCAGGTCCTAGATGTTAGCGAATTTTAAGTTTTACAAAAACTACTTTCCATAGGTCAATGATGCTGCAAAGTCGCGCGAAGCGCGCAAGTGCGAGACACGCCTTTAGGCGTGTCGGAGCACTTGTATATGAAAGAGTTTGTCCGTCGAATGATCTAACCTAAGTTAGGTACGCCGCATCATTCAAAGCGAGAGCGGTCGAGTGATCTAACCTAAGTGAGTTAGGCCGCATTATCTACAGCGAGAGCAGTCGAATGATCTAAACGAAGTTAGGTACGCCGCATCATCCACAGCGAGAGCGGCTGAGTGATCTAACCTAAGTGAGTTAGGCCGCGTCATCCACAGCGAGAGCGGTCGAATGATCTAATCTAGCCAGGGAACTACCTGAAGTGTAGGCCTGATCCAGCGATACGATGCACATGGGCGGAAGCGGCTCCCTCTCAGAAGTAACAATATGCAGGTATCTCGACCCGAGTACAACTTTGAAGAACGGTTTTTTAACAAGCTGGCCCACACATACTTAAACGATGAAGGTAGGCTTCAATAAATCCCTGAGAGATGCGCCACGCAGTCTACTTTTACGGGATACAGTGGCTGCAGCTGAAATGCGGATTTGGCCCATACAATGACTTGCGGTGCCTGAGCAATGGACATTAAGTCAAAAACGACACAGCGATTCACCTCCGCTGGTGAAATCTCTGACCGTCCTCAATCCTTGTCTTATCATTGCCGAATGACCTTGTTTTTCTTCAGAAGCTCAGCTCTAGGTCGGATGAGTGTTCACCGTGTGTTTTCTCATGGATGATTAACTTTGCGATTGATTGAGGCTATCAAGTGGAAAAGGCGCAAGTTCTCTGGCCTTAATCTATTGCTCTTCTGGGAAATAATTCCTGGAATGTTACAGTAAGATTTTCGGTGATTTTTGGATCAAAGCAGCACAAGAATTTTCCTGAATTTTTTGAAGAAACAGGTTAGGACAAGCCCTAAGATGTCTTCTAAAATGAAAAAGGAATAAATGTGATCTCTTTTTCGATTTAAAAAGTCGCGTTTTTTCTCGAATGTTGTTCACAAAATGGGCTTGTAGGGCAGGTCAGGATGCCCGAAGTTTTAAGGAGTAAATTCTAGGTTCGGTCCGAGACTATGTTTTGGAATAGGTCAGGTTCTTCATGCTGAGCAGCGTACTACCCAGGAAAACATACAGTTTGCCCTGTTCTTTTAGGCCGCATGCATAGCTCAAAGTCTCTGCGATATCATCTAGTAGTGGAGCGCATGGCTCATCCCGTTCTCCAATGCCCTGATGAGTCTATATCTTCATCTTTTAATGCAAATATTTTATGCAGTGTATGAATTCAAAGTCGAATCAATTTAATCCAATAGAAACTAACAAATTCAGAACTTAGGTGACCTGCGAAAGCAGATTGTTAGCGAAGAGGTTTAAAATTTGGGTAGAGCCTCGACGGGCGGCCAGGCCATTTTCAATGAATCAAAAGCGCAATTATTGTTGCATTGCAAGCACTGCTTCCCTTTTGGAATCGGTGAGCTGCTGTCACACTCATTTGCGAAGGACAGTACACTTTGTTGACCACCGTCACTGGGCCAAATACGTATTGGACCTGCGCTTGCTGCATCCCGCAGAGGTAGAATGCGTGTCGCATTCTAAAACGGCGACTGGTTTAAGTCGAGCGGCCCTTTATCGTTTATGTATATGTTAGCCAGCTCGTTAAAAAAGCTTTTCTCTAATCTTATTTTCTGGAAATCGACAAGCCTGTGGTTTCAAAGGCGGGTTTTATGATCCTTCGCTAGTTGAAGAACAAAATGGCCATACGCATGGTTTTAGACGACGGAGCGAGCATCGTCGCTCGCAGCTCTAGGTACCGACTAGAATGAGCACAGTGCCTCTGCCACTTGCCGCCCGCAAGACTCGAGTGCACGTGAGCGGCGCGCTTCACTCAGACACTCGTTGCGTCCGAGCCGCGTCCCATAACAGCTGTTCCGTCCCATCCGCGTACCTATTAGCGGCGTTGCGTACCAGCTCCGTCCCATAAAGGTTGTTTTCGTGGTGAGACCTTCTCTTGCGTCCCATCCTCGTCCCACAAGAGAAGTTTTCGGAAGTTACCGTCTCATCCGCGTCCCGTCTGCGCGTCCGGTCTGGCTTCTTGTGAACTGAACTCACCTCTAGCGGTTTCGGGTGTCCGACTGATGAGCGGCTCGGAAGGCGGGGGGGGGGGGGGGTCACCTTGTATGGCAGGCCTATACGTTCTGTTTTGCACGAAATTAACGATTCTACACAGAACTGCTATGTTCTACCCTAGGGGTGAACTGAGGTTGACCATTTCCAATGTAGTTTGGCAATCATGTGTCTTCCTACCAAGACGGATAACCACTCAGTACCTCGAATATCAGCCGGTAACCTCAGATGTCCTCGGTGTAATACACGTGAATTTTCCGGATATCTACCACTATATAATTGAGTTAGCCTTCGATGACGTTTGAGTGGTCAAACCTGCGTGAGATATGCCTCCGCGCGGACAAAATGTGCCTTTCAACATGGGATACTGCCCTAGCAGAGGAAGCGCGGCCTTTCTCACACAGCGGCCTTTGCGCGTTTCTGGGCGTCCTGATTCCGAATACATGTCGTCGACGTCTGCCGTAAGCATGGGAGGACCACTAATCGTAAGGGGTGGTGGAGAAGGGAAGTAAGGGGAACCCCCTAGCGTGGACCAGGAGAGCTACTAGGAAGGAAAGGAACAACCTGGAGGAGGGGCCAGGACAGGGAATCCATCAAGAAGAGACCAGTAGGGGTCAATAGTGGAAACAAGGAAGTGGGCCAGGAGTTGGGACCAGGAAGGTGGGGCAGGGAAGGGGGAAGACCAGTAAGGGCGGATCAACAATTAGACCCAGTAAAAAGAAACGAGCGAGGGGGAACCTGGCATCCGGATTCGGAAGGCGTTTCAATGATATCCGGCAACACAAACCGTTGGACATGCAGAGGAGCAACCTGAGGGCATGAGTACTGCACAGTACAAGCCGATGGCGTTACTGGACAATCCAGAGAGTGTTTAAGACTAACGCACGGAAAACAGCTTTATGCCATTAAAGTACGCAGCAGAACCTAAATGTTAGCGAATTTTAAGTTGTACAAAAACTATGCAATTGCGAGCGTTTGTTATTACTAAGGCAAGGGATCCATCTAGCCGGGAGTTAGTTTTCATGTCGAAGTGATAGCGATATCTCAGATAGATTTTGATCTGAACAGCGTGCATACTTTATGCACGAGAAAACCTCGATCGACGAGGTTCGCATATGGGCCAACAACTGCCGGCTTGACGCGTGCTTCGACGTTTTTGTCGCCTCGGTGGCTCAAGAATTCACCGTTAGAGCGACATGACGTCGATACCAGCTCCATTGAGTATTATTATGCGACAACAGTTTAGTAGCAATTTCTTATGTTGTTCTCTAGTGCTATACCATTAATACTGTTAATACTATGAAACACTCCAGCAAGTTCATTGTTTTCCAGTGTCTAGTATACGTATATTTTCACTTCATAGTGGACATTTTTCGCTTTAAACCGGACATTTTTCATGTTAAACTAGACACTCACTTAATTTAAAATTGGACAAGTGTAGAATTAATTTGGATATTTTGCTAATGAGTTGAGATGTCCATTATTTAACCTCAAGGAACTGTCTTTGATTGCTTCTAACGTGCTGGAGAACAATAAATTAAGTCTTGGTAGGAAGACACATGATTACCAAACTACATTGGAAATGGTCAACCTCAGTTCACCCCTAGGGTAGAACATAGCAGTTCTGTGTAGAATCGTTAATATCGTGCAAAACAGAACGTATAGGCCTGCCATACAAGGTGACCCCCCCCCCCGCCTTCCGAGCCGCTCATCAGTCGGACACCCGAAACCGCTAGAGGTGAGTTCAGTTCACAAGAAGCCAGACCGGACGCGCAGACAGGACGCGGATGAGACGGTAACTTCCGAAAACTTCTCTTGTGGGACGAGGATGGGACGCAAGAGAAGGTCTCACCACGAAAACTACCTTTATGGGACGGAGCTGGTACGCAACGCCGCTAATAGGTACGCGGATGGGACGCCGCTCGGACGCAACGAGTGTCTGAGATGCCACATATTCTCTCCCCAACCGTCCCCGGGCGGGTATGAGGAGGTCTCCGCCCACATGCCCGGTATGCACATCATGCGCCATCGATTTTTCGCGCCGTCCCCGTCCCCGAGTCGGGCGAGAATAGCGTACGGCCCCTGGTTTCCGAAAAATTGTGCATCTTAACGACTAGTTTATGCCTCCGCTGCCACGCGGCGCGGTGCTATGGTTAGCATAGGTATCTATTCTTTCATCGCAGTTATACTCCGCTGACATGAAGTACCTCATTTGACGGAATTTCGGGCATTGGCTATGGTGGCATTCGGCGATTCGCGCCTCAGAATGAACCGGCCGTCAACCGCGCCGCTCTCCGAAAACCGTCAGCCGTTGACCATCACGTCGCGCCACGCCTCAAATTCGACGTACCGCTCCGCGGCGGAAGTATGAAAATCACTTATTGTTAGGGTTCTCGTCAGCGATGCGGGACTTCCAGCTTTGACGTACCACGGACTCTGCGCCGAATACAACGGTGGAGATGGTTGTTGAGGACGCTAAGTCACAGAACGCTGAAGTTCAAGTCCATAGCTGGAGATCTGCTCTTCTCCAGTTCATAAAATTTGGATGAAAACATTTGAAACGACGTTAATTACAGTTATAATACATGTACCTAACGACTGTAGAAGGACGACACCTGGGGATGAAATTATCAGTAATGAAGGTCAAACAGGATGCCACCTCCCTCGAGAATTAAGCCAACGGCAGATTCGTATGCGATTCAATCCGCTCAGAGTGAATGTTACGTTATGAAACGTAACCATGTAACGAGTTGTCATGCGATGAAGAGATGTCAGACTCTACATTAAGGTTGCGGCGGCTCATGCAGCTGCACCGGGCTCCTCCCCTCTGGGGCCGTTTCGCCGAATACAGTATCCAAAATTCCGTCAGGTATGGAGTTTTGAGGCGGTAGAGTAAAAATGCGATGCAGCGCCGCCCGGCGTAGCAAAGAGCTATGTATACCACGGTATTACGCTGCACAGTGGCACAAGTATAAACTAGGCCTAAGAGGACTCAATGAAGGACAGATTCCCCTGCAGTCCCAGTTTGGTAGAACATATCGTTTTTGCTCAATACTGAATTTGCCAACACGTCAGTGGCTGCATCATCGCGTGGTTTATACAATTTCAAAGTGGAGGGGCAAAGGAGACCCCTCACCCAAAAAAGACAGCACTAAACCGCACTTTGACGCTTCGTTCTTGCGGGTGGCAGAGGATAGTCGTGAACAAACTCTCGAAGTTACGCGGTGACAACAATCTAGTCAAGCGGTCTCCGGGACCAGGTGACGGTTAACGGTTTAACGAATTTAACGAATTAACAGATTCTCCGTTAAAATCTAGCTTTTCGACTTATCGGAAATTTTCAAAAAATTGCCGTAATTTGTAATGGACCTTTTCTAAATAGCTGTATCACTCTTCTTCTCAGTTTCTTCTAATATTGAAGGCTTCGCCCTTTCTCACCCCCCCCCCCTCCCCCGATTAATAGTGCTTCTGAAAAACTTCAGAAACAACCTGTTCTAGCACGGTAGTAAATGGCAACAGGATTTCGCGCTCCAGTGCCAATCCGTTTAAATTTGACCTGGAGACTTGTTCTGAGCTATTTTTCCTGGACGTTGCTATTCCACTGATGGGCTTTTAATGGTATTTTTATCAGCTCCCTCAGAACTTAGCGGGCCGGTGCTCGCATCGAGATTGTACACGCTCATTGAACAGTGACTCAAAAACGGTTTCATACAGAACTAGGAATAGATGGGAATTTCGGGGGCTCACCTAATCTAACTTAAATTTTAAGATGCCTTGCCGGTGCGACCAGCCCGCATGGTACCGTTATTCGAAATGGCGATTCCGTACCTGTTGTTCTTCCAAGCTTTGAAGATAATTGGCTGCTGACAGCCGCCTTATTTTGCTGTCCACTCTTTGTTGGTAGTGAATCCTTTGTTGCATTTTAGTATGCTGTGCTGCGTTCGTTGAATTTTGGTTGGTTAATAAAAAATTAGTTAAATTAAAATTTATTAAAATTAGTTAATTTTTTAATAATTAATTTGATTTTGGTTATTGTAATTAGAACATAAAACGCTTTTCCAGATTTTTTTTTTGAATAATTGTTCAAAATAATTGCATTTTTAACGAAATTTAACGAAAATTTTTCGTTAAAAATTCGTTAAAAAAGCAACGCCCAAAACTTTGTTTATGTGCACTCCCGGTATATAACGATGACCTCGCTGTGGTGCTTCTGCTAGAGTTAGACGGCCTAACACCTGCGCCAAAAGTGATATGAGTCACTTTTGCGCCGACAGATCTGTCAGCGCCACACCAGCTGCGGGTGGTCGTCACTAAGAGTACGCATGCGAGACGTCCATCTGGGCCAGAGTTCATCAGCGACTTACCGGCCGGTAATGGTAAAACTTACTGCGAAACCGCCACATCACATCCGTCAACGTACGGCGTGGGGGTTTCCGGTGAAGTACCAGTAACGCTGCTAGTGCCTGACCGAGTGGCAACGAGTTTGGGGTCAGACGAATGCGCGGCATTCTTCACCGCGTCCTTTGTGAATTACAAGGATCGTTGTAAGTTTCTGGCAAGGAGCCGGTTATGTAAACCTGTGGTAGCGATTTACAGACTTCTTCGCTGATGAATACAGGCCTCGGAGGAAACGCGTTTCACCCTTTGCTCCCTGGCGCAGTCACACTCAACTTTTGAGCTTGTGATCGAGAGTGTAGTAGCTGCTTTGTGATACTGTGGAGAGCAGACATTTTCGCTCGCATTTCGACACAAAGGGGAAGTATTGCACACCGCCCTGGTCCTCCTATTAAATGAGATCGGGCAAGAAGTGTTAACGGGACCCCCTCCCACCTTATGCGTATGTCTATGTCCATGTTTATTACAATTGTGCGTGGCATTGCTAGAAGACAAAAACTGTAGCAATCGCATAAACAAAATTTACTAAAAGACATCAAGGACAAATACGTATATATATAATAATATGTGAAATATAATATAATATAATAGTAATATGAAAAATATAATAATAATATGTAAAACAATTTAGTAGATCATACGAAACAATTTTGCTAATCAACCAATTTTCAAACTCAGTAATAAACTCCCCCGCCCAGTGAGGAATGACAGATCGGTATTGAAACTTTGGCCCATTGTCACAGCGAAAACAAAATTTCCCCCCTCACCGCAAAAGTTTTACCGAAGTATAGACCTAACTTTAACATTCTGTTCTTTCAGCAAAGAAACACCGACCCTTTCATACACTGTGGCAAAATCAAGTCAAGAAGCTCATCAAAGCTTGAAGACCATCAGAAGCACAACACTAGAAACAACTTCAATAGAAGCATTAACAACACTTCACACAGCAGCGAGCAAAAATGTAAAAGGCCTCACTTCCACGGAAGGCGGGGCTGAAAGTACTAGCGTCCCATCTTCTATTATCTCTTCCCTCTCTACTGATGTAGCCGAGAGGACAACATATAGTGCAGAGATGGGCTCTACTACAACAGCAAGCGAACGCGCGGACACGGTTAGTTGAAAGTACTAGCTACTTCTAGAAGTAACAGACTGACTCGATTCCTACGGCGAACCATAGTGAGCTCAAAAACTTGACGCACGTCCTTCTCGCAATTTCAGAACACATTCGAAGTGGAAACGCAAATCTATACGGTAACCCCTCTGCAAGAGCACACAGAGATTTGGACCATTCATGATACCAATGTTACGTCGGTGACAGTGGACGATCATCCTTATCTGCCGTTTGAAGTAAGTTGTCAGACCCTAGCATAGACAATACCTACGCACAATTCTTTAGTACATCTTATTACCACAATAGTTCTGTAAAAGATGTCTATGTTAGAGAAATGACATATGTAGCCTTCGAAATGCAGAACCTCCCAAAACGAGGCATGCATTGTTTAGGTCATGTCAGAAAAAGACTTGGTAAAGCTTCGACAAAGTGCCCAAAGAGTCTATGACAAGGACCAAAAAAAGCAGACTGCAACAAAAACGTGGGCCAAATTTTTTCTAGCAAGATGTTTATATTTAGAATTAACAAGTTTACAGAAAGCAATGGCTTTGGGCAATTCTCGTATTTCCATTTTTGCTGCTACTTACGTATGCAGCGTACGTTCTCTTGGCAAGGAAGGCTAACCGTAAAAAGAGTAAGTCAATATGCATCAAAACTGCAGCGCGTTATTCATTTGAAAGGCAGTGTTGATAGGGAAGGCATGCGTCAATCTGATGTGTAGGTGCTGCCATGCTAATCATCATCTTGCAGCTTTCGCTCCTGAGCAATCCCTAGTGAGCAGACGTTGGACGCGCGAGAGGGGCGCTAGTGTGAAATTTATTTCTTTTATTTACTTATTTCTACGTGCATATAAGACACACGTCAGAGAATATACGAGCAAACACAAAGAGAAATTATAAAAAAAACCAACATACATAAAAACAAGCAACTCTAACACACCTTAGCTAAAACTAGTACTTCAGCTTTAGCCTAAAATGTATCCT
Organism: Heligmosomoides polygyrus bakeri; assembly: GCA_947359475.1. Taxonomy (NCBI): domain Eukaryota; kingdom Metazoa; phylum Nematoda; class Chromadorea; order Rhabditida; family Heligmosomidae; genus Heligmosomoides; species Heligmosomoides polygyrus. The sequence continues at coordinate 26,167,660 of OX375868.1, forward strand.
TATTTGAGAATTTAATTTTTAAAAAACTCCGGTTCGCATATATTCTCCTCAAATTAGACACTTTTCAAATCAAATCGGACACTTTTCTACGCAAGCTTAACACGGATGAAGCCAAACCTAGCATCTTATAAAAGACGAGCGTCTTCCAGATGAAGAAAATCTAGTTTCTCCAGGATGTTTAGAATAATTTCTTGTCTAAAATAGATTTGGTATAACGTTCTTGATTTTTTTTTTTGAATTCACCTGCCCCAATGAGTGAGGACACTGTTTGAAATTTTCCTGTTTTTGACAAGAATGGTTTGAGGCTTAATATAGAGCGAAAAAATCTGCAATTGTTTGGCACATGGAAAAAAGAGAAGACCATGCACTCGACTAGCTCGTTGTAGCTTTCATTTGATTGTTAGTATTAATTCTGATTACTCCTAGTAGCAAATAGCATATATGTGTTTTTGCACTTGACTTTGCCTGAAAGACACTCGTATTGATTTTAGTGAATGTTCAGCTTGATCTGAAAAGCGTTAAGGCTGCTCAGACTATCGTTGAACCTACCTCTAGAAATTGTTGGGGTCTAGGCGTGTACTCCTTACCAAATCCCACTTTCTATCTTTTTCTGAATGCGAGAGAAATAGCTGAGATCTTCTTAAAGTATTAACTTTACTAAAGAACCGAATAACTAAATATGTTGAAATGAGTAAGGAGGGCGAATGTGTAGTTCACAACAACCGATCTCGCTCATATGCTACATGTGAGGGGTAGCATTCCCACCACTGATCACGCCCCTGACATCCTGCCCGAATTTCTGGCCGATGACGGTGGGTTACGGTCAGCACGGGCGACAACGGTAGCTACAGTATGACCATTGGTTTAGCCCAAAATTTGTGAATGCTGGCTATGTGCGATATTGACCGCTAATTTGGCATTCTTTCTGATTTAATCCCCTTTTAATTATAATCTTAACCAACAGAGCCAACTCGTAGCAAATCAGCCTCTCAGGTTTCATCATACTTCCTTGCCTCCACTCTAAGTTTCATGGAATGGTGATATCCTTTGCTGGTTTATGAGCATCCGATGCACCCAGTTCCTTCAGAGCAAATTGATCGAAATTTGTTAAAACTAACAACGCAAAACCACCTTATCGTGAAGAGCTACTCCAACTGGACCGTAATCAGCAGATTCGAAATCTACAGTAAAATTAAGTGTAAGCAATTGTTAATTACAATACCGCCCGCGTCGCGCGGTCAAAAAGACGGTTTGCGACGGAAAAATCCGTCGCAAACCGTCGCATGCTCATAACTCTTTTAATTTTGAGTTGTTTAAGAAACTGTAGGTACCATTCGATTCGTCTCCTTAAGATCTATACAAACGTATATAAAACTTTACCAGATCTACGCGTTTTCGCCGCCCTACTTGGGAATTGCTTCAATCTGTCCCGGCGAGACTTAAGTGTGCGTCGTCTACAATGCGTATAGAGATGAACCTATCAATCGAGTGCGTTCGACAACTGGTAGAGCGAGCGTTTGGGGAGTTCTATCGCCAGCCGGCCTACTAAGAAATTGCTCTAATGCTGTCCAGCTAGCCTTTGGAGTGCGCCTTGAACAATGCATATAGAATCGAACCTTTCAACCGAAGGGGCGAACGCTTGCAAATTGCAGGCACGGGCGAGTTCGTAGCGCAATAACTCTTTCAAGTTCAAATTGTTTCGGCTGCAACTCATAGGTCTTGTAGGCCGTAACACGATATAGTAGCACATTAAAGTAGAACGGTGTAGCCTAGGAACAGGCAATGTTACAGGGAAGCGAAAATGCAGGTGAGGCTTGTGTTACGCATTTTTTTCTATTTCAGTGGTCCACTGCGGGAAGACCCGGCGAGCAAACGGCCTTCAAATGCGTGTGCAAACAGAGCGCTTAAGGTACTTCGCAATGACGTGCTCAGCACCCCTCAGCTTCCTAAATTGCCTTAGCATCAGCTGCCAGTTTAAAGCGGCGGAAGATAGCGGTTAGAGTTTCTCGCTCCCTTACTCGTCCAGATTTGGGTTCTCGACACTAGCAATGGCACCATTCTGTTCAGCATGAAAAGCGCTATCGAACTGTACCAGTTTTGACCAATTTTGGAAACATCGGATTTTTGACAGATTTGCATCGAGGACGGGGCCGTCTTAGGCCGGGGGCATACTTCCATCGTCGCGATGCCATCGCGGATGCTCAGTTCATGGCCGTTCCGCCGCACGCGGTCGAATAATCAAAGGAAACTTCGCCGCGGCCGCCGCAACAGTGGCCGTCGGCATGCGCGATGGCTTCCCGCGCCCATCGCGGGCATGGCATACTTTTTCGTGCCGCGCGCGGTGTTTAGCATTGGTCCTGGACGGATCGAAGTCGCGCTCCCTTGCAGAGCGATGGGCGATGCGATGAGCACAGAGAAATTCAAATTCCTTCGCGTCGCTCTGCAAAACTCATCGTCGCGATTCCATCGCGGCGACGGGAAGTATGCACGAGGCCTTAGGGCTATGGTATACTCCCGCGTCGCTCCAGCGACGGGCGCGGGGCAACTGTCAACGGCGCGTCTTCGCTGCAGTGGAGGACGACGCAATGGGGCGCGGTTGTCAATTGACGCGCCATCGCTCCCGCGATGCGTCGCAGAGGGGTGTTATACCTCCGCGTCGCGGGAGTGAAACATACTCCCTTGCGACGGCCGTCGCAGCCCGTCGCTCGCCGCAGTGCACTGCACTGCGACGAGCGACGGGGAGGGATGGTCGCGGAAAGGGGAGCGCTTGTCGTGCCCTATTCTATGCACTTCCGCTCACTTATTTCGACACTTCCTTGGTTCGTGACCATACCACAGTAATTTCAACACACGTCTGGTAATGTTGGGTGGTCATGTAATGTCTCTGTTGTTCTTCTCGTAGGGTTTTTGTCGTGGCTAGACTCATTTGGGTTGTTTTCGACGGCTTGAGCGGCTAGTTTTTTGAGGAAATATTTTTCTAGGCCGTTTTTTCTCACTTTTGTGCCGATCCTCACATTTGTTTCGCCTCCGAACTTCCCCGCCGGCACCGAAATCTACATTTATGTTCCGGACAAGACACAGGGAGGATCTATTGACATGTCCGGCACAGAAATGTCCATCTGGCACACTACAGAGCACCGGCAAAGTACGCCATGAGACTTCGAGAACTTCTATGTCATGGGAAATAAACTGCTCCAATCGCGTAAAGGCTGCTCGAATCATTTTTTGAGCCGCCCACGACGAAATTCCTATGATCTGTTGAAGTTATACAAATGATTGTGGAGATCTCAAAGAGGTGAAAAGAACGATGTCAACCCTTTCTCAAAATATGTAGCTATCTAAATTGGAGGAGTTATGAGCATGCGACGTTTTGCGGCGGATTAGTCCATCGCAACCCTTTGTTGAACCGTACGACCCTAGCAATATTGCATCTCATGCGGGGTTAGGGTTTTGCAACTCTGCCACTGCTTTTGCTTTCTGTGCTCTAATACGGGTTGTCTCGAAAAAAACTCATGCGCTCTCTGTGAGGTCAAATAATCTTGTTCTGATACATGAAATATCTATGTAAACTCGTTTTCAGAAAGGAAAGACTCGTATATTGGGTGTCCGACGGCGATTAAGGCATTTGATACCTTTTCCTATACCTCCCGCTCCCCCGCTGCATTTGTCTGAACATTCCTGCAGCACAATATTCTCAGTTAGTCTAACTGGGCTCTTGAGCCAATTCACGACAGGACTCACGATGAATGTGATGGACAAAGCACGATTTCGTCACTGCACTGGATCAGCTGATTCGCTATAGTTCTGCAAAAGTCTCCGTCTGCAGAACTGCGTGAACTATGTCAGCCTCAGCGATGGCGAGGCTCGCGACGCGCATTGCGAGCCGTCGCGTCGCTGTGCACTCCCGCGTCGCTGCAGCGGACGGGAGTATACCATAGGCCTTACAGTTTTCTGAGGCTGCGGCAGACGGAGGATGACGTCATTGAAAATCGATATATTCGAATTGGGCCACGCGTGATAGCATTCGATAGACTCGCCAGCTACCTAAACTGCCTTAGCAGCAGCTGTCATTTTAGGGCGGCGAGTTTTAGCGTTTGAAGTTTCCCGCGCCATTGTTCCCCACATTTGAGCTTTCAACACTCGCAATAACACCATTAGCTTCAACACGAAAAGCTCTATCGAACGATGTGAATCTCAACCAGTTTCAGAGAAATCGATTTTTGACAATTTCCCATTGCGGACGGGGGCGCTCCAGGCCGAGCTTGCGCGGACGATGAGTCATCGAAAATCGATAATTTCGAAATTAGCCAATCGTCCAAGTGAACCTCGGCAGCGTGTGCGGCACCCCGAATATGTATACGAAGTTTGAGCAAAATCGGTGATCCTGACCCGGCCACCCTAAATTATCCAGAAGAAAATCCAAAACCTACCGAAATCGGCACATTATTCAAAAACGGACGTCGGTCCTCGATGCAAATCTGTCAAAAAATCGATGTTTCCAAAATTGGTCAAAACTGGATAGCGCTTTTCATGTTGAACAGAACGATGCCATTGCGAGTGTCGAAAACCCAAATCTGGACGAGTAAGAGAGCGAGAAACTCTAACCGCTATCTTCCGCCGCTTTAAACTGGCAGCTGATGCTAAGGCAATTTAGGAAGCTGATCGGTGCTGAGCACGTCATTGCGAAGTACCTTAAGCCCTCTGTTTGCACACGCATTTGAAGGCCGTTTGCTCGCCGGGCGCTTCCCTGTAACATTGCCTGTTCCTAGGCTACACCGTTCTACTTTAATGTGCTACTATATCGTGTTACGGCCTACAAGACCTATGAGTTGCAGCCGAAACAATTTGAACTTGAAAGAGTTATTGCGCTACGAACTCGCCCGTGCCTGCAATTTGCAAGCGTTCGCCCCTTCGGTTGAAAGGTTCGATTCTATATGCATTGTTCAAGGCGCACTCCAAAGGCTAGCTGGACAGCATTAGAACAATTTCTTAGTAGGCCGGCTGGCGATAGAACTCCCCAAACGCTCGCTCTACCAGTTGTCGAACGCACTCGATTGATAGGTTCATCTCTATACGCATTGTAGACGACGCACACTTAAGTCTCGCCGGGACAGATTGAAGCAATTCCCAAGTAGGGCGGCCGGAAATTTCCTATAAAATTATCAAACGGTGCAAGATAGTCTTGAAGGCTTTACATTTTCCATGAAGCGAAGATAGAAACCCAGTGGACATGCTTCCGCCCATTCGATTGATAGGTTCGATCTCATATGCATTGTGCACGGCGCACTCTCGGAGCATTCCGGGCATGACGGAGCACTGACAATGCACGTCATGCTTGAGATACTTCGAAAACACTGCACGTCTCATGCACTTTCTGGAAAATAAGGTGCTCTAATCGCAAAAGCCTGCTGCAGTTAATTTTTAAGGCCACCCACGTCGAAAACGCCGAGATCTGGTAAAGTTTTATATAAGTTTGTATAGATTTTGAGGAGACGAATTGAACGGTATCAACAGTTTCTCAAACAACTCAAAATTAAAAGAGTTATGAGCATGCGACGGTTTGCGACAGATTTTTCCGTCGCAAACGTTCTTTTTGACCGCGCGACGCGGGCGGTATTGTTGTGAAGCTATGCATTGATATTGAAATTACGTTGTGTTCGAAAAGACATTTACTTTAATATTCTTATCGTTGGATCGACAATTGTGTAGCTCTGACATAAAACATTAACAACACTTTACTCGGATTCACTAAATAACAGAACAATATCTAGAATCCGTAATATCTAGAGAAAGTCGTCCTTCAGCCTAACGCTTAGTGCAGGCATGCAGGCTTTGAGACGATATGGGAGCTCATCCACTGCCACCCCATTAGGAAAGTGGAAGCTCACGCAAATTGAACAAGGAGCAAAAAAATGTCAACTATTCTCGAGATATTAGGACGAGATCGACTGCCTGTATATACTGATCGTGTAACTAGAGTGTTTCCTCGATGTGGTAACGATACTGCACAAGCCCATCCAAAAAATTTGTCCAAAATGCATCTACATGAGGAATAAATAAAATTTCATAAATGTTGCATAAAATGTGTTAATGCAATTTAGCGGAAATTTTCGCCGGGTAAATTTCGTTGAGAATTTTTAACGAAAAATGCCAGTAAATCCGGTAAATGCTTATTCGTTAAACGCACACCCCTAGCCGCTACTATAACACATGGGTGATATAGGTCACCAGATTAATTGTTCAAAAACCTGTGTCACTAGAAGGATCGCAGTGAACTGTAGTTTCAATTCCTTTTTCGACCTCTGGTTTTAGACGAAGCATAGACAAGCTGCGAAAACAGCGGATTAAAATACAGAAAGAAGGGAGCTATACTCCGCAAACGACACACTGTACGCACTAATTATTCGTCTTAAATAATCGAAGTACCATAGTAACACAAACAATTCAAAACTACGAATTCACTTCGCAATCTTTATTGAGGCCCTTAACAAACAAAAATTACAATCTTCACTCAAGGTGCCCTCATTTTGCGCGTGTGCAGCTTCTCTGATAAGTCGCGAAGGCGTCGCAGGTGACACGCACCGGAGCATCGCTCTCAGTGGCGAGAAATTCTCACAACAGAACCTATTGTGAATTCCAAAAATGATTGTGTTCTCGCAGCACGGCATGTAAGAAGCAGGTCATTTCTAGAGGAAAAGTCATCGGGAAAACTGCACATCCGAACTCTGTTATGGTTTGGGGTGTGACAGCCTTAAATGGGAAGACGGCACGGGTGTTCTTCGATACAGGAATGAAGATCGACATGGAAATATACTTGAAATCGGCACAGGAAAAAGTTTTGAAGGCGTGGTCCATTTCTCACTTCGGAGGCAAGTCATGATTTCAGCAAGAGTCGGATCCTGCACACAAGTCGAGTGTCTTCCGGCAGTGGTGTCAACGCGAGCTTTCAGATTTCGTCATCCACGAATAATGGCCAACAAAATCACCTAATTGAATCCAATTGACTTTTCTATCTGGTCAGTTCTAGAGCTGTAGGACCTCAGCTACAAGACACAACAACTTGGATTCGCTCAAAGCTGGTACTTACGAAAGCGTGGAATGATCTCACTGAGGACTATCTGCGTGCCATCCGCGATGCCTTCGTGACTCGTCTGAGAGGCTGCATACGCGCAAGAGGAAGGCACTTTGAATGAAGATTGCAATTTTTGATTTCTAAGGACGTTATTAAAGATTACGAAGTGTTTTTATCCGTTTTGAATCGTTTGTGTTACTATGGCACTTCGATAATTTGAGGCCCATAATTATGCGCACCCTGTTTTTCCTTTGCATTGCAAAACGTTCTGGAGCGGCATTGGATCAAACTGCTATAAAGGGCTAACAACCTCTCTTTATTGACAATAACATAAAATATTTGCAAAAGTTTAACACAGGAAGTATTGTGACAATCTCTAAATTTCAAGGTTTGCAGGGAACAGTGAAGCGGATACACCACCTTCACTAGTATCACCTAAAGTGTCAAAGACCCAGCTGGGTGATGTGGTATGGGCACGAAGAAGGGCTACGATGAGAATGCAGAACCAGGAATGCCTTCCTGATAGCAAATTTATCCACCGTGGTCCCTTAGTGTTGACAAAGGAGCTGAAAGGCCCAGTCGTAAGGATGCGGCTTAACATTGGGCTGTCACAAAACTAATCCTCGAAGCGCATCACTTAATTCAAACTGCTATAACTCAGTTTAAACACAACCTTAGTAATCGATATAAAATACCACAAGAAACCATATCTTGCAACGAACAGGTAACAAATCCATTGCTTTACAACAAAAACTGAGATTACAGGATTTAACGAAATCAAGCAGGGCACATTCAACATCGGGTAAATAAGTGGACCGTTTCTATCGCTAATGAGAATCAAGAGCTCAGAAAACCTGGTAGTCAGTGGTGGAAAGGTTGGAAGAATACGGTGGAAAAGGGAGAACTTCGATACCTAAGTGAGCCAATTTTCGCCGAGTGATTTGTGAGGTGTGTGGCATTGCATTGTCCTGCAACAGGAGCGGCCTTAATTTATTCACCATTGCCGGCCACAATTTTTGCAACCTCCTCTATTAGGGGGGGGGGGGGGGGGAGGGGCAAAAGTAATGAGGTTCTCCGCCTGGTTTCGTGCTTATCGTATTTGTATGTTTGTATGCTACCTACCGAAGGCCACCTGAGAAGTTACCACTTCCGCCCTTTCCAGAAGCATGCCAAAACCGCAGTCTGTCTCATCCGAAACCCTAGCTTGACGAGTCGACTTGTGTTGCGCGAATTTCTCCCGATTCCCAACTCCGAGCAGCCTGGACTCAATCTTAACGCAGGATGAGAAGTACGTCTTCTACCTTAACCCTGCCAAGTAGCAAGTCTGGGTGAGGCCTGTTGACCCGTTACCGACCTTCGTTCGGCGAGATGTTCACGAGAAGCACCTTCAGAGCTTTTGGGTCTGCGCCCATGGACCGGTATACTGGAAGCTGTTCACCAAAAGCACGACGATGGACTCCAAGGCCATGGTAAACGAAATAGAAAAGATGGACCTGCGACTCGAACTTATTCAGTCGCAACGCGTCAAGAAGGTCCTCCTCTTCGACAACGCCGCACCCCTTCGGGAAAAAAATGACCACGGATAAGCTTGCCCAGCTGGGCTACGTTCACATGCTTCACCCAACGTATTCGCCGGACACCTCCCCATGCGACTACCATCACTTCTTGGGCCTACGGGACTTTCTGGTCGGAAGGGACACAAGAACCCAAGCAGTCCTTGACAACCATATCGAGCGGTTGATGAACACCAGGCCCAAGCAGTTCTGGAAGGATGGGATCAGGAAGTTCGCTGAGCGATGGCAGCAAGTCGTTGACCTTAATGGCAAACACATTCCTCAGCATCGTTGATTTGCAATTGAGTTATAAAGAGATAAAGAATATTTTTTCAATTTGTCTCCTTACTTCTGCCCCCCCATTACATTTGGTTAAAATCACATCAGTAAGTAAGACTCAAATGTCTTGCTACAGTGCTACATATGATGTATGCCAAGGTCATCCACTAACGTACGTGTATGTATTCGTCTCCGGATTTGTTTCGACGGCTCTCCTCAAAACCTCATGGTCAAGCGACGATCTACGCTGCGACCCGGTTTTTCTTCGAGATCATAACTACCAGAAGCGAAATCTTCGAAGCAGAATCTTCGTTCACAAGAACAGTCCGTCCCAAAAGCGCTGCCAACGTTTCGGGATGCCTATGATGACTTGAGAGTCGCGTCTACATATGTTTTTGAAAGAGCAGGAGAAAAACCTATCGAAGGGTGTGAAGGCTTTTCCTGAGACGGATTGATTTGGGTGAAAAGAACTTATTTATTTATATATACCTCGAGACGAGGATTAATTTTGCGACAGCCTAATATTTTATGTTTGAACTTATCAATCTAGGCTCACATTGTGATATTTCAGAAATTTGTATCTCAAGAAAAGTCTGCTAGTGAAATACAAATCAAGTTTGACGATAACCTGAACGAGGTAGTAAACATTGGAACATGTGTAGAGGTTGTACCTGAGGTGAGTGCAGTATAGTTGTGCTTTGAACAACTTGTATCAAACGATTGAATGAACTAATTTATTCGATGCCAAAGAATTCCGAGCGAACGAACAAACGAATTCATTCGCTCCTCTATTTTTTTTAATGAGTGCCTGAGGATTATAAGCTTATTCGATATTCAAATAATGTTATTCGATTTTCTATTATAATAATAAGGCAAACTCCATCTCGATGTTTGAATTTGAACAAATATTCGAAAATCTAGAAATATCAAATATTCGACTCTTCGAATATTTGATTAAGTTATTCGAACTGTCTCTTGAATATGTTCGTTAGAGCGCAACTATAGAGTGCGTTTCAGGCTAAACCGAATTCCATAGAGTGCCAGATTCCTACCTAATTTTCAGCCATAACTCTTGTTTTTACAACGACTCTCAGCGTTAATATGTTATCTGCGGCGGGGCTTGACCAGTGCCTGTCATGAAACTTTACCGCAAGTTTCAAGAACAATGGTGTCAGCGGCCTGCCGGTCTTGCGATGTGCGATGAGAGCGCGCGGAACCTCAGCGACACTCTCTAGCAGCCATTTCGTTGGAACGTCAGTCATCGCTGCATCCTTCGTTCTGTTCGTCAGTTACACTGCAGCATCGCCATTCTTCCTATTGCTTTGATCACTAATTGTGTATGCCAACTCTGAGCCCAGCCTCACCTTACCCTAGCAAGAACTCGCTTATACAGTGCCACTCCAAAATTGCACACCGGCTCTTCTCTTCTACCCAGCATACCGTTGAGCCTAAAGGATAAAGGGTCAAGAATGGCGTTATTCAATCCCCTTTGGGATCGCCACGCATTCTACTTCTACGTGATGTCGTGGAGGCGAGTTGAATGTGTATTTGGCCACACAATGACTTGCGGTGGCCAGCCAATAAACAAGTCAGCGCTTTATCCTTCCCAGACAGGTCTGGTACCAATTCACTGACCCCGAAGGGATGGAAAGCTTGGTTGGCCTAGGCGGGAAATCCGAACCAGGAACCTGGTATCAGGTGCAGGCGACAGCCGGCGCCTCCTACGACTGCGCTCCTCACCACTGAGCCAACTCGTAAGGAATTCCTCAAACGGAAGCTTCATATCACTTATCCCTAGACTTTACATACGACTGCTCCAGAATTTTTGCAACGCATGTTACTATTCATCCGAAATGAAAGAGCACTGTGTCTGTCGTCGTTCGCAATGATACTCCTCCCACGACATGGATTTTTAATCAATATTCGAAGGAAGCAAATATTCACACACAGACATGTCTACTCATATGCGTTCTTCTTCTTCATCAGCGTTTGTCCCGCTTTGTCACGGAGTCCGCTCTTCTGGTGTCGTGACGCCACCTTTTGCGGCCCTTCGCTTGATCAAGGTGGACGCCAATTTCTTCCATGTACTTGTGTAATGCAGCGCTACTTCGGGCGTCTTTTAGGCCGCTTTTCAATTACCTCGAAGTTAAGACCTATCTCGCGGACGCTGTCTTCTTTTCCACCAGAGCGTAGCCGTGCCATGGCAGTCGAGCTTCGCGCATCTTGTCAGCTATCGGCGCGACACCGCACTTCTGCCGAATGGCATCGTTTCGGATGCGGTTCAGGCGGGTGACTCCAGCCGTCCAGCGCAGCATCCTGGTCTCCATGAGGTTGGTGCGCGTTTCAACTACCCTAGTCGCAGGCCAACACTCAGCGCCGTACATTGCTACTGGCCGCACGACTGTTCTGTAGATCTTCGACTTCAGGTGCTCTGGTATCTTCCTATCGCAGAGCACGCCAGTCAGCGAGCGCTACTTGGACCAAGCTGCATTCAAGCGTGAGTTCATGTCAACCATCAGACCGCCATCAGAAGCTATGGCTGATCCCAGGTATTTGAACACCGAAGTGCGTGCAAGCTCAGTACCGTTAATCGTAATGGAGCCCATTCGTTTACGTCAGTCGTTAAGCACTCGGTCTTCTTGACGTTCAATCTGAGTCCGAACATCGCCAGGCGATCGCACCAAACTTGGACCTGCCGCTCGAGATCACCTTTATCACCGCACGCGAGCATCACGTCATCAGCATAAAGCAGCATCCACAGGCTGCTGAAGGTTTAACGTAATGGATCCATGAGGACAACAAAGAAGAGCGGAGATAGCGCAGAATCCTGGTCCAACAGAGATGGGAAACTCCACTGAGGTTCCAGCTGTAGCTTGCACTCTACTCTTTGGGTAAGAGTAGAGCATCTGCACCCACTCTCTAAGTTCCTCAGGTACGTTGTGTTGATGCAAGGCGCACCATATAACTTCACGCGGTAGCGATCGAAGGCTTTCTCTAAGTCGAGAAAGGCTATGTATACCGGCTTCTGTTCTTGTGATGCCTTTTCACCAGGACCACCAGGAGTCAGGCGACGTGTATAGCGTTAATTGTCCCAAAACCAGACAGGAAGCCGCACTGGTTGTCGGAGAGCTTGACGATTTCACGAATTCGTCTATCGGGGATTCACTCTAAGATCTCCATGCTGTGCGAAAGCAAGCGAATCTGACTATCGGTAATTGGAGCGAAATCGGTAACTGGATCAGTCTGCGGGACTGCCCTTCTTCTTTCAAATCGGAATCGTCGTACGGTTATTTTGACACTCTGGTACTTTCTTCTCCTTTACAACCTGGCTGCCACATCATCTGCCCCTCTCGCCTTGCAGAGCTTCATCCTCTTTAGAGGCGCTTCTATTTCCTCTACGGTGATCTTGTGAATGGGACCGTGGAAAGAAACCATAGGCCGGATAGAAAATTCCATCGCGGAAATTTTCTCAAAGTGATCAGGCCATCGCTTCAGCGCCTTGTTGCTGTCTGTCAGAAGAAGGCTGCTCCCATCGTTGATGCAAAAAAAAAACTTTCAATATCCTCGGTTTGGCAATGGCGAGTCTTAGAAAGCCGGAACGAATACCGCTCACCACTGCGCGACATGAGCTTTCGGTGGACCTCGCCATAATGACAGGCTTGCGCAACAGCAACGGCTTCCATTGCAGCCTTCTTTGCCTTCTTATATTTCTACCAGTTGTCGGCTGTTTTGTCGCTGAGAAACACATGTTAGAGCGACTTCTTCTCTCGAACCTTCATTTCACATCCTCCGTCTACAGCCGTGTCTGCTTGTCGACATTGCGTCACTTACGCTTCGTAGAGCCGAGTTCCGACTGTGCAGCTTGACGTATCGCGTCGGTTGCTCTCTTCCAAGTTTCATCGACAGTCGTGACTGTCGGTAACCGTACGTGAGAAGTCACAGCTGCTTCCCTTTCCTTCTTTCGCCACCACTTGATTTTTGCAGCAGCACGTCGCTCAATCTGTCTCAGCCTCAGTGGGATTATCTTAGAAGCGCAAACCAGCGGCGATGCTTGAGTCGACCGTCCCATACGGCACGATCTTCGCGTCAGTGTCAATACTTCGGTCGCGACCCTTCACAAGGACGAAGTCTATCTGATCGCCTACTTATATGCCTACCTACACGAAATATCGCGGTGAAGACTTACCAGGGAACTATCTGGAGTGTAGGTCTGAACCAGCGATGCTATCTGTATAGGCAGAACCGCCTTCCCCTCTTGTCAGAAGTAAGAATATGCAAGTCTCGACCCACGTAGAACTTTGAGCAGAGTTACGGCCCGTGTTAGCTACACCATAAAAACGTAGTGGTGAAGCAAGCAAGGAGGCTGGTATCTATCACTCTCAAGTTCATTGTTCTCCAGGAGGCGTGTGGACGCCCGAGTGGATAGCGTGGCAGACTAACGAGCGATAGGTCAGGGGTTTGGATCCTGCGTGAGCATGCCTTTTGCATTCTCGCAAACTTCATTTTCATGCGAGGGGTGCATGCACTGACAGTAGAGCAGGCAGGCAACGTATTTACGTGTCATTCAATCTTGGCCTATACCGCCTTCTTCCGTTGATTATCGAGTTGCTCGAACGGGCGCCAGCAACGTCCAATTCTATGCTGTCTTTTGTCAGGATCCTCATAGATCAATCTTCCTGTAAGGTTACAACAGTTCGTTTAGGGCTTTTACGAAAAACGAGCGTGCTGGTGCTCCTTTGAAAAATCCCCCTCCCCCCCCCAAAGGCCTCTGTTATACTCGCGGGATCATCCGCGGAACGTCCGCGGACTATGGGTGCACCGCGGATGGCGGGCGTGGCGCGGCGCGGCGAGTGGTCAGGCGAGGGATCTCGGCGCAATTCCCGCCCTTCCGCGGATGCTCCCGCGGGAGTATAGCCGTGTGCACACTTTGCAGCAGGCAGCGGGCAGTGGAATGTGGGTGGAGCTGGTCTCGCACACGCGGCACTGTTGGAGTGCGCCGCGGCCGCATGCAGCGACAGTGGGGAATGCCCGGGTCATTCCTCGCTGCCACTGCTGCTGCGGCCGCTGCCGGCAGCACTGCGGCAGCGAAAGTGTGCACACCCCCCTCATTGCGGCCTCCGCTGCCGCAGTGTGACTCCGCCCCTCCGTGCTATGCTTCAACGTGGCTGCCGCACTGCCGCAGCGGAGTGTGCACGCGGCTTACAACATAGGCCAAAGGAATCCAGTCGATGATGACCCTCGTCCAGCGCGTGTCTATGAAATGCATTTCGTGGCCGGCCCACGTAATTTTCGACAACTAGCTCATTCAACAGCGTTTCTATTTCTTGAACGTCGAAAAAGCTCGGAATTCCGGGAGCCTTCTCTCACTTGCTTGAATTGTGTACTTCAGCCATGTGATTACTCCTCAAGGAAGGTTTGCCGACCTGTTAATCGCTGTCAATTTCCTGTTTAGGGGGGGGGGGGGGGCGGAGTGACAAATTGGTCGTGAGAGAAAAGGGCATAAACGGTGTCATCTTGGAGATGATGCCTCGTTATGGCCTTGTCCACCTCTTCAGAGAGCACCACAAATCTCCCAACTTTGTGTCTAATTGTGACTCTTATGTCACCAGATGTTGCCAGTTCCCATATTTCTTATGTTACCAGATGTTGCCAATTCCCTTATTTCCCTCAAACCACTTCTTTCTACCGCTGTCGGATGTAACGCTCTGGAAGTGCAGGGCTGCTTAGCACTCCGACGCATGACCGTGAGCAGGGAGGTTGCAAATGCGCGAGGTTCTGCATCTACCATAGGATTAGGCTCCTATGGCCCAATATACGTGCTGAGAAGGGATGCGGCGGTATTGTCACGTTACTGACAAAAGCGGACCCGCGCGTATCGATATTGGCCCTAGCCGTAGGTGACCATGCAACAACTGGATGTTGACCAGGGGTGTGCGTTTAACGATTAACGATTCACCGATTTACCGGATTTACCGGCATTTTTCGTTAAAACTTTTTAACGAAATTTAACGACGAAAATTTCCGTTAAATTGCATTAACGACATTTTATGACCATTTTTAAAATTTTGCTTCCTCTCCATGTAAATGCAATTCGGACTTTTTTGAATGAGCTTTCGCAGTGTTTCGAGGAAACCTTCTGCTTACTTGAATCAGTGTAGGTAATCGATATTGTCCTCGAGTTTCAAGAATTGTTGGACGTTGACCAATTTATCTGTGTGCCTTTTCTGCGCTGTCGTTCCGTGCTTTTCGACTTCCTGGTCCGTTTCTTGGGTTTATATTAGTTCTTCATAATTACCAACTATTCAGTTTTCCACAGTTTTTTGTGATATTTGTTCCATAAGTGGGCTTGAAAAGGCATAGAAAACACGAAGAAAACGCTACGAAACACAAACTATGCGAAAAAACACAAGAAACGAAGCAAGGGAAGAGATGGTTCCTTCCCTCTTCTCCGCAAGCTTTCCGGAAAGTTGGAGGAATTTTTCGTGCAGCATCAGACGGTGACTGTAGAACTACACTAAGGCAATTTTGAGCCTCGCCTAATTGATAGAGCGTGGCTACGGGTAGTGTCTTTGCTTCGCTTTTACTGAATTTATGCCGTGCATATCAACGATTTTTCTTAACTATTTGTCCTCTTCAAGGACTTCCTTTGCAGTTTCCTTTGGGAGAAGCACAGCCAGTATACACGAGAAACAGCGAAATATGTAGCTAAAAGCACTAGATTTACATAAAAAGATACGAAGTGGATGAACAATATCTGTAATTTATTATACAGGTTAGTATAAAAACTGGTACTTTACATGCAGTCTATTTCATGAAGATTTTTTAAGGATTTACGGAAAGGGTACATGTTTGAAGGTGCAGGTCCAGCTTTAGCAAGTATTTTCTTTATGTCTATGGGTTTTTTCGACTAATTTACAAATTTACTATAAAACCATCAATCCAAAATGTGCTCTATAAAAATGTTAAGAAATTGAAAGCTCAAAATGCATTTGAACTTCAACCAAGTGTGCTGTACAGTTTGGAACCAGGTCCTTCAAGAAGAAAATATGAGTGGTCAATTGCTGAGAAATCGTGCATGAGTGACAGACAGTGGCAAACTCTACTTGGAAGAATTAGGAAAGATAACAACACTTCGTAAATATCCTACAAAGACGGACTGTACCAAGGGATTCGCTGTGGTCGCTGCCTGATTGAATTCTTCATTAAACAGTCTGTAGTTTCTCAAAACAATTATGGCAGTATATAGAAAAATATTCGGCTGCAAAAGTCTACTTAGCGAGCTCATGTTTTGTAAAAATTTGGAAAACTTTCGTAAAAATGTTGGAAAAAAGAAGAAAGAAGCTCAAAAACGTTGAGCCGTGATACGACGCACTTTGGATCTTCCCAGAAGGTGGACGACTTCCCACCAGCTAAGGGAGCCAAGCATAGTAAGAAATTTCCTATTTTAGAAGTCTTGTTGCTGTTTGGTTTCAGAATCTTAATGGTTCTTCTCGCTTATTTTGTTGATGATAGACTGTTGTTGTCGAAGATGAAGGCATTGTCATATAATTGTCATGCAGATGGAGTCGAAAAAAATCAATCAAGAAAAAGATCTGGCTTTTTACGTACTAAAATACAGCCAAACTGACTGCAGCTAAGGAACATTTTGTTTAACGAATTTACCGAATTTACCGATTTTAACGCAAAAATTTTTCGTTAAAAAGCGGTCGTTAAAAATTTACCGAAAAAACTTTAACGCACACCCCTGATGTTGACTACTGTTTTTCCTGCTGCGCTAGCAGAGAACGTCGAACGCGCCCAAACTAGGCCCACAATCCAGCGCGTCACACGTGCCGCACGCATTCAACCCTCGTCACCCCTTTTCCTCACCTCTATGGTGACTACTGGTCTAAAACATCGCCCTTGCTCCTTTAACATTAAGAATTTCTCCTGCAATTTTACTTTGATCTCAGAGCGTACAGAATCATAGATGCTCTTCGACTCACCAACAATTGTCCTCCAAAGGTGACACCTACTTTTCACAGCCCCCTTTGTCTAAGAAAAAGGTGAGGTATGGATGGAACGATTCCAAATTGATAGTTATTGTGCACTCAATGCGTCACGTATACGTCATACGCATGTACAATTTTGCTCTGCCCGAGAACCGTCCTAGGGCCGGATCATGGATGAGCGGGTTAACCGTCACCCCTTATCCGTTATCCGGTTTCCGGTGGGTTTCGCCTTTCCGTTTTGTTGTTCGTTATCCGGGGATTTTTCTCTGGATAACGAACAATAAAATGTGGCAAGCTTGTGGTTACTTAGTTGAATATAAGAACAATTTTTTAAAAAAATCGTCTTGTGTTTTTATCTAATATCTAATTGCTCATAGCTCGTTTTCGAATGCTGAACACTGCCTTGCTCACTTCCATTAGGTTGTAACGAAATAAATGGCACTGAACCACTGTAAATTTAAACAGTTAATATCTCGGCTTGTAGGCAAGTTTATTAATCGAAATAAAAATCTTCTGATTCCACACATCTTTGACAACGTGATACAAGCTTTTCTATCCCAGTAGCATAAAAATCAGAAGTTCTGGAATTGACGAAATCTTCGAAGGCACTTTCGGCATCCTGTAAGTATTTGAATATTTTCCCTACCAAGAAGTCGCCAAGATGCTTGAAGAAATGGTACTCTGTTGGGGAGAGGTCGGGAGAAAACGGAGGATGTGGTAGAGTTTCAATGCTCAGCTCATTCAATTTCTGCAACGTCATTCGTGCTACATGGGGGCGAGCAATGTCGTGCAGAAGGAGAACTCGCCTTCGGTTTACCAAGGGCGGCCGGATATCCTTCAACTTTTTCATCATTTCTTCAATTTCAATGCAGTACTTCTCTGCCGTGATGGATTCACCGGGAGGGAGGAAGCTGTGGCGAATAATTCCCAGCGAACACCACCATACTGTCACCATTACTTTCTTTTGGTGCAATTCCGGCTTCGCAAAAACCTTGGGGCTCTCATCGCTGTCCACCCACTGTCCCGATCGTCGCCTGTTGTCGTACATTATCCATTTCTCGTCACAGGTTACGATGCGATCAAGGAATGGGTCCGTTTCGTTCCGTAGAAGCAGTGCGGACGAGATCTCATATCGTCGGTTTCTTTGCTCCTCAGACAGCTCGTGAGGCACCCATCTTTCCAGCTTTTTGGTCTTTCCAATTTCCTTCAGATGCCGGGCAGCTGTGTTGTGACTGACGCCAAGAACCTTCGCTGTCTCCCTGGTACCTTTGTGTGGATCCTCCTCTACCACATCTCTCAGCTTGTCCTCATCAACACCACTATGCCTCCCACGACCTTCATGTTCTTCCAAGCTCTCATCTCCATTCCGGAACTTCTGATGCCAACGATACGCCGTCCGAATTGTGGAACATCCTTGACCGAATGCGGCGTTGAGCTTCTCGTCCGCCTCCTTAGCTGTGGTGTCCAGCTTGAATTCATACAAGTAAATGCCTCAGATTACCCTTTTGTCCATCTGCAAAAAAGTCAATAAAACTCTAAAGTTTTCCCACTTTTACATAGAAAATTTGGTACTTACGGGTAGAGCAAAGTTTGCGCTTCTAAATGGTATGCCACATGTCACGGTTTGTTCCTGATCAAACGCGTAAAGATGTGCCAAAAAATGGCGCGAGCAAGTGCCATTTATTTCGTTACAACCTAATATTTGTGGGGATTTCACCAAAAATCTTTCTAGCATAATGTACGATCTGGAAAAAACCAGTCGATCAGTGAAGAAAAGGACAAACTTACATACGAATCACATCGTTTTAAGGATGTGCCAGATACATACCCCTCATTACACTACCTTTTAGCGCTTTTTGAAACTATGTTTGGCACTAGCAGCAATTTACAATTTCCCCTTTCCAAAGCAGCAGAGAGAGTGTGTTTATTCGATCTGGGCAAGAACTAGTGTTAAATTTAATTAGAGAGTAAACAAAACAAACTTTTTCTTTTTAACGACTGCCCCACCGAAGCCCAGAAATTTCTATGAGATCTTTCCATAGTGACTTCAGCGCAGCTGAAAAACATGAATAAAAGATATAAGACGACAGTAGTGTCAGATGCGACACGCGTTCTACTCTTACGTGATAGGCTGGAGGCGCTTTGAATCGTTTTTTTTTTTTGAATGGGCCATACAATGACTTGCCGTGGTCAGCCCATGGACAATTCAGTGCGTTGTCCGGACAAGCATGGTACCGATACATCGAGCCCAAATTGATGGAAGGCTTGGTTGACTTGGAGGGGAAATCCGAACCAAGAGCATTGAGTCGGAGAGCATGCGAGAGGTGGCAGTTCCGACTGCACTACCACGTGCCTTGAAGAAAACTTTCAGGCTTAAATTGTTCTTTACTTGATGAAAGTGTCTGATAAAAGTATATGGCAGGTGTTAAAGACTGATGGTGAATAGCAAAGTGGACTATGTGTTCTAAATCCATACGTTTCGCATTCAATTAGTTCTACCGAGTAAACCAGGGGTCGGATTCATCAACAATTAAACTAGCGGGTATGCGAAGTGCAACGGCTAGAGGTAAGATAAGAGACAGAAGCGCAGAATTTTTCGTAGGTATCTCTACCTACTATACCCGCTGGTTATGTAGTCGTTTAGGAATCCGGCCCAGGGATGAGCGGATAATAAAATTTTGAAACCCGGATAACCGATAACGGATAATTTTGCCCAAAAATGGCCGGGTAACGGAAAAACATATAACGAACACTCAACAAAAATTAGAACTACTTTTAAACCATTCTTTTTCCAATATAGGTCGGTAATTGTAACACTGTTCATGACACATGTTAAGTACAATACCGCCCGCGTCGCGCGGTCAAAAAGACGGTTTGCGGCGGAAAGTCCGTCGCAAACCGTCGCATGGTCATAACTCCTTTAATTTTATGTTGTTTGAGGAAATGTTGACACCGTTCGACTCATCTCCTCGACATCTACACAAACATATATAAAACTTTACCAGACCACCGCGATTTCATCGTGGGTGGTCTAAAAAAATAACTGCAGCAGGCTTTTGCGATTAGAGCACCTTATTTCCCACGACGTGCATGATTTCGGAGTATCTCAGGCATGGCGTACGTTGTCAGTGCTCTGTCACGCCTGGAATGCTCCGAGAGTGCGCCGCGCCCAAGCACAATGTGTACAGGATCGAACCTATCAATCGAGCGTTAGAAAAAATAAGAAAAAAAAAGAAAAAAGCGTTAGGAAATTGCTCTAATCTGTCCCGGCGACACTAAAGTGTGCGGCGTGTGCAATGCGTATAGAGATGAACTTATCAATCGATTGGGTTCGCGACACTAGCAATGGTACCGTTCTGTTCAGCATGAAAAGCGCAACCGAATGGTGTAAACTACGACCGATTTTGGAAATTTTGATTTTTTGACAGATTCGCATCGAGGGCGAGGCCGCTCGGAGCCGCTGCAGACGGACGATGACGTCATCGAAAATCGATATTTTCGAATTGGGCTATGCTTGATACTATTTGATAGAACGTTTCATGCTGAATTGAATGGTGTAATTGGGAGTAGGGAAAACTGTAATGTGGGCGAGTAAGGGCGAGGAGAACATCAACCAACCGCGCTCAGAACACGCGTGCAATTTAGCACATCCTGTGCTAAATTGCACGCGTGTTCTGAGCGCGATAACATTGTCATGTGTGAACCTTTCCGGTTGCAGCTTGTGAATTTTGTAGGCAGCACAATGCTATAGTAGTGTGCTGAAATACAGCAATGCAGCATATGACTGTACAAAGTTAAAGCAGTGCAAAAATGCAGATTTGCCTTGTGTGACACTATTTTTTTCCAATTTCAGTCGACCCCTTCGGGAAGACGCAGAGAGCTGACGGCCTAAAAATGCGCAGGCAAGCAGAACGCTTAAGATTCTTTACGATGACATGCTCAAAACTCCCTAGCCGATTAAACTGCCTTAGCACCAGCTGTCATTTTAGGGCGGCGGAGTTTTAGCGTTTGAAGTTTCCTGCCCATTATTCGCCCACATTTGAGTTTTTGACACTCTCAATAACAGCATTAGCTTCACCACCAAAAGCTCTATTGAACAATGTCAATCTCGACCAATTAAAAAAAAATAGATTTTTTGACAATTTTCCATCGAGGACGGGGGCGCTACAGGCCGAGCCTGCGCGGACGATGACGTCATCGAAAATCGATATCTTCGAAGTGGGCCAAATTTTCTCCAAAATCATCTAGGCGGTTATTTGGTGCGCTGATTACGAATCCGACGTCCGTTTTTGAAAACTCCGCCGGTTTTGGCATGTTACAGTCATTTGAGGTTGGTAGGGTCAGGATCACCGATCACTCTCAGTTATCGGTATGGGCTATCTCCTGCCGTCCAAATGAACTTCGGCATCGTGTTCGGCACCCCGAATAAGTCCTCGCCCCTATAGGAAGTTTGGGCAAAAATAGGTGATCCTGACCCGACCACCCTCAATTATCCAGACAAAATCAAAAACCTACCGAAATCGGCGGAATTTTCAAAAGCGGACGTCGGATTCCTGGTCAGCGCCCCAAATAACCGCCTAGATGACTTTAGACGAGAAAATTTGACCCACTTCGAAATTATCGATTTTCGATGACGTCATCGTCCGCGCAGGCTCGGCCCGTAGTGTCCCGTTCTCGAAGGGAAATTGTCAAAAATCGATT